>JAOTOL010001478.1:115000-715000 GCA_034440575.1 Imbricaverruca yamaguchii
CCTCCTGGGGGGGGGGCCCCCCCCCCCGCCGCCCCTAACAAGAAAATACCCCCCCCAACCCCCCCCCCCCCCCCTCTCGCCGGGGGGGCTCCCCCCGCCCCCCCCCTTTCAAGCCGTCCCCCCCTCCCCCCTCCCCCCCCCCCCCCTGTGCTGCCACGGCAGCCCCCCCGCCCGCCCTACCAACAAAAAAACCCTCCAACCCCCCCCCCCCCCCCTCTTTTCGGGGGGGGGGCCCCCTCCCGCCCCCCCTTCTCTCGAAAAAAACCCCCCCCCCCCCCCCCCCCCCCCCTTTTGTGCGGCGGGGGCGCGCCCCCCGCGGGCTCCCCCCCAAAAAACCCCCCCCCCCCCCCCCCCCCTCCTCCCTCCCCCCCGCCGCCCCCCCCCCCCCCCCCCTGGGGGGCCGGCCCCCCCCCCCCCCCCCCCCCCCCCTCCCCCGGTCCCCCCCCCCCCCCCCCCCCCTCCCCCCCCCCCCCCCCGTCGGCTCCCGGCCCCCCCCACCCCCCCCCCCCCCCTCCCCCCCACCCCCCCCCCCCCCCCTCCCCCCCCCCCCCCCCCCCCCCCCCCCCCCCCCGTCCCCCCCCCACCCCCCCCCCTCCGCCCCCCCCGGCCCCCAACCCCCCCCCCCCCCCCCACTTATAAAACCAAAACCCCCAAACAAACCAAAAAAAAAAACCAAAAAAAACTAACACCTGGGAGCCTGTGCATCTAGTGCATGCTGCCTTTGAGACACACGTTGAGTCCGGTGCCGCGGCAACGATGTTATATTGTCAACGAGCTTGAGTCATCTGACCATTCGCCAACTCGGACAACTTTTTGTGGCAACGGGGTGGGAAAACAACGCCCTCCGGCCGCTGCGAGGTACAATTCTGGAGCGTTCCACGTGGGTATTAAAAAAAAGCTTTTAGTTAGCGTGCATCCTATATATAAGATGCACGATATACATATATCGAAGGAAAATGGCCAGCGACATGGATAGGGAATGGAACATTGCAGATGTTGTTCAAATAACACCAACTATCCGAACTAAAACTTTAACGTTCTCTAACTTTAGAAGTTACAGTATCATGCCAGCTTTGCTTTGCAACACTATTCTTTGACAGTCAGCTTTGGAATTTGTGACAGCAAATTCGTTGGCTGTCTTCAGTGGTTGCAGTAACAGATTTTACATGTGGTCAGTACAACTTGGCGATAATGCGACATCGATGTGCTTTTTTGTCGATTTGATGTCACTCTCTTTCCATTGCTTCTTTGCGTGAGAGGCGATAGTATTTTGCCGCGTTTCTGCGATCCTTTTCCAATTTTCATCCCACTTGATATTGGGGATGGCTTTCGGATGAAGTATCGAAATGCAAGGTGGACAAATGTCGAAAACAAAATACTGAAGGTGCAAAATATAGAATGCGCAACATATTGCAAACGTGAGATTTCGAATCGAACTGTGCTGTGAAGTTTTGCCGCCCCGGTAGCTCAGTTGGTCAGCGCGCCGGCCCACACTGGTCTCCCGTCCTGTCAAGACAAGGTTGGAGTCGCTTCACGTGCTCGCATATAGGCCCGGCTGGAAGGTTCAGTTGGCAGCTGGCCCGATAATGCTGGGTACAAGCTACCTGGCGGCCGTGTCGGAGCATTGACGGCATGCTAAACTTTCGAACTGGAATTCGTGGACCGAGTGGTGGGGCCAGAGTTCAAGCAACAAACTCTGCTAAGCAACATGACCTTGCTTCATATAGCCACCCCAGGAAAAGTTCGTACTAAATTTCTGTAAAGAAAGCGGAACGCACGAAATATCGTGAATACAAAATATTACATCGGAAAACATCGAATTCCCGAAATGTCGAATATCCCAAACATGAAATCGCAAACTATGTAATGGGGAAAAATATAGTCATGAAACATCTTTCTGACTTGCTTAGACCTATAGCTTTGCTTCCCAATCCTGTTATGTTGAAATCCACCGACAAAACGGTTCTCTCCTGCACTCTCCTACTTATCCCTTCCTGCATCGACTTGCGAGTGTTTTCGTTCTGGTCTGGAGGTTTCCAAATCCACATATCTGCAGAATTGGTCCGGTTAGTCGCATTCATCATGAAGCCCCACACCCACGTCAATATTATACTCGTGCTCTAGAATACCAAGCTTGATTTGGAAAATGACACGATTGAGAAGTGCATTAGGCATACAGGCTTCAGAAATGACTACATACGCGTTGTAATTAACACAAACATATGAAGGGGCGGGGATGGCCGAATGGTTAAGGTGTCGGGCTATGGGTACCAAAGGTCCCGGGTTCGACTCTAGCGCCACTCAGGACATTTCCAATCCCGCGGCCCACCGGCGAAACAGTGTGGGCGGCGCCATTAGCCGTGAATGTGCATAAAGTGTGTCGTGAACCAACCAATAAACAAATAAACAAACAAACATATGAAATCACAACGTGGATTAAAGATCAAACTGGAGATTGAGCTCAATCTGCAAAAGTGTAAAAAGTAGCAGTGTGAAACGCCGAATTTTTTCCAACAACAGCTCGTAATATTTATTCATGTTGTCCACAACGTAATACCTTCCTTTGTGTTAGGAATTATGCAAACAACTAGGAACATTCACATGTAAGTTTTGCCTACTTATAGGGAGTAATGCATATATACACACTAGTTTGCCTCTTCTTCCTGCTTGCGTAATACAATTACTTTTTAGTTACATAATTACAATGGAGATATTGTCTTTATTTTCTGGTGCCTTCTGCTTGTAATATCTACCAGTGCTGGCTAAGCTATGCTGATAAAATGCAAAATACGAGTATGAAGAAAAATGTCATTGACGAACATCGCTGTGCTTCGTCCTTATTTATTTGATTTTCAATTAGCGTACTTAAGCATCGCAACGCAATAAATCAATGCTTTCTGTGAACTCAGCACTCATTAAAAATATTCATAATCATTCTAAATATCATAAGATGAATTGTAAAACTGAAAATCTTGGCAAATCGGAAGCAGAGGATTCCACTGAGTTTAAAAAATGCAAATGACACAATTGTGTGACCAGAACATACCCTCCTTAGGATTCTTACCTGGAACGAAATAGCTCCTTGCAATATACTGGGGAAAGGCTTGCATGACCATTATTATAACAACTACGAAACTCTTCGGGAGCATACCAGTATATTGTTGACTTTGGGATCGAAAGATCACAGAAGGCCACAGCAAAAGTCCATTGTGAACCAATTGCATTCTAATTAATGCATTGCATTGGATCACAGCCGTTGTAAATATGATATATCGGGTTGAGAACAATTTTCCGCTCCTCTTTTATTTAGTTAGTATCACAACGCACTCATAGTTCACCGCGATAGCAGTGACTTTTCTCACACAAAGATCGCGACTGGCAAGGCAAAACTCTAGCTAAGGAAAGGTATAAGTAAACACATTTCTTTATATTTCTAATCCACAAAGAATCGCGTGACAAATATGTATACCATATCGACAAGGTGGTGGAGTTAGCGCTTACTTGTAATTGTAAGACAAGCCCACGTTTCACACGCACATTTCTTAGATCTAGCCAGTTTGTCCTTAGCAGTGGAATCACTCGCCCCGGAAACCTTCAGCTGTGCATTTGATCCTCTTACAATGTTGTTAATCCGCTTTCCAAGTGTTTCGACTATACATGGAAGGCGCATGCATAAAACATTATTGGCGATGAGATGCGGGGTACAAATATCATAAATAAGTTCAACAACAATGGCGATATGCATGCGACTACGCCACATCAACGAAACCCACGAACAGCGGGTTAATGGAATTCTTAAGAGGATCAAAGGGACCGCTAAAAGTTTCCTGAGTGAATGGTCCCAGCGTAAAACTAACTCCACCGCAGTGCCCATTCGGTACCAACATTTTTCAGGCTTGTCATTGCAGATTGGAAGGTGAAGGCCTACAAAGAAATCTCATGCATAAACTAACATGCATGATATGCGAAAAGGATAAGAAGAAAGCATCCGATGCAGGGGAAAGCATGCGACCGATTCGCTACCGGCTTAGTGAACACTGGAAATGACCACTAACGGCGACTTGATATCCGTCTACGGGAATATACGATTAGAAAGCACATGAACATTGAACAGTCTCGGGTTAATACGACATTCAGAATACCAATTTTTAGCACTAATCGTGACATGCTCAGATAGAAAATACTGAATCTATGCACATTCTTGATATGAATAGTCTCAGCACCATGATTTTGGTGAATGGTCCCAGCACCACCAGCTCTTGGCAATTAGTAAAGTTAAAATGGTCAAACTTGCTTTGTGACACGCACATGACACAAGTGGCTATTGTATGTGATGATTATGTAGTGTGCGGGACTGCGATGGGATGGAGTGAGGGAAATCAACATGGATATCGAAAAGACCACAGCACAAACACCCACCTCTCAAAGATAAGCGAGTACATTTTGGAAGGCTTCAACATGAAGAAACTGCCGGAGAGGACCATTGCTGTGTCATTGGATGCGACGAAAGCCTTTGACACGGTCTCAAGATGTAAATTGATCGAACTGATAATGAATATTAACGAAATGCGTGTGAATGAGAAGAGATAGCTTTGTAGCTACCTGAGAGACCGAAAATCCCAGGTTAAACTTGGTGAAGCCATGTCACGCACCAGAAGCTTTAAAAACGGCGTTACCCAAGGAGGAGTGTTATCTCCCCAGCTGTTCGACATGTATATCGCCAAATGCTGCCACCCACCACCAGAAATACTTGACTTCTTTTATGCGGATGGCTTCGTGGTGCTGTCAAGGGATGTTCAATTGCAAGCGAATGAGAGAAGAATGCAAAGATACTTAAACTATCTTGCTGAGTGGTTCGAGAGTCTGGAACTACGACTCTCCCCTGCCAAGTCCACGGTGATGCTATTCACTCCTGACACACACCAATAATCTTATCATCCTGACATCTCAGTAAATAGCATCAAGCTCCCTCTCGGTCAATATCTTAAGGTTTCGGAAGTGAGATTCGACCACCTCATGTATTTCAGTAAGCATGTCGGGGAAATAAATGACAAAGCCAGAAGGAAGTATAATGTACTCAGAGCTGTCTCAGGAGCAAACGGTGAGCAGTCCAAATAAGACATGGATTATCTGTACAGGCAGTTCATTAGGCCTCATTTTGACTACGCCTCAAATGCATGGCAACCCTGTATTAGCGAGACGAGTATGAAAAAAATGCAGGTAATGCAAAATCTCTGTGTTACAGCGGCGACGGGCTTGACAAAGATGACTCGCATTTCAGACCACAGAAAAGCGAAGGCGCTTCCAGTGCAGAATCATCTTGATATGATTGGACGTGGCCAAGTATTCTCGACCCGACCATCCTCTAAACTGCTTCCGTGATGTGGGAGACCCTCCAAGACGAATGGGGAGCATCCCATCACGCTTTTACAACATATTCGTGCCGAAGATGCTGTTTTACAATGAGACTCTGGTAAAACAATCAACAAAATCCACTCACACCACGCTTACACGAGACTCACTCGCGAGCTTAGAGAACTCGCGACTCCTGGACGCTGTGCCGCCAGACATCAATGCGGAAGATGTCTGGCGTTTCTTCTGCGTTTCTGGGATGAGTGATGAGTGAGATGAGTGATGAGTGAGATGAGTGATGAGTGAGATGAGTGATGAGTGAGATGAGTGATGAGTGAGGTGAGTGATGAGTGTGATGAGTGTGATGAGTGTGATGAGTGTGATGAGTGTGATGAGTGTGATGAGTGTGATGAGTGTGATGAGTGTGATGAGTGTGATGAGTGTGATGAGTGTGATGAGTGTGATGAGTGTGATGAGTGTGATGAGTGATGAGTGAGATGAGTGATGAGTGAGATGAGTGATGAATGATATGAGTGATGAGTGATGAGTGACATGAGTGATGAGTGATATGAGTGTTGAGTGAGACGAGTGATTAGTGAGATGAGTGATGAGTGAGATGAGTGATGAGTGAGATGAGTGATGAGTGAGATGAGTGATGAGTGAGATGAGTGATGAGTGAGATGAGTGATGAGTGAGATGAGTGATGAGTGAGATGAGTGATGAGTGAGATGAGTGATGAGTGAGATGAGTGATGAGTGAGATGAGTGATGAGTGAGATGAGTGATGAATGAGATGAGTGATGAGTGACGAGTTAGATGAGTGACGAGTGATATGAGTGATGAGTGAAATGAGTGACGAGTGGTAAGTGAGGTGAGTGATGAGTGAGGTGAGTGATAAGTGATGAGTGTGATGAGTGATGAGTGATGGTGATGAGTGATGGGTGAGATGAGTGAGATGAGTGAGGTGAGTGTGATGAGTGATGAGTGATGGTGATGAGTGATGGGTGAGATGAGTAACGAGTGATGAGATGAGCTCAACAGTGTCGTGCTACCTGCCAACTGGTAGGCAGAACGAGTTTTCTAGAATCTTAAGCAGTGTGAACAACGCATTATGATATATCGTTATAATTATGATCACATATCTTGAAAATGTCTTAGGTTACGACCAGACGGCGCGCAATACATGACCATGCTCCGTGTTCTCTTTTCGTACTGAATACAGAAGGAAAACGAACGTCCCGGAAAGGATATTTTCGAATAGTAGGCCCTGAGTACACGCTTATTCCCATCGGTTAATATTTGGCTACCACGTTGCTGCTCAGTGAGTTTTCTACTCGAATTTATATCTGATAGGTAAACAAACATACTTATGCCATGCTGGATTGATATGAAGTTTGAAATTGGGATGAAAATATAGTTTTCCTGCAATAAAAATGTACACGGAGGTTTAATTGGTCAACTGCCCCTCTGATGGGCCAACATAGAAATTGGGGGCCAAGAAGATAGGAATTTCCTCATATTTTTGATAGGGGTCAACTGATCTCTTGACCCCCTAATCCGCTGCACCTTGTTGTATTACACGCATGGCCAATGACAGTGAATTGTCCACCACGCTTTCTATTCTACATAAATTATTTGACACCACAGTTCGTTTTGCGGCGGCGTTAAAAACGTACATAACCCACTGAGACATTTTTAAAACTTGGAACGTGCGACTGCTGTACGCTAAAACGTTGCGGATTCTCGTAAAGTATCATATGTAGTAGCCTAACCTAGCCTAGCCCAACAACGTACCAAAACATAATCTAACCTAGCCTAGTGTATAGTCTAATCTAGTCCAGCATTGCCTAGCCTGCACTACCTATCAGAACTCATCTGAAAATGCTTGCCTGCTCTGAGATAAAGCACGCGAAATCACGCGAAACCGGTAATATTTCGACCAGTGGGTAGCTAATGTGTTCGAACTGTCTTCCGAATCTTAAAATGCGGAAGCTGGAAATCATTTCTGTTTGGTCGATCCAGTGAGACCATAAGGCACTGCAACCTCTTGAAACGCTTTCTAACATTTTCTCTCGTGAAGCATAGCGTATACATCCATATCTGAATATATTCAGCACATCTGACTACAATACACCACATGCTTTTGGTATGCATGCTGATACACCCTGGGCGGTCATTCAGTACGGAGCTACGAAATTAATAAGATGATCCTGTCTAGTATGCCCTGGACATATGACCAATGCGTGGAAACAGTTAATGAGAATTACTGGAGGTGAGCGAGGAAAAATCGATATGGATATTTTTGAGGAAATCTCCTTTACGAAGGAAAAGCACAAGCATTCCCTGACAGCCTTTGGACAGTTTGGCCGTCAAGGCTTAGTGTACACTAGACGTGTGCTGAACTTCTTTCGGTGTCGTGGTGATTAGCCTAACACAAAAGGCGAGCAAAATAACTTCTTCTTTTTTCCCACCAAAATCCGATAGCGTTGAGGACCCACCCTACCATTCAATAGCGGAGAAGTAACGTCAGAAAGCGGAAATAAACACAGAGGAGCGGAATCTACACCCATACAAGTAAGCAAAATAACGTTCGGAGAGAACAGATGCCGAACTGTACCTCGGAACAGGGTGACTTGTGGTGCGATCATTTGATTTCTTGAACCGGGAAAATATTTTTCTAACAAGATGATCCTGGCTGATATCGGGCGTTGGCTCGTTTTTCCGTCGCTCCGCCAACTCTTTCTCCCTCTTCACGTCCGACACCTTGCGGAAGATCAACTGAAACATCAGCTTGTACCTGTGAGACATGTCGCATACAAGTGAATGTGCGAAGTTCAGAACGTTAGATTAAATGTCAACGGAAGCAAACGACCACTGCAAAAATTATGGGGTTTGCACGTATACAAGCAGGGGTTGAAGTTACCGTACTATCTTGGATGAGGAACTCCCCTCCCAGAATGTTGCTGAGGTTTAGCATGGGACCTATTAATCATAATGCACACATTAAGCAATCTCCTTTCCTGTGGACAGGATGAGGGACACGTTTCGGTTACCCAAGACATTGGTGTCATTCACACAAACGCGTCATTGGGTACAGGAAGTGGCCATTCATCTGGAAGTGAACCTGTTGAATAGTAACAATAGTCCAGCAGGAGGTGCAGCCGCCGGCACCCCGGTCCTCACCCGATGTCGCAGGTTGTAGGTGAGCACCAGATTGCGCGCGAACGAGTTGGCGAACGCGTGGTAGAAGTCGAGCACCTCGAGCAGGTTGTCGCGCTTGATGGTGTGCAGGTCGCAGTAGGTGAGCGCGCGCACGTTCGCGGCCGCCTGCCCCGCCGTTGGGTCCTTCCAGAAGGTGTCGCCGAACACGTCACCCTGGCCTGGGGGATCATGATCACGTTACTCTGACCTGGGGGATCATCGGCCGCGTCACTCTGACCTGGGGATCACGATCACGTCACTCTGACCTGGGGGATCACGATCACGTCACCCTGGCCTGGGGGATCACGATCACGTCACTCTGACCTGGGGATCACGATCACGTCACCCTGACCTGTGGGATCACGATCACGTCACCCTGACCTGGGGATCACGATCACGTCACTCTGACCTGGGGATCATGATCACGTCACCCTGACCTGGGGGATCACGATCACGTCACCTTGGTCTGGGGATCACAATTACGTCATCCTGACGTAGGATCGTCATTCAACACGTCACCCTGAATTTGAGGCATCACTCAACGCGTCATCCTGACGTTGAGACGTCACCAAATACGTCACCCTGACATGGCGAGTCACATAACACTCCACCGCAACGTCAGATGTCGACAAATACGGGAACTTGAACGGGCTTTGCCATTTTATGCTATCTTGAAATTCAAACCTTACAACTGCTGGGATGGCATTGTGGACCAGGATCCCGTACTAAGCAAATATTGGTGCATAAACCCCGACACACCATCCAATCTGCGAAGCCAAGTTTAACAACATAATTTTGATTGCACATTATAATTGCATCATATACACATATATATGTATATATGTATATATGTATATATATATGTTATATACACATATATAGCATATATATGTGTGCATATTACTACATATATATATATATATATACATATATATATATATATATATATATATATATATATATATATATTATATATATATATATGTATATATATCTATATCATATGTATATACATATATATATATATATATATATATATATGTATATATGTATATATATATATATATATATATATATATATATATATATATATATATATATATATATATATATATATATATATATATATATATATATATATATATGTATATATCCACTGCAACTGTACTGTGACGCACATACACCATTCGGAGACTATATTGCGCTGTCTCACAACATTGTGATTTCTCTGGGGAACTCGACGCAAAACTATTCACGCTCATGTTGCCAGTGGGTAGCATGATGGTGGCATACCAAGTACCAGCTGAGAAGTGGTACTTCTCAGCTGAGAAGTCTTTGAAAATAACGAACTCTGTACTCAAGTAGTGCATGGTTGCGTATGTGCAGTACCGAGAAACGTTTCATCGGTGCTTCTAAGAACCTCCAGTTGCTTGTCCATTCACACTATATTTACATAACTCATATATAAAATTCGCAACATTTCAGTCATATATCTCCTTCCGAAAGCCAATATCCCTGGATGTTACGAGCTTCACGAAGAAGGGATTGGCTGGGCGCTATATGACCGAAGCAGTCGATGCGCCCCTAAGCCCAAATAACCAACCATCCAAGAAGGGAATGGTTCAGAAAATATGGTGTTGGTTAGGGGAAGCCAGTAAGGACTGCATTCATAACGCAAAAATTTCAAATTTACAGTTGTGTATTAATTTACCAGTGAAGGGTCACGGAAGCATTGTTGGTATTCAACCACCCCTACTCCCGCTGTTCCTCGGCGTTTTCCTGCCGACACCAACTGTGCGTCAATCATCGGCAGATTCATTGGCGATAACCGACTGGCCCGGACGCACCCCCGCCCCGCCCCTACCGTTCGTTATTTGTTGGACCCTATATTATTCAGACTGCACTAAATTCAACTTGATGATACCCACAATCTCCATTTGACCCAGGATGCCTTCATATGAGGTCAGAGGTGACCTACGTTGATTTCGTGTGCTATTGATCCACACCTTTGCAGCCCAGCCTTGTACAGTTTCAACATGTCACCAATGCGCCGACGTCGCCGCCAGATGCTGTGACCGGCGCCAGCTCGGGTCAGGCTCCAACCGACATTTCCAGCTTTTTGTGTTGCCAACAAACACAAAATGCCGATGCCCTAACTGTGTCATATCATAGCACAATTTGTCATTCCTGTATTAATAATACCCTACTTAGCTGTGCGCAAGATGAATGAGTGTTCGCTGTTGGAAGCACATGCCTACTCTGAAGAAATGGATATTGACAACACAGGGTGGCGACTGCTCGTTGCCGTCTTACTCCCTCCGCAGCCGTTGTTTCACATATACCTCCAACGGACCTCATCAGAGTTTGCGGCACAGCCGCCTTCTTAGGCGTGACACGGTCGATCCCTCTGCTCCCCTACCACTCCTCTGCGGAGCTGCTGCTACCTGTGCGTGCCCGATCAATACCGGCCAAACGGGAAACAAACAAGTCGCCAATTTGGGCCCGGCTTGGTGGCGTGAAAGTTGAACTGGAAGCGTGACGAATTATGAAGACGAAACAGCGGAGCCGTCAGGGCCGGGGCCACCGCCGCTCCGTGCACACGCGCACGACATTGTCACACAAAGTTGTCGGTGCGGCGAAAATTATCGTCGGCGAACTTCAGACAAAAAGCGACAACACGCAGAAAGTTGCCTGTAAATACTGGCGTGTAAGAATACCTGCAACGACGCCTAGTTCTGGAAAACGGGCAGCTTTCCAGGAAAGACAAGCTGTGCATTGGGGCACCGCCTCCTGGCCACTGGAAGTAACCAGAGGAAAGCCACAAAGCCGCCAAATGCCAGTGCAATGCATACTATCGGCACAGAACGAACAACGCTTGTACTTGAAACCGAAGATTTCAAACAGAGCACGAATCATTTTGGAGAGTGGGTGATGATAGGAAATGGCATTGCTGGTACACCTTAGTACACTTGCTCCATACACATGACTAAGAAACACTAGTCTGCGCATGATGGACAGTTGTTTCTGTGCAGAAAATTATGCAAAGCATATCCACTGACGCTCTTCGGACCGCAGTGACTACGTTTTGAAGCTCGTTCTTTCGTTCACTCAGACCAGTGTAACACAGGCAAAATGCCAGCCTGAACAGGCGGATGAGGTCCTGTGTTGATATCAACTGCTCCAGTCGACAAGATTCGATGTCATATCTCTTGAAGAGAGGCGGGGGTCATCGGATAATCCTGAGGGATACCTTGCCTGTTTAATGATCTACATCCGAACTGCAGGTGGAGTGTGCTGTGATGATGACATGGCTTTTTGTGTTTTTTTTCTGTTCTTGATTTGGTGAGCTGAAGAATTAGGTGTATTGTCTTAAGGAAGGGGATTACATCTCTCCAATGTTCACCCGTCCTCTCCCCGAAAATGTACATTGTACCATGATGCTATATGGAGACAGCTTTTCCACTTTTTCTCATCATGAACATTTCAAGCCCAAATATGTTTTATTTTCTTAACCCGCGCCGTCTTTCCGGTCAAACCCTCCCACCCCGTCTTGGGGTGGGGGCGGTTGAAGACCCCCTCTAAAATATAAACTAAGCATCGCACGAAAATGAAAGAGGTGGCATCGGGAAGCGCTCGACGAGTAGGGCCCGGGTCCACCTTCCAAAACAATTTTTCCCCAAATGTGACGTGACCAGGGGGGGGGGAGGCTAGATTTTCATGACTTTTCACGATTTACATTATGTTTTTGACTCTGGGGAGTTCATTTTGGGGGATATATGAAGAAAAAAAATTTATTTGGGATGAGAAAAGGACAGCGAAATCGACCAGGGCCATATTTTGTTTGGCCCCCCAAAATAAAAGTTTTTTTTTCTTCAAAATTTTCAGTTTTCAAGTTTTCTTTAATTTTCCTTTTCCGATGGGTAGAACAGACGAAAAACGTTGTTGGAACTCAACTTTCCCTAATAAAAATGCTTACTTTAGTCAGAATCCTGCATTTGAACTGTAATTTGCAAATAAGCAAAATTCATATGTAGTCAAAAACGAACAAAATGAAAAATTCAACTCGTACGTTTTGTTGCATCAGTAAAGATAAGCAAACGCTGAAAGTCCCATTAAAATATCTGTATCCGTTAAAGCGTGACGATTGGTTGAACATTTTTGGAGGTGACCTCACTTGACCTTGACTAACTCGTTGACCCCAGATGACCTGACATACAAATTTTGGATCAGCATGTCCAATTGATGTGGGAAAATGTATGCCAAATTTGGGCGCGCTGCCGCGCACCATTCGTCCACTATCAGCGAAAAACCTGAGTGGGGGAGGGGGAGGGGGGCGGTTGAAGACACCCCCCGAGACGGGACGGGTTAACACTCGGACGTCCGGAGGTCCGAGCCAACTTCGCGGTCCGGGGGGGGGGCAGATGTCTGCCCTCTAAGATCTCTATAACTATGCTAGCTAGCGACAAACGGAAACGGCGGTGGATAGCTGGTGACAAGCTCTATCGAAAGAGTTTCGGTCATTTTTTTCGTTTAGGTCAATATTCAGGTCACTGGGTCATCATAGGTCAAATTCGACCAGATCGGGTGGGACTCTCAGATATTGACACATATGTCAGGACCTGCAACACATAGAAACAAACGGCGAATGCTATTCGATTTACAGAGGACAATCGAGGCGCCAACTACGTGCCCAGGCAGGAATGCTTCTTACTCCGAAACTATGACCTCAGGTCAAGGTCATGAAGTAGCCTAGGGAGAGCATGTGACATATCAATCGACAGTCCTTGGCGATACAAGCACAATGACGGTGATTTGACCCTTCCAGCTCAATGCAGTGCGATATAATGCGCAGAAATGTGCCAGTGATCTCAAGTAACCTCAGATTACCTTGGTGAGGTCATTGAGCAAAAATGTCAGCGGCAACATTGAGCATAGCTTCCAACTACACGCCACAACAGTTGTGAGGTCATCCCGAGAGCAAATATGTAACCAGGAAACATTTGCATATTTTGCCATAGCCCTATAATGGGGGAAGCCATGGCCGCGACCTGACCTCAGGTCAATGCTACGAAAAACCCGAGATATATATTATGATCCCTGATGTGATCATGACGTGTTCTAATTTTGAAATCAATCGCCCAATTATTGTGGAAGTTATGCCACCTAAAACTCAGAGGGATGTTGGGCCACTTCGCCTGACCTGGTGACCTGACATGAGATGACCCAGGGTTAAAAAGTATGAGGATGTGCGGAAAAGACGAATGAGCAGCCGTGCAAGGTTTGACATTGCTAACCCGATTAGTATGGCGGCAAATTAGGAAAACCCGCAGGGGAGGGGGCAGATATCTGCCCCCCGGACGTGCGGAGTGGGAGAGATTGATGAAGTTAAGAGAGTACTTGCACAAGAAAGAGAGACGGGGGAGGAATAAACTGATTTAAGTAGGAATAGTGACAGAAACTTACGCTTTCAAGAGCCATCTTCGACTTGAAAAAAGGGGATTTATGGTTAGATGTATGCATAGACGAGGTCATCATGAGTTTCCTGTCCTCCGTTAGGAACAAGAGCCACTCGAACCTAAATGCGGGAGAAGACCGCGATGTCGGCGAGCTTATTACAGACCCAGTCATCATCATTAGACCTGTCAATACTGGCTTGGGAGTTGAAGTGATGGGCACATCAGAATACTGGTTTCGTCTGGGGGGGGGTGTCAGGCATTACGACGTATCGGACATCTGGCGCCAATGGAAGGTCATGGAAGGTCATCAATAAAAGAGCTTGAACCCTCGCCGATGGGCTATTTTCAAGTGGATATATAAATAAGCACCAGCATGCGTGCCTGGTACCCAAACTCCCACGAGCCGGCTACCGTCAGGGGAACCATACGCTACACAAGGATTGGGCCCCACTCAGAGCAATTGTAAGCGGAAGCGGACACGCTACGGAGCGTAAGCTGAAATTGTAGAAAATGAGCTTCGGTTAAACGTTGATACTTGCCCATCATTCAATAAGAGGCACCACACACTTTATGAACAAATTGCAAAACCTAGAATTGGATGAAACAAATTACGCTCCAATCATGCTCTGCATGGACGTCAGGAAGTTGCACTCTAGCGTCCCGAGCAGGGAAGGATTAGCAGCTTGTAGGGAAGCCCTGACAGTAAGAACAAGCAAGCCCCACCATTCCCACTGGTGAGGTAATGCAGATTACTGACCTTGCATTAAGCAACCACAATTTCAGCTTAGGACGGTCCCAACATTATGTCCAGGTCCAAGCTATTGGGGTAAAATTGGGAAAAAAAAACTTCGCCTGCACCTACATTGGAGAGTGGGAAACTGAGTTATTGGAAATGTTAAAAGTGAAGCCTTCTACATACGTCAGGTCACAGGTTCGCAGGACGAAGATATATTTTGTATCTGGCCACATGGGGAAAAGATAGTTTGAAACTTCAACTTAATACTTCATAATACGGCGAAATGCATACATGACAACAATTCAGTGTGCCTGAGATATTCAAGAACACATACTATAATTTCTTGCTGTATGGGCTACACTGAATGACTCAAAATTACACATACGCACACACACACACACACACACACACACACACACACACACACACACACACACACACACACACACACACACACACACACACACACACACACACACACACACACACACACACACACACACACACACACACACACACACACACACACACACACACACACACACACACACACATATATATATATATATATATATATATATATATATATATATATATTTATTTATATTCAAAATCAAATGACACCAAGGCATATTTTACACTTCTCGTCTAACTACCCCGTGCTTGTCAAACGGGCAATCCATTCCAAACGGTCCAAGAGAGCGCGAAGTATGTGCAGCAGGACGGCTGACTTTTACCGGCGATTCGGCACCTTGAATGAATAACTTATTGATGGGATGCCCAGAAATCGAAGTTGTCAAGGGGACACAAAAGCAAACATGTTCAGTCGTCGCAACCTGTTGTCATCTAGGCGCACTCCTACAGCAAAGCATGGTATCCGATGGTCGTCACCGACATCAGCTACCTTCCAGGAATTGACAAAATTATAGAAGAGAAACAACGTAAAACATGTGTAAGCCTGCGTAAACACCTGTCGCTACTCTTCGCCCGCGACCAATCGGCGTGAGAGACTGGCGACGCTACATGACTCAACGGTCGCTGTGTCGTAAAACCAATAACCCACCAACCAAGCCTGCGTAAAGCGTTGATAGATGGATTCGCTAGTCGAGCGAAGGTCAGGGCCGGATATCGCATTGCAATCGGTGTCGCAATCCCGCTGCGCGACCGAGAACCACTGCGGCCGGATTCTCGCGCCGGCTCGTCCGGGCGTTAACTGTGCACGGGTCGGCGTGTCGACCGACGGCCTGCCACCGCCACGCACGGCCCGCCGCCGCGCCGCGTGCCCGAGTTAATTTCACCCGCTTGCCGTGGTGGTCGTGTGGAGGCGCGTGGCCGGTCCGTTATCGATCACACGTAATGCCGCCGCCGGCGACCGACCGCCGGGCGCCCAGCGGAACCAGGTCGGCACCTCGGCGGCCGCCGGGCGTCTACGGGGGGGGGGCGGGGGTGCGGAGGTGCGGCACACGTCGCCGCAGCCGCGCCACATCACCGTACGTGCCACGACATCGCCCTGATTGTGCCCAATACAATGCAAATGACGCCGTGCGATGGCCGGTCGATCGGCAACATTATCGTAAGCGGGGGGGGGGACCCGGAAGGCAGCATGGTGGGAGGGGTGATCCGACAGGCAGCATGGTGGTGGTGGTGGTGGTGGTGGTGGTGGTGGTGGTGGTGGTGGTGGTGGTGGTGGTGGTGGTGTTTGGGGGTGACCCGACAGGCGGCATGGTCGGAGGGGACGGCGGCATGGTCTGGGGGGGGGTGAACCACTGGTAGAATGGTGGGAGGGTCGACCGGCTCGGCATCCAAAGGTCAGCATTGGCCGGCGTGTCCCCGACAACTTCACCTGCCGTCCCTCCACCACGAGGTACTAAGCCTCACACTGATCGCATCGCGTGTGAAAACACGGCACACGTCCGTGCGTGTCAGGTCGGTCGCGCATATCCCGCGAATACCCTCGCAAAACAAGAACAAATTAAAACGGCTGGGTATGCTGAACTCAGGCGTTATCTCGCGACAGATACTAATGGCTCAGAGAACAGTTTCGAAAAGTACGCACATCGCTTCCTGCTGTAGTCCGGTAAACAAGTGAAAATTAACCCTTGCTCAAGGCTGGGAGTCTGTGGAGGGGGGAGGGGACGGAGAAGGTAGGGTTGTAACTTAACCTTCCAGAAGCTGAGCTTCAATGTGTTCGCAACATCGTGAACATTTCAACCGGGTGCGAGTGCTCAATGACCCCAGTTGGCTTAACTACTGGCTTGCATTGATTTCCCCTTCGTCGGCTAGAGAGGGTTCGGGTCGTTAAACTTACTGACATTTGGCCACTGGTGGGTGGGTTAGCTGACAACCGCGCGATAAGACCGCGACGAGTCGGCAATTGGTCGGCCTCTGTGGAACACTGTCGCTGCGGTGAGCTTTCGGCTTCAATTCTGCTATTGAACCGCAATTTCCAGATCGTGTGGGGGTTCAGGGCCCACAGAGAGCTCTCTGCTTGATCCAGATCCATGCTGTGTAAATTCACTGTAGAGGAGACTCACGATAATATTATTCGAGTGGTCACGACCGTCAGATATAGCAAAACAAAGCATGAAGCATGGAGATGCTGGTCACACTACAAATATGGGTTTTTGACCAAGTGTGCAGCATTTGTCAATTATGGGCATATAATGCCTCGGTATTAAGCCATTCTATAACAATCCAGGCCGACCGTGGATGTGCCGATGCAATTAAGTAGTATTTTGACAGTATATTCAACCAGCTACTAAGCTAGTTCCGTTAAAAGAAATGTTACCAGGTCACCAGGCCATGCCAAATGTGATGTCAGGTGACATAAGACACTCCATACGTACATGAACAGGGGGAGGGGCAGTGGGGCCATGACAGGAGTTCTGGAATAGCAGGGTTGCATTTCTCATGCAAGTTTACTCGTAACACTAATGCTATGACGATGCATGGCAGAAATCAACTCCTAAAGCTCCCCCCCCCGTTTTTGACGCTTCTACGCTGCTGAGTCACACCACCTCAAGTCGCAAAGCCCGGAGATTGCGCATACCAGCATAAGGCACCTTTGCTGGAAGAGCGATGACAAGAGACAAGCGATGGGAACTCCTGTCGCAGGAGCAGGATCGGGCACCGCACCGCGACTAGAAGCTGGTGATGGTGAACCAACTTCGGCTGGGCTCACTTGACACACAGGAAATATATGCACCCATCGTGCCAATTTTGGCACAAGTGCAGGAGTTCCATAATTAAGTAAAACCATTTCGATAACTGGGCACAGTGCATCAGCATACATGGGCGCTGTATAACCACTGCAGTTGATGCGCCCTAAAACCCTAATAAGTAACAACTGCATCAGTATACACCACAAGTCGCACAGATATGAAAGTTCGTGGAAGCACGCGCCCGATAGGGAGCCGCCTGTTTTTATGGTCGGCAGCCGGGTGCGCTGTACCATGTGACCGTCTGGCGCGTGCATCCGTTTTCAGTAGGGCACCTCCAAGTTGAGAGTGGTGCGTGCTAGAGCTATCAAACTTGATGAGCGGATGGCCCGTCACCGGGGCTATCCGGGCATGCACAATTTGTAGAGCTAGGTGAAGCGTAACGCGCCCTATGCGCTCAAGAGTCTCTCGACATCCGCACTTTTTTTAGCATGGAGGCTGCGGCTGTTTTGGACGAAAAACGCGACCTCCACACATTGGCGTCCGACTCGGCTCACACCACAGGAAACTGGCGCTGTGTGACACCACATGATATCCCACGGTGTTGGCTACCATTTGGGCACAACTTCGATGCGAGCGGAGCAATGTGCTGCATGCGACCGACACCGGTGTGATGGGGAACGGGTTGCGCCGAAATCCTCTGTCGTCAGTTGTCCTAGCGTGTAAAACGACATTGTTTTTAACGTCGCCTCGGAGTAAGACCAATTTTAGTGCGACAAATCGGCTCGGTTTCAACCGGCACAGCTCGCGAACCAATGAACCTATCCATGTGAAACTGACACCACAGTGTAGTCATGACAATCATCAAGCTCGTCATTGCCAACATTTTTTTGGCCGCACATGCCATATACACCCGGGGAGGGGTGTTCACAAAACGCGACATTTTCATCGTTTTTTTCTCACGATTTGGTCTGGCACTGGAAAGCGGCTAAAAGCAACGAAGCCCCGTTGTTTTGTTACCTGGCTCCATGTATTGGCTACCATTTTCCCTTTGACCATCGGCGCCTGCCGTATGTCAGGGGTCAGCCATCGAGACGAGAGTGGTGTCGTGCCGTGCAAAACCGGCTCTGCTTCTCATCCCATTAACATTTCTGTTTGACCTCACTTTGGAAGAAAAGTAGAAGGTTCGCATAGCACCAACGGCTGTGATTCCCACGATACCTTTACATTTGTTTTCATCGACAATACTTTTGCAATCGAGGCCGTTCCTAACCATTAATAAACATAATTTTCGGTTTTCTCAGCCGGCTCATTGCATCAATGGATCGCCGGGTTTGCCGGAGCCAACTTCATCGGTCGAAAAATATGCAGGTTCACGTGCTGCCAAGTCAGCTAAACCACCATGGGAACGGTTTTATAGGCGAATATCACTCACGCTGTATACAGGCAAATATAACTGTGTTATTGAGTATATGGAAATAGTTAGGAAAGGGCATGGTAAGTCGAATCAAATTAGGTCTGGTGAGATTAGTTTAGGTTAGGTTTTGTTGGTATAGTGC
This sequence comes from Imbricaverruca yamaguchii, assembly GCA_034440575.1. Classification (NCBI taxonomy): domain Eukaryota; kingdom Metazoa; phylum Arthropoda; class Thecostraca; family Neoverrucidae; genus Imbricaverruca; species Imbricaverruca yamaguchii. The sequence continues at coordinate 134,462 of JAOTOL010001478.1, forward strand.
AACATATATTAACTAATTTTGAGATACCGCAGTTCAGACCCGTTTGAGAGCGCAACGGCCTACATCGATTTTGAACACACCATCACATTGTGGGTCGGGGTGCATCTAGTTCTAGGCCAGGGCATATCAGGGCAACGTTGGCTAGTCACGGAAATGACAAGAAAAAAAAAGATGTACAACAACCGCCAAAATGTTGGTGGGTTAAGATTCCATCTATGCTGTTACACACGCAATCTGGTTTTAATTGAGTTGCCACAAAATTGACTAATCTAAACTAACCTAACCTAACCTAACCTAACCTAACACGGCCTCAACATAAAACTAACCTGACCTGACCTAAGCAGACCTCAGTTGATCTGACCAACCCTGCCCTTTCCCAACTTCATTTCCATACGCGCAATAACTCATGTATAATTCCCAGCATGCAACACAAGTTGCATTCGCCTATTAATTCCTTCCCACGGGAGCTCGGATGGCGTAACAGCACATGCGACAGTACATTTTTCAATTGATGAAGTTGGCTTCAGCGAACCCGGCGATCCATCGATTCAATGAGCCGGCTGAAAAGGCCGAACATTATGTGTGGTAATGTTTCAGTGTGCGGGACCCCTTTGAAGCTCATTCCTACCATGCTTCGCCATAGCATTAATGCTACACTTTCATGAAAAATGTGTGTGTATGTGTGTGTGTGTGTGTATTGGGGGAGGGGGGGGGGTGCATGACCCCTGCCCCCTAATCATACACCTATGTTCATGGGGTGAGAAGCAGTGCTGGTTTTACGCATCACAACACTTGCGACTCTTGTCGCGATGGCTGACCCAGGACATGCGGCAGGCGTCAATGGTCAATGGGAAGAGTGTAGCAAGTACATGGATCCAGGCAATGCAAACAACCAGGTTCAACCATTTTCCAGCACCAGACACAATAGTGAGAAAAAACGATGAAAATGCAGGTATTTGTTTGCACGTCTTCCCGTGTGTACTTGGTACGTGAGGAAAAATGTCTAGCCTGCCGAGCTTGGCGTTTGTCATGACTAAACCGTCGTGTCAAGTTTATGCCGATCGGTTAATTGGTTCGTGAGCTATGCCAGTTGAAACCGAGTCGATTCAGTGCACTAAAATTGATAATATTCAGACGTACAACTTCCTATATTACACGCTAAGACAACTGACGACGGAGTATTTCGGCGCACCCCGTTCTCCCATCACAACAGTGTCGGTCACGTGCAGCACATTGATCAAATCGCACCGACATCATGCCCAAAGGATAGCCAACACCGTGGGCTTTCATGTGGTGCCACATATATCTCGCTTCCTGTGATGTGAGCCGAGCTGCTGGGTGCAACTATGTTCGTATTTTTGTCGAAACAAACTCCAGCCCCATGCTAAACAAAATTAAGGGGGTTGAAAAATGTTGAGGACATGGCACACACTACGCTTCACCCATCCCTACAAAGTATACATGCCCGAAAAGTTCGGGTGACGGGCTACCAACACACTAAAATTGACAGCTCTAGTACTCGCCGTGCTCTGACCCGCGCAACCAGAAACCGCCGCCACCACTTGTTCGCCGAACCGGGCCGTCACGTGCAAATTTCATGGAAATCCGCCCGGCCATTTTGACACAGCATGCGCCGAAGCGGAACATGCAAACAGACAGACAGACAGACAGACAGACAGACAGACAGACAGACAGACAGACAGGCATTTCCCAATTATATTGAGAAACCGACCGCCCTGTAGTAAATCCTCGATAGATATTTTCGTGGCATACTCACTTTAAATTCAATCTACGATTTTGCATTTCTTGCAGGCTAGATTTGAAGTCTTGCTATTAAAGACGCCTCCACACCAAAAGAAGTTAACAGTCCCGGGCTATCCGAAGATGATTCCAAGTGATATGATGCTCCGTGATGTAAAAACAAGTTATTTCGGTTAACATCGGGGTGTGGTCCACAATAGCTATGGTACCCCTTGTTAGCGTACGGAACTGAGACATCGACATTCACTCGTCACTGGCCTGGTTTAGCCTCGTCCTGTCGTACATATCACTGTATGATATACGCGTAGCTCATGGGCGTGCCGATTTGATCTTTAAGGTACTACATAATGATAACTTGAGGTTATCTTTAGCGCTTGTAGTTCGCAGAGTAAATAAATTGCGCATATTGAAACATCACTGCTCAAGGCTGTGACCTAGCTGGACCTCACGAAGGTCACGTGCACAAGATGAAAACATAATAGCGAACGTGTTCATAGACCACCCGATGTACCTTGCGTGTGGCTTCAGCGTCCTGGTGCTAGCAGGAATACAGGAGGGACGCCAATTATTGACACTTCTGACCTAGTCTGATACCATTCCACCCATGTCCCTTACACCAAACAGCTGACATCAGGCATAGACATGACACGCAGACAACTACACATTGGCAACGAGTGTAGACGGGAATACTAAATCAGTACGTTTATCGTCGGTGAATCTGCCGACGAACTAAGAAGCGACACATCAAATATGCAGACTGTCGTTTAGGCTATACACACGAGATACTCTTGCATGCATACCCACCGATTTGCATAGGATCAAATATTTAGACTGTCGGCTGGGCTATACAAACGAGATAGTCTTGCATGCGTACCCGCCGACCTCCATAACCTAACCGCGACGTACGACGCGTGCAGGCTGCAGACACTGCATGACGAGCTTTCTGGCGCCTGGAGGCGTGCCAGTGCGGTGTCTGGCATATAAAGGAAGCCAACGGTGAGCCTGCAGCCACCGCCCGGTATCTGGCATATAAAGGGAGCCAACGGTGAGCCTGCAGCCACCGCCCGGTATCTGGCATACAAAGGGAGCCAACGGTGAGCCTGCCGCCACCGCCCGGTATCTGGCATATAAAGGGAGCCAACGGTGAGCCTGCAGCCACCGCCCGGTATCTGGCATATAAAGGGAGCCAACGGTGAGCCTGCAGCCACCGCCCGGTATCTGGCATACAAAGGGAGCCAACGGTGAGCCTGCAGCCACCGCCCGGTATCTGGCATATAAAGGGAGCCAACGGTGAGCCTGCCACCACCGCCCGGTATCTGGCATATAAAGGGAGCCAACGGTGAGCCTGCCACCACCGCCCGGTATCTGGCATATAAAGGGAGCCAACGGTAAGCCTGCCACCACCGCCCGGTATCTGGTATACAGGAGCCAACGTGAGCCTCCACGCCCGGTATCTGGCAAGAGCCAACGCCCGGTATTGCCGGTAAGCCTGCCACCACCGCCCGTTTAGACAGTACGCCTGCCCGAGCGGTGCTAAAGAGCAAGCTGCACCACCGCTGGTAGCCACCGTACTCCGCCGTGTGTACAGCCGTGTGTACAGCCGTGTTACAGCCGTGTGTACAGTCGTGTGTACAGTCGTGTGTACAGTCGTGTGTACAGCCGTGTGTACAGCCGTGTGTACAGTCTGTGTACAGCCGTGTGTACAGCCGTTGTACAGTCGTGTGTACAGCGTGTGTACAGCCGTGTGTACAGTCGTGTGTACAGTCGTGTGTACAGCCGTGTGTACAGCCGTGTGTACAGTCGTGTGTACAGTCGTGTGTACAGTCGTGTGTACAGTCGTGTGTACAGTCGTGTGTACAGTCGTGTGTACAGTCGTGTGTACAGTCGTGTGTACAGCCGTGTGTACAGCCGTGTGTACAGCCGTGTGTACAGTCGTGTGTACAGTCGTGTGTACAGCCGTGTGTACAGTGTACAGCCGTGTGTACAGTCGTGTGTACAGCCGTGTGTACAGCCGTGTGTACAGCCGTGTGTACAGCCGTGTGTACAGCCGTGTGTACAGTCGTGTGTACAGCCGTGTGTACAGTCGTGTGTACAGTCGTGTGTACAGTCGTGTGTACAGCCGTGTGTACAGTCGTGTGTACAGCCGTGTGTACAGCCGTGTGTACAGCCGTGTGTACAGCCGTGTGTACAGTCGTGTGTACAGCCGTGTACAGTCGTGTGTACAGCCGTGTGTACAGTCGTGTGTACAGTCGTGTGTACAGCCGTGTGTACAGCCGTGTGTACAGTCGTGTGTACAGTCGTGTGTACGTACAGTTGTGTACAGCCGTGTGTACAGCCGTGTGTACAGTCTGTGTACAGTCTGTGTACAGTCGTGTGTACAGTCGTGTGTACAGTCGTGTGTACAGCGTGTACAGCCGTGTGTACAGCCGTGTGTACAGTCGTGTGTACAGCCGTGTGTACAGCCGTGTGTACAGTCGTGTGTACAGTCGTGTGTACAGCCGTGTGTACAGCCGTGTGTACAGCCGTGTGTACAGTCGTGTGTACAGTCGTGTGTACAGTCGTGTGTACAGTCGTGTGTACAGCCGTGTGTACAGCCGTGTGTACAGTCGTGTGTACAGTCTGTGTACAGCCTGTGTACAGTCGTGTGTACAGTCGTGTGTACAGTCGTGTGTACAGTCTGTGTGTACAGTCTGTGTACAGCCGTGTGTACAGTCGTGTGTACAGCCGTGTGTACAGCCGTGTGTACAGTGTGTACAGTCGTGTGTACAGTCGTGTGTACAGCCGTGTGTACAGTCGTGTGTACAGCCGTGTGTACAGCCGTGTGTACAGCCGTGTGTACAGCCGTGTGTACAGCCGTGTGTACAGCCGTGTGTACAGTCGTGTGTACAGCCGTGTGTACAGCCGTGTGTACAGTCGTGTGTACAGCCGTGTCGTGTGTACAGCCGTGTACAGCCGTGTGTACAGCCGTGTGTACAGCCTGTGTACAGCCGTGTGTACAGCCGTGTGTACAGCCGTGTGTACAGTCGTGTGTACAGTCGTGTGTACAGTCGTGTGTACAGTCGTGTGTACAGTCGTGTGTACAGTCGTGTGTACAGTCGTGTGTACAGCCGTGTGTACAGTCGTGTGTACAGTCGTGTGTACAGTCGTGTGTACAGTCGTGTGTACAGTCGTGTGTACAGCCGTTGTACGGTACAGTCGTGTGTACAGCCGTGTGTACAGCCGTGTGTACAGCCGTGTGTACAGCCGTGTGTACAGTCGTGTGTACAGTCGTGTGTACAGCCGTGTGTACAGCCGTGTGTACAGCCGTGTGTACAGCCGTGTGTACAGTCGTGTGTACAGCCGTGTGTACAGTCGTGTGTACAGTCGTGTGTACAGCCGTGTGTACAGCCGTGTGTACAGTCTGTGTACAGCCGTGTGTACAGCCGTGTACAGCCTGTGTACAGCCGTGTGTACAGCCGTGTGTACAGTCGTGTGTACAGCCGTCGTGTGTACACCAGTCAGCCGTGTGTACAGCCGTGTGTACAGCCGTGTGTACAGCCGTGTGTACAGCCGTGTGTACAGTCGTGTGTACAGTCGTGTGTACAGCCGTGTGTACAGCCGTGTGTACAGTCGTGTGTACAGTCGTGTGTACAGTCGTGTGTACAGTCGTGTGTACAGCCGTGTGTACAGTCGTGTGTACAGTCGTGTGTACAGCCGTGTGTACAGTCGTGTGTACAGCCGTGTGTACAGTCGTGTGTACAGTCGTGTGTACAGCCGTGTGTACAGCCGTGTGTACAGCCGTGTGTACAGTCGTGTGTACAGCCGTGTGTACAGTCGTGTGTACAGTGTACAGTCGTTTGTACAGTCGTGTGTACAGTCGTGTGTACAGTCGTGTGTACAGTCGTGTGTACAGCCGTGTGTACAGTCGTGTGTACAGCCGTGTGTACAGTCGTGTGTACAGCCGTGTGTACAGTCGTGTGTACAGTCGTGTGTACAGTCGTGTGTACAGTCGTGTGTACAGCCGTGTGTACAGTCGTGTGTACAGTCGTGTGTACAGTCTGTGTACACGTCGTGTGTACAGTCGTGTGTACAGTCGTGTGTACAGTCGTGTGTACAGTCGTGTGTACAGCCGTGTGTACAGTCGTGTGTACAGCCGTGTGTACAGCCGTGTGTACAGTCGTGTTTACAGTCGTGTGTACTGCCGTGTGTACAGTCGTGTGTACAGTAGTGTGTACAGTCGTGTTTACAGTCGTGTGTACTGCCGTGTGTATAGCCTGTGTGTGTACAGTCGTGTGTACAGCCGTGTGTACAGTCGTGTGTACAGTCGTGTGTACAGTCGTGTGTACAGTCGTGTGTACAGTCGTGTGTACAGTCGTGTGTACAGTCGTGTGTACAGTCGTGTGTACAGCCGTGTGTACAGCCGTGTGTACAGTCGTGTGTACAGTCGTGTGTACAGTCGTGTGTACAGTCGTGTGTACAGTCGTGTGTACAGCCGTGTGTACAGTCGTGTGTACAGCCGTGTGTACAGTACAGTCGTGTGTACAGTACAGTCGTGTGTACAGTACAGTCGTGTGTACAGTACAGTCGTGTGTACAGTACAGTCGTGTGTACAGTCGTGTGTACAGTCGTGTGTACAGCCGTGTGTACAGTCGTGTGTACAGTCGTGTGTACAGTCGTGTGTACAGTCGTGTGTACAGCTGTGTACAGCCGTGTGTACAGTCGTGTGTACAGTCGTGTGTACAGTCGTGTGTACAGTCGTGTGTACAGCCGTGTGTACAGTCGTGTGTACAGCCGTGTGTACAGCCGTGTGTACAGCCGTGTGTACAGCCGTGTGTACAGCCGTGTGTACAGTACAGTCGTGTGTACAGTCGTGTGTACAGTCGTGTGTACAGTCGTGTGTACAGCCGTGTGTACAGTCGTGTGTACAGCCGTGTGTACAGTCGTGTGTACAGCCGTGTGTACAGCCGTGTGTACAGTCGTGTGTACAGTCGTGTGTACAGTCGTGTGTACAGTCGTGTGTACAGTCGTGTGTACAGTCGTGTGTACAGCCGTGTGTACAGCCGTGTGTACAGTCGTGTGTACAGTCGTGTGTACAGCCGTGTGTACAGTCGTGTGTACAGTCGTGTGTACAGTCGTGTGTACAGTCGTGTGTACAGTCGTGTGTACAGTCGTGTGTACAGTCGTGTGTACAGTCGTGTGTACAGTACAGTCGTGTGTACAGTCGTGTGTACAGTCGTGTGTACAGTCGTGTACAGTCGTGTACAGTCGTGTGTACAGTCGTGTGTACAGTCGTGTGTACAGCCGTGTACAGCCGTGTGTACGTACAGTCGTGTGTACAGTCGTGTGTACAGTCGTGTGTACAGTACAGTCGTGTGTACAGTACAGTCGTGTGTACAGCCGTGTGTACAGTACAGTCGTGTGTACAGTACAGTCGTGTGTACAGTCGTGTGTACAGTCGTGTGTACAGCCGTGTGTACAGTCGTGTGTACAGTCGTGTGTACAGTACAGTCGTGTGTACAGTACAGTCGTGTGTACAGTACAGTCGTGTGTACAGTCGTGTACAGTACAGTCGTGTACAGTCGTGTGTACAGTCGTGTGTACAGTCGTGTGTACAGTCGTGTGTACAGTCGTGTGTACAGTCGTGTGTACAGTCGTGTGTACAGTCGTGTGTACAGTCGTGTGTACAGTCGTGTGTACAGTCGTGTGTACAGCCGTGTGTACAGCCGTGTGTACAGTCGTGTGTACAGTCGTGTGTACAGTCGTGTGTACAGCCGTGTGTACAGTCGTGTGTACAGTCGTGTGTACAGTCGTGTGTACAGTCGTGTGTACAGTCGTGTGTACAGTCGTGTGTACAGTCGTGTGTACAGCCGTGTGTACAGTCGTGTGTACAGTCGTGTGTACAGCCGTGTGTACAGTCGTGTGTACAGCCGTGTGTACAGCTGTGTGTACAGTCGTGTGTACAGTCGTGTGTACAGCCGTGTGTACAGTCGTGTGTACAGTCGTGAGTACAGCCGTTCTGTCGGGGTGTCGACACAGCCGTACGCCGGGTGGGCGCCACGTGGTGAACGCTGTCACGGTACTGCACGAGGCCGGGAGCGACACCGCCACCGGCCTCAGTTTACACGGACTGCTGGTCCGCTCTTCAGAGTGCCAACCGTGAATTATCGATCCACAGGCTGACACTTGGCTGTCGTGTGCCGGGTGCGGTGCGGTGCCGACTGGACTGGTGCGTGTCTGACGAGCTACCCCCGCTGCAGCGGGTGGGTGTGAGTGGCCAGCGTTTAGTGTCGGCGCCCGTTGTGCCGACGCTGCGTGGGCGGGCTGAGGGTGGCTCGCTACCTCGCTCGTCGCTCGCTACCTCGCTCGTGGCTCGCTACCTCGCTCGTCGCTCGCTACCTCGCTCGTCGCTCGCTTGCTCTGTGGACGACTTGCTTGATGGTGTGCACGCGAGGTGCAGCATGTTCGCGGACGCCGCCTAAAGTGTGCTGAGCTGTGGCCGGTTAAGCAGTGCTCCCCCAGGCATCGGGCACTCATGCCACGTGACCGCGCTGCGCAACGAACTCGGCCGACTCTGGTAGCGGACACCGTTGATGCTTCATCTCTTCTCGAGCGCTTGCCGCTAGTCGTCCCGAAGAGAACTCTGCGCTCGGGTCTTACGTTTACGCTTTCTTACGTATTTTACATCCACGTGGATGCAACGTAATCAGCCACCAGCTCAAGAAACCAACTATAAGAACCTGAATACACGACCATATATGAAATTTGAAAATCAAACTCCCGAAACGGTTCGTCCACAGATTTGGGCTTTCATCTGGTGGCATGGGGATAGGTCCGATTGATTTCATGAGACACACCGTGGCTTCGAATTGAAGCATCGTATAAAATTACACCAATATCACTACATATCTGATTACCATATTCAATATTAACATCAAGCGTGACCTCTTATGGCCAATGGACGACTTCTTATGTCAGGCCGGATGCCAATGTTTCATGGAGGAATTTCTAACTTAATTGAATTATAATCAGTAAATCCCTGATAGGCTGCATAAATTCAGAATACACACCAAAGTATTTATTTGTAGTCTACCGAAACCGTTGGGGGTAGGAACCATCAGTTCTAAGCGTCTAGTTAAGAGCCCAGTCACGGATCAAGGCTTCAACCGGATAAATCAATATTTGCAAAAACATACTGAAAACATACTCATGTTTTGTCCGGGTAAAATTGTACGCTGAACGTGACCTTAGCACTAACCGCACTGCCGTACGGGTAATCAAAAGCACATATATACCATCCCAGATCGTTCCAGGTCAGTGGCCGAATGTTCTTAACCTAACCTTATTCATGCAGGTTTCCTGAATTGAATGGGACATGCCGTTTGTTGTGAATATGATTGCGAAATGTTAGCATCGTGCACATGGTAGGTAATAATGCATTATCATCTGGAAAAGTTCGCCACCAACTCTGCGCCGACGGCTCCGGGGACGCCCTGGCCGCCACTGCGACACGGCGTCTCGTCACAGTCACGGCTCGTGAGCGCTGATACCGAAGACCTGTTGCGACGTTTCGAGGTCTTTACAGCCGGTCTGGCCAACTCGAGCGGCCTTGGACCACCACCCGGTCTCCTCGGACGGGTCCCCGAGGCACCGGCGCGGGTTCTGTCAACCTCGCGACATCGCCAGCGCTGCTACTAAACTAAAATTTCAAAATTTTCAGTTTTCATGTTTTCTTTAATTTTTCTTTTCTAATGGATAGAGCGGATCGAAAAACGTTGTTCGAAGTCAACTTGCTCCAATAAAAATGCCTACTTTAGAATCTTCGATTTTATCTCCAATGGGCAAATATACCAAACTAACAAGTAATAAAAAACGGAAACAAATTTCCTCCAGTTCGTTTTGTTGCATCACTAAAGATAAGCAAACGTTGAAAGTTTTATTCCAATATATGTATCCGTTAAAGCGTGACGACTGATTGAACTATTTTGGGGGTGACCTCACTTGACCTTGGGTAACTCGTTGACCCGAGATGACCTGACTTCAAAATTTTGACACAACATGCCAAATTGATGTGGACAAAAGTGAGAAAATTTCGGCGCGCTGCCACGCGCCGTTCATTCACATTGCACGGATAGCCTTAGGGGGAGGGGGTCGTGAACGACCCCCTCCCACGGGACGGCGTGGGCTAAAACCTACACACTCGCGACATAAACGCGAACATTGAAGAAAAATTCCTGACCTTGACCTGATTTCATAACCTACCTGTGAGTATCAATTGGACATGCTGTAAACCCGTAGATTTGCAATGGGGTAGAAAATATCGTTCAATTATTTTACTCTAACTCACACTGACGGCAATCTGCAAGTAATTCCGAAATGTGTCGATTTTACCAATACTTTTACATTTGACCTGATCCCGGAGGTCAGCCATTGGCCTGCAGAGGCCGATTGTGATATCACTGGAGACATTTGGTACCCAGCTATGTGTCGGTTGTTAGGTTAATTGTTTGCTGCCATTGAAATAGAAATGCCGGGTGTGCCTGATCTGCAGGCTGGACAAATTCCACTGAATCAAGCACTCAGGTCATGGTGATGGGTGTAAGCCTAATGCAAATTCCTAAATGTTCGATTGTTTCTTTCTGGATGCGGCGGAACACAATTTGACCATGTAGTCTAATTTTGGATAGCTAGCTTGCACTAGCTTGTACAAGCTAATTTAATTTTGACCCGAAGTGGAAAAGTGAGGCGGATGGTGCACCCTAGACTGGGGCACCCCAGTGTGTGCGTGTGAGCGTGGCGAAGAGGACGATTACCATGTGGAGCCCAAGGATAAATGATTATATTGATATGTGTGTGTCTATGCTTTGTTGCTATCTTTGTAGTGCATGCCTTGCTTACCGTTCTACATGCTAGCCCTTCATTAATATACAAAGTTCACACTGGCTGCAACACATCCTTTCCTGGAAATCTGATCGCGGGATCGTCTCCAGTATACTTGTTTGTCGAATATCCATTCCGTGTTCGCCATTTCTCTGTGGCAGGCGAGTCAGCAACTGAACCGAAGTCATTTATCCGATGCGAAATACGGATGTCTTATATGGTTAATGATGATCCGTGGCTACGGTTCCTGCAGAGCAGCTACTTTTCCCCGGCACACTGAGATGGAGCACCTTTGAATGTTACATGCAATATTCAGCTTCCGAAAAGCTAACGTCTGATTCTTTCTCCCAACTCAGTACGGATGCATATCAGCGGAGGGGACGACGCGAACCTCTCAGTATTCGCTTAGTCGCTAGTTAGTCTTAGTCCTTGTACTTAGTAGTCCTAGTTGCGACAAGTCTAGTTCTCTTCCAGGCAGCGTAGGCAGAACGATGGACTCGCACACCTGCGTTTGTTGCCGTGTGATATGAGTGATATTTCCACTACATGTGCCTTGATCTAACATAGTTAGATTCAAGGCACATGTAGTGGAAATTATCAAGGATAATTTGGTAAAGGTTCCAAATTTCAACAGAGCAGACTTTGACTGCATGAGAGCGGCTTTAAGTGCCATCAGATGGGAAGAAGAATTCTCCAATTTAAATGCCTGCGAATTGTTGGAAAAGTTCAAATCTTACTTGAAGGAAATTCAGATTAGACATGTCCCCCAAAAGCAAACACGCAAAAGAGGGGTAGGAAAGCCAGCATGGCTTACACCAGACTTGATAAAAGCAATTAAGGCTAAGAAAACTGCATTTAGAGTCTTTAAAGAAGCTTCAAATGTCGTTAAGCTAGAGGCGTATCGAAAAGCTAGAGACGCTGTGAAGCAAAAAACCAGAGCAGCAAAGCGAGCAAAAGAACTGGATTTAGCTAGGAACTGTAATGGGGACAGCAAAAATTTTTTTTAGTTTCTACAAGCTGAGTAAAGTTTCTAGCACAATTGGTCCACGGTAAGAAATTGGACTATATTGGGTGAGGATAATGAGATGGCTGAGGAGCTGAGCAAGCAGATTAAATCAGTGCTTACATTGGAAGATATGACAAATCTGCCGCCCGTACACCATAGTTCAGTGACATGGGATGGGAAAAATGATGTTGATTTCATTGATAGTGATGTTGTTTTCAATCATATCAGGAAAATAATTCCAAACAAGGCAGCAGGACCTGATGAAATTTATGCCGCAGTATTGTGGGAAGCTGAAAAGGAAGTGGCATTTCCACTTGGTATAATATTTTGTAGATCTGTTTCACAAAATGAAATCCCAACAGATTGAAAAAGGGCAAATGTAGTTCCTATTTTCAAGAAAGGAGAAAGAGGGAAAGTTGAAAACTATAAGCCAGTAAGTCTCACATCCCATGTCTGTAAGGTATTCGAATCAATTATCAAGGATAAAATAGTTAGTTATCTGGAAGGAAACAGATTGATTCAAGATACTCAACATGGGTTTAGGAAAGGGCGATCATGCCTCACAAATCTCTTGGACTTTTTGAACTTCGTCACATAACAATTTGATCAGGGAAATCAGGTTGATGTAGCATATCTTGACTTTAGTAAGGCCTTTCACAAGGTACCCCATGCACGGTTAATGATACAGCTTCAGGCCCATGGTATTGCAGGTAGCGTCTTAAAATGGATGAGTTGTGGCTTTCAGATAGACAGCAAAGAGTGATGCTAAATGGTACAAAGTCACCATGGCAAAATGTTCTTAGTGGAGTCCCCCAGGGGTCAGCACTGGGGCCACTACTGTTCATTATATTTGTAGATAACATTGAAATTGGCCTAAGCAGTAAGGTTTTGAAATTTGCGGATGATCGGAGTCTTAAGGCAATAACAGGTCAAAATGAATATATCTCGCTGAAAAAAGACTTAGACGAACTTGTGTGAAAGGGGTCCGAAGAATTGCAAATGAAATTTAATTTCGATAAGTGCAAAATCATGCATGTGCGTAAGCAACATATAAAGGCTCCATACTTGATGGGCGGCAAAGTGCTATCAGTGACTCAACAGAAGGATTTACGTGTTATTCTAAACACGAAATTGGGGGGTATCAGAACAGACCAAGGAAGCCGGGAAAAAGGCACTGAGAGTGCTTGGGGAAATAAATAGGAATGTTTCATACAGAAGTGAGGAAGTCATCAGGAAGCTTTACTGTGCATATGTCAGGCCACATTTGGAATAATGCATCCAAGCTTGGTCGCCTATCTATGAAAAAGATTGTTGGCTTTTAGAGAGAGAGTACAAAAGAGGGCTACTAAAAATGGTTAATGGCATAAGCAACCTGGCATATGAGGAAAGATTGAAGAAATTGAATATGTTCTCACTTAGATATAGAAGGATCAGAGGAGATCTCATCGAGGTCTTTAAATTTGTCCATGGTCTGGAGAGGGGATATCTTGGGGAAATGTTTGAATTTAACAGAAATGATGCAATTAGAGGTCATCAATCCAAAACTAAGGTTAACCACAGCAGAACAAGGTTAACCCGCGCACGTCCGGGGGGCAGATATCTGCCCCTCCGGTTTTTCCTCATTTGCCGCCAAACTAATAGGGTTAGCAAGGCCAAACCTGGCATAGGTATTCATTGTTTTTTTTCGCATATCCTCATACATTTTTAATCCTGGGTCATCTCAGGTCAGGTCACCAGGCCAGGCGAAGTGACCCAACTACACTCGAAGTTCTAGGTGGCATAACTTCCATAATAAATGGGCGATTGGTTTCAAACTTATAGCATGTCATGATCTCATCATGGACAATAATATGTATATCTGGGTTTTTCGTATCATTGACCTCAGGTCAGGTCGCTACCATGGCTTCCCCATTATATGGCTATGGTAAAATATACAAATGTTTCCTAGTTACATGTTTGCGCTCGGAATGATACCACAACGGTTGTGGTATGTAGATGGAAGCTATGCTCAATGCTATCGCTGACTTTTTTGCTCAGTGACCTCACCAAGGTCTCTGAGGTCACCTGAGATCACTACACATTTATGCGCATTACATCGCACTGCATTGAGCTAGAAGGCTGGAATTACCGTCATTGTGCTTGTATCGTCACGACGTGTCGATTGATATCTTACATGACCTACCTAGGCCTTGACCTGAGGTCATGAATTCATGACCTTGACCTGAGTTTCGGTTGACCTTACCTTAAATTACACCGCCCATTGTCGGTAGCGCATTTCAAGGACTGTCGAATAGCCTTCGCCATTTGTTTCTATCTGTCACAGGTCCTGAGATATGTGTCAATATCTGAGTCCCACCTGATCTGGTGGAATTTGACCTATGATGGCCCATTAACCTGAATGTTGACCTGAGAGAAAAATAACCGAAACACTTTCGATAGAGCCCATCACCAGCTATCCATCGCCGTTTTCCGTTTGTCGCTAGCTAGCATAGTTCCAGAGATCTTGTGGGGAGGGCAGACATCCGCCCCCCGCCGGACATGCGAAGTTGGCGCGGACCGCCGGACGCGAGTGTTAAGGCAGTCTTTCTTCACCAACAGGGTAGTAGAACACTGGAACCAGCTGCCAGAAACCATTGTAACTAGCAGCACATTAAACGTCTTTAAAAACAGCATAGACAATCATTATAAGAATACAGGGCTTGCTTTTCAGTATTACAGGGAGAGCTGATCGACGGATTTGGTGGGCAACTGGTTGAGTGTACACAGTGCAACGAAGAAGGGCCCTTGTGGCTCATAGTTGCACTAATCTTTTGTCTTTATGTCTTTATGAGTGGCGAGCCAGGTGATGCCACCTGGCGAACAGGACACCAACTCCCCGGCATTATCATTCGCTCAAAGATCAAGGCCAAGGTGACTCTGGTCTCACGGGGCCCACGCAGGTCTCACGTTGATTGCCACGCTATAGGATGGGGGGGTGGCACGGTGATGCCACTTCTCGGCATTATCACCATCGTTTGTGGCCACGTTGTCGGGTGAGCGGTGGCACCGTAATGTCATCATGGCGAGCAAGATACCAACTCGCCGGCATTACCATTTGATCCAAGATCAAGACAATGGTGACGTTGGTCCTGCGGGTAAGCGTACCCTAAATGCAGGTGGTGATAACTCCGACTTGTGATGAGAGTGGATTGCTGCGCGTTGTATTTGAACCGGAGGTTTCGCCGAACAATGACTTTCTGCGCTAAGCGGAAAGTTTCAGCTACTCATTTGCAGTCTCCTTTTTTTGCATATTTCGCATCGGCCTATAATTAATGGTTTTCGTCTATTTGCATCAGTTTCGGTGTTCAGCTTTCTACATTTTGTTTTCCCCATACACGTGGGAATGTCTGTCCAAACTGAACTCAGCTAGTTTTCTTTCCACTAACAAGTGCATATATAGCAACGCAGGCCATTCCTAAAACGGGTCTGGAGGGGTTTTGCGGACACAATTAATATCCCTGTGGTTTAGCTCGGATTGCAATGGTTGCGTGACAAGCTTTGGAATATTAGGGCAGATATGTAGGGCGGCCAGGCCTAAAACAACACCAATCGAAATCTGAGCTTACAGATCGGGAACATTGGTTGAATGTGCGCATGCCACGTTTGTGTGCTGTGTGATATTTTGATAGGGCTCGGATCGTCAATAGCGACTAGTTGGACCATCTATGTACGTGAAGGCTTGGGCTCGGGTCAGGTGAAGATGTGCAAGCTTTGGATTTCAGGGCTGAAATTTGAAAGGGCAAAGCGAAACGGGATCGGTGAGCTTACGGATCGGAAAAAATTGGTTCATTGTGTTCATGTCCGTCTGTGTGCTGTGTGATGTGTGTGCTCTGCTGTGTGCTGTGCTGTTCTATGCTGCTGTGTGTGCTGTGCTGTGCTGCATTGTGCTGTGCCGATGTGTGCTGTGCTGTGCTGATGAGTGTGCTGTGCTGTGTGCTGTGTTGTGCTGTGCTGCTGTGTGTGCCATGTGCTGTGTGCTGTGCTGTGCGCGTGTGGAGTGTTCGTCAACAGTGACATCATGGATAAGTTATGGACGTGAAGAAGTCGCCGTTTCATGGCATGCTTACACTGCTATGTGCTATTCTGTACTTGCCTGCACCCTGAAGTGAGGCAGCGGTGGGAGAACATAGGCGAGACTTGGCGGACTAGTGAACGCGCGGTAGCGAAAAGTATTGGACTACGCAACCGACAGCGTGGACTAGTGGCGACCGCAGAAGACAAGGTGAGGAAAGGTGGCAAGAAGAACCATGAGTAATGTCGATGACTAATGATGGACCAGGGGCAAAGTAGAATAACATCGAGACGAAGCTAAAGTAGAGTGTCACCGAGGAAAATAGAATAGTGCATATGAATTGAAGCAGGTTGCCAGGACAAGTGATAATACCGAAATATACAAGGAAATGAAGTAGTGTAGTAACAAAGAGGCAAGTAGACTAGTACAAGAGAAATGGAAGCACTTGAGGAAAAGCAACGGATCCAGGTGACTCAGAAGTGAGAAGTGAAGGATAGACGGCGGAAAGGGTGAGGAGAGTGAGGAACTAGAGTAGTTGGTCTGCATTTGCAGGCTCACGAGGAGATGCTCGATATTTTGGCGTACATTTGCATGCACATGTGAGCACGGACCAAGGCCCGGCGTGTACTGGGCACGGTTGTGTTGACCCAGTAGCGTATGGTGGTCGGGGTTGAGTGGTGATTCCTGTTGCGCTGCGTGTGTTGTGCTTTGTGGTGTGCGTCTTGCAGCCGGTGTGGGAGTTCACGTGAACCGCCAAAGTACGAGCGCCGGGGGCTCGGATGCTCGGCTGGATGGGTTGGGTGGCATCGTGGCATCATGACACCCAACGAGGCATCGTGTTGTGCTGTGTGTTGTGCTCGGTGTGTGGTATGCGTTTTGTCTGTGTTGTGGGTGCCGGAACAGAGGGCTGGGGCCGCACGGACTCGGCTGTCTTGATAGCTTCATTGAGCGGTGAATGGAGTCGTTTGGGGATGATGGTGTGTTTGGCTGTGTGTTATGTTGAGGGGGTGGTGAGGGGTGTGCGGGTGTATGGCGGGCCGGGGCCGTTGGTGGATGGTGATGTGCTTGGCTGTGTGTTATGTTTTGATAGGCGGGCCGTGTGGTGTGATGGGCGGGCCGTGTGATGAGCGGGCCGTGTGATGTGATGGGCGGGCGTGTGATGTGATGAGCGGGCCGTGTGGTGTGATGAGCGGGCCGTTGGTGTGATGGGCGGGCCGTGTGATGTGATGGGCGGGCCGTGTGGTGTGGTGGGCGGGCGTGTGGTGTGATGGGCTGGTGGGCGGGCCGTGTGGTGTGATGAGCGGGCCGTGTGATGTGATGAGCGGGCCGTGTGGTGTGATGAGCGGGCCGTGTGGTGTGATGGGCGGGCCGTGTGGTGTGATGAGCGGGCCGTGTGGTGTGATGAGCGGGCCGTGTGATGTGATGGGCGGGCCGTGTGGTGTGATGGGCGGGCGTGTGGTGTGATGGGCGGGCCGTGTGGTGTGATGGCGGGGTGATGAGCGGGCCGTGTGGTGTGATGAGGGGCCTGTGTGTGATGGGCGGGCCGTGTGGTGTGATGGGCGGGCCGTGTGGTGTGATGGGCGGGCCGTGTGGTGTGATGGGCGGGCCGTGTGGTGTGATGGGCGGGCCGTGTGGTGTGATGGCGGGCCGGT
Source organism: Imbricaverruca yamaguchii (assembly GCA_034440575.1). NCBI lineage: Eukaryota > Metazoa > Arthropoda > Thecostraca > Neoverrucidae > Imbricaverruca > Imbricaverruca yamaguchii. The sequence continues at coordinate 151,788 of JAOTOL010001478.1, forward strand.
GTGGGGGTGTGTGATGGGCGGGCCGTGTGGTGTGATGGGCGGGCGGTGTGATGTGATGAGCGGGCCGTGTGATGTGATGGGCGGGCCGTGTGGTGTGATGGGCGGGCGTGTGGTGTGATGGGCGGGCCGTGTGGTGTGATGAGCGGGCCGTGTGGTGTGATGAGCGGGCCGTGTGGTGTGATGAGCGGGCCGTGTGGTGTGATGAGCGGGCCGTGTGGTGTGATGGGCGGGCCGTGTGATGAGCGGGCCGTGTGGTGTGATGAGCGGGCCGTGTGATGAGCGGGCCGTGTGGTGTGATGAGCGGGCCGTGTGATGTGATGAGCGGGCCGTGTGGTGTGATGAGCGGGCCGTGTGAGGCGTGTGGTGTGATGAGCGGGCCTGGTGTGATGAGCGGGCCGTGTGGTGTGATGAGCGGGCCGTGTGGTGTGATGAGCGGGCCGTGTGGTGTGATGAGCGGGCCGTGTGGTGTGATGAGCGGGCCGTGTGATGGCGGGCCGTGTGATGAGTGGGCGGGCCGTGTGATGTGATGAGCGGGCCGTGTGGTGTGATGAGCGGGCCGTGTGGTGTGATGGGCGGGCCGTGTGATGGGCGGGCCGTGGTGTGATGAGCGGGCCGTGTGGTGTGAGGCGGGCCGTGTGGTGTGATGGGGTGGTGTGATGGGCCGTGTGGTGTGATGAGCGGGCCGTGTGGTGTGATGGGCGGGCCGTGTGGTGTGATGAGCGGGCCGTGTGATGTGATGGGCGGGCCGTGTGGTGTGATGAGCGGGCCGTGTGATGAGCGGGCCGTGTGGTGTGATGGGCGGGCCGTGTGGTGTGAGCGGGCCGTGTGGTGTGATGAGCGGCCGTGTGTGTGATGGGGGGCCGTGTGGTGTGATGAGCAGGCCGTGTGATGAGCGGGCCGTGTGGTGTGATGAGCGGGCCGTGTGATGAGCGGGCCGTGTGGTGTGATGGGCGGGCCGTGTGATGAGCGGGCCGTGTGGTGTGATGAGCGGGCCGTGTGGTGTGATGAGCGGGCCGTGTGGTGTGATGAGCGGGCCGTGTGGTGTGATGGGCGGGCCGTGTGGTGTGATGGGCGGGCCGTGTGGTGTGATGGGCGGGCCGTGTGGTGTGATGAGCGGGCCATGTGGTGTGATGAGCGGGCCGCGTGGCGTGATGGGGGGGGGGGCGTGTGGTGTGATGAGCAGGCCGTGTGATAAGCGGGCCGTTTGTTGAGCTGGCTGTGCAACGTGGCTGTACGGTGGGTGTGATGAGAAGTTGCATTGCGTAATTGTACACCATTAGGTTATGTTTGGGTGTCGTGTGGGTGGCACCTCGAAGGAAGGCCGGATGGTACCGGTATGCACATGGGTGTATGGCCGACTGACGGGTGACGAGAGCGGGTGGTGCGGCGAGACTGGGAGCTCGGCAAACCGCACGAGTGAATGTGAGCATGAATGCATGGCGTGTTTCGGATCCAACACCCGGACGAAATGAGCTAGTTAATAGAAGTGGGCGAATAAATATCAGATGAAATGAACGAGCAAACAGAAATTGGCTAATATATATCAGATGAATTAGACGAGGTACCATAAATGACAAATAAATATCAGACGGAAATAATTACATCATAGAAATGAGCAATACAATAGCAAGGAATGATTTACTGATTAATTGTCGTCGTGCTAAGGACAAATTCCAGCCACGAATTCTGAACAACGAATAGTGAAGCTCAAATTATGAACCGAAATGGGCCCGCAGTCAATGCCTACAATTAATTCCGTGTCATCAGAGTCCTTCATCTTCGGTTTATCCGATCGTACCGCCCACGGAAGTGGAACGGCTATCAGCCACGGCCGGGGACGGGTCACTAGGACTCCGGGTCTCTGTTGGCGAGTATCTCCTAGTAATGTATATCCTCCAAAGCGGACTGCGAATAATTTTCCTTTTGCACGGTCGTTGACCGCTGCACTATGTACACACCCCTTCATATCAGCCTCGCTTGACCTATCAGCCTGACCCAGCCTGCGTCTGACCCCTGACCTAGCGCCCCATTCCGAGGGCGACTCAAGGTGGACGTGCTCTTGCAGCGGGACCCACCAGGTAAGGTTTCGCCCACACCGACTCTGCTGGGATGTCGGTGTCGAATGTGGGTCAGTGTGGATGTCACTGCGGTCGTGCGGTCCGCTGTGGACTGCACCAGCCAACTCCAGGGCGGCGGGGAGCTCGCCAGAGGCCAAAAAAGGTCATCGTTCTGCCGTTTACTCCGGTGACACAAAGAGGCCCAGAGGAGACACAAAAGCCAGTGCTGGCACTGTTAATGTACCTACCTATGCATCTACTCTCATTTTCTCGCCTCACTTAGAAAGCACTGCTAAAAGTGATAAAATGAGCAAAACAAGTTTAAAAAAATAACTTGTGCACTTAGTCCTTTTTGTCGCCTGAATGTTGGCGGAAACTAGGACAAGGATCTTGACGAACGTTACGCTTACCGTCCAAACCGACGCACCATTGCGTTAGCATGCGGCGTTTCCCGGACCGCCGGTGTCCCGCCGGTGACAAAATGAGACACTCAAGAATGTTGTCGAATTTTGGTCGTGAGCTTGGCAAATGTGCTGCTGGCCTAAATTTGGTAGCGCCGGCGGAGATGGAAGCTCTCTTCTGAGCCACTGCGAATCGAGCGCATTGGGTGCTTGAGTTTTGCTTCGAGGGACTCGTTCTGTTTGATCTTGTCTGTCTCGTCACGGCAACAGTTGCCTATCAAGTTCCTGCAACAGATTCCTACTTAGGTGGTAGTAGGCGATTAAACTATCCGTTCAGGAGCCGACTTTTGCAGAGATATAATCCTGAGAGAAGACTAGGCATGCCAAATATGCCTGGATCTACTGGCGTGGGCTCAGATCCAGATAAGCCTTCACGAGAAAGCATGGGGATAGAAAAGCTAGCAAAGAGAGCAAGACCTTCAACTTCAAACTGGCTCTCAAGGCAGATTGTGCACTGTGCAGTGTGGTGAAAAAATACAAGGATGGTGGTGTGAGTAAATTCAGTGGTGAAAGAAGAAACCTGAAGCGGCACCGTGTATCAAAGCATCCATGGGATAAAAAGCCACATAAAATCCGCAATGATTCATTCGGTGTTGGAGGAAGGTGGAGACAGGCATGGAAAATTGGAGGTGAGTCTGGTAAATAGGGTCAAAGGATTTGTACCTTCAATTCAGTCATACAAATGTGCTAGTACTGGATCTACCAGGCCAAATTCTGGTAGGAAATTGCCCTGAGCTCTCACCAAGTTGGTTGGTAGAGCCATTGTATTTATCGGCTTGTATTACCTTTACACATAAAATGGTTTCTTCATTAAGAAACCTTCTTTTCTGCACTGATTTATTTTGCAATGATGAAACAATTTCTCGAACAAACCTAAAAGCAATAATGAGATGATGTTGGAAGGAATATCTAAAAAATTATCATATCAAGATTTTCAGATCAAGGCTTCAGAAGCCACCCTGAAGTGTGTTTTGTGTGCCATTGCCAAATTCTGAGAGCTATTGAGCTGAAACTTTCTAGATTTCCATAAATATTCATTGAACACATTTTGCGACCATTTTGAAAATTTTGGTTGTACCGAAGAAGTGTCCAGGCAGTCATTTTGGGGGACATGTTGGTGCATTTCTCCCTTATTCATCCCCCTGAAATGCCTATGATTTTTGGGTATGAACAACAGCCTAATGTATGTGAAAGGTCATTCTGCATCGAATGAAATTTGCCCCATCAAAACCTGCTCATAAACAAGAGAGCAGTGGATGTGAAAACAAACTAAAAAATTTGATACTTTTCCTCCCCCGCCACATGGACAATTTCAATTTTTACATTTTCATGCTTCAAAATGTAGCTTATGCTGAGACAAATGAAATGCCGTCTGCCCCTTCCAAATCAGTTGGTAACATTGTTAGAGCAGGGGGGTTTTGAAGCCCCCCACCGGAAACAGCCTCGTAGAGCCCACCAGAAATATGGCGAAGTAATTTGCGTATATAGATACCATAACTGGCCACGTCATCGAGGTATCTCATGCATGCCAATTTATTATTATTAGTATTAAACATCATCAGGTTACTCCACACTACCCCCATGCACAATTTCTGATGTGTGACTATTCTCTAACCTTCGTCATACTTCCAAGTTAATATAGTAGGTACCATGTAGGCATTCATAACTATTGATCCTTCAACGCTTATTCAATATATTTTTGGACTGGTAACGCAGAAGTAAACAAGCATCTAGCAGAGCACCCCACCAATCCCAGCTATTGAATTGGCAGGTTCTAATAAGGACACAGAAATGGCCTTAGTTTGGAAGCAGTTTGTGCAAAGCAGCTGAAAGTTTTCAACCTCATGTTCGCGGCCCTCTCCATTTTTAGCAAAAATATCACCGGATTAGGCCTGTTTGTACCCTGGTATGCATCTTACGGTACGAACAATTCCGCTGTGATCAACTTTAGCTGATATAGATGGTGCAGCATGGAAAATAAGGAGGGGATGGGGCTGCCTGTGCAGTAGGCACCCACGGTACCCCGCCTCCCTACGCCCATCGACGAACAAAAACTCAGATGCACGCCTGTTTTCCACGAAATGGTTACTGGCTGCCACTGGGGAATGGAGCCTTCCTTGTGCGTTTGACGGGAAAAAATGAGACACATTTGAGTTCCTGAAATTGTCCGGTGAAACAACCGATACGTTTTTTTACCTCTGGAGCTCGCCGAGCGGCGAGCCCCGGCCAGGACACTGGCCGGGGCTCAGGGCCCGTGCCGACCTGTGTAGGTCACGGCCAGGTGCCGAGGTGTCTCTCACAGTACCGTCGGCCAGGACACTGGCCGGGGCTCAGGGCCCGTGCCGGCCTGTGTAGGTCACGGCCAGGTGCCGAGGCGTCCTCTCGCAGTACCGTCGGCAGGACACTGGCCGGGGCTCAGGGGTGCCGCCTGTGAGGTCACGGCCAGGTGCCAGTGTCCTAGACCGTCGGCAACACTGGCCGGGGCTCAGGGCCCGTGCCGGCCTGTGTAGGTGGCCAGGTGCCGAGGTGTCCTCTCGAGTACCGTCGGAACACGGCGGGGCTGCCCGTGCCGGCCTGTGTAGGGGCGCTTGGGACGGGCCGGGGCTCGGGCCCGGCCGGCCTGTGTAGGTCACGGCCAGGTGCCGAGGGCCTCTCGCGGTACCGTCGGCGAGAGCGGCTGGGGCCGGCCTGTGTGGTCACGGCCGGTGCCGGGTTCCCGTACCGTCGGCCAGGACACTGGCCGGGGCTCAGGGCCCGTGCCGGCCTGTGTGTGGCCGGTGCCGAGGTGTCCTCTCACAGTACCGTCGGCCAGGACACTGGCCGGGGCTCAGGGCCCGTGCCGGCCTGTGTAGGTCACGGCCAGGTGCCGAGGTGTCCTCTCGCAGTACCGTCGGCCAGGACACTGGCCGGGGCTCAGGGCCCGTGCCGGCCTGTGTAGGTCACGGCCAGGTGCCGAGGTGTCCTACCGTGGCCGGGGGACACTGGCCGGGGCTCAGGGCCCGTGCCGGCCTGTGTAGGTCACGGCCAGGTGCCGAGGTGTCCTCTCGCAGTACCGTCGGCCAGGACACTGGCCGGGGCTTCGGCCAGGACACTGGCCGGGGCTCAGAGCCCGTGCCGGCCTGTGTAGGTCACGGCCAGGTGTCGAGGCGTCCTCTCGCAGTACCGTCGGCCAGGACACTGGCCGGGGCTCAGGGCACGTGCTGGCCTGTGTAGGTCACGGCCAGGTGCCGAGGTGTCCTCTCGCAGCACCGCCGGCGACCTCCGTGCCCCGCGGCCAAATTGAACGGGACGCGACAACGGAGCGGGCGTCCGAACGGATGGTGATTATTGACAGCACAGGCCGGGTCAAGCTGGCCGTGCCAGTAGGCCGATGAAAGACAAGTCGAGTTGTCTCGCATCCAGATCAAAATCAAAAGCTGGACGACGAGTGTCCTCCCTGACTCGAGCAGCCACCCGCCACCCACCCATCCGCCAGCCACCCGCCACCCAGCCGCCACCCATCCGCATGTTGGCAGCAGCTTGGAAAACGCTGAATCCTTTGCCTATACTGTAGAAGCAAGTGACTTGCAACTTCACACCGCTACAAGTGGCATTCTATCAATTCCGGGAGAAAGCAAGTGCCGTCAAAAACTGCAGGTGGCTCGCCACCAATTCGTGGAGAAATTGTCCTGCTAATTACTTCCACCGACAAGTTTACTGACACTGTCGCAGACCTTTACCACTGACCAGAATAGCACGAGGCACTTAACTGTGATGGACGGTCGGCCTTATGACTCGCTGCTAAGAATCGATTTTAGGCACGACTAGCGCACTGGTGAGGCTGGGGGCGCAGAAGACGTAGCTGTGTTGTCGGTGGTGAGCGGCCGTGGCCGAGTGCCGAAACGGCATCCAGAGTTTGGTGCATACGATTCAAAATGTTGTAGTCGTATGCACCGGACGAAAGGAGCTCCATTGTCCATCTTCACTTGTCTCATTGTCTTGCGTTGGCGACTGTGTAAATCATAGTGCCGCTGCGTCCCAGCAAATTGGGCATTCTTGGCAAGACGCACTTTGTGTTCGATGTTCGGAAAAAATGTGCTACCACATGAAGCCAACAGAAGTCTACTGACGCTAAGACATTCGAAACATTACAGAACAGAAGTCACACGTCACCAGTTTCTACTACGACCTGATCCGAGCTGTAGCCTGTAGTCGAGTGTCCATGTGACATGACCCACGCTCTGATAAAAGCAATGCCTCCATTTTGGACCCAAGGACTTCAGAAACAATTGAGACCCACACCACCAGGGGGACCCTCACAAAAATATATATCGCATTAGGGTGCCTAATAAGCAATTACTTTGAACGTCCGACCAGGTCATTTACAAAATTATGATGATGATGATGATGGTGAACTGTCACGCACACATCATTCAGGGACTATATTTCGCGATCTCACATCGTCGTGATTCATCTGTGGAACTCAGCAGAAAAATATCCGCGCTCACGTTTCCACATGGTAACGTGATGGTGGCGTAAGAAAAATACCAGCCGAGAAGTGCTTAATCGCTGGAAATACACAGTTCTGTTTACAAGAATTACCTGGTTGCATAGGAGCAGTTACGGGAAACGTTTCATTTCTGCTGCTGGGAATCTTCCGTTGCCTATCCACATCCACATATTCACATTATCTCAACGATATATCTGCCACCGGCCATCAATAGCCCTGGACCTTACGGGCTTCACAAAGAAGGGAAGGGAGCGGCACGGAGGAGTTGTCAGCGTGAAGATGCTTCGTCGTTTGGCTTATTTCTTCAGAATGGCGGGGTAGAGGGGGAGGCAGGGGAGGGAGGGGAGGGCAGGGGAGGGGGGGGGGGGGGGAGGGGAAGGTAGGGGAGGGGAGGACAGGGAGTGGGTGCGAAATGCCACCACTGTCAACCAATGACAGATTGAAACATAAGGCTTCAAGCAAGTCGGACCAGAAATACTGTTTTTTGTTGTTGCTTTTCATCAAAACATACCAGCACACTTTACTTATTTAATGGAGTGTGTTCTGGGAAATTGGCAGAGAAATACTTCCGCGTCTTTATAATAATAGTGGTCCAGGAAGAAAACCTTGCACACATTGCACATCCAACCATACTAAGAAGCAACGACGTAAGAAACGGCCACTGTCACTCATGAAACACCTGCTGGTGGTTGCTGGAGCGTGAGGCCTTTGCAGGCGGGTCGCGCGGACTCACCCAGTATGGCGACCACCTCGTCGTCCTGGATCACCTCCAGCGAGCCGGAGACGATGTAGCAGAGCGTGTCGATGCTCTCGCCGGTGTGGAAGAGCATGTCGCCGGGCGCGCTGTGCGACATGGTGAAGTGCACGGCCAGTGCGCGCAGGCAGCCGTCCGACGCCAGCCGGAACGCGGGGTGCTCGTTGAACACCTTGCGGTTCAGGTGCACGCATATGTCGGCACGCATGTCCTTGGGGCAGTAGTTGAGCACCTGTGACGCACACGTGTCAGTAGGCGGGCAGCGGACGCGACGAGCGGCCGACCGGCCGCCCGTCGCTACATCGAGAGCGCGAAGTGAGAATTAGCCCAATTAAGCGGAAGTGGAAGTCAATTGAAAGTGGCGCCAATCGGACGCTGGCGGCGATTATGGCGGGGCCGACCAGCGGGGCAAATTGGTCATCAGTGAGACGGTCGGCCGACAGTGCTGGGACCGCCAGAGCTCACCAGTTAGGTGTCAGCTGAGGCATTCCAGCTTCAGCGACTGATGGTCGAAGCGACCGACGCGCAGATGCGGCAACGAAGGGCAATCGAATGGCAATGTGAGTGCTCGGCGAGACATTCGTGTTCAAAACTGCAGGCATTAGACACATAGTGATTGGTTGCGTGTGCTCATGATCATGCACCACAAGTAATTCAGGAAACATTTATTGAAATGATTCGTTGTTTCTTACCGCTATGAAGAGCACCAGTTTCCAGTGGCAAATATGTAGTTGAACGCGAGATCACTGACAATGTAAATTATCAGCAAAAATGCAACATCAGTGGATACAAATTAAAGACATGATTGACCACAGCGGGACAAAATATTTGCGTACTATTTTCATGTTTATTTCATGCGTACACTCATCATTTCTCTCTCAATGATGTACGTGAACTATGCTTCAGCACACATGTAACATCTGTGCGCGGCGAAGCAGAACTCATGGAAATGACGGAAACCACAGGTCGTGCCTGTTTGTCTGACGCTGGTGAAGCAGGCATCATAAATTGATAAAAAGAAGCGTAATTGTAAACAGCGACAGCTAGTCAGTTGTCAGGGAGCGGTGCGCTTCTGCCACCTAGTCCAGTGGCTGGGAGAGCCTGCACCTCGGCCGGTTCTCCCAGCTGGGAACAGCTGATGGCAGCCGAACACCGACCAGCCCTGGGGCCACCCCAAACGCACCCGTCGGCGGAGTGTAACAGTTGGTGGCAGCTGAACACCGACTAGCCTGTGCCACCACAAACGCACCCGTCTGCGGAGTGTAACAGTTGGTGGCAGCTGAACACCGACTAGCCCGTGCCACCCAAAACGCACCCGGCTGCGTCGAGCCCGACTCTGAACTCGGCCCCACCAAGCTAAGATGCTGAGTAAGCTGGACATCTTCGCGCCGCATGACGACCATTCGGCGGACTCGTTGTGGCGGACATCATTGTAGTTGGCAAGATAAATCTCGTGTCCATCAGTCTCGCTGGACCATTACAGGAGGACGTGCCGTTTCAACGAACAGGCTACTTACTGAAGCACAAGGGAAAGCAGCTTCATCGCCATTAGCAGTGTTCACGAAGTTCTCGTACACAATCTACGCGTAGGATTTCGTCGAAATATATTATAGAGTTTTCCAGTTTTCGACAAACTTGACAGCAATGTGAGATTGCCGTCAACTTTATCCAAAACTGATCGGATGGAAAAATATTGTATCGGGTATTTTCACAGTGGTATTTTCACCACTCGAGTACATTTTGATTTTAACATCGAAGAGGTTTGGTCGCGTTTAACAAAATGTGTAGCTTCGTTGATGCATCTTTCGAATAATTCAAGCATAGCCAGTCTATTCATAACAAGACAGCAGCTACCATACGGTGAGACAATTCTGCAGAAGCGACGGTGCACTATCGCGGTAATAATCATTTGATTGCAAAGTACCTTTGTCCTGTCCATGACGCGACTGGGCAGGCAGTGCTCAGGTGCCAACATGAGCCTTTAATCATTCGACTGGTGCCTGCGTAGGCGCTTGGTAGTGTGCCTCCTCATTTATATGCCGTGAGTAATAGCATCTTCACTCACAAGTGCATAGACAGGCAAGCCTGTGATCCTATTTCAGCCAATGACGTCACACTAACAACATGCAAAAGTTAGGCAATCACGCCACATGTCCACCATACATGTCCAACCTAAATGTGACAACCATCTTTGTGACCAGGAGCTGCTGGAAAATGGTTGTAATTTCGACTGTCCTGTTGAAAACAAAGCAACGTTTATTTTTAGGGACATTATATTTTATGAGAGCAAGACAATGATTGAATGACAAAAGTTGAATCTGGATGGAATCGATTGGGAAAGATTCACGGAAATAATCCCATCAATATCTGAGATCTGAGCTGAAAACAACTCCGACAGGTGGCATGTGATCTCGGAGACCGTTGAACCGACTCCCCTACAACTTCATCAATTAATATAACGACATTTACTTCTTTCCTGATTTGGAAACCTCTGATTGCAGCTCAATTAAAATGTCCTTATGCAATCTTTTAACGTTCATGCATTTCCCAACCTAATTAAAGGTCTCGCATACAAAACGAAGTCGACGGTAGACAGACAAACGGTATTTTCCTTGTTGCAATCATGGCATCAACGCGCGAAACAAAACCACAGACTAGCTGGATGGAAACATTGATACTGGGGATGAGTCAATGAGAAAACCAAGACGAACAAGCCACCTGGCCGACAGAAGATCGCCCAAGAATACTCTAAACCTCCAGCAGTCTGGCGAATAATGGTCCCATGGCGTCGTTGAGATAGACGAGGCTGCTCTGAAGCCAGGCATTACAACTTACTGTTTGGTACAGCTCGAACAGTCGATAATCAACTGACAACACAGCAACCCATCTCCGTATGAATGGACCGAGTATGCTTTGAATGCACAAAACCTGTCTCAACCAATCACAAATATTCAGAACGTGACCAAAGCCCCACTGTAGCGATGATTCGGACGCACTCAAATGCTGAAAGCCAATTCCATTAAACCCAGCAAAGTACTGCAAAGTTTATCTAAAGTCCAGACGTGCGCTGAAAGGGTCCCTTCTGTTTCACAGTTAGCCCGCCCAATTTACGCCGCACCATCGCTCAGCGTGGCATCTCCCGTGACACAGTTACACAGTTTTAGGGCAAGTCACGTGGGCGTGACGTCACTGCGTGGCCGGCGGCCGGCCAGACGGTCGGCTGTTGGCCCCGGGGAGGGCAAGTCACGTGGCGTGACGTCACTACGCGGCCGGCGGCCGGCCGGACGGTCGGCTGTTGGCCCCGGGGAGGGTAAGTTGCGTGGCGTGACGTCACTGCGTGGCCGGCGGCCGGCCGGACTATCTTGGGCCGGATAGTCCGCTGGTCGGCCCCGGGGAGGGTAAGTTACGTGGCGTGACGTCACTGCTTGGCCGGCGGCCGGCCGCGTGATTTTTTTCCCCAATAAGCGGAAGCTACAGGGCGCATTTGATTGGTTGATGGGCCTGCGGCGTGACGTCATCAATCGGAACGCAGCGATATAGAGGTGCACAATTTTTTGCAGCAATCACAGTACACATGTAGAGATGCAAATAGAGAAAGGAGGTTTAGGGGTAATTTTTCACTATTACACATATAATATGCAAGGTGGCCTGATACAATGGAGATGATTCCACCATGTGGGGTAGATGTAATTCTAGTGTCCCGATATAACCCAACGTAATATTTTTTTTTCACTTAATTCAATGAAAATGTTGTACTTCAAGAAAGGCTTACTGCCAGCCAAAGGCCGCAGTCTGCTTTCTTGAAAAAAACAATAACAAAAATTTGGTTGGATCAAGTCAAAATTCACAACGAGAACTTAGAGCTCAGGTTGTGTAGGCATGGTTAGATTTGGTTTAGTTATGATACATAAGTGAAATATTCTGCTGGGATTAGTGTTTTTCAAAGGATAAAATACCCGAGGCTTGCTAACCGACGGCTTACAAGTGCTGGTGAAGCAGATATGAACAAAAAGTATACCTTTCTCGCATAAAATGGAATATTTCAATCCAGGACTTCAGCGAAGTTTGATTTTAGCACCTCATATTTTTTATCCTTTAGAAAAAACATTATAGGTACTTACATCATCTGTATTTACCTCACGCGGTGTGCCCACGTGCAAAAGCAAAAGATCGCCGTTCAGGTTAGGGTTGCTTGAACAATTACACTGGCCTTCTCCAAGTCTCCTTCTCTTACAATTCAACCTCTTACAGCTTCAAGGGAACTCAGACCATACGCATCCGTTGCTAAACGAGACGAATTCAAATTTCCGCCGACGCGATGTATGGAGCTAACAGATGATGCACTCTGGGCACCAGAGATGATGACGCAGGGTTAAAATAATGGTTTTTCGTTAGGTGTGAGATGTCGAAACGAGCGCGGCAGGATGTCGAAATTTGCCCTTGAATTGGTGGCATTTGGAATGCTTTTGATGCCTTTCAGACTAAAAGTTGAGTCCATTCTGTAGGTATTTATGAATGGTATAATAAATGGTATGGTATAATAAATGGTAAAGGTCCAGACCTTTACCATTTATTTTGGGATTCATAATCTACGAAGAGCTACATTCGGATAGGGAGAATGATAGCCACGCTATAAACTGGTATTGTATTCCATATCACATGACATTCAGGTCATCCTCTTACCTGAAATTGCATTGTAAAATGTTCGTGTGTTACCATTCCCTGTCAAGAGCATACACATGCTATTTATAAACGAGATACTGCCCGAAAGGAGAAATGAACACTGCATCAGCATTCATCAAGGAGCAGGATGCTGATACTTCTTGGAGAAGGATGTTGATTGAGTGTTCAGAAAGTGGTACATTCCACCTTATTTCACGAATAATTTATCACTGTAATGACGTCACGCCGCAGGCCCATCGACCAATCAAATGCTTACGCGTATTGGGGAAAAAATCACGCCGGCCGGCCGGACAGTCGGCTGTCGGCCCCCGGGGGGGGGGGGGGGGGGGGAAGTTACGTGGCGTGACGTCATCCCGCGGACGGAGACGGGCCAGACTGATGCCCGCCGGGCCGGCGGGATAAGTCCCGCCACAAAACCTTTTATTTCGATGCAAATTTCCAACGAAAATATTCCGACAAAACTGCTCAGTCAAAACCAAGACCACGTGTCCAATTATCACTGGGTGGGGATACGACTTGAAACGCTTTCACAAAAAACTTATTAGGATATAAAAATCACGATGGTCAGGCCGGTCCATCCGGGTCACTCAGCTGACCTTTTGTCGCATACACCCGGCAGTAGACTCGCTCGGCTCTCGTATTCGCTTGTATCAGGGGTCATGGCCAATCAAAACCGATCTGACCCAACCGCTTCGTTTTGGAAGTCTCAATATCGCTATTTTTACAGCGCTTCAAGCCTACTCTCTTCACTGAATAAAATACCTAGTCTGTAAAGTCTGGTTTGTTGCCAGCTTTCCTCTCAATAATTCCTGTAAAGTCCCCGCACTCATGAGGACATCATGAATAGTTTGCAATCTGGATTCACTTGAACTTGAAAAGTGCGAAATGTGCCGAAATCCACCAGAACAGGCTTATAAAGAATCGTCACAGGTCAGTAACCTGTCCTGGCATGACAAGTTTTACACTAAAGGTCCTGCAATAAAAGCTCGCAGGTGTATGCATAACTTGAGCCGGATAGCCCCTACCCCGCCGTTTAGGTGCCATTTGCAAATTTTTTTGGAGGCTGCAACGCCCGGGTCACCGAAAGTGGCAAAATGCCGAAGTCCTATCCCTCCCCTTAACCATCGCTCGGGAATGAGACCAGAGCGGTGCTACCACTAGAGCACTTCCGAGTGAAGAAAGCGAGCCACATATGGCGACAGCCAGCACTTTATGACCAGCGTTTAATCATTGGATCGTAATATGCGATATACCACTGACTATATCTGCTCCTCTTCCGACAAAAATGCGTCCTTCTGGGCAGTTGGTTCCTTTGATAATATTTTAGCCCTCCTGGGTTAGCCGGTACCCTCTTAGCAGCCAGGCGCTTCCTTGAACCAGGTAATGTCTCTGTTGAAATTCAAGGCGCCGATAAAAATAGCCAGCATCCGTGGTGTACATTTAGGCACCTTCTGAGGCACTCTCGTTCCTTTCTTTATAGTTCTAGTAAAGGCACCTTTCTGAACGCCAACTATTCAGAATGTATGCGCCTTCCTGGGTTAGGCAAGCGCCCCTCATGAGAATGCAGGTACACATCGCAACATAGTGCAATAACTTGCCCAGCATGGCCAAAATGGATATTTACGCAGCTAGATAACGCAAAAAGAATACTCAGTCTGTCACCCCCAATACACCTTCGTCAGATCACTGCCTCCAGGCAATTTTCCGGTTCAGATAGAAGAAAAAAACGGCCGTGTAATTTATCATTCACGAAACAAAAAAAGTATGCTCAAATTGTGACTGCAACCAATTTGTACGACCCTAAAGCATGTTAGGAAAAATCATCCTATAAATCACCAGGCAGAAGAAAGGACAGACCAAGGAATTTCCGTGCAGCGGACCATTCGTCTGGTGGGCCTGGCACCATCTCCACCGGTGGGGGTGGGGTGGGAAGGGTAGCGCTACCGATTGAGACAAATGAATGAGATGGACTCAGACCTTACCAGGAGGAACAGGTTTTCGAGCGAGCTGACATTGGCTGCAAAAGGAAGAGAAGAAACTGTAGTTTGTTCCTGAGTATACGACGTACCCATACGAACATACCTTCGGTGACCCCTCTAGATTCCAGGACATGCTACATAAAACAATTTCCACGGAGAGACGACGATTATAAAGTATTCTGGATGTGAAGAACTTGGTCACGATTTGCGAAATTAAATAAAAATTAGCACATTTTTAGCTGGTTAGAGCTATTTTCGTCCCTATTTAATGTGTCAATGTGGGTTCCGCTGAATCCGTCAGTAGGCTCAAGTTCCCGTATGAAGTGGCCGTAGCCGCAGCTCCGAATACCGCAAACAAGATCACTTTTAGGGAAGCTTAGTAGCGATGCTGAACAAAGCGTGCGCTGTATAGGGTCAATAATTTCCTATGAATCATTAGAAGTACTCAATAAATGACCAAAGAAGTATCAATACATGTCCAAGTAGCACCTACATAAGCTGACTGTTAGGATGCAGCACTTAGCATGAAATATTCTATATTTTAAGAAGCATGTTATCTGGGGAGAGTAAACAACTTTAGTGAACTCGCCACAGCTGCGACACCCCTTGCTCGCGCAAGGGGAGGGCGGGAGGGGCTCAGCGCCCCAGTATGTCCCGCACGCCGACCCAGCTCGTACTGCTTGTTGAGAAAAAGCATCTGATGGCGACCTTGTGGTGCTGAGCGACCGCAGGTCGCCTGGTGTACATGATACTGATTTGGCCTACAGTGTCGCCACTGTATGCCTGTACATGATACTATCTGGCCTACAGTGTCCCTACTATATCGCACTGTGGGTCGCCTGGTGTACATGATACTGATCTGGCCTACAGTGTCGCCACTGTGCTGTACACCACTGTATGTGGGTCGCCTGGTGTACATGATACTGATCTGGCCTACAGTGTCGCCACTGTGCTGTACACTGTCACTGTGGGTCGCCTGGTGTACATGATACTGATTTGGTCCTACAGTGTCGCCACTGTGCTGTACACTGTCACTGTAGGTCGCCTGGTGTACATGATACTGATCTGGCCTACAGTGTCGCCACTGTGCTGTACACTGTCACTGTAGGTCGCCTGGTGTACATGATACTGATCTGGCCTACAGTGTCGCCACTGTACTATACATTGTCACTGTCACTATAGGTCATAGGTCGCCTGGTGTACATGATACTGATCTGGCCTACAGTGTCGCCACTGTACTGTACACTGTCACTGTAGGTCGCCTGGTGTACATGATACTGATCTGGCCTACAGTGTCGCCACTGTGGGTCGCCTGGTGCACATGATACTGATCTGGCCTGCATTGTCGCCACTGTGTGTACTCACTGTCACTATAGGTCTAGGTCGCCTGGTGTACATGATACTGATTTGGCCTACAGTGTCGCCACTGTGCTGTACACTGCCACTGTACTATAGGTATAGGTCGCCTGGTGTACATGATACTGATTTGGCCTACAGTGTCGTCACTGTAGGTCGCCTGGTGTACATGATACTATCTGGCCTACAGTGTCCACGTAGGTCGCCTGGTGTACATGATACTGATCTGGCCTACAATGTCGCTACTGTGGGTCGCCTGGTGTACATGATACTGATCTGGCCTACAGTGTCGCTACTGCCACTGTACACTGTCACTGTGGGTCGCCTGGTGTACATGATACTGATCTGGCCTACAGTGTCGCCACTGCACCACTGTACACTGTCACTGTGGGTCGCCTGGTGTACATGATACTGATCTGGCCTACAGTGTCGCCACTGTACTATACACTGTCACTGTCACTATAGGTCATAGGTCGCCTGGTGTACATGATACTGATCTGACCTACAGTGGCCTACAGTGTCGCCTCTGTTGATCTCCTGGTGTATACACATGATACTGATGTGGCCTACAACGTCGCCACTATACCGCACACTGTCATTGCCATTGCATATTTCCTGGTGTACATGATACTGATTTGGCATACAGCATCAGGCGGCGTGTCCATCCTTCCTGAGGTGGACCAGATCTGGTTGTACGCACGCAACATGACCCGATATTTTTGTATTTCAACTGAGACGCAGTTCGGTCACCTGACATGTTCGAAAAATATTTTCAGCCCAGGATATGCTCCCTGAATCGAATTTTGCGGATCATAAATATTGTTCAAGCATGTCCAACGAACCTGGCCTCACAGTCCACAAACCTGGACTGTGAAGTTCACGGTCGGCAAGCTCCCGAAGGCTGATGCTGGGCTAAAGCTTGAACTCAAATTCTTGACATCGGGAAATTACGTATAGACATGCAGGCACGTAGCATCCAACTGGTTGTGGATGACGAGATAGGCTGTACGGTGCGAGATGAAAACGTCAGCAGGTATTCAAGGGTACACAGTTCGACACATTTGTACTATGCAAAGAAAATACTCCGCAGTCGATGACTTGCGATCTCTCCTCTGTTAGTGCTACACAAAGATGGGTCTATAACGTGTCCGTCCGAAATGCTGATTGCGCCTGTTATTTGAGCTATATTTATGTTGGCGATTGCGTTTAGATCCGGGTTATTAATAACGGTCGTCATCGCAACTCAAGCTAACCTGAACAACGATTATTTTAAAAAACCTGACAATAAATCAAAATGGACTTTACAATTACCGCATCTCGCCGGCGCCTATTACCTATTACCCTATTACCGCGCCTATTACCGCAGGCGACCACTGGTGACGTCACAGCATATTCCGAACGAGGAATCGGCCAACGGGGGTTGCACCGATGACACCTTGCTGTTAGCTTGCGTTTCATTTGCGTCAGTTGAGGCTGCTCAATTCAACACTAAGATGCTGTCTCACCTCCTAATTGCCGTGGCACAAGTGTGTTCTGCGTACGCGAAGACTCCACTCCCACTGCACGCACCGCGGTCCCCGGGCCGACGAGCATCGCAAAATAGCTGGCGAGATGAGGCGGCTTTTCGCCGCGTCCCCTGGGAACCAGGCCCGTACTTCGCCACAACAGGGAGATCCCGAATATGCGCGCTTCTCCACTTTCGCGGGGAGGCATTCTGGCTGTGCGGACGCCGCCCGCAAAAGCAATTTGCGCATACAGGGTTACGCAGCTACAGTTACGCATTTGCGCCTCGGGTCGTTGCTGCATGTAGTGGCGCCGCCACGATGGTTCAGCAGAGGGAACACGGGAAGACTCGGCTTCCGGTCCAGGCCCGCTCCAGTACAGGCAGCGACGGTGCCGAACGGTCCGTCGTCAGTGACACACTCACTCGTCACTTGTCGTTCTGTCGTCACAGTGACACACCCACTCGACAGTTGTCGCTCTGTCGTCACAGTGACACACTCACTCGTCACTTGTCGCTCTGTCGTTACAGTGGCACACTCACTCGACAGTTGTCGCTCTGTCGTCATAGTGACACACTCACTCGTCACTTGTCGCTCTGTCGTCATAGTGACACACTCACTCGTCACTTGTCGCTCTGTCGTCACAGTGACACACTCACTCGTCACTTGTCGCTCTGTCGTCATAGTGACACACTCACTCGTCACTTGTCGCTCTTTTGTCACAGTGGCATACCCACTCGTCACTTGTCGCTCTGTCGTCACAGTGACTCACCCACTCGTCACTTGCCGTTCTGTCGTCACAGTGACACACCCACTCGTCACTTGTCGCTCTGTCGTCACAGTGACACACCCACTCGTCACTTGTCGCTCTGTCGTCACAGTGACACACTCACTCGTCACTTGTCGCTCTGTCGTCACAGTGACACACCCACTCGTCACTTGTCGCTCTGTCGTCATAGTGACACACTCACTCGTCACTTGTCGCTCTGTCGTCACAGTGACACACTCACTCGACAGTTGTCGCTCTGTCGTCACAGTGGCACACTCACTCGTCACTTGTCGCTCTGTCGTCACAGTGACACACCCACTCGTCACTTGTCGCTCTGTCGTCACAGTGGCACACCCACTCGACAGTTGTCGCTCTGTCGTCACAGTGACACACCCACTCGACAGTTGTCGCTCTGTCGTCATAGTGGCACACTCACTCGTCACTTGTCGCTCTGTCGTCACAGTGACACACCCACTCGTCACTTGTCGCTCTGTCGTCACAGTGGCACACCCACTCGACAGTTGTCGCTCTGTCGTCATAGTGGCACACCCACTCGACAGTTGTCGCTCTGTCGTCACAGTGGCACACTCACTCGTCACTTGTCGCTCTGTCATCACAGTGACACACCCACCCGTCACTTGTCGCTCTGTCGTCACAGTGGCACACTCACTCGTCACTTGTCGCTCTGTCGTCACAGGGGCACACCCACTCGTCACTTGTCGCTCTGTCGTCACAGTGACACACCCACTCGTCACTTGTCGCTCTGTCGTCACAGTGACACACTCACTCGTCACTTGTCGCTCTGTCGTCACAGTGACACACTCACTCGTCACTTGTCGCTCTGTCGTCACAGTGACACACTCACTCGACAGTTGTCGCTCTGTCGTCATAGTGACACACCCACTCGTCACTTGTCGCTCTGTCGTCACAGTGACACACCCACTCGACAGTTGTCGCTCTGTCGTCATAGTGACACACGCACTCGACAGTTGTCGCCCGCACTTGGCCACTTTGTAGCATGAAGTCTGGCTGAAAGGCAATCGATTGCAAGCACGACCTCTTGCGCTCATTCAATGCAGCATTTCCTCGCCAACGAAAACACCGAATACTCAGAGAAAATTGTGTCGCGTATGACAAGGCCATGCCAAACCATATTTCGATTGTGTCAAAACGGCTTGCACTGGTTGGACGGGGGGGTAACCACGTTCGCCCACGGTCACCGGACCAGTGTCGTGACCTGCAGAGTCGTCGACCTAACATGGCAATCCGGGCTAACCCTCGCTGGGCCACCGCTGATCTAATGTATGGCCACTGCAGGGATTTGGCAGAAGTAGAAACTAAGGTGAGACGAGACCAGTTCATTGTAGGACTATGGATTGGTTCCCAAGGTAACGTAACCTAGACTGCCTTTACCCCTACCCGATATCGGCATCGCAGTCCACCATTCCCCCGACCACTTCGAGTCCGTGGGTCACGCATACTCAAGGCGCCATCTCACTGGACCACAGGATATAAACAGAGATATCCCGACTGCAACTGAAATGAAGCCGTCCAGGCGATTTAACTTCCATCGGTGTTGATATAAATCAACGTTATGCTATTGCTCCTGCTAGACTTTTCGTCGATGTATATTTTTATTTTCGGTCCCGTTCCAGTGGTAAAGCATGACTTCGATCAACGGGTAAAAGTGGCACATTATGCCAGTGTTGACCAAGTTCAAAACAAAAGCCGTCAGCTTGGCATGGGAAAACATAAGCTCTCACAGCAAGAGAGTCTCCTCTAACCTCCCGCCGCTGCGCCGTTGCCATATATGCGCCATCATATCCATCGGCATCATCATACAAATGTAAATGCATGTTATCTTCCATGCATGCATGTTGTTCCATGCATGCATGTGATCCATGCATGCATATCTTCCATCTTGGAAGGTGTATTTCTGGCTTTTCTTCGTGCTCCTCGTTGCGTCTGAATGTCTGAGCCTGGATTTGCTGCGGACGTGACGATCTCCTCTGCCGCCCGCAGCATTTCCGAGCAGTATCTACTTTGTCTAAATCTCTTGTCTAAATGAACTTCATCTGCGGAGTGAGTGGTGAGACAGAGCGGGCAGAGGACGTGTGATCGGGGTAAGTGGCTAATTTCGGTCGCAGAACCTGGTCTGCGACATCATCCACATCGTACAGGTGAAGCGCTATCAGTCGCCATATGCGTCAGATATATCAGTCGCCATATCAGTCGCCATACACTCAGTCCTTCAACTGATTGCTGATATGGGCGCGCTCGTCAACTCTCACCTTCCACCCCTCCCCTCCCCTCCCCCTCTCGTCACCACTGAGTGGCTTTCGGCGAAGAGCACGACGAACGCCGAGATGCAAAACGAAGATGTGCCTCGTCAAGCTTGCGTGATTATGCTGATATTGATTGCGCTTGAATCATGTCGATTGGCCAATGGTGAATACAATTCCAAGTACTGCATGCAGCTAGATGATACACACGAACTGAGAATGCATGCGTCAGCACACCAATCATGCTCATGCGTGATGCACAGGCACTACGCCAATCCTTGTTCGTGGCTGCCTTGCCCTTGAGGTTGTTTCATGAGCATCCGACGTGGGAGAGTGGAAGAATGGGCAACAGAAGTGAGTGGTTTTGGCAGTGACCACGGTTTCCTCCGGGGAAACCACAAGAAATTCCTCACAAACACCACGTGACTGATTGCGGCGCACCCGGGTCAATTCAGAGTCGTTCAATTATCGGGCATATGGGCAGCGAAACCAAAAACAAAACAAAAAAGAAGAAGAAATAACGCTCCGCCAGTTTCACTTCCGCAATGTCCAAAATTTACCGGACAAAAAGTCCACTGAATGGTAAAATGAATATTGATGGACATGAGTGCGCTTTGTACTGCACGTAGGGCAAGGCGTAAACCTTGCCCGTATGAATGTTCCACATCTAGCAGTGTAGCCATAGGGTAGTGTTGGACAAGTAGGTCATTCCTGAACTTTCGTGGGTCCAAATTATTACACAGTCCAAAAATCTAG
Source organism: Imbricaverruca yamaguchii (assembly GCA_034440575.1). Taxonomy (NCBI): domain Eukaryota; kingdom Metazoa; phylum Arthropoda; class Thecostraca; family Neoverrucidae; genus Imbricaverruca; species Imbricaverruca yamaguchii. The sequence goes on from JAOTOL010001478.1 coordinate 172,876, forward strand.
TCATGTTATCAGATCAATTTTGCGTTCATGCATGGTGTATGACGTAATAAATTTGGATCATTTTCGGCCGGAAAGAAAACTTGGTAAACGTATCAGTAAGATCATGGGAAAAGGTTGGTAAATGCATAAATAATTTTGGGAGGGCATGCTTATTGATCCATGATGCCCAATTTGTGTTGGCTACCGAGCTACGATAATAATCATCAGTTATTTCGAAGGGAGGTTATTTGGAATATTGTGAAAATTACGCACGATGATAATCACGTGACCCAAAAAAATTATCAGGTACGGATCAAGGTATGAAAGGAAAATGTTCAACACTGCACCAACGTCATTGAGAAGGCGCACCATACTATGCGCTTACAAATCTTGTTTTAATTTTCAATACTATAATTGAAGGGACATGGATGCTTAATACATTGCAAAAAAGTGACGTCTGATCATGGAAAGAAGTCTTTCCATCAAATAAACGGATACAAAAACACTAATGTCCCAAATAAATTCGTGATTTATCCCCTAAAAACACCACCCCAAGCGTGGAACGTGGAAGAGTAACTGTACAGCAGTATTACGCTTAATTTAATAAATGCTGCGAAAAAGTAGTGAATGATAGCTAAAATAAAATCAAGGACGCTTTCAAGAGGTGCGGACAGCGCAGCTATTCCACGTCATTTCCATTCCTGACGGGACGTCGACAACGCGAAGGCCGCTACTGGCTGAGTGGTACGCTCCGTTCCCGTGCAGCGGGACATAGTACACAATATTTACAGTACACCTCTTCGTCGAGACACAGCGAAAGGCGCAGCTGGCACCGAACTGCACGCCTCGTTCCCGCAGGAGACATGTGGTGCGCAACATCGAGAGCAGCTCGTCATCGAGATACTGGACCGGGACAGATCAACGAAGAGACATCCAACATCAATTACATATACACGCAAGTGCATAGACCGTTCCAAATTGAAGCACCAGGACGACCAGGGGCAGCGCCGCATGACCGTACGATCGAAACTGACTCGCCTTTCGCAGTGTGAATCGCTCAACGGCTCAGTGGGAGGTTGTCAATCGTTCGACTACGAATGGTAATGTAGAAACTGGAACAATAGCCACAATAGGACGACGGACGCTGCCAACAAAGGGATGTAAGGTACCGATGTTGCATGTATATAGGTGTATATGTATGCATGTATGTATATATGTATGTATATAAAATATACATACATATATATACATATATATACATATATATATATATATATATATATATATATATATATATATATATATATATATATATATATATATATATATATATATATTGTATATATATATATATATATATATATATATATATATATATATATATATATATATATATATATATATATATATATATATATATATATATATATATATGTATAAATATGTATATGTATATATGTGTGCAAGTAAGCAGAGCAATGGGGGCACAATTCAATCACAATAACGTTGCGAATTTCTTCCTTCACTGAAGGTGTGACAAAAAAAATCGCACGAGCAGCGTGATCACTTGAAAAAAACACATTTTTTACGCGCAGCATAATGTACCGACTAAGCTCATCCTAGTTCCTTCCAGATAGGTCCTACACTTTCAAGTAAAAAACTTACAGAAGTAGCATATTGAAACATGGCCAGAAACTGAGTTGCATCAACTCTGGATTTCACTAAGTTGTATTATCCTTTGACATGCGAGTATACATTACCGAGCGTGATCCGATCAAAATTTCTTATCCATCTTCGAACGTATTTTGATCACAACATTTGAAATCGAAACACCAACAATGTAGCCGTTAACATTCTCAGTCGAGGCATAGAGAGAGAGAGAGATAGAGAGATTGAGAGATAGAGAGATAGAGAGATAGAGAGAGAGAGAGAGAGATAAAAATAAGGGGGTGGGGGCGTAAAGCGAGATGACGTGGGATAGAGGAAGTAGTGATATGTTAGGGATACTGAAGGAGAGAGACAGAGAACATCGAGGACGTCACATGAAGGAACAAAGGTGGAAAGTGAGACAGAGATTAAAAGCAAAGAACAGACATAGATAAAAGGACGGATGAGAGCAGAGGCAGAAAGAACGATGAGGCATAGGACAGGACGAAGAAACAAAGAAAGAAGCGAAAAGAGACCAGACTGGAGAAACGGGGAGGGGGGGGGGGGGGGAACCAGAACGGGAAATACACATACGTGAACGCATATACAAATATATTATTCCCATTAAAATGTGGAAGCCCTCAAGCCCTGAAAGCCTGAATAGCTGTTTACATGAATGGCAGGGCAGTGAATTGAGAAACAACGAGCAAGGAGTCAAGCCTGTCTATTCAACTTCCATACCGTGGAAGTCAGTCGATTGAAATGAAAAGGCGCGCAGCATGAAATGCAGGAGGCAGGTGCAGCGAAGCCGTAGGATATGAGAAAACACGTCATAACGCAAGGCATGTGGTACAGGTTGCAAGACAGCAATACCGGAATGAAAAGAGGGACTTCATGACCGAATTTCGCCGCCCGTCCGCGGGAATACCGATGAGATTTACTTCGACACGTACGACATTCGAACTACCGACATCATACGTAGGCTGGCTATGCCTGTTCAGGCCATCTGCAGGGAGCACAACGAGCCGACCGAATGTCGGTCGTCGCCGCTGAACATGCAGTAGGCGGAGCGCCGAGTCTGTCGCCGCCGCATCCTTCGGTGGGTCTGGCAACGCTGATCGACTGCCTGCACATGATTGGTGAGTCATGTGGTGAGTCACTAGTGAGTCACAACAGTCACCTCGAGTCGGCGGATAAAGCCGGCCGGAAGTCTGCGGCGGCGGCGCTCAGCTCCGAGAGGCACCCCCGACTTTTCAGCGGCGTGGCCATATGGCGAAAACGCAACCGGAACGCAGCAGACCAGATGTACCGTCACAGCTCGCATTCGGGCTGTTGGCTCGGTTGGGTAGCGCCCGCTTCACTTTGCTAATGCAAATGCTCGACTTTCAAAGTGTTAAAATTCACCTTCGAAAAAGCCAGAGGGGTTGCTTATGGCTTGTTCGTGGCGAGAAATCGAAAACGATGCATGTGGTCGATCCCGTTTAGGCTTCATCGTGCTGATAGTGCAAGCTACAGCATATTTAGTGAACGCTGCGTGAAGCCCCCGGGTGCCAGGGACAGCGGCGGCCCTTCGACCTACGGTAATTTGGCGTTCCAAGGGAACCAACCACCGTCATATGGCGGCCGCGCACGAAAAGTCTGGAGGGCGTGCCAGCGTCAGGTGGGGACAGGGGTGTGGGCGACAGTCTGGAGGCGCATCTGACATCGGTATTCCCGCGCACGCCGGCTCGCTGTTACCCTGGTGCTGCCGCTGGAACTGACTATGCACTCGCCTCGTTCTCTACCTTGTCCGTGTCAATGCCCTTGGTCATAGCCCACGTGCTGACCACATAGTCCATGACGCGCTCTGACAGCGCCTTGGGCACCTCGTGCAGCTTCATGAACTCGCGCACGTTGTTGAGCATGTCGTGGTACTTGGCGGTGGCCGACGTCATCTGCTGAATGATGGTGGTCACGTGACCGAAAATGGTGGCGTACAGCAGCGCTGTGGAACAGACGACAGCAGCTGTTACGTCATGCGGGGACACCCCCCAAACTGACACTGGGCGCACAGAGCGCGGGGCGTGCGGAACGCCCGGGAGCGGCCCCAGCCAACAGCTGAATAGTGATCGTACCGTCGGCTCCATAGGCCTGCTCTCATGGCTCGGCGGACATATGTTGCAGAGGCGCCGTCGACACAACGCGCATCGGTTCCACGTGAAGTGTTCCGATCAGCAGGTCTGACCCCGATCCGCTGGCTGGGCGTGTCCGCATCACCGCTACCCCCGTCACCTCGCCACTGGCGCATCACGAGCTCCGTGACATCAGCAAGTGCTGGTCGACTGTGGGCGCACTTTACATGTGTGCACCGTGTCGTTTAGATCCAAATCCGGCTCGGCTAGGCAGCGAGCGAACAAGCTCCGCCGTTGTTGACCTATGTCGTCAGACGGCGCACTCCAGCCCACACCAGCCACCTGGGTGGGGGCAGACGCCAGAGTCCATGGGGACCGTCGACTACGTCCTGTTTTGGAGGACTCTCCCTGGTACGAGGCAAACCGGTGTTGACGCAGACGCACCGTTTACAAAGGGAATGACACTCTCTTAACTGTGCGCTGGGGAGCAGTTGGCCGGCAACACAGCCCCACATGACACAAACACACCGGCCCGCGCTCATCGATCAACAACAGAATACGGCTGGTGCCTGTCGTGAAGCAAACCGCCACTCTCTAGCTAATACAAAGGCAACTCCGAAATTTCCATATATTTCTTCACAGAGTCCGCATCCGGTTTAACGAAGTGGTGTTTTATCAGGAATATATTAGGAAGCGTACTGTCAGTAATCACATGATGTATTTTCAAGCAACATGATGTAAGATAGGTCTCGATATGACAGTGTGCTCTTAACAAGAACAGAAAAATACAAGCATCGCTACCTATCAAATTGTCAGCAGTCGCTCCCGATCAAATCCAGCTCCAGCTCTTCAAACCTATTTTTTACAGTAATCTCGCCAAATTCTAACACCATGGTTCAGAAATTGCGAAAGAAGAACACGAGAACATGTTGATAGTGGCGGAGGATCATTGCATGAACTATGGATGCATTGTTGTTGCCAAAGTCTGGCAGAACTGCAATGCAAAGGCAGCAAGTCTGATCAAACAGGCAAAGTTTTACTGCAAATAAAAACTTTAAGTTAAAGTGTACTTCGCATAAATTTCCTCAGTGTGAGAGAGGGTGACAGCACACTCCAATATTCGGAAAAGGTAGCGGAGAAATGTCCCCATCCCGCTGGATTCAAGCTCATTCAGTTGCGTTAAGCTCTTATGCCATTCCATCCCATCCGACTATATTCCTTACTCGTCACCACCCGGGAATACGTTCATGCTCTGAACATCTGATGACGATAACCAAATTCTTGGAGCTAAGCAACATTGATTTTCTCATTCGGAATTATTGGCGGCTTTGCGTCTTTCGCCCATCCCTGGATCTAAAAAGAAGGTGACAGTCTACCACAAATGATTCATCTATCTTGATATCTTTATCCAGTTGTCGCAAATTTGCAGAACCTGCAGGTGCAGATTAATGCCTTCAGCTCTTGGTACTTTACAATGAATGGTTTGCAGAGCACACGGAGGTCGTTTATGAAAATGACTGGGTTATGGGGAAGGGACACACCACGCTTACCGAACAAAAATAGAGTGAATTAGAGCATTGAAAAGCCTTTCTTGCTTTGCTTAGACAAAATTATGTTGCGGAGGAGGGAGTTCGCTCAAAACCTTCTGTTGGGTGAGGACACACTTTAACATTGAGGATCTATCGCATTACTGGTGATTGAAATCAACATTGGGGTGCTAGCATCCTCAAGAAGAATAATGCAAAAACGCATGTCCATAACGATGATCTTCTATTACGCCTGTATGAAGGTATGACGATGTCTTATAAGTGCATTGATATATCAATAGCTGCTTGATAAAAGAAGTCCCAGCTATGCATGCAATTATGCATATACGAACCACAGTAGGCTGGGTGAGACATCCGAAAGCAGGCAAATATATTCGCGTGCTATTGTTTGTTGATTATCTTGGTTAGCACGGACGGAAGCGGACGTTTACTTGACGTTGACGCATATTAAATGGAGATTGGCGCTGACAAATAGTATCGGCTATATTTATGGACCGGAGAGAGCCACGTGACAAACGACTCGGGGCCTCTCTCGCTCTTGGATTCTCTGGGGAAATTTGTTATGCCACGAGAGCAGTAAGATTTGTTTTTATACGACAGGGTCGAATGCGTCAGGTAAGGCACCATCAATCAGTATATTGACGCAGCCAAGGGGGGTGGGGTGAGAGGAAGGGGGAACCTAAACATGAAAGTAAACATCTAAGACAACAATAAACAACAATCAATGAAACGATTTCGGACAGTTCTCGAACCACAGCATCTGTGGAACAATACCAGCGCAGAGGGGGAGTCCTCGATCGGGGCGGCAACCAGAAATGCATTGTGGGCAGGAAGAATGGGATCTTGAAGTATCATCAGCAACAGGTTTGAAATACAATACCTTTGAAATACTACGGTGGATATTGCTATTTCCAGTGTAACTCAAAGAATTATTGAACTCATACCATAATTTCACAACCCAAAAAGACATGAATGCAATAGTGCAACAGCACAGAGATGTTTTCGAAGAACGACACCCAACGAAAATCGATACATCCTAAAGGTAAGATAATGGTTAATAAGTTTTGTGAAACAGAAAGCAATAATACATCAGCCCATTAAAATTGAAGAAATGTATTAGTATAAAAGTAATAATAGGTATTGAACAACACGCATTTGGAGAGAGTTGAAGAGGTTATATTATCTTATGGGAACATAGAGCTTCATGAAAGGCATTTAACCTTGCTCCCTTAGAGAAGGATCGTTTTTGCACTCATTCCGAAACAAAACAAACTAAAGGATAACTTACATTCCTATCATCCAATCTCGTCATTGAACTCTAGAAGATAATATCAGCCGTTGTTGTTCATCGGTTGAAGGCGACGATTTCTACCATAACTAGCGCAGGAGAAACAGGGGAGGCACTCCGTGGTAACTCAACCGGTGGGTGCCGTCCGACCATTTTTTACTTTCTTGAAAAGTTGTGTACCGGGGCTTTCAAGGGCGAACAATTAATTTATGATGACAAAAAAATTCCCCCCCAAAATTTATCAAGATACAATCTTGGCAAATTTAACAAGGTCAGTGAGGAGGCCTAACTTTGACGACCCATAACTCCGAGGCTAAGAGAGCTATTTCATCTAACTTTAACTTTATTGAATGGGGATGAATCAAGGAACAACTTGGCTATCTCGGATTTTATATTTTCAATTTATTAGGTCACGTGACCTCGTGACTTATCATTTGCGGCGTGACCTTGACCTTTTGGCTGCTGAAATTATAACTTTCGTTTGATGACGATTTGAGCCTCATTCAGGCCATTTCAAATAAGTAAATAAAAAATCATAGGGTTCAACCTGTAAAAAGTACTTTTTGGCATCGCAATGTTGACACAACACTGGTTGAGCCCCCTGTCCGTCGAAAACTTCGCATCTATTTGGCATACGGTTTCGAAATGGTCCAGAGTGGCTCCCGACGACGAAACCTCTCGGTTGGTGCCTGTTATACTGCCACCAGGTCATAAGGTGACATTGACATTAGGTGTTCAAGGTCATTGAATCTACGGTCACGAATTTATTTCTGGCTAAAACTGTATCCATAAATGAGCTAAACAGCTGAACTCAATGCTATGGTCTTCGTCACATCGAGACGGTTACAGTGTTACGTGGGATGACCCCGATGGGTCAAGTTAGATCACTTGACCTGAGGTCAGATCACCGATACAATTACAGTTGCCTATTGACATATACATATACCTATCGATAGAACAACACACCGGCGCACTAACGTATCACTTCAACACCTTGACATGCTCGCCAGTTTTGTCTTCTGAGAGGACGTGGATCCGCATTATTTTCTGACTCACAGGGCTGAACCTGTGGTGCTTTCTCGTTACCTTGATCGTCACGGCTTTGGTGCAGCTGCCATTCAGCTCCTGCTCAGCCTTCTGCACTTCCTCTTTTGTGACATAGAAAAACTTGATCTTTGTCACAAGCTGCCCGGCGAGATATGTTTTGAGTGCCCGGACTGTTTTCCTCTTCTGGTAGGCTGCCTGGATCCTTCGTTAGACGCTTTCGGCGACTATCACACAGATAACTGTCAACACGTAGCCGGGGATCATCGACTATCTGGACCCGATTTTTGGGTGCCAATCTAGCACCTTTATGCACTTTCTTTCTTATGCCGCTTATACAGGTCACAGCGGAAAGGAACAGGCATCGTTCCCGTCTTCGAAACAAAGGACGTCTATCGACACTGTCGACAAGTCAGCTGACTAATCCTCACACGGCGTCACTGCTCTCCCCACTGACAAGTGATTGTTGGTGGTGCGATGCCTCTGTCAAAAATCCGTTGTTTGCATCTCCAGCGTTTGTAGCTCATGCTATTGGTCACTGGCCAGACCACATGTTTGTCGAACGTAGACGCCGACCTATGGAGGGGGGTAGAGACCAGAACGCTCCGCTTCCGCGACGGTGCACTCCGCAGTGTTATTGATATTTGACATCGACCTCAATGCAGTCGCTTCGCGCTGTACAAGTCGTCGTGCCATCCCTCATGACAAGAAATAATACTCAGTCGCTCTTTCTGTGCGGCGTAGTGGTAACCACCATTAATAGCGACAGCTTTATCTCATTGGAAGATTCATCCAACAGCACCATAGACATTACACCGGTGTACTACAACATAATTGTGAGCCGGTTTTCAGATCAAACGAAGCTTAACAAGAGTACAATTTTAAGTTGGAACAGGGAAGTCTTGCATATATATGCAAGTACTTGCTGGATTATACTTCCGGTTCAACGTCTAATGGTCCAGTGTAAAATGATAGCTAATATACTTGTCACCAATTTACTTTTGCACTGCATAAATAATTTGGATTCTGGCCTGTGTGGAAAATGCAAGTGGGAAAGGGACTCATTGACACACAAGTTGCGAGAACGCAAACGCTAAAATCTTTTGGAAAGACGTAGATGAACTATTGAGATCTTTGGAGTTGGTGATTTTGTTCGGTCTTACTGGGCTTGGATGGTTGAAGATAAAAAAAAAAAAAAAAAAATAAAACAACCACCAACCAAAGTTTTGGTTGCCTCTGTGACTGAAAAGTTGCAATTGAGCCCCCCTTTATACTGAAAAGCAAGCCTATATGTTTAGTATTGACGATGTTTTTGGAGCTGGTTCCAGTGATCCACTACCCTGTTGGTGTTTTGTGAGTCATGCTGTGATCGTAGGACAGCCCATTATATGTCCCGGTTCATACCTTAGTATTGCAATTTTGAAGGCACGACTTCTGCACGAAAGGCAGATTGAGGAAACGATTGCCATTAGGAATAAGAGCAGGGTTAGATTGAATAAGAAGTGGTGCATTGCCCTTCCTTGATTTGCTAGATGCGTTTTGACCGATGTATTTTGAGAAGATTAACATAGATGCTACCTATCTTAGGATATTTCCAGCGCAATCAATAAAATACATTGAGAGCAAAATACCATTTATATTCCATTTTTGTATCCATTTAGTATCAATCAAGCCACTTCAACATATGATGCTGTTTGAAACATTAAGATTCAGTAAAAGTACGCAGCCTATTTTTTGGTAAAAATATAATCCTTATGCTGACGAAAATTTGCATCTTACTTTTGGCAAGGTCTACGCTTCCAGTGTTGACGCACTATGCTTACTTCTGAACGCGGATGCAAGCAAAATTTTATTTTTATCAGAGCGAAATTTCGTACAAATGTGCTAAAGATCAAGGACCTCGTCAGGCATTAGTGGGCACACTATCTCTTTGCAAGTGCTAGGGAGTCTCCAATACCTAGTCAGTTGAGCTCCTCAATAATTACACATTTCAACTTGGGATCATATCGTCCAGTTCCACTAATGCGTGTTGAATCAACCAGCGATGCGTGTTGCATTGTTGGACCCTCCACAAATATTCTTTAAATCGTCATTCCTGGCTACAGACCATTGCTGGAGAAGGCCAAACCACTCTTCAAGCAGTTTCTCGAAGCAAAAATGGGAATTGATGGTTGGCGATGTTTTCTCACCAGACAAAAATGAACCCCTTGGCAGAAAAAAGGCTTATATGGAAGCAATATATGCACCGAAATTTGTATAGAGAGAATACGATGTGTCCTGTCATACATCCCATGACATTCATCTCACCCGTCGCTACTCTTCGCCCGCGACCAATCGGCGTGAGAGATTGGCGACGCCACATGACTCAACGGTCGATGTGTCGTAAAAACCAATAACCAACCAACCAACCCATGACATTCAGAAACTTCGAGAAGCTGGTGATCGCTTACCTGCGATGATCATCATGCATATCGTGAATATCTTCTCATTGTCGGTCTCGGCCGCCACGTTGCCGAAGCCCACTGACGTCATACACGTCATGGTGAAGTAGAGCGACGTCACGTACATGGTCTTGCGCGAGGGGCCGTTCACCAGGATCGGCGCCATCGTGTCGTTGGACCAGACGTACGCGTACGGCGACTGCGTGATGTTGGCCAGCTTCCACAGCCAGCTGACGACACGTGCGACACGCCCAGTCAAACAAGCAAACAAACAAACAAACAAACAAACTTCAAACTTGAAACGGCGGACGGCCGTCGGCCGTTTCGGGCCGGACTGATATTGCATGGACAACCACAATGTGTATCTCAACAGCGCGATTCTAATGTTCATGGGAGTTTGCACGACCTGGTGAATGCCGCGTACATATTTTTTTACCGAGAGGTCGAGGCCTTGCTGCTGTGTACTGGGTCTGAAGAGCTCGCCCGCTGGGCTTACTGTTCCTACGTATGCCCACCCGTATACTTAGGATGGGATGCATTCCTCATCACATTCTATCCGCAGATTCAGCCGGCACTGGCCTCATTTGTCGTTCTTTGTTCATTCCGCGCGATATCCGTGCCAAGATTGCGTGGATTCCGCGAGGAACGCGCGGATGGTAATACGCTCCCCGTACCCTGTCCTGTGTGGTTTGGTGCAAGATGGCGACGCCCATGCGACATGGTGATCAGACCACGATATATGTGGCAGGTTTGCAGGTAATTTTTCAAGGCGATGCGATCGGGCTGATGTGCACAACAGTGTCTCTGTGGGTGTCTATGCCACTAAAGTGAGCTTTTTCCAAGCTAAATTTAGAAGCTCGCAAATAGCGACACAAATGGTTAGCATAATTCATACGCCGCGAAGCTTGGCAGAGCGTTCCGCGGCTGGAAGCCACGGAATATGCATTGTCACGTAGCGGATTTTGCGGAAAATAGCGACAAACTTAGAGAACGGAAGGATTAGGATCACCTCCGGCTCAGCCGTCGCAGGGGCTACAGCCACAGATGGAAGGGATAGAAGGCCAGGGAGCAAACATGGGGCAGCAGCCGAGATGGGATCCAGGGAGAGTGCGTTCATGTACACGCCCCTACGTATCTGAAAACAACCGTAATAAATAGCCAGAAAATATCACAAACCTATCGACAACTACAGCCTCCACTTTCGCACATCTCAGATAGCACGACAGGTCACATCCACTAAGCTTTCAATCGTGGCTGAACAATGTGCACAATTACCTGCCGAATAGTTCTACGTCAAATCATTCGCAACAGCAGGAGTCGTGGCCGCTAAATAAGAGTAATCGCTCAGTTTCTCCAAGGAGCCTTTCTCCTTTTCCGGAGACTGCTCACGCTGTGTCAGCACCCAGCGTGGTGGCTGCTGCTAATTACCACTACCCCAAGCTGTCGTTCCCACCCCTCGGCTGCGTCATTGACCTGTAGGTGACCCCGTTGTCAGCGTCCGTTAGACTGATGCTGAACCAGATGCAGACGTCACTGACCTGTAGGTGACCCCGTTGTCGGCGTCCGACAGGCCGATGCTGTACCAGATGCAGGCGAGCCAGTGCGCCACCAGCATGTAGAAGCAGAGCAGCAGGATGAGCATGGCGGCGCCGTACTCCAGGTAGCGGTCCAGCTTCCGCACCACGCGGCCCAGCCTCAACAGACGTACCACTTTCAAGGCGCTGAACAGGGAGCCAATCCCCTGCAAGGTGGTACATTGAGGTCAATAATTGCTAGCACGGTTAATGCACATATTAATGTTGCTACTTTACTATTTATTTGGCGGTGACGTGTGAATCCATTGTGCAACGGCCAGATAATGTTCTAGAAGATTTCATGGGAAGTACATGTCTGGAGGGGTACCATTTGCCCAGAGGGGCTCTACTGGTTCTAATACAAATTCTCAAGGCGGGGGTGAACTCGAACGCTCTGCAGGGTACCATTTCTACTCAGAAGGGTACCTTTGGTTAGCAAATTCAAGTGGGAGGGATGCACTTGAGGTTCCTGGAGACGCACCTTTTTCCAGTTAGAAGGGTGCCGAAACTCCGTGATGGGGTGAGGGTGGGGGGACGCACGCAGCCCGTGTCCCTCATCCCTGGGATCTGCCCCTGATGAGGCGTCATTATTTACGTTGATGCCCTGTGACAAGAACTGAAAAACTTCGAACACTGAAAAATCAGACTCAATAAAGGTGCTCCTGAAACTTTTCCTTGTTCTGCAAAGAGAGATCAGCCTGCGGTGCACTATTGCGAACAATACATTTTGATGCGATTCTTCAATGACGAAACAGCAAAAAAACATCAAGTAAGAAGTGGTGAAATAGCCCGTTGCAGCAGTGTAAGCTGACCTAACCTTTGCAATAGTGCAACAGCACAGAGATGTTTTCGAAGAACGACACCCAACGGAGATCGATACATCCTTAAGGTAACATAATGGTTAATAAGTTTTCGGAAACAGAAAGCAATTGCTAAACTAACCACCAACTGGGGAAATAACATACATAAAAGTTTTCTTCTTCATGATATTACAAATGTGGTCGCTTTTCTTTCATCCAAAAGCCGCATTTGATACAAAACGGTCTTTAGCTGGGTTTGCTAAGCGATGAACGCCTCGACTGCATCGCGAATACGTCAGTTGGAATCCACTATCACGCTCATATCTCCAGCGGTTGAAGAAGGGAACGAGGTTATGTTTCGAGCGGTTGGAGTAGGATGCAGGGTTTATCACGTGAAGCTTACGTAGATTGGAATCAGGGCTGGATATCTCGCACGAGGCCAGAGGGTCAATGTCCTTATTTTCAAGACATATCTCACGTTGAATAGGGAAAATGGCAAATGAACATTACCAGGGTGCAAAGCCAGGGGGACCAGACCATCCCGACCACCCCGACACGCTCGGAATGTCCAGCCATGGTTGGAAGGTACGGCAAGCAGCTATATATTTTGTTGGCTTCTGTACGAGACAATGTTAGCTTTCCTGACGTTGATTTGTTTTATATTTCGAACGAACCGTAATGCCGTGGGGTCTAGAACATAGCCCAACATTTTTTAACAATAATGAATTGTCATACGGCCTTGTATCAGCTATTTGAATGTTTTTAGCCAGTCTGTGATGGTAATATTGCACACATTCAGTTATTGTGGTACAAATGCGGGCACTGTGCATGGACGCCGATGTTAAGGAACGGGACCCAGAGGAGTGCTGAAAGAACCCAAAGGCAATACTGTACTTTGCCAATTTAATTCCATCCTGGGTTTTGGTAAGTGAGCGTGGTTGGGTCGACAGCTACAACACAAGCCAGAAGTCATCTTAAGCTGCTTTGGCGAGATCAGAAGTGATATATGAGCAGTGACATTGAACCATTTGCTAGAATCAATCAATGTCAGCAGGGTGGTGTCTGATTTGTCCATTCTGAAACTCTTGATCGGCACCAGAAATGGGTGGAAACGTGGTGAAATGGTGGCGTCGGAAGCCACGCTTTATTCGGCGTGTATATGGTGAGCTGGAGCATACGAATTGAGCTGTTCGTGTGATTTTTTAGTGATCTTGCATGCTGATGGAATGCCTGTGACTAGTCAGCATTTTGATAGTTTTTGCGCATCGCCACTTCTATGAAGTGAAACGAAAAGAGGTTGCTTCCAGATGACAAGAACAGGGCCAGTGATAAAACGATATTTGATGCTTGTGAACATGTATTACTGGCGGTAGGAGGATCTCGAAGGATGGGATTGATATGCTCACATTGATATGGTATAGCTGCAATTGATGCACTGCGTTTCGTCCAACATGCGAGGAGTAATGTTCAGAAGCGCATCGAGGTGCATCGGTAACATACGCAAAGCTCCAGTGTGCACTCCTGGATGGGAACAATCTCTCGGCTGTACTGTTCGAAAGCAGCAACGGCAGAGTTTTGAGTGTCGGTACACTCCGAAACAAAGGGTGTTCTGACGTCAGCAGCACCGAGACTGGCAGGCGGCGGTGTGCCCCTTGTTGCTGCGAAATAGCATTGCGAAGCTGGCACCGAGCACCGCCGGGTGATGAATTGTCCCGAGGACGCTCAATGTCATCGCGCTAATCAAAACTGACGAAATCGCTCCCTCTGGCCGAATCAGCTGGCTGGTAGGAGTCGCTGTCGACTTCAGGCGGACGGGCCACGGCTGGCGATTTACAACATCCTCATGGTGGTGGTGACAGGAGGTTCCGAGCCTCGACACTGCCAGCCGGCACACCGACTAAGAACGGCACGGAGAAGTGCGCGCATTCTGCCCAATGCTCTTCGCCATGTCCGGATTGGACATAGCGTGTCCCGGTTGGTTGGTTGGTTGGTTGGTTATTGGTTTTACGACACATCAACCGTTGAGTCATGTAGCGTCCCCAGTCTCTCACGCCGATTAGTCGCGGGCGAAGAGTAGCAACAGATGAGACTCGAACCCACAACCTTTCGATTGTGAGACGAGAAACTCACCCCTAGACTACTCGTCCCCTAGCGTGCCCCAGTTGGTGTGAAATGCCACATACATGCAGCCGTCGAGTGCTGCCCAGCTACAGCATCTACCGACGTCTGGACTTTTGCTCTACTCCGGTGATGCGGATAATGGCGGGCACCTTGCCATCACGTGGCGCCTGATGACCTCGGGACGGCTGGCTCACGGCGCCTGCGAGGAACAATGTTCAGTGGCCGGGACGTTATCAGTTCCGAATGGGTGTCTACTCGTTGAATAGTGGGCGCATCCATCTGATCTGTTCAGTGATATTGCTCAAGAATTTGACGCTGAGGAGCGTGGGAGTTTCTTGGAAATGATTCGAATACAAATGCATGCAGACAAAACCGAACCGTCTCCACGTCGGTCAGTGTCAAAACAGTCAGTCAGTCCTGTCGGAAAGGTCACCGGGTGTCCATCCGACCGGGAGGCTCCAGACACTACGCATAGGTCCAATTGCGTCGTTGTCAGCAATTCGAGGAAGTAGGAAGGGGTGGGTGGCTGGATCCACCGCTACTTCCGCTCGTGGAGACTCGTCACATGCAGCTTTGCTTTCACATGGTATGAATGCGAACATTTATGCTGGTTCACGTCCGGGCCAAATGCCATGTGAGAACAGCTCGGTTCATTATCTTTTCGCCCACGAAGAGACAGCTGGAAGTGCTATGCTTGGAATCTAAATTGTGATGAAATCCCCTGCAGTGTGTAACCCAGAATAGAACACTGGAACCAGCTGCCAGAAACCGTGATCTGTAGCAGTACATTGAACGTCTTTTAAAATGGCATAGACAATCATTTTAAGAATAGAGGGCTTGCTTTTCAGTATTCCAGGGAGGGCCGATCGACGGATTTTGTGGAAAACTGGTTGAGTGTCTAGAGCGCAGCCAAGAAGGGCCCCTGTGGCTCATAGTTGCACTGATCTTTTATGTCTCTATGTCAGACAGGAGAGGACAGTGTCGGTGCCTATGCTGCGACTCATAATGGTTCCATTCGAGTCACATGACGCAAAACCGCCGAATAATTACGGAGATACGAGAAAGAACTGAGCATGCGCCGCACAGTTTTTGTTATGTGATGATTTGGCAAAGGTCGATGGCCGGCGCCGCTACCATGCCAGGTCCGTGTGACCACGCACACACCCCCGAGGGATGCAAAGGCAGCTATGCCATTACTTACATTCTGATGATTACTCGGCATTACTCACAGCATGAACATTGACATCACTCACATAATTGATCCAGCTTGGTCCTAAAAACTGTCGTGATTGATCAAACTAATGAGGTGACGTGAAGAAAGCATTGCTCTTTCATGACGATGAGCGCACGTTTGGCAGCAGTGTGAAAGAACTCTTGCATTAAATGGCTGCCATTCGCTTTTCATTGCACGGGATGAAAATGAAGCAAGTCGGTCGTTGAGATGCATCTCGGTTTTCGCCGCCTCATCCTCGAGAGATGCACATTAAAAATCGGAGATAGGAAAATTTGTTGTCTGTTATTTGGGCTTTAGAGCTCGTCGAACATGATGCTCATACAGCGCTCACGGGGATCGGACATATTTGCATCCACTGTGCTCTTGCAAATCTGCACCAATGCCTGCTGGAGATACTTTATATTATAGGCAATATTCACTTCCTCGGCCATAGACGATTCATCGTTATTTCACGTGCTAATCAGGTTGCTTTTTGGACGTTTCTTGTTCGGTTTTAAAATCAGCGATGCTTCCTTAGCCTGTTTCTGAAGCATTGCCGTATAGGAAACAGTGCATGAAGTCACAAGAAAAACCCAATAGAAAGGCATCAGTATTTCGAAAAATTGGCCAAGATTAAAGTTAAGAACAAGTTCCATTTCCTAAAGTTCCAGTCTCACATACGGATATAATTCCACGACCGGAGCGTTCCATCGTCGTGATATTTCGGTTTAGGCTGACCGTCACCAAAGTCCTCAAGAAGGAGGATGATGTATTACGTCATAGAGTTTAGAGTATTGCAATTATTTGCACAGAGACAGGTGTCGGCATTTGTACTGAAACAGACGAGTTTCGGTATGCCAGTGGATGGAGCGAACCACCCAGATTATTTTGAGCGTGTGAGCCGAGCAATGGCGAGTGCTGGATGCAAAACGTATAACGTGGACCGGGTGAGACCATGAGGCGTGGCTTACATCTTTAGCTCAGATCCTCATACACTACTGCGGGGACCGGACGGCCGGCGGAGATGGCGCTCCTGAGCTGTGGAGGTTATGAGCTGTGGAGGTTATGAGCTTTGGAGGTTAGGAGCTGTGGATGTTATGAGCTGTGGAGGTTATGATACACCGTCGTTCCAGCAGCCGTCCGGACATCTCGGCCCGCCAGGGAAACTCATGGAGAAGCAGATGCCCATACCAGACCGTTGGGTGTCGGCGATAGGAAGCTTACCGACGTGCACGAGGAAACGAAACCAATGGCTGATGAAAGGGAACACCAGCCAGTGTCAATGTGAGCCGCAGCTCGAATACAGGCATCGGGCCAGGACAGGCTCCAGCAAAACACGCGTGCGGAAAGTTGTCACAACAACGCGAGTGCCGGATGCCGACCGGTGTGCAGAAAGTAACTGGCCAGGTCAGGGGCCGTCACACCCTCACGCAGTACAGCGACCCAACCCAGCGACCGCCCAGATGCCAGTCGGCCCACTGGGCAGGTGGAGCTGCCAGCAGCCGATCACCGACCATCAGCAGTCACCAGCTGGGCTACAAGCCACAAAGAAATCAAAACGTGGCATGCGTCGCATAGCCACTGAGACATTAACTCCATGGGTGATGGGGACGGCGAGGACCGCCAATCCACGTAAACCGTCGCGAATTCTCGCCGACACCGAGCCACGGAAGCACAGCGTCGCGTGTTGAGACTTCCTCCGCTTAAGTGACACCGGATAGACAGCTATTAGCACGCCCAGCAGACGGCAAATGAGGGAAACACATGCCAACGAGCCTCAGTCGATCGGAGGGGTCCGATCCGTGTGTAAGCTGGGTATCAGATTTAAAATTATCAGACGCTGCATTACTTTACGCTAGGTTAGGCTGGGCTAGGTTAGGTTTGGCTAAAAGCTGATCGGACATAGCTGATATAGTTGATCTAAAATAACATGGAATAGACAACTACGCTGGCAACGTTGTACACGTTAGAATAGCAAACCGGCCACGTGACGAACATCAAGAGCTACGTTGCTAGCTCACACATGGCATCGGCATTGTCTCTTGACAATGCCCGATTTGTCGCGCGCTGTTTTGTTGCCATGTTGTCCACGGTGACCTCTGCACAGCGGACCTAATAAGGCTAATGCCATGACATGCACATTTTGGCTGCTGACGATCGGACCATTTGGCGGTGTCGTGCCGCACATCCATGCTAATGAGCGCGCCGTAGAATAAATGACACGGGCAGGACGAAATGGGGGTCCGTGGATGGCACTCGGTTAATTATTCCTTCGTGCATGCACCTCATCCTGGGAGTGATTTTATTTTGTGGCAGCCACGCCGCCGGCGTGTGGAAGGTTCTACTGTGGTCGGCAGTTTGGACGAAGGTGAAACACCTGGACAATGTGCGCAGTTACAGGCCATTAGGCACGAGCTAAACGCTGACTTCCTCTCCTCACTCGTATGACACACAAACACATAGGATACTTTCTAATGTGCAGGAAGGGACCGATACAATCTGGCAAAAACGCACGGCTACCCCATGGCTTACGCTCATGGGCGCCGAATGACCCTGTAGTCGGCGCGCCCTGAAACCCACATAATCAATCGGTAGTGTGCGCTTGGTTTTTCCACCTTCGGGCTTTCCAAGCAGTTTGTTTTTTCTTCCTACGGGTGTTTTACCCAGCTTTAACTAAGACACACATCAACACATACAATGCTGTGTCCGATCACTCACGGCTCGCCCCAGGCGAAGAACATAAGAACATAAGACACCTGCTTCGCCTTCATGTCGTGGGTGGCTAGAGGAGCTTGGTCCGGGGCAGTCATGCTGGCCGCCCTCCAAATGTTCCACCGCGTGCAATGCATGACTCCTTGTACGTACTGTAGGACATGAACAGACAGGGGCGACTTTCCATCCATGGACGCTGGCAGACTGCCACGTAACGCTTAACTGTGAAGCGGCGCACCAAGAATGACGGATGGCCCGGTTGCATTTCGTGCTGAGGAAACATACACTAAATTCTTCTTATTGCAAAATAGCTGGATGGTATCAGTTTGAAGAAATGTTATATCCGCGCAGAAATCTGAACATGCCGTTCGCAATGCTGCACACAATATACATACATGTATATACATATAAAAATAGCAATATATCATTCAACATAGGCCGCACGCACGACTTATGATTCTCAATGAAACAGGTGTAATTTAGTTAAGCAATTAATCGATTTGTCAATGAATCTGAATTAGGCAAGCAAGTGGCACCCAGGGATTTACCGCCCCGTTAGCTTAGTTGGCTGGAGCGCTGGCCTGCACTGGTCTCCCCTGTCCTGGCAAGATAGGTTCGAGTCGCTCCACGCGCTCGCTCTTGACCTCCGACTGGGAGGGTCGGTTGGAAACTGGCACGATAGGATGAAGGACGAGCTACCGGAGTGGCAGTGTTGGCACACTAACAGCACGTGAAGCTATTTGCTATTGCCAAACTTATGCCGGTGAACTGCAATTCATGGACCGGTTGATGCGGTCAGGTAACACGCAACAAGCTCTGCTGAGCAATCGGATCCTGGTTCATAAGCCACCCCAGCTGGAATTCGAACTAAATTTCCAAACAACGCAAAAGTCGGGAATTTTACCACTATTATAGGGCAAGAGAATGCCTCTTTGACATCATAACCCCCCCCGTCTCCCTGTGCTGCATAATTTGCAACTGAGGTCCTTCTAACACTTCTAGGTTAGGTCTGTATTGCCGAAATCAGAAATCCGCAGCGATACATTGTTGCTCATCGACAGAAGTCCAGGGGCAGTCTGCCCGCTGAGCTGCAATGCTGTTTGGCCGACTGAGGAATGCAAGGCGGGGACAGCGTATACCCGTGCTTCTCACCCCACGGCTGCAGGGCTACGTGACAGCCGCGCGAGCGAATTCATATGGTCGGGATATTGGTCCGTGGTGAAGTAGTATACTGTCACGCAATGCATACCTGTGAAGCGGCGCAGCCTACCAATCATTGCTGTGAATCAGCACAGCCCACGTTTCTAGTTGTTAGCCATAGGAAGAGGTCCCTAAAAGCTTTTGCAGTGACCGAGTGTACAACAGTTGATCGGCACGGCCGGCCCTCGGCGACCGCTACGCTTTGGAAACTGCAACCTTTTTCTTGCGGTGCATCGGGCCCTAAACCCTTCAGTCAGTTACGCTCTCTTAATTCTGATTGTTATCGATCATCATCCCATGAACTGCTCGTAATCTTCGTCGAGAGAAAGAAGTGCACGGCGACATTTCCGCCCGCGGACAGCCCGTCAACAGCGTTCCAGCGGACAGAGCGTTTGAAGTTCTGAAGTACTCTCACGTCTCTATTCAAAGAATTGCGGCAGCATTCCACGAGCGGCAGCCCGACGTACACCACGCGCCACAGCCAACACCTGCCATCCGTCTCGGGCGGCAGGCGGACACGGTACTGGACTTGCGTCCCGGTGTCCCGAGTTCAGTCCCAGGCAGGGACGCCGCTCATTATCTCTGCCTTCAGTAATGCCGCTTGGTGAATGCGCTGCGCTCGAAATCACATTAGCTCCGCATACATGCTTGATGACGCGCGGCTACACAAACACTCAAGGATATGCGCTTATTAGTGATATACCCGGGATGCGTAATTGCACCGCGCTTTCAGCACCTGCCTCGCTCGCTCAGCGTCTCTGTGGGCACCATCATCAGCTATATTCAGTCGACAACAACCAACAAGGGGAAAACTATTACGGAAAATGGACATCAACATATATATAACTAAGGCATGACTATTATTAACATAGGTAAATATACGAATGACCATTTCCTCGAGTACACAATTGCTTCTTTCTGTTATTTGATACGCTGATAAATAGCGCAACGTTGAGGGTGTTCATGATGCGGATGGGGCCCATATTGCTGCGCCCTTTCAACAGCTTAATCCTCCCTCAAGATGAGGCGTGCATGGCCGTGGGGAAAATACACACAATATTTGGGGACAGGTGAAGGAATAGCACCCGGAATGACCAGCAACGCCCAACACACGGCATCCTACAAATTGATATGGCTTTTCCTTAACCGGCGTCACACCAGTTCAAACGAAGCAACTGGCACCGCAGTCGTCAGATCCATCGCTGAGTTGCCTTTTTCACCATCGCTGGAACGATCGTTGCTGGTCATGGTCATGGTCAGCTAACTTCAGTGGCGCAGCAGGAATTTTCCTGGGGGGGGGGTGTTGGCTAAAAAGGAAAGGAAATAGACACAGCTTTCGTTGCGCGAAGTGCGGTTAAAATCTTGGGATTGTGTGATGAAAATCTCAAAGTTTCTTGGTTTATGCAATGCAATTTATATTCCCATTGGGATCTCCTGCTTGCGCCTCTTGGCCACTGAGACAACTGTGACCGCTTGGACGGTCATCAGCGCTGGGGCGGTTGTGGCCGTTGGGGCGGCCGTGGCCACAGGGGCGGCTGTGGTCGCTTGGGAGGCGATGGCCACAGGGGCGGCCGCCGCCGCTGAAACGGCTGTGGCCGCTGGAACGACCACCGCCACTGAAGTGGCTTCCGCAGCTGTGGCGCCGTGGCCATTGGGACAGCCGTCGCCGCTAGGGCTGCCACCATCGGCGTTCGGCAGGTCGCCTAGTGACGGTGCTCTTTGTCCTCAAGAAACAGCAGGTGACGTCACTGCTTAGTGTCGCAGCAGGTCACGGTACTCTATCGGGAGGAGCATGCATTACAACGAGAGCGCTCAGATGAACATCGCTTATTTTGTTCCTCCTAATCAAGGGTTTTCCACCTACTGGCTCTGGCTCTCATGGCCCTCTACAACATCTCTGGCACTCTGGCTCCCTTCCTCCTCATGCTCCTCTTTAACTTTTAGGAGACCTTTCCAGTACTCGGTAGCATGCACGGTTCTCAAGGCTCTGACAGCTTGGCTCTGAGGCTGGCCCTCGACATTCCCCGCGCCAATCGCCAGTTTTCGGGGGCTCCAGAAACTCTCGGTGGGCCGAGATGATTTAAGTGTTTATCGCAAAGTTCAAGGACATCCCAGTCGAGCCATATCTGGCTCTCAGGAGCCCTATTCATCCGCCACGAGTCCTCTCCAACTTCCATGGTCCATTCGCAGTCCCCAGACAAACCTGTCTATATTTCAGAGGAATCCTGTAGCTCCGAGAAAGGGCTCAGAATTGCTAACAAACATCGCCAGCTCTCAAAGTACATTATATGTTCTGAGCCTCGCCCTGAACATTCCTAGCAGTAATCGCCGCCCCATAGGAAATCATTCTGGCTCTCATGGGACCTTGTTGCTCCATTAGGGGCCGCTCTCAACCTCAGGATAATCACAGTTAGATCTTATTTGCCTCTCAGAAACTCACTTCGTGAGCCCTCTGCTACTTTTAGTGGCAGACCACAGTCCTCAATAAGCCCACCTACTCTTATATCGGGGAAGGTTAGCTCCTCACTAGTCCTTGTCAGCTCTTAGAAGCCTTGCTCATCAATCACGGACACTTTGAAACCCCAGGTGCATCCCATGCGTCTCTGGCCCTCAGTGACGTGCTTATTTTCAGCTGTTGAGGTCCTTTCAAGTCGAGACGCTCATTCCAGCTGGCATAGGCATTCCAGCCCACTTCCACACAAACTGTTAGATGTGCTTTCCTCGTTCCTCGGTTATATATTTTACGTGCTCCTGAAGGCGGTCGCCTGGAGGGTCCCTTTAACCCGCGCCGTCTCTCCGGTCAGATCCTCACACCCCGTCTCGAGGGTGAGAGTAACCCCCTCTAAAATCCAAACTAAGCGTCACACAAAAACGAAAGAGATGTCATCGGAAAGCGTTCGACGAGTAGGGTCCGGATCCACCCCAAAAATAAATTTTCCCCCAAAAGTGACGTCATCAGGGGGGTGGGGCTAGATATTCACGACGTTTCACGACTTACATTATGTGTTTCGCTCTGGGGAGTTCATTTTGGGGGATACATGAAAAAACAAGATTTATTTGGAATGAGAAAAGGACGGCGAAATCGACCAGGACCACGACATTTTTTGTCCCCCAAAATATATTTTTGCCTTTTTGAAATTTCAAAATTTTGAGTTTTCTAGTTTTCTTTAATTTTCCTTTTCCAATGGATAGAACAGACCGAGAAACGTTGCTGGAAGTCAACTTTTCCTAATTAAAAATGCTTACTTTAGCTAGAATCTTCTATTCGAACTGCAATTAGCAAATAGGCAAAAATTATATGTAGTCAAAAACTAACAAAAAAGAAAAATTCCACTCGTACGTTTTGTTGCATCTCTGAAGATAAGCAAACGCTGAAAGTTTCATCAAAATATCTGTATCCGTTAAAGCGTGACGACTGGTTGAACGTTTTTGGAGGTGACCTCACTTGACCTTGACTAACTCGTTGACCCTAGATGACCTGACTTAAAATTTTGAATCAGCATGCCAAATTGATGTGGGCAAAGGTATGACAAATTTGGGCGCGCTGCCGTGCGCCGTTCGTCCGCCATCCGCGAAAAATATGAGGGGGGAGGGCGGTTCAAGACCCCCGAGACCGGACGGGTTAAACTCTTCAGGGGCGGTTCTCCTTCATCCCTACGCTATGCCACTGCTTTGAACAGACCGTGACCGTGTGCTTTGTGACCCTTTACGTAGCACCGGAAACCTTCCGCCTTGGCGGAGAGTCAGTCGCCTACGCAGAGAGCGGAGAGTGGCCGGGCAGTCTCCGTATCACGGGAACCTCTTCATCAGCGCTGGGCCCACTATCAACTCTAAACCCCTCTCCATGAACGAAAGCCAAAGCCGACCAAGTGCCCTGCACGTCCAGCTCGGGGCCATCTCCGTCGGCTCGGGAGCCTTCTTTCACGGCTCGGGGCACTCTCCGTACGGCCGGATACCTCTCTTTCAAGAGCTTGGAGGTTATTGGTTTTACGACATGTCGACCGTTGAGTCATGTAGCGTCGCCAATCTCTCACGCCCATTGGTCGCGGGAGAAAAGTAGCGACAGGTGAGACTCGAACCCACAATCTTTCGATTGTGAGACGGGCAACTTACACCTAGACTGCTCATCCCTTTCAAGAGCTTGGGTTTTCTCGATCACGCAAGGAGCCCTATCCGGCTTCGGCCCCCTCCGTCGGCCCAGGGACTCTGCATGCTGGCTCTAGATTCTCTCAGACCGTCCAAGGTACTCCAGCGGGTAGGGATCCTTTCAGTCGGCACGGGTGCCCTCTTTGGCGACCCAGAGCCTCCTCCGTCGGCTCGGAGGCCATCTTTCAACAGATCGGGCCCCTCAACCATGGCAGAGCCCATTGTACGAATTGGGTCCCATCCGTCTGCCCATGGGCCCTTTCTGACATCTCGAGATCGATCCGGTAACTAAGTCTCCCTTCGTCGTCTCAGTGGCCCTCTTTGACGACCCAGGGCCATTTCCAACAGGCTGGAGACCCTTTTTCAAAGATTGGTCTCTCTCCATCAGGTTAAGTGCCCTTTCTTCGGCTTGGGCCACTCCATCAGCTCAGGGGCCCCTCCCATTGGCTCGGGGCCGTCTCCGTCATCCCGGGGGATCCTCCCAACGATCCGGGGGTCCTTCCTCGGCCTGGAAGCGCCTGACGTTTTCCCAGCCCAGGGCGGCCAGCATCTTCCCCAGGGCCCTTTTCGTGAACTCGGGGCACTCCTTATTCACCCGGGAACCTTTCCGTCAGCCCGAGCTCATTTCGTCGGGTTAGGGGACCCACGCGTCGGCCAAGGGGACTCTTGTGGGCCCCTTGCACCGACGCCCTGAGGGGCCCTTGCGAACCCCTCAAGGCAGTTGCCTGCAGGATCTCCTCTGACGCTCCAGGGGGCGGAGCGGCTTTTAAGTATTAGTTAAATCTGATACTAACACCCTGGTTGAAGTTGGCACAGGATTCCTATCTGTTAGACCATTTCAGTTTCAACACGAAACATTTTCACAGTTAATCAGCAATGCTCTCTGTAGTACATAGCCGAAGAAAAGAAGTGCTTCTATCTTGCTATCCGACAACACATTTCGGTAAAAACTTCACACTTCAAAAATTATATACCTCACTCTAAGTCCGATAACACAAAAGCCATGTCGCTGCACTTTCAGCAGACTACAAAATATAAACTGAGAGCACAAGCGAGTACGTGACAGGCTAGTGCTAGCTAATTAAAATTTCCCAGCAACGAAAGCTAAAAGCGGTCGCAGGCGAGTATGCATGTGACTGCCTCAGCATCCCAA
Source organism: Imbricaverruca yamaguchii (assembly GCA_034440575.1). Classification (NCBI taxonomy): domain Eukaryota; kingdom Metazoa; phylum Arthropoda; class Thecostraca; family Neoverrucidae; genus Imbricaverruca; species Imbricaverruca yamaguchii. Next base: position 197,852 of record JAOTOL010001478.1, read on the forward strand.
CGGCCAAAGCACCATCAGTCGTATTGACAAAATGTGGCAGGCATGCAAGGCAACAGTATTCTGGTGAATCCATGCGCAAATCATTAACAGTTTCCCTTGCAAGCACATCCAGCTAAGCGTGGAGCTTATTGCCGGCCGGGGCCAGAATGACATCAGAATGGACTTTGACGGATTTATGGACTGGGCAGCTATGTCGGAGGCGATCCGATCACCACCTACTGCAACATGCAATAGGTATGCATTGCTGGCATGCGTAAATGCCTTAGAAATTCCATCAGAAGCTAAGGGCACCGTGTCTGGCAGCCCGCATCTGGTAGCATTAAGTGCTCTCCCTCACATAATTCCTGTACTCTTGCAGAAGTGCGGACTAGCTTGCAGCTACGTCGGCCCCCAATAACGGAGACCTATCTGCATCTCTGCATTTTTTGCCAACTCACGTCGCTCTTTGTAAACAACCACGCGGCCAATCTTTGTTGTTGCTCATTTTGTCACTGTCACTTGGGAAATAGTTACTGAGACAAAGTACTACTTGTGGTACAGACCAAGTACCGCACGTGGACACACGACGAAGTACCACTTGTGGCACAGACCAAGTACCGCATGTGAAATACACCTCGATTCGCACAGCCTTGTAGTTTACTGCTTTGGTTTGAAATGCGATTTACGAGAAAACGAGCAGATGATGTTAAAGCCCCGAACGGAGACGACGCGGCACAGCCGAACCGCGAGAGCCACCCTCACCACGGGGAGGCGGGAGGGGGAGGCTGATGAGGACACGGTCAGGACACGAGGGACGCGACACAACAGGTCGACAGCAGTGACGCACCATCAGCCGGAAAACACGCGCGCCAGAGCAGAGCGCCGCTGTTACCCCGGCCGACAATCTTTCATTTCCGGTTGTATTTTCTTTCTTCATTTTCTCCAACCCATGGACTCCAGGAGCCGATCCAGGAATTGTCATGTGGGAAGAGGTATTTAGCTGGAGGGGCGTTGCTGCGAAAGCATCTGGATGGGGACTTTTTCCTTTCGAGGAGCACCTCTGACCCAAGTATTCCAGAGGTGGTGGTGATGGTGGTGGCTGTTGGTTTTACGACGGGTCGACCGTTCAGTTATGTAGCGTCGCCAATCTCTCACGCCGATTGGTCACGGGCGAAGAGTAGCGACAGGCGAGATTCGAGCCCACAATCGTTCGATCGTGAGACGGGTAACTTACCCCTAGACTACTCGTCCCCAGGTGGGGGTGGGGAATGGGGAGGGGCTCAAACACACTGAAATGCGCCTTTTCTTCCACTTCTGTCGGAAAATTTGAGGGAGTGCACTCCAGCCTTCGTGGAGGGGCACCCTTTCCCAACCGAAGGGCGTTACCTTCGATGTGCGTGAGTGGGGGATAGGCACATGCATCCAGTACCACCTGTATTCACCCTTCATCCACTAATCATGAATACCATAAACTAGAGGTTCAAAATGTTCCGCGCAGGAGTCATATTTCTGCTGGCAGTTCTTCGGCGGTCATAGGTAGTTCTGGCTATCATATGAAATTGCGCTCAATTGTGTACAGTGATCGCAATTAGATAAATAAACATGGTGGGTATATCGCAAAATCGAAGAATATAATGCATTCTACTATTTTAACATTCGAAACAGCTGTCACGCTTATAGAAACTGTCACTGGCCAAAACCAAGGACCATGCCGCCTGTCTCCCCACGAATCACCGTCTGCCCCGCAGGCTCCACCAATTGGCATGAGTTGCATCTGCTACACAGAAGCGGCCAGTATACACTCTCCGACAGTACAACCCCTGTCAGGTATTCTATTCGCGTTCAGCGAAGCGTATCACGGCTGGGTGCAAGCAAAGCGCAGAATGCATACGCGTCAGCTCATTCCCACGGTTCTAACGTTCCCGCAGCTGTAACGTTCTCACGGATCTAACGTTGGCTTTCATGGGGTCGGAGGTATGCTCCAAATATAAATGAACTGTTCAAGTTGCTGTATGCACAGCATACATCATAAATTTGATCACACATGGCATTCGTTGAGTACTATGGTATGTTGCTGTGGCGGATTGTCAGCGGGAATATCGCTACTGGCAGTTGCACGTGCGTTTGCAACCGTAGGTAAGACGTAATGACAACACTGAACGGTCAAGTTTAAGGCACTGTTTTAACTACTGCATGAACTACAGCAAGCCTTATCGATATTGTTATTTATTATTCTGTTAGTTCGACATAGCAAAGCCGGTGAACAGGCAACGACTTAGAGCGCCTCCCAAGAGCGCCAAACCGATTGCTGAGGGAATCATATACAAGGGTAGATAAATATGAAGTCAGAGCGTTTTCTTTTCATCATTACATTTCCCCTTCTCGATTGGCGCAGTCACCCTATAGTTACCATATGCTGCAAATCCTACAAGCTGTAAAGATGTGAGTTGGTCTTTGAAAAATCTTGAAATCTTGAAAAATCAAAAAAAGGTCAGGTCAAACAGCTGATCTCTCGTCAACTAAGACAATCGCAAAATCGGACCGACGACTTGAAAACTTACTACATTCGATTTTAATAAGCACACCTTCACAATCAGTCCTTACTCAGCTTTCAAACGGCTTGCTCGGCGGCAGTTCTGAGCATTCTGACCCTTACATGCCTGGCGGCTATTGTGCACATTCTGACCGCTACAGCGAGCAGCGCGTCGGCAGTTGCTGTGGCTGACGGTGCAGAGCCAACTGGCGGACCGTCCAGTGTCTCCAGCCGCGTCCCAGATGCCAGCACGGCCACAGCGGCGAGAGCGAGCGCGAGTAAGGGAGACAGAGCAGAGAGAGGGAGAGAGGGGAGAGAGAGAGAGAGAGAGAGAGAGAGAGAGAGAGAGAGAGAGAGAGAGAGACAGAGAGACAGAGAGACAGAGAGAGAGAGAGAGAGAGAGAGAGAGAGAGAGAGAGAGAGAGAGAGAGAGAGAGAGAGAGAGAGAGAGAGAGAGAGAGAGAGAGAGAGAGAGAGAGAGAGAGAGAGAGAGAGAGAGAGAGAGAGAGAGAGAGAGAGAGAGAGAGAGAGAGAGAGAGAGAGAGAGAGAGAGAGAGAGAGAGAGAGAGAGAGAGAGAGAAAGAGAAAGAGAGAGAGAGAGAGAGAGAGAGAGAGAGAGAGAGAGAGAGAGAGAAAGAGAGAGAGAGAAGAAAGGAACGCGGAAGCCGGCCGTCTCGTGCATACAGTGAAAGCCACCAGACGTCCGCCGGCCAACTTGTACTCACGTTTTCGCTGTCATCGGTGACGCTGGCGCAGTTACTTACATCTTCGTCGTGGTCAAAGGCGTTGAACACGTCGTACGGCAGGCACGAGAGGAGGTCAATTATGAACCACGACTTGAGATAGTTCATGCGAATAATCTTTGGATCGCTGACCACCTCACCGCCCGGTCCGACAAAAGTCGTGTGAAAGTTAAGCACGATGTCTATGAAGAAAATCACGTCCACAATTGAGTCCACCACGAGCAGACTGACGTCCTCGGACGTCTTGTTCTTGAACGCCACATTGTACGGCACCATGATGGCCGTGTAGAAGGTGAGACACAGGATCACCCAGTCCCAGATGGCTTTGAAGGCACAGTAGTGGAGGAGGATGTGCGGCGGCGTTTTCGGCGCCTCTTGTCGATACTGCGGCAGCACGTCGGAGCTGAGAGACATCATCTGCAACAGAGATATGCATGCCTCAGCTGGGCTGGGAGACATCATGTGCAACAGAGGCATGCACACCTCAGTCGGGTACTTTGTGTAGGCAGATGCCACGCGACTGCGTGCAACACGGGTATTTACTGTGGATGGCATGCGCTCCGCTCCGTACACCTGCCTCCAGCTGATGGCAATCCACCCAATCCTACGTGATCTCTGGAAGGGCATCCACAAGTTCACCCGGAATAATGAATGGACATGAGGCTTCCTTGACCATTGTGCATACTTGCGAAGCTTTTCAGTGCCTGGAAACGACTAGCATTGGTGTTGCCAGGTACAACGTACACAAACTGACCACATCCCTATCGTGCAATAACAGAAAGCTGCGAAGTTGGCAGTCACTAGAGAGATTGTTCCCATGACGATGACACTGCAACTTTATATATTATTTTACAAGCTATGGGCTCACATTCCATGAGAATCCGTATATATGATGTATATATAATATTATGTGTATATATGACCAATATAAAGCATGATTCAATACGTGAAGAAAACCCAGAGTCGTTGGTTTTGGAGCGGAAGTCATGAATAAGAACATGTAAACGATAAATCTTACTCCCTCAGATACCAGGCAAACGTATAATTACAGCATTTCTTATTACTATCCACACTAGATCATTGGTTGAGCTGCAAAAAAATAGTCGCTAGACTCTAATACCCTAAAATTCCAAGATATATTTTAGCTCTGTGTCTGTCTCCCAGCGGGGATAACATCCGTCCAGGCTAATTTTTTCCTTCCACGCGAACAGTGAACTGCAAAATCGTAAGATTTACGAAAAACTACACTCCACTTGCGATCAGGTTAGGACTTCTCGTCCTTTAAGGACACCAACTGGTCGGAAGATTTTCACGTGCAAAAAAGCATTGGAAGGAAACAGAACGGGAGATGTGCCGTGTCGTGTTTTCGCTCGGACAAGGTTCACATGTGGCCCACGGTGCGATATCGAATGGCTAATTTTCGCTTATTGATAATGCATTACTCGGTAGTAAGCACATGCAACAACATGTGATGGCGCTGTAGGAGGACTATGGCGAGGCCAGAATGAATGCAGACGCCGGAATAGTACCATTATACTAATTTTGTGGGTTGTCCACGAGGTGCTGAGATATGAGGTGCGAAAGTAAAAAGCGGCTTTAAGAAATTGTTTTCGCCTTGCTCGGAAAATACAGCGAGCGCGCAAGAACGGGGCGAATGTACGATTATGCAGCAGCAGGCCATGTCTTTACGTCACCCTCAGGAACTAAAGACTTCAGGCAATTACAACAATTGGTGCAAACGATCGGGGTCACTTCTAGAAAATGTCTGGGCATAGCCTCAAGGTGACAGTAGAGGAGAACGATTATGCGCATTGCAAGATACAATTTTAAAGTCAGGACTAAATTTGAGGACGCAGCAAATAAATGCTTTAAAATCCGTGGTAATATTAATCAGGCATGTTAGTTAACAGATTGGAGCAGTGATAAAGAGCCTTTATAGCTCATTTGTTAGGCCACACTGTCTACTGTATTCAAGTATGGAGCTCATACATAGAGCGGGATGTTCAGCTATTAGGGATAATTGAATGAAGGTCCACTAACATAATAAAGGGATTGCATTATGCAAAATTTGTTGATAGGCTAAAACTTCTAGGTATGTTTTCACTAAGACACAGGAGAAAGAGGAAGGGTGATTTGATAGAGGTGCTCAAGATACACAAGGAATATGAGCTGGCTGATTCCCATGATTGGTTTGAGCTTGACAATGAATGAATAGGAGATGGCATTCATAAAAATAAATATATTGAGTCGCGGTGTACTTCTTGTAATAAGTACTTTCTTTAGTCAAAGGGTAGCAAGTTCTTGGAACACGCTACCAGCAGACATGAGTGTCATCGGAGTAATATTATATATATATATATATATATATATATATATATAAGTGAAAGGTATCTTTATGCTCACTTCATACATGATGGTGAAGCAGTCTCCACTTAGGATAACATGGGGACGAGCAGTCTAGAGGTAAGGTGCCCGTCTCACGATTGAGATAGTGTGGGATCGAGTCTTACCTGTCGCTACTCTTCGCTCGCGACCAATCAGCGTGAAAGATTGGCGACGCTACATGATTCAACGGTCGATGTGTCGTAAAACCAACAACCACTTAGGGCGGCATCGCCAGAGGCAGGTGACTTCGAACTGGGCGTGTGTGGATGCCGATGGGTGGCAACGTGCGACGCACAGCAAGTTCATGGGGTGCCACATGTCTCAGTTCAGGTGTATATACATATGATCGTGTGTTTGTGTGCATGTGTGCTTGTGTGCAGGTGTCCATGCGTATTCGAGCATAGATGTACCAGCACGACATTTCTATCTTGTGATGTCGTTGCCCCGTACAGGTCCTGGTTTCCCCTGCTTTGACAATATATTATGATGATGATGATGTTGATGATTTTCCACTTTGAACGCGCGAACCTACTTAAAGAATTAAGAAAAATGCTAAACATAAAGAAATATTAATTTTCCCTACTTCGAGCCCTTTCAATTCCCTTTTTTCGCCACATACTATTTTAATGCCCCTCCCAAACATTAATCTCATGGTGATGCCATCGTTCTGGTACTACTGCCTCACTCTCCTCCTCAGACAATACAGGTGTTATTTTCCACTCCGACACTGTTTGAAAGGCAGCGACATTATGGGTTTATTTCAGTGCCACAATATTTACACCAGGAATAACAATGGTGCGGAAAAGAAAATATCACCACTTGTCAGTAATGTTGTGTTAAAATGAACCCTGGCTTGGACGGCCGGAACGGCAGCAGCGGACCGATGCGACTCCAGGTAGCGAGGTGGACCGATACGACTCCAGGTAGCGAGGTGGACCGATACGACTCCAGGTAGCGAGGTGGACCGATACGTAGCGAGTGGACCGTGCAGGTAGCGAGGGGACCGATACGACCCAGGTAGCGAGGTGGACCGATGCGACTCCAGGTAGCGAGGTGGACCGATGCGACTCCAGGTAGCGAGGTGGACCGATACGACTCCAGGTAGCGAGGTGGACCGATGGGTGACTACGACTCCAGGTAGCGAGGTGGACCTATACGACTCCAGGTAGCGAGGTGGACCGATACGACTCCAGGTAGCGAGGTGGACCGATGCGACTCCAGGTAGCGAGGTGGACCGATACGACTCCAGGTAGCGAGGTGGACCGATACGACTCCAGGTAGCGAGGTGGACCGATACGACTCCAGGTAGCGAGGTGGACCGATACGACTCCAGGTAGCGAGGTGGACCGATGCGACTCCAGGTAGCGAGGTGGACCGATACGACTCCAGGTAGCGAGGTGGACCGATACGACTCCAGGTAGCGAGGTGGACCGATGCGACTCCAGGTAGCGAGGTGGACCGATACGACTCCAGGTAGCGAGGTGGACCGATGCGACTCCAGGTAGCGAGGTGGACCGATGCGACTCCAGGTAGCGAGGTGGACCGATACGACTCCAGGTAACGAGGTGGACCGATACGACTCCAGGTAGCGAGGGTAACTTCAGGTAGCGAGGTGGACCGATACAACTCCAGGTAGCGAGGTGGACCGATGCGACTCCAGGTAGCGAGGTGGACCGATACGACTCCAGGTAACGAGGTGGACCGATACGACTTCAGATAACGAGGTGGACCGACACAGCTCCAGGTAACGGAATGGACTGACATCACCCAGGTACAGGAGCAGGCCGACAGGTCTCCAGGTAACACAGTGGATCGACACAACCCCACGTGCCGGAGTGGACCGACGCGGCTCCAGGTGGCGACGGCGGCGGCTTGAGCAACGAAATTGTCTGCATGAAATTCCTCAGTCCACAGGTTGGGCATCTGGCCATGACCTTGTGGTATGCATCACACGGATATTTTCGGCGACGCTATATCACAATAAGCTGGTGACCTGAGCACGGTATAGTCTTCCTGTTGATCCGTTGTTCATTGCATCTTTCAATGATAGTGACATGAACAGTGGTGAACTTACAAAGGGAATAGAAAGCTGTTTGATGGGACAATGCCTTACTGGTCCATCAGTGGGCAATTTATGCATGGAGTAGTTCGACTAAAGATCAGGCGAAACGAACCGTGCCGAACCGAAGCCATTCGGGGTCCCACGCGACCAGTCCTGAATTAGGCAATCGCCGACCACACCATTCCTCGCCGCTGTTGTGTCACCTCACATGGTGCTCTACAACAACACAACTGCCCCAGCACGTCACGAGCAGGTGATTTCGCGGCCGAACCCATGGCACTAATTCTGCACGGCTCTCACTGACATCGCCCAGCAAACCACTGCCCTGTCCTGGCTCCAACAGGGCGGACTGCTAGTACCGCTGTGCTCTTGTCTAACACGCCTGTCTGGCAGTGGACAGCGAGATAGTGATCTTGCAGTACACTGCCAGGCACTTCAGAGCAGGCTCGAAATCATAACTTTCTTCATGATCGGCGAATTCCGGAAATCAATGCAGTCGAACAATGATTGATTGATGAATGAACAATGAACGCCGGTGTTCTCCAGGAAAAGTCGAGCTATCCCGACTGCCGGAGTATCGACGTGCCGGCGGGTCCGTGTTGGTAACCACTAGCGCACCACAGGATGGTTTGGCACCGGCGGGGCCGCCGCCAATCCCATGAATGTCGTGATGAGTTCGGTAACTGGCGAAATATGCGCCTTGGGCGGAGAAGAGCAGACAGACAACAGCGCACAAAGATCGCGTCTTAGTAGAGTTAGTGATGCTTATGAACATTAGAGCACGATGAAAAGCCAGCCAAGAGGACGAGCTAGCACTCATCCACTCATACAGTTGATCGCTTCGCATTAATTAGCAGAGCTGTTTCTTTTCACCAGCAGCACTTCATCCCTGGCCAGGTAGGTCTCTCCCAGGCCCCGCCACCCAGGCGGGGCTGGGTGGACTTTGTATGTCTGCCACCAATTCAGAAAGATGGAGAAACATAACTGATGCCGTTAGAAACGTCCCAATCGGCCAAACTGGAAGCGCACGAAGTTTCTAATTCTCTGGGAGCTCTGTGTGTACGGAGACGAAAACGCGCCAAAAGTGGGAATACTTAGTGGGATTACAATGCTTCGAGTGTCCATTTCTGTGAAATAGTCTGCTGTAACAACCTGTGTCTGCCGAACGAAATTTTCCCTGTAATGCTTGAACTTTTAGAAAGTTACAAAACTTTTCTTCTTACGTAAAACAAGTGCCAAGACAAACATGCCCACATATCGTACGAAGTGCCACACAAGTCAGTTATTTCGTGAATCAAGCTGCCAATGCTACGCTGTATCGAATTGTACATCACACATCGACATGACGCTAAAAGTTTGCATCTATGACAAACTAGTGATCGCAGCTGTTCCATCTGGTGTTTCGAGTACTTGTACAGTGTGGAATCCGGCCCGAGACAACTACCGACTGCGTACCTTACGGCGAGGCATAGAGACATCGGGGCACTTATCAGAGGATGGGTGATGGGTTATGGGTTATTGGTTATGGGAATATTAGATGGGTTATGCAGCGTGGTGACGTGGCGCCACACGCTATCATAGCGATTCCTTGTCTGATTTTTTTTTTGGCGGAAATCGCTACTATAGTGGCACGTCGGTACCCATGTTTCTGGTGGCATACTCGGCAACATCTACAAAATGCTATCGTGAGTTGCTTCACATTATACGTTTGTCCGAAAGTCGTTTTCTTCCCTTGTTTGCCACTGATCCAGAGCAAACTTGGCATTCTGAATTGGCATGTCCAGTTCAATTTCATTGTTGATTGTTGCATGTGCAGTTGTTCAGCTCAGCACAACTAGCAGATGTTTGTTGGTACGGCAACTGTTCAAAATATGATAACCGTTTTGTAATGTCCTATGATGTGCAGTCCCACTATATGAATTGTGGAATAACGCAAAACCATAAATGAGTTACGATGCCTGCACTGAAATTAACTACTTCTTAAAAAGTTTCATTTTCCGGTAGCACGGTGTGGCTATTATCTTCGGGGATACAATTTCACCAGCCCCTCAAGTCCCATTCACCATCAATATTTTCCATATTTGCACGGATTCTGTGCAGCCTGCCTAAATCCTCGGAACCGCAACAACCATTAGTTACATACCATCCCTTTCACATCATGGACCGTTCGTGTCAGTTGGAAATAAGTAATGATCATATACTACGTTTCATTTCTCACTACATTATTCGCTAATATTACCTTTGTTTATTACTACATGCTGTTGCAAAATATATCACTTGGCCATTGTTTATATCAAGGGAGAAGAACATCTCAAAGGAACCCGAAATGGCCATAGAAAAAACATGCCATGCAACAGTGTATAATTATGACGATAGTTTATTATGTGATGCAGTTGGACTCGTCCGGCGAATAGCTGTGTGCGTAATATAAGTGTTAATAAGTCTTGCGTCCACAGGAGCGGTGCACACAACCGTAATTCAGCAAGTATGTACAAGAGCGGCAAATGCTTCTCGACACTTACGTAGGCATCCTTGCGCTGAAATAGAAAACAGAAAAAAATGCGAATACACGCATGAGAAGATCAGTAGTATCTGTAGGTGAACACGCTTCGGCAACTGGAAAACGACTATAAGAATTTTCCCAACACTAAGGTATACAATGACAGTTAATCACTATATATATATATATATATATACGTGTATATCTACATACACAATGCATGTATGGGTGCATTTGTGTGTGCATGTGCGTTGTTGAAATGGTGAGATAAAAGAAAACCTCCATATCTACCTGGTAAAATGCAAGCACTGCGTTGTAGAATAAAACAGCCATCAAGATTGGCAAGCGTGTTTGTGTTTCCAGAATGATTAAACTTGCGTTATAAAATGTTCTCTAATACGTCAAATAGATGGTTCAATCCCACAGTTATCATAAAACGAAGCTATAGCTTCCATATAAGTACGTTACAAGCACCGGAAAGATTCGCATACAGAATAATAGTAATGTAAAATCGTCGTCGGTGACACGTGATGCAAAATAACAGGAGGGACTTCACTCCATTTGATCTCCTATTATCGCATGATTTTTGGGGATCGAATATCTAACTTCTATGCCATCCTGCACAAAAAAGGTGTTGCAATGGAACCTTTTGGTACATCATAATTACTTTTTAGTAAAAAAACATGCTTGTTTCTGTAACAAAGCGAACTTCGACGGTTCAGTTAATTATTCTTCACATACTTTATATTCCGAAGTGGTTTACTCAGCAAACATTTACCATCGGTGCAGATTCACTCTGTGTTTGCATATTTCAGATGCGATGTGCGACGCTCAAAGTACTATCGCGACTTCCAAATTGCATGGCGATTTGCTTACTAGAGATGTCTGGAAGGTTCTGTGACTGATAATTGCTGCGAGGTTAGGAAGGTTTGGGGCGGCATTTAGCTGGATCAGTTTTAATATTAAGATTGGAACTTAAGTTCACACCAAAAATGATCGACGTTTCGGTAGTTGTTGGCGCCTTCTTCAAGGGCAAATAGGCGAACAAGTTACCCAGTCGGAACAGAAATAGCTACAATTTGCAACAATTATTAACAACAACAATTTTACGTTCCGACAGCACATTTTACTCTTCTACTTGCCTTTAGAGAAGGTATGATGCTGGAAGGTCGGGCATTGCTGTTATTAACGTATGTTTTAGTCGCAATACTCGAGCTAATACAACTAAAGACAATCCAGGGTTAATTTGAAGGCCTAGGATGCCTTTTGGGAGGCGTCATCAGTAATCGAACACAGAGGTTCTCAACAAGCACACAGAACAAGATTGGCTAAGTCTGTTAACGTTCAAAATGCAACTTACCGAAAGCACGAATACACACCAAAATCAAGCAAGTTCACACCAGATACCTAAGAGTGCCATTTTGGGGTAAAACAAACAGCCCCTATCACTCAAACAATATCTACGAAGCAAGCATCGGTGTTCGATGGTAACACGGGGAAAGCACACTAACACCACACAAAGCACACGAACTCCACACAAAGCACACTAACACCACACAAAGCACACGAACTCCACACAAAGCACACTAACACCACACAAAGCACACTAACACCACACAAAGCACACGAACTCCACACAAAGCACACTCGAGTCACTACCACCAGGATATTCTACCAGCTAATGACAGCACAAAAACGGAGCTGGTTTGTGATCCCGCAAGCTTTGATCCCGATGGGCCGACGATTCTGAGAAACTTCTGGGGGGGATCCCCAGGTCCCAGGACTAGGATTTAAAGAACGACACTTCGGTTCATTTGTCGAGAGAACTCCAAGGGTTAAGCAGGAAATATGCAAGAAATGTACGTACGTAACTAAGCTATTCATTATCCTTATTCTTATTCAGATTCATGCGTATTCTTGACTTCAGTATTCGTGACATGACTTAAGATAATCGCGCGCAATTGGAAGTCAGCATCACTCAGACATGGCAACCACAGATAAAGCTTGCATTTTGATGGAATGCCTCATCTTCATCTTAATTTTATTCGGATTTTAAGATGAAAGACACCCTTCATCTCAAGTTGCTATATGACAAAACGTTGCCGGCCAGTCTACACAAAATCCTCAACATCTATTCTAATTCCGCACAGATAGGCCACTGGAGCGAAATCGAAGCCTACACCAATTTCACTGTCACCAGAGAAAAATGGTGCGGACTGTGGATTCGGCGCCCACATGCTGCACAAGCTAACTGCACGTGTCTCTTCGGTCAGATCCTCACACCCCGTCTCGGGGGAGGGGGTGTTGATAGGAACCCTCTCTAATCTCCAAACCCCCTCTAATCATTATATAATTTCAACATTGAGTTTTCAAGTTTTCTTCAATTTTCCTTTTCTAATGGGTAAAGGGGACCGAAAAACGCTGTTAGAAGTCAACTTGCAGCAATCGAAAATGCTTACTTTAGCCAGAATCTTCGATTTTAACTTTAATGGGCAAATGGTCAAAACTAACATGTAATAAAAAGCGGATAAAAATGACAAAGTTCCCTGGTGCGTTTTGTTGCATCCCAAACGATAAGTAAATGCTGACAGTTTCATTAAAAAATATGTATCCATTAAAGTGTGACGACTGGTTGACCTTTTTTGGAGGTGACCTCACTTGACCCTGATTAACTCGTTGACCCTGGGTGACCTGACCTCAAAATTGTGATACAACATGCCAAATTGATGTGGAAAAAGGTATGCCAAATTTTGGCGCGCTGCTGTGTGCCGTTCTTTCACTGTCCGTGGAAAACCTTAGGGGGCGGTTGAATGCCCCCCCCCCCCCCCCCCCGAGACGGCGCGGGTTACTTAGCATGCAACCGACTGCAGATCCAATCGTGTCGGAGCAAATCGACGACGCTGCAAAGTTGTGAGCCAGCAGGCCAGCCAACAACTGCACCACGGCACAACAACTCCCTCCCCTCCCCAGTCGCACACCCCGGAGCAATAGCGCACTCCGCGCCCACCCCACACATCCGGCGGTATCGCGCGGCGGCGGCGCGCGCGCCCTCTTACGTGAGCAATGTTCGACTGCCTGCCGTTCTCCTTGATGCCGGTCATGTTGGAGGTGAACTGGGAGGCGAGAACGGTGCGCGATCTGGTCACGGAGCGCGCCAACTTGGCGAACTTGGACAGACTCGCTGCAACGGCCAAGTCTAATTAGGTGGTCAGCGAATAGCCCAAATCGGCCGTGTGATCTGGCAATCCAGCGGCGAGACACTCGGCGCTGGCCACATTCATCGCAGGTCCAAATACCACCGCCCGTCAAATCCAGTGAATGAACTGGCGAAGTTCATTGAGCGCTGTGGATCGCCATTTATGTGGATGTCGGCAGCGAACTTCCACCTGCCTCAAGACACTCAGATTGTTGGGGAGCTAATAGCACTGCTCCATGGCATGCTTGTGCGTGTGTGAGGGGAGGGGCGCCGCTCCGGACAACTTCATCAAAAAGTAAAAAGGCCACATGCCAAAGTAACCAAACGCAAACTGGGGTTAACTTTGAAAGTGAGCAACTTTTATACAAACAAAGTTTCACGGGACGCCACTTGGCAATATCGGGAGCGATTTCAACTGTAACAAAGGGTGCTGTCGGTCATGCAGGTGCCGTCACACTGGCACCGCCATCACAACACGACCACGACAACTTGTTTGCTAATCGACCACCAATCTTGGTCTGGATGGGCAACATACTGGCGCGTCTCGCCCGCTTATAGTCGCTTCGTCATACAGCAGTGCCGACACTGTGCAGGAACAGCCGCAGAAGCGGGCGTTCTGTACTGACTCTTCCGCCAATCGCCCGCCAAGACCACTGCCGCTTTCTCCGGGTGGTCCGCAAGATCTCACGACAATTCCGGTCAAGTTCAGCCATGGCGGGAGCGACCTTTTCATGGAATTGACCCGATGCAATCGAGTGTAACCAAGTGGTGGTGGCAACCTGGTGCTTTGAAACGCACCGACTACAAAGACACTCTGGGACAATGTTTGGCCCGATCAATTCGACGAAAAGGTCTTTGGATTGAACGCGGCAATGGCAATGGACGGAAAGGTTTATGGATTGAACAAAGTTGTTCTGAAACGGAGCTATGTTCGCGCACTCATGAACCAAGCCAGTGTCGTAATTGGAGCGCGCCGATTGAATAGCCTTCGAGTAGCTGGAGGCAATACTCGTACCCTCACATCCTAACCTGCCACATCCACTGCTTAATCACCTTCTGATACAGCAGCTCTCCGCGCAAAAGTAGAGTACAAAAGAGGGCTACAAAAATGGTTTATGGTATAAGTAACTTGGCGTATGAGGAAAGATTGAAAGAAATTGAATATGCTTTCACTTAGATATAGAAGGCTGAGAGGAGAGCTCATCCAGGTCGTTAAATTTGTCCATGGTCTGGAGAAGGGATATCCTGTGGAAATGTTTGAATTTAACCAAAATGATGCAATTAGAGGCCATCAATTCAAAATTAAGGTTAATAACAGCAGAAAAGGGTCAAGACAGTCTTTCTTCACCAACATGGTAGTGGAACACTGGAACCAGCTCCCAGAAACAATTGTCAGTATCAGCACGTTGAACATCTTTAAAAACAGCATAGACAATCATTAGAGAATAGAGGGCTTACTTTTCCATTATTTCAGGGAGGGCTCATCGACAGAACTTGTGGCCCATAACTGCACTGATATTTTATGTCTTTATGTCTATTGGTCTTAGCATGGGTGATTTTGCTGCAAGATATTTGTCATGGTGAGGCAAGATATTTGTCAAGGATAGAATAGTTAGTTATCTGGAAGGTAACAGATTGATTCAAGATACTCAACATGGGTTTAGAAAAGGACGATCGTGTCTCACAAATATCTTGGACTTTTTTAACTTTGCCACAGAACGATTTGATCAGGGAAATCAGGTTGATGTAGCATATCTTGACTTTAGTAAGGCCTTTGACAAGGTACCCCATAAACGGTTAATGATACAGCTTCAGGCCCATGGTATTGCAGGTAGCATCTTAAAATGGATAGAGTTGTGGCTTTCAGATAGACAGCAAAGAGTGATGCTAAATGGTACAAAGTCATCATGATAAAATGTTCTTAGTGAAGTCCCCCATGGGTCAGTACAGGGGCCACTACTGTTCGTTATATTTGTAAATAACATTGAAAGTGGCCTAAGCAGTAAAGTTTTGAAATTTGCGGATGATTTGAAGGTCATTAGGGCAATAACAGGTCAAAATGAGCATATCTCGCTGCAAAAAGACTTGGACGAACTTGTGAAGTGGTCCGAAGAATGGCAAATGAAACTTAATTTTGATAAGTGCAAAATCATGCATGTAGGTAAGCAGCATATGCAGGCTCCATACCTGATAGGTGGCCAAGTGCTATCAGTGACTCAACAGGAGAAGGATTTAGGTGTTATTCTAAACACAAAATTTGGGGCATCAGAACAGACCAAGGAAGCTAGGAAGAAGGCACTGAGAATGCTTGGGGAAATAAATAGGAATGTATCATACAGAAGTGAGGAAGTCATCAGGAAGCTTTACTGTGCATATGTCAGACCACATTTGGAATATTGCATCCTAGCTATGAAAAAGGTTGTTGGCTTTTAGAGAGAGTACAAAAGAGGGCTACAAAAATGGTTAATGGTATAAGCAACCTGGCATATGAGGAAAGATTAAAGAAATTGAATATGTTTTCACTTAGATATAGAAGGCTGAGAGGAGATCTCATCGAGGTTTTTAAATTTGTCCATGGTCTGGAGAGGGGATATCTTGGGGAAATGTTTGAATTTAACAGAAATGATGCAATTAGAGGTCATAATTCAAAATTAAAGTTAACCACAGCAGAACAAGGTTAAGGCAGACTTTCTTAACCAACAGGGTAGTAGAACACAGGCTGCCAGAAAACATTGTCAGTAGCAGCACATTGAACATCTTTAAAAGCAGCATAGACAATCATTATAAGAATAGAGAGCTTGCTTTTCAGTACTACAGGGAGGGCTGATTGACAGATGATTTGGTGGGCAACTGGTTGAGTGTACAGAGTGCAACCAAGAAGGGCTCTTGTGGCTCATAGTTGCACTAATCTTTTATGTCTTTATGTCTCCATGGAGAAGAGCAGGCTTTCATAGCCGATGAAAAACTGGAATATGTCGGCTGGATTTGCTCCAGAGCAATTATTACTCGCGACATATCCAGTTGTGTGTTCTCCTTTGTTGAATTGTGGTGTGTTACTTGCTCCAGTTGAATGCGATCTTTGACTGGATGCTGGTCAGCAGTCTGTGCAGTAGCCACAACAACTTGACCATCGGCTACGGTCAGGTGAAAATACAACTTGTGGAATACCTTTGCCGTCGGTCGGAGAGAAGCAGTAATGCAGTGAAAACATGACTAAGGGCAACCCAATCCAATTGTTCCTAGATACTCCAACCAAGGCACAAATTGTAGCCGGATGGAAATTTGTTACTTGTTTGCTTTATATGGATATCGCTAAGAATATGCGCTGCTCATCTGCTTTCTCAGAAGTGCGCCCTACCTTAATTATATGCAACCGCGTGCTAGTATTTAAGAAAGCAAGGAGGCAAGACATTTCGCTAAAGCGAGGAAAAACACCGGCAATTGTTGCGGAAGCGCAATACAAAACAAGGCATATTAATTGATTGTCGATATCGTCCCAAAACAACACGATTTCAAAAACTATCCTCAGTGGCTGCAGCAACACTTGGTGTGCAACGGCCCGCAATGTCAGCCGTGAACGAACCTCTGGCAGTGTGTGGCTCTTTGCCTCTGATGTCACATGTCTGATCGCTCGTGCTCAGTCCCAACAACCAAGCACGCACCTCAGTCCCAACAGCCAAGTACACACCTCAGTCCTAACATCCAAGTACACACTTCAGTCCCAAGAGCCAAGTACACACCTCAGTCCCAACAGCCAAGTACACACCTCAGTCCTAACAATCAAGCACGCACCACAGTCCCAACAGCCAAGTACACAACTCAGTCTCAAGAGCCAAGTACGCACCTCAGTCCCAACAGCCAAGTACACACATCAGTACCAACAGCCAAGTACACACCTCAGTCCCAACAGCCAAGTACACACCTCAGTCCCAACAGCCAAGCACGCACCTCAGTTCCAAAGGCCAACTACGCACCTTTGCTCTCGTCGGCTTCTATCGGCTGCTTCAAGGCAGTGATGTCCCGTAGCGTCAGGAGGAACAGCACCACCACCTCCTTCTCGTTCTTGATAGGCGACAGGTGTAGTAAGAGCCATAGTGGAGTCCCTGCCACACATTACCGACATCGTTGAAGAGTACGGGATTGTCATGTGCTCCTTCTTACGGTTTGCCCTGTCAACACCATCAATGATTGGTGCCTTCAGGTGGCGATGAAGGAAAGACGGACGGGATTATGTCTCAACCGAATGGCAGAGTATATTACCGTGACAATAATTCTGATTACATAGCATAGTATGTGCATCATATATAGCACGGCATTATGACCATATACCATATTTACAACACAAAGCCACGCTCTCTGGAGACACCAGCCCACTTCCCAAGGCTACAGTGCAGCGGATTAACAAGGGAACGTTAAGTTGAACTACAGACCACGCATTTGACAACGAGTTTCTCCAGTGTTGCAAAAATAATGAGCCTTCGCCTTGGGTGGTACGGGGGCCTGGGCCATTCCACGCTCCTCGGCTGTACGGCTGCAGCCAGTAAGCGAAACTGTCTGGCCAGCTGCAGCTCGGCATGCTGCTCTTCATTGATTAGACAACACCAAACATTCTGTAGTACTGCGCGCTCCACTGTGGGCGGTGTCACTGATTCACCAGCGAGCAGACTCTGTCCCCCGGTGAATACTTGCGATAGTGGCAAAACGGCGCACGCCAAAGTGGCAAAACATTGCATGTCAATTCCTGCACTATTTGTCCATGTCGTGTCGACCGTAAGTCAATTTACTCGTACGTGAGCTAGCCTTTCAACCATCTTCTACCAATTTAGTGGACCCCTGTAAATTCCTGAGTGAAGATAGCAGCAGGGGTGTTTGCTGAAGTCGATAAATACAACGAGACTGACAACTGGGATTATTTCTTCATTTTTTTCCTTGCGAAGTTAGCTTTAAAGTGCCCTTTCTGGGAGTGTTCCATCAATTCCATGCAAAGTTCTCAAAATATTGCAGCATCCGAAGTGTTGCAAATGTTGTGTTCCATGATTTCAGACGCTGTATATTTATTTTTAGTTTTGCCTTCAAAAAGATGCAACTCTTATTCTGAACCTAGTTAAACCATAAATGCCAGAAATCAGAAATGGCAAACAATAGCTCAGGATGCTGTTTTTCTATATCTTCTGTAGTTATTGCGAGCTCGTCCAACCCATCCCCTTCTATAGGAGGGAGATACTTTCAATCCAACCATCAGTGGTTTCCAATGTACCTGAGTTATCTTTAGTAAAAACTGATGATAATTGCTTGCTTAGGGAATCAAATATATCACGATCATCAACCACTATTTAACAATCTACCACCAGTAGCCATAGGCTCCATTTTTTAGCCTTAGATGTGTGGAAACTAAATATCCTATAAGCATTGCCTACTGAACATCTTCGAGCTAGTTAAGCTTCAGCCAGACCTCGCACCCAACTTTATGCAGCTATTCTAAATGCTTTTAGGCTTGCCTCAGAGTGCAGATCTTTTAGTTCCTCGAACGCCTGCATCCTTGACTGCAGCAAATGTGTTAATTTCTTGATATCTATGAAGGGTGCCTAACCTGGTTTAATATAATTTGCCTGTTGGGAACAAACCTATCTTATCTGGAATCAGTTTGGCTTTGACAATTTTCCACTTTTCATAAGCATCCAAACCCAGCATCTAAACTCTTTCCACCAGATTTCATCCTGGAAGACCCTGAGCTAATTGTAATTCCCTTTAGCACAATTTGGAATCGATGTTTTATTGATATGATATATATATACTTCCAACATATGAGAGAACAACCTTCCAACATGTGAGAAAAAGCGTATAATATTGTCATCAGTATTACGGGAAGTCTCTCCTATGTTCACGTTTCGCACCCAATTTTCCTCATTTGTAAGCATCAAATCTAACATTCAATTTCCCTCGTAGGTTCATGTATCATTTGAAATGAGAAATGTCCCTAAAACATGCCATGAATATTCGTCCTAATTCGCTTAGACGTCTAGATTTGCCTCCCATCGCTGCTATTCTAAAATCCCCCAAAATGGAGTTCTCCCATACATTCTCCTCCTCATCATTTCCTGCATGAACTGTCTGTGTCTGTCAGTGTCATCAATGCCAGTGTTTTTACTCTGATCTGGTGGCCTATATAATTCAAAATCCTTAATCATGTTCCATTCTTCAGGATGGTATTGTAACCACAAGGATTCTACTCCTTCACTATACACTCCATCATCTACGGTATGACCATCATAACACCGTATGTCATATACCCCTGTAGATATTGCTCATGAATTCTACTCCCCTCATGCTCAGATGTAACCCACCTAACTGAAGCATTTCAGTCCTCCGCCAACGTCCCGCATGTAGTTAAGAACCTTACCCCATGCTCCTGGCAAATCTTGGCCACCCTGCTATTCAGTCCAATGGTCCTGGTCTCATCGTCGTGGTTCGAAATATTAATCCTGATGTCACATGAACAGTGACTTCTTTTACGAGCATCTTACATTTCATTTGGTGGCGTCTCCACAACACGAAAGTTGACATAAGCAGATTGATTTATGGTGACAGAATGCAGACGGTAATCCATTGTGCTGCCCGCTTTTTTCTAGACCAATCGGCTAAAAGGTTTCAATGTTGTCACGGCAGCTAATGCACGTACGGCAACATACACAGAAAACAATCCGGCCATGTTCACCGAAAGCAAACATATCTAGGTCAAACATATCTGGGTCACACACACGGTGTGGCCCCAGAGGCGATGCCATCCCAAATGGGGTGGCAAAGGTCATCTAAAGCCCTGTCTGCCAACGCAACAATGTGTCCTGCAAGCGGGCTGGGGTTCTCACTGTTCTTCTGGTAGAGCAGGATCTCCAACTGGTCCTGGTGCTGCTCTTCCAGGCTCTCCTCGAATCGTGCAATCGTCTCCTTGTCGGTGAGGTCGCCGTACAGGAAACTGCACCGACACGACTTCTGCATGACCTGGGGAAGACGTGCCGTGCCATGTGTCATACAACCATGAAGATGACACAGATATAAATACGACATCCAGGACAGGTATTCAAGGGCTCATTTGTGAGATCGTTAATCAAGCAGGACATTGCCAAGTAGCTTTTGAACATACAGCGGAATCAGAAGTTCGGGGTAGAAATGTGTGTGGTCAGACAGGAAGCAATGCTTAATTCGAAGGCAGACTGAGCTCGGATGCATCTGCTCCACTGCATGACGCCGAATGTGATTGCAAAGGAATGGCTGCTCCCAATGTGTTTTTGGGTAAGTCATCTTGAAAGCAATTCAAAACATAAACACCAATGATAGTCCTAATTCGCTGGCAACTTTCATCATATACCTACGTCGGAGACCTGCTTCACCTCCCTCCGCCCCCAAAAATTGACGTGCCAATTGACGATCTTATATCGGGAGGCTTAAGGGCTTTTCGACAAGAACGTGATCGTGTGGCTGTGATTCCAATCAATTAGCTTCCACCACGTCGATGTCCCGCTGTACGCTGTGAAGCGGAATTAACGTCAACGGCAAAAAGTACGTCATTATTTCCCTTATGTATGGTGGTAGAACAAGCCTCAGTTCATTTCATAGACGTTCTAAAAGATGCCGAATTACTCAAATTCAGATGGGCGTGATATCGCAGCTACAGCTACTTGCAAAAAATGCATTGTTCGCCATCTAAGGAGAAACTACGCCAGAGCAATGCGAAGAATGCAAAGTGCAGAAATGTTCATTTTGGGGATTGAATACGGGATTCATGCTTGTTGGAAAGGACAGTGGAAATATTTCATGACAGATTCCTTTATTATAGTTCGTTCTAAATGTTAGCCACGGATGATGAATTATGGTACTGTGCACTGTACTTCCAATGCAAGCCAGTGTTCCAAACCCATAGTCGGTATACTTCTGGATTGTAGCAAACAGTAAAGTTGGATTGTCCTGCAAAATACCTGCAGAGGCATTTCATGGTAACTCAACCGGTGGGTGCTGTCCGACCATTTTTCATTTTCTTGAAACGTTGTGTAACGGAGCTTTCAAAGGGGAACAATTCATTTCTGATGACAAAAAATCCCAAAAATATTTCCAAAGATACCGTCTTGGTAAATTTCCCAAGGTCAGTGAGAAGGCCTAACTTTGACGACCGATATCTCCAGGGCTAAGGGAGCTATTTCATTTAACTTCTTTATTTAATTGGGATGAATCAAGGAACAACTTGGCTATTTCGGATTTTCGATTTTCAATTTGTTAGGTCACGTGACCTCGTGACCTATCATTTGCGGCGTGACCTTGACATTTTGGCTGCCGAAATTATAACTTTCGTCTGATGAAGATTTGGGCCTCATTCAGGCTATTTCAAATAAATGAATAAAAAACGTGGGATTCGATCTGTAAAAAGTACTTTTGTGTCAGCATCGCAATGCTGACAACAGGCTGGTGGGGCCCCCTGTCTATCGATAACTTCGCATCTATTTGGCATACGGCTTCGAAATGGTCCAGAGTGGCTCCCGACGACGAAACCTGTCGGTTGGTGCCTGCTATACTGCCATCAGGTCATAAGGCGACATTGACATTAGGTGTTCAAGGTCATTGGATCTGTGGTCACAAATTTATTTCTGGCTGAAACTGAATCCCTAAATGAGCTAAACAGCGGAACTCAATGCTATTGTGTTCGTCACATCGAGACGGTTACAGTGATATGTGGGATGGCCCTGATGGGTCAAAGTAGGTGACGTGACCTGAGGTCAGGTCACCGACACAATTACAGGTGCCTATTGACATATACATATACCTATCGATAGAACAACATGACACCAGCGCACCAACATATCACTTCAACACTTTGACATGCTTGACGACCTTGTGTTCTTGCACTGTATAGTTCACGAAGAGAAAACTTTAATGCCAGGAACGTGTATTCCGCACACCGTGCTCGGCGGTAACCAGACTGGGCCGGCCCAGCTCACATCCTCCCATCTCAACTCGACACCGCTCCCGCGCTAGACACCCCCGACCGCTGATTGGCCCATCCCGCACACGCCCACACCACGCCACGTATCCGGCCGGCCCGACCCGGTCACGAGGTCGCCGCAATGGATGACTCATCTACCGGCATCCCGGGGCTAGTACCAGTGCCACCTCACATGCAGTCTCATTACACACTGATTGCATGATTATACGTAAAATGGCAGGTGCCTATTGGCATACTCCTATCGATAGAATACGACACCAGCGCACCAACATATCACTTCAATACCTTGACATGCTTGCCAGTCTTGTCTTCTGAGAGGACGTGGATCCGCATTATTTACTGACTCACAGGGCAGAACCTGTAGTGCTTTCTTGTTCCCTTGATCGTCACGGCTTTGGTGAAGCGGCCATTCAGCTCCTGCTCAGCATTCTGCACTTCCTCTTTTGTGACATATAAAAACTTGATCTTTTTCATAAGCTGCCCGGCGAGAAATGTTTTGACTGCCCGGACTGCTTTCCTCTTCTGGTAGGCTGCCTGAATCCTTCGTTAGACGCTTTCGGCACGTATCACACAGATAACTGTCAACACGTAACCGGGGATCATCGACTATCTGGACCAGATTTTTTGGTGCCATTCTAACGTCTTCAAACACTTTCTTCTTATGCCGCGTATACGGGTCACAGCAGAAAGGAGCAGGCATCGTTCCCGTCTTCGAAACAAAGGACGTCTATCGACACTGTCGACAAGTCAGCTGATTAATCCTCACACGGCGTCACTGCTCTCCCCACTGACAAGTGACTGTTGGTGGTGCGATGCCTCTGTAAAAAATCCGTTGTTTGCGTCTCCAGCGTATGCAGCGCATGCTATTGGTCACTGGCCAAACCTCATGTTTGTCGAACGTAGGCGCCGACCTATGGAGGAAGGGTAGAGACCAGAGCGCTCACGTTCCGCGACGGCGCACTCCGCAGTGTTATTGACATTGGACTTTGACCTCAATACCGTCGCGTCGCGCTGTACAAGTCGTCTTGCCATGCCCCATGACATGAAATAATACTCAGTTGTTCTTATCCCTGTGCGGCGTAGGAGTAACCACCATTAATAGCCACAACTTTATCTCATTGGAAGATTCATCCAACAGCACCATAGACATGCCATGCTTACTACAACCGAATTTTGAGTAATCCATGGACAAAGATGACAACATAGGTATGCCCTGGCCCCGTTGGATCAAATCGATAACCTGGCCAGTTTACGTGACTCAACGTGACCTATCGGGGTCATGTCCTATATCACTGTAACCGTCTCGACGTGACGAACACAATTGTGCTGAGTTCAGCTGTTTTGCTCAATTAGGGGCAAAGTTATAGCCATAGACGTGTTCGTGACCTCAGATGACCTTGAACGGACAATGTCATGTGACCTTGTGGCCTGATGTCGGTGTAGGAGAAACCAACTGACAGGTTTCGTCATCAGGGGCCGCTCTGGACCATTTCGACATCGTATGCCAACTAGATGCGAAGTTATCGGCGGGCAAGGGTCCCAAACAGCGTGCTGTGTCAACATTGCGAGCCACAAAAGTGTTTTTTTGCAGGTCGAACCCCACGTTTTTATTTATATATATGAAAATGCACGAATGGGGCTCAAATGCTCATCGCACGAAAGTTTTATTTCAGCATACAAAAGGTCAAGGTCACGATGCAAAAACTAGGTCACGGAGTCACGTGACCTAATAAATTGAAAATCGAAAATCAGAGATAGCCAACTTGTCCCTTGATTCATTCCAATGCAACACAAAGAAACGTTCAATGAAACAGCTCTCTTAGCCTTGGAGTTCTGGGTCGTCAAAGTTAGGCCTCCTCACTGACCTTGGGAAATTTGCAAAGATTGTATCTTAGGAAATATTTTGGGGGAATTTTGTGTTCACCATAAATTAATTGTTAGCCCTTGAAATCCCCGGTACACAACTTTTCAACAAAACAAAAAATGACCGGACGGCAAATTAGAAAATTTTCGGTTGGGTTACTGCCTCTGCAGCTACCGCGAAATCATTATCCACCTGACTTGTAATTCCAAAGGAAATGCGGAAGAATGATCCTTTTTCTCTCATAAACTCCAACGCACTTCCCTAAGTTGTTTGCGACCTTCGTCCTTGGGTGTTTATTTGATTAACTTGGACTAAATCGTTTTGCAATGCATCCCGTTTAATTGTTTGTGGGCCTGAGATGGGAATGTACGAGGCTAAAGTGATTACAAAGCCATAGCACTAACTTTGTGAAATTTGCATTGCAAATGATTATGCTGGCAACGGGTAGCTTCTACTGCTAAAAGTACAGTAACATACGCCACATACATGGGCAACGAAGCTACCGAACTCATTAAGTTTAAGAAAATACGCAAAACGAGGCCCACTTGTTCATCATTCCGCTAGATAAAACCTTAGTTTTGCTAAACGGAAACATCCATTCCGCGAGCTGAAAATTGCCATTGTTATCGAAAACTCTGACCTATCCAGCAATATGCGAAGACAAATTGTGAAGATTCTAATCGGAAGAATATTAGGTCCAAGTAGGAAACTGAATGCTATAAAGTTCCTTATCTTGACTCACAAAATGCAAAATAAAGAACACCAGGCTCACAAGGTCAGATGAAAGATGAAAAATGGTCAGCGACGCTCACAAAGTATGACAGAAGATGAACAACAGCCGGCAACATCCACAAAGTCCAAGGTAAGATGAACAACAGCCGGCAACATCCACAAAGTCCAAGGTAAGATGAACAACAGCCGACAACATCCACAAAGTCCAAGGTAAGATGAACAACAGCCGGCGACACTCACAAAGTCTGAGGGATGATGAACAACACGAACGTGCTGTCTTGTGGCCTTGACCCGAACAATCGTGTCAGTTTATGGCATAAGTGAAATTCGCGTCGTTGATGGCTGGTAGTCGGCGTGATGGCATTCTTTACTTTTTCTCATTTACATGAAGTTTATTCTGAATGCGAATGCTAGACGCGGGAAGAGGATGTGACCGTGCTGAATTCATCTTCAGCATTGGGCGCCTCTAAAAACATATGCAGCTATATCCGTGCTGTCCATAGAAGGCCGTGAACTCCACAAATTTGTTGGCACATTTACGCTTCGTGCTGCTCATGTCTTCTTTAAACACGCAATGTCAAGTTCTTCGAATCCCGCTCACGATCGACTTTCTGCCTTCGTCAAGTGACGTCATTGAAAGGGCACTAAGCATCTCCATCTCAGAAAAGTATCGGATCAAGCTGATTCACACGGTAAGCGAGAGCTCCGGACCGTGTATTTTCGGTGAATATTACCATTGATCGCGATTATGTTCCGTGACCACCTAATCTTAGTTGCGTGTGCCATGGATGTGGTCATAGATCCGATTAAGTAAAACGCCTGGGGCATGGACGCCATCGTCAGCTTCACTCACTTTATTTGTGTCGCTAATCAACGGCTTCAGCTGATAAGGTGAGGGGTAACAGACAGCCCGAAATCATGCGGGTTCGATGAGTGAAGATCCTTGCCTTGCGTGATCATAGATGACGTCACAGAACCCATCATGCACTCGGATCTCCGAACTGAGACGAATCTCACCATCGTCGCTGACGCCCGCCTGTCCATCTCAGCAGCCGAGTGGCTCGAACAAAATCGGAGACCCTCGAATCTAGCCAATTGAGAGAGCACAGAGATCTTCTGGTGTGGCGAATGGTAAGCTAGATTGTTCACATTTAATGCCGAGCCACCAAACGTAATATTCGTCGAAAAGAATTAAAGCTCCACCAGTTGAAGTGGCTGAGGTAGGCCGGGGCGAAAATTATCAATGAATTAGAATAGAAAGATATACAAAAACACATTTTTATCAACTAAACAAGTCATCCAAGGTCCATCTAGGTCAATGACGTCACTTAACCTTGGCATGCCTTGGGCGAGACGACATGCTCCAGGAACGTCTAAAGCTAAGTGCAACTTATCCGTGCAGCTCCACTGCAGCAACGTATGCTAGAAAGCATCGTTTGGACAAATATCTACTTGGCATGCTCCAAGAAAAGTCGCCGTGACGCAAAACTTTTGAACGAAAAACAAAATGGCGCTCGGTGGCGTCATGATCTGATCAAGCAAACTTTGCAGATCGGCAACGAGCTGCGCAAAGCGGTGACCTCCTGTCACATTACGTTTCCAGGGGGCTGCCGGAAGTGGCTTGGAATGACATCCGTCATTACTGGTCGGATGGCGGGGCTAATATTCACCAGCAAACTTGCGAAGTGGAACACTTCTTTCGGCTTTATTCGGCGAAGCCAAGCCAGGACATGGCAGCGCACGGAGTGTGGGCGTCAATGTCTTCAGTCTCCAGGTGTAGTCGGACCCCAGGGACGTAGGAACGATTGCCATGCCAGAGTAGTGAGGCCGCGGCCGTCTCCCATCTCAGGTAAGGTCCGGACCTCTGAGACGGTGACGGACATTGCTGGCCGTTTCCCAGGCCGCGACCGTCTCCAATCTCAGGTACGGTCCGAACCTCTGAGACCCACTTGACACGATGTGTGAAAACGGTCAGATCCAGGCATTGCCGCATCAAGGCGCAACTTTGAGTGTGGGCAGCCAGGAATTACCAAGAGATGAAACGCTTAAAATAGAGTGAAGTTTTGCCACCGGAAGAAACGAGTCCAAGACAGGATCAAAGGTGAATATCCAAGGATCAAAAGATCAAAGGTGAATATCCAAGGACCCAAGGATCAAAGGTGAATATGACTGGGGAAATCGCGGCTAGAATATCGAAGGTCCTTGACAACACAGAATGCATGGGAGATGAAATACTGAGAACAGACTGCAGACAAGCAAGGCTTCAGATATGCGGCCGACAAATAAACTTGGCGATGACTTTCCACGTGAAAGTGCCATCAAATCGGAGCAATATGGCGCTGAGTGTTGACAACTATGTTTGTTTAGTAGAACAAATGTAATTTATATCCAAGTGGTAGCGGAAGCAGATGCGATGAATGCAAGATTGGCAGCTTCCCCTCACGCAGCGATACATCGAGAGGATCTCCGCTCTTCCTAGACCTTCCGGCGCCTCTGCAGCAGCAGGGGTGGAACTTCACCAAAATTACTGAGGACGCGGGGAAATGCATGGAAGCAATTGGACGATCCAATTTAGTTCGCGGATCCCATTTCATATGCTAAAAGATGAAGGTATCGGGGACCGCCATGCTTTTGAGGGAGCTGCCTTCTCCATCCCCACCCCATAGTACGCAAGACTCCAACACTGGCAGGACGCAGACGGACCCTGACGCGGTCAGGACGTCCCTGGTAAGGAAAAGAACCATTGAAGCTGCCAGAGGGACAGACACAATGTCTGTACGGGTCCAATGTCTGGACAGCGTCTGGTAGGGGGCCTCGGGAACAACGAAGTTACTGTTGGGACTGCCAGAGGGTTAGATGCCACTGACTGGTAGGGGGGGCTCTAGATCAACGAAGTGGCCGCTGAAACTACTGGGCATATTTATTTAGAGACTGCATTATGATTATTTCCACTTCTCCTTCACTCCGGTGGCATACCTCGGAGCGTGCCACCGGGGTGAAGAATCTGTTCAAACGGCGGAGGTGGGGGAGAGTTGGTCGGTTCAAACGGCGGAGGCGGGGTCAGGAGTGTTGGTGACTCTGCGACACGGGAGCGGTGGGGGTCAGGAGTGATGACCCTGCGACACGGGAGCGGTGGGGGTCAGGAGTGATGACCCTGCGACACGGGAGCGGTGGGGGTCAGGAGTGATGACCCTGCGACACGGGAGCGGTGTGGGTCAGGACTGATGACCCTGCGACACGGGAGCGGTGGGGGTCAGGAGTGATGACCCTGCGACACGGGAGCGGTGGGGGTCAGGAGTGATGATGCTGCGACACGGATACATGCCACCCAAGCCGGACAAACAATACATTATAATATGTGATATAGCAATTAGGGAATCCGGTAGGAAGCGTGGCGAACGCTACGTGGCGAGAAGCGAGAACAAGACGAGCCTCTGGCTTCACCGCAACCCCGAATGGTAAAAACGACGCAAAACCAGCAGCTCGTGATCACGGCCGGCTTTTATTCAAACACAGAAATGCGGCCACCGACAGGAGCAACGTCACATAGCTGGAACCAGCGGCAGCAGCTCCGCCAGGCGCGCTGGACAAGCGAGGGCCGTATAGAGGCCGCTCGTGCTGCCGGCACATGGTCGGCACTCGTACCGCTGCTGGGGGAGGACCAGTGGACCCATCGCAACGGCCCTCTTTCGGCAACTCATGGATAAAAAAACGTCGGGCCACTGGGCGGTGCGGCAGCTCAGCTCGGAGAACAATCGCAGCGTGCCGCGTTCAAACACGGCGGAGAAAAACGCATGGCGAACTCGGAGCGCGCATGGACTCGGAGGAGTCGTGTTGACTCGGACGAGCCGCCGAGTGCGATCGTGATTGGTTGCACAAGTTGCGGCCGTGAACGCAAGGCTCGCGTCGAGCCTCCGAGACTGTGCTCGGCCGCTGGCCACCTGATTAAAACATTGATCTTGATATTGGCTCCATGCTATACGAGCCGCGCGCCGCCGTAATCTCGGCGTCTGAGCCGTGGAGCAGGATCGACCGCGGCACAGCGCCGGCCCCACGTGCAGGCCAATCTCCGCAAAAGGAGGAGCCCGAAACGCTGATAATTCAGCCAACTATTTCGGAAGGCTTACGTAAGAGGTTTCACATGCTTTCACCTGCTCATTTCAAAAGTTTGGATTGAGCCCATAATGAACGCGTGGCATTCTATGCATGCAAACTATCTTAAGGTACTTTAAAGGCGTACACAATGCACATATTTACGGTGCTGATGCAGCCCTTCGGCGCTTAGTTTGCATTACAGGCTGATACTTTGCGGACGAACTAAGCGAATTAGAACCAATCAATTGCGAATTAGAACCAGCTCATGCTACCAGCGCCGGTGATTAAACTTAGCCATGGCGTTTGATTGGCTGTGAGCTTCGCTTACGCTCATCGACAACATGTGCTGCGATGAATCGGACTGGTGCCGAATAATACGCCAGTATATACCAGTACAGTAATTGCCTGGTGACACCAGTAACGGTGCACCCACGCCGGGCGGTGACCAGCTTCCGGTGTTGGTCCGAACTGTGTGTGGCCCGCCGCTGTCGCAGCATCGGTCTCCGTCAGTGGTGTCGGTTGGGGGCGTGTGGGGCTCGCCGCTGTTGCGGGCTCAATCTCCGTTGGTGATGTCGGTCCGAGCCGCTGTTGCGGGCTCTCCGTCAGTGGTGTCGGTCCGGGGCGTGTGGGGCTCGTCGCTGTTGCGGGTTCAATCTCCGTTGGTGATGTCGGTCCGGGCCGCTGTTGCGGGCTCAGTCTCCGGCGGTGGTGTCGGTCCGGGCCCGCCGCTGTCGCAGGCTCTCCGTCAGTGGTGTCGGTCCGGGCGGCCGGCGTGGCGGCGCATTTATGATGTGCCGCCGACGGAAATAGGGCCGCAGCGACAGGCGCCGACCACATTATGAAGCGTCGGCTGGCGGGACTGTGACGGCGGTGGAGCCGAGACCAGGGCGGCGGCAACGGCCGAACCGCGCCCAGCCCAGGTGCCGGGAGCGGCGGCGTCCGATGAGGATCAGCCTGTCGGCCTCGTGCGGATCTCACCGTCGGCCTCGTACGGATCCGGTCGTGTTCGGATCCGGTCTGGTTTCGATCCGGTCGGGACCGGATCCGGTCCGGTTCCGGTCGGGTCCGGATTCGGTCGGTATCGGATCTCGATGAGGCAGAGCCGGCGACCGATCCGGCTGTCGGCTGGGTATTTGTGTGGCCACCACCAGACAGCTCCATCTGTATCTTGCCACAGGAGATCGCTCGATGTTTGAGTGCAACTCCATCCTCATCTTCCGGCATCGTCTAACTATGGTGCAGTACGTGACTTGCCATTGCACATCTTGCCAAGATACAAAAAATAGCGTCGAGAAGATCCGACATCCGTTACTGTGCAAACGTAAGTACCACAACAGTCTTCCTGGGTAAGTGTGGTGTCTCGCATAATCTGGAAGAAAATCTATCATAATACATAATAGGACTGAAGATCACGAATAGCTAGGTAATGCAGCACACAAACATGCGTCATGTGCTTGTTTTTATCTATTAACGCCATTTCTGTACTAGCCTGCCACTTGTCTTCATTTACATCCTAACCTAAGCCACCTTATCGAGCAGCTTGTCGAGCAATCTGGGCAACTGTCATCGCATGTCGCCCTCACATCGTATTTCCATCTCGAAATCGTATTCGCCCAAAACGACAGAGTAGCACATACGGCATTTATTGGTAATGTTTTAGTTGAGACATTTTGAAGATAATTTGAATCTACAGCCGTCGCCACTGCCTTCTCTCCCTCCACCTGGTGGAACTGTCATTATTTTGTAAAATTTTCTCTTTTTTGGCAAAATACATTGGGAAGTCAATCCGCTGTCCAATCTGCACCCGTTTATATTATACAAAAGCTATCCAATCCGCCCGGTAATCAGTACATAATTAATATCAATATGGATATTCAATCCGGGCTATGCTCTTGGTAGGGTATTGACTTGGTTGACCAGAA
Source organism: Imbricaverruca yamaguchii (assembly GCA_034440575.1). Taxonomy (NCBI): domain Eukaryota; kingdom Metazoa; phylum Arthropoda; class Thecostraca; family Neoverrucidae; genus Imbricaverruca; species Imbricaverruca yamaguchii. The sequence continues at coordinate 228,855 of JAOTOL010001478.1, forward strand.
CGCTTCTGTCAGAAGTAAATGAATCATCACACGACATACACGAATATAAAAACCAACCGGGGAGGTTTTCGAGAGTCGGCATGGTAGGCATTGTTGACCCATGCGTGGAGGCGTTATGCTATTTGACCTACATTTTTGCAGTGAAAATCAATTAGGTTAAACTATAAATATGTAAATATTTCGGACGAATCTGCTTTATATATTAGCTTTGGTTAAACAAATCCAAACTAAAACAGAGACTTTCCTAATCTAGTGCCAAGCCAACCAAAATATGCACCTGATTTAGTGTCCATTGAAAAGCTGACTAGTTGGACTGCGCGGATTGAGCACGCAGCCAACGAGAGACGTGATGCTCTTTGGGAACGATTGTGTAGGCGGGTGTGTGTGTGTGTGCGTGTGCGTGTGCGTGTGCGTGTGCGTGTGCGTGTGCGTGTACGTGTGCGTGTGTGTGTGTGTGTGTGGGTAGAGGATGCCGAGTTCACGAAACAAAATAAAGCTATCGGACTGCTGGTAATCGGCTTGCTTCAGGAAATATTTGTTCAGTGGGTGGACAAGACAGAGATGTGCGATGTGATCTGAACTACTAAGGTTGAAAGTTCGGGCCATAACTCACCACTGGGGTGAGTCAGTAGGACAATATTTTGCATTCGTCGACGGAATTGCCAGCAGGATTGTTTCATTTATGAACGAAGTCTTCATGACAAGCCTAATTCCGACTACCCGGCATGAGCAGTGTAGAGCCTGACTGCACCCAGCGCCAGCCGAGCATACCGGAGCAAAGGGTGTACGAGCGGAGGTACCGACTCAGTAACGGCGACGGGAATTTCTCGGGGGGGAGCGGTGACGAGAGTGGTAGTCAGGATAAAATTGATTGACGTCATCAGGGATCAGGGATGTGTTTTGATAGTTTGATGGAGGTTCAGATTCAAGGAAGTTTCTAATATTTTGTGTCGAAGAATGAGGTGCTGATTCATAGGTGTCATCAGGCAGTTTTTACGGGTGGTGAAGGTGCTGATTCAAGATTGCAACCACTAAATTGTACTGAAATGGTAGGGGTGGGGAGGGATGGGGAAGGAAACGCATAGAAGTGTTGAATCCAAGAAATTATCGATTGTCCACGGGCATTTGGAAGGTTTTGTTTCATGGATGGAAGGAGAGACTTAGAGGGAATTACCGAAGCTTTGTCTCGACGTAGTTGTGGTACTGCCGATTTGTCTCGAGGTGCTAGTTGTAGTGCCGATTTGTTTCGAGGAAGTGGTGGTAGTGTCGATTTATCTCAAGGTTGTGGTGGTAGTGAAGAGTCGAAGCCGTTTCCAAGATATTGTGTCACGAAGGGTGAGACATGGGTTCACGGACTTTACCACATGTTCTCTAGAGAGGGTGGTAGAGGTCCTTCCACACACTACGCTATGTTAATGCGAGGTGCTAAATCGGACACCTCACGTAATCTAGTATATACCAATAATACCAATAACCAGACTCATTGGCTGACGGGTAAAACGCATTGGAGGCAATACACTATTCAAGCGAACTTCTCATTCGACATTGTTTAGCTATGTATACATACCCGGCGCCATCACTGAAAAACAGCGAGTAAGGGTTCGCATCCTGACCACGGGGATTGCAGCGCAAGCATTACTCTCAAACCGCCTCTCGAGCTGTTCCCCAAGTAATCCTACTCGAAGCCGTTCTAAAAATGCTCGGCGCTGCGCACATAACTGCGGAGCTGCTCTGCTCTGCCACGGCTGTCGTGAGACACACGACACACACGACACACGACACACGACACACGACACACGACACACGACACACGACACACACGACACACACACACGACACACGACACACGACACACGACACACACGACACACACACGACACGACACGACACACACGACACACACGACACACACGACACACGACACACACGACACACGACACACGACACACGACACACGACACACACGACACACACGACACACACGACACACACGACACACACGACACACACGACACACGACACACACGACACACACGACACACACGACACACACGACACACGACACACGACACACACGACACACACGACACACACGACACACACGACACACGACACACGACACACGACACACGACACACACGACACACACACGACACACGACACACGACACACACGACACACGACACACGACACACACGACACGACACGACACACGACACACATACACGACACACGACACACGACACACGACACACGACACGACACACGACACGACACACGACACACACGACACACGACACACACGACACACGACACACACGACACACATGACACACGTCACACGACACACACGACACACGTCACACGACACACACGACACACACGACACACACGGCACACGACACACACGACACACACGACACACAACACACACGACACACACGACACACGTCACACGACACACGTCACACGACACACACGACACACACGACACGACACACGACACACACACGACACGACACACGACACACGACACACGACACACGACACACGACACACGACACACGACACACGACACACGACACACGACACACGACACACGACACACGACACACGACACACGACACACGACACACACGACACACACGACACACGACACACGACACACGACACACGACACACGACACACGACACACGACACACGACACACGACACACGACACACGACACACGACACACGACACACGACACACGACACACGACACACGACACACGACACACGACACACGTCACACGTCACACGACAGAGCCCGCGGCAGTAGTGCGTCACACGAGATTAGCGCGCGCCATCGACACCGGTTGGCGGGAGCTGGGTCGGCGGCCGTTGTGATGACCGGCGGTGTCCCGGGAGACGAGCGGCCGGCCCTGCAGATGAGGACGACCTGAGCGAATTAGCGCCCCCCCCCGCCGACAGACTGGCAGTCGTCAGGTCAGCCTGGTCCAGGCATGGCGCGTGCCGTCGGAATGACGATGAAAGCCAGCCAGCAGCTGGTGCTGGCCGACCGATACCGCTGGCCAAGTCACCGAAGTCACAAGAGTCATTCAGTCACCAAAGTCATTCAGTCACCAAAGTCATTCAGTCACCAAAGTCATTCAGTCACCAAAGTCATTCAGTCACCAAAGTCATTCAGTCACCAAAGTCATTCAGTCACCAAAGTCATTCAGTCACGAAAGTCATTCAGTCACCAAAGTCACCAAAGTCACCAAAGTCCACGTCACTAGAGTCACCAAGGCCACCAACGATCAAAGTCACTCAAGTGCCGGGCGGCGAACACCACCGTCCCAGTCACCGAAGTCGCCGAAGTCACCAAAGTCCGCGTTGCCGGGGCCGCACCGTCACGCCGTTCGCGCGGCGGGACCAGACAGTCGGCAGCTGGTGCCGGCCTGCCAACGCCACCGCCACCTCCCCCGGCACCTCCACCCTCCCCCCCCCCCCCGGCCACGGGCCCACCGACGTGGGGCTGACGCTCGACTACCATTAGGCAAGTATGGGGTCGACATATCACCGACGTGGGGCAGACGTTCGGCTACCATCAGGTAATAATGGGGTCGACATATCGCCGACGTGGGGCCGACGCTCAGCTACCATTAGGTAAGTATGGGGTCGACATATCGCCGACGTGGGGCCGACGCTCAGCTACCATTAGGTAAGTATGGGGTCGACATTTCGCTGACGTTACGGTGCCGCGGCGTCGGCCGATTGGCTGATGGGCCCAACAGCCGCACGTGGTGCCCCAGCTGCGCTCGCAGCGCTCTTCCGGGTCATTTCGCCGTCGAGTTTAAGGAGCACCAGACCCGCTCTGTGGCCTCCACACGAGGTTGTCTCTACACTTACAATTCCGACGATGCGGTGTTCCGTCGTCGTCGGAGAAGTCTGTAGATCGCCATCGGTTACTTTCTCAAATCAGTCATGGCACTCGTGTAACTACACAAACTTTTGTGATTTATCACCATCTTCAGCCAACTTACTTTATTTCATTTGCAACTCATGAGCGTCGCGAGGCGTAAGCCTAGGCCCTCGGGCAGTGTTGCTATAGTATGCCATACCGAGCTCTTTGGATAGTTCTACTTATGTATGCATACCGAGCTCTTTGGGATTTTCGACACCAGATATTATAAGTTAGCCTCTGATCATCGTGTCGGTTTCTGAAACATTAACTCTCGCAGCTCGGAGGTCATCTTCATCCTCCCCGGATATTGTCCGCGATAACACCGAGATCGTATACGCCATGACTTTGAAATTTTGCATGCCGGCAGTGAGTTCATTTGCGCACCGTGTGCCCAGGCTCCTGGGATAGCGGAGTCAGCGCGGACAAGTCAGGTCACGGCCGAGTCTCGGTACAGCTCGTATATACGCATACAAATATTTGACATAAGTTAACCATATAAGATACAGCCGGGAGTAAATAGTCGTAAGTGCATAGACAAATGACATCGCGAGCTTCGGGCACATGCACTCGCCATCAGCTGTAACAACAAATGGCATACAAATGCAAAATACAGTAGGCAACGCAGATCAGTTCCATAGGCGAAATGATGGCTTAAACTTGGAAAATGCATTTTTGGTATATAGCTATGTTGCTAATCATTATATTTCAAAACTCTGAATTCGGTAGTGATAAAATTATATTACCCAAAAACGTATCATGTTTCAAGTCGATATCAAATTAGCTTTCTGAGAATGGCGGAAAACCTCCCGAAGATAAATATATTCAAGGCGTTTTGGAGGCAAAAATAGCGTCCACAGCGAAGTAAATATGATGACATGCCGTGCATCTGCATGCCGGTTACCCATTTTTTATATGTTGCTTAGTACAGAAGTTGGCGAGAAGGGGATAAATAGATCCTTCACCCCTCCTCACGCTTTGTGAGGGGTAGAGAATGATCCCACATTGCAAAAGTTATCATGCGGTCAAAGGTCGCGTTAGCGCATGGCTGAGCATTGTCTGGTGAAATGCAGCGGACACAATCCGCGAAATGGATCCAATTCCACGGAATATTTCCCTGAATATTTGGCTCAAAGCCCAGAACCTGCACGTTTTTCCGTAATGTGAGGATGTGTGGAGATTCAGGGCGTGCAGCAGTAGATTAATCGGTTCAGATTTCACCAGCTGATGTTACGGATTCATGGCATCGCAGGCCTCGCGCACTTGCACTCACCGCCAACTGTAGCGGGCATCGGCTTCGATATTTGATGTGGTGGGTGCACCACAGTATTCAACACAACAGAATCGGCAGCAGTTCATTTGGAATCGTCTCCAGCTGTGCAGCTACGCACACGGCCTCAATACATCAGCAGACGTGCGAGCATATTTCACCTGGACTAGTCTCCAGCGCATTTCCAATTACCTGCTTCGAACCTGTTCGCCAACGGCGGCGTATGGTCTAGCCATTTCTCTCCACTGGCGGCGGGGTTTACATTTTTCACGACACGTAACCCACCGCCTGGCGAGTAGGCGTCCCCCTGAGAACGAGATATATCGGGACCACTGTGTGCCTACCGACGGTGGGATAGGGGTTCACTCTTCATTTATGGGCGACGCTAAATATTCTACTAGTTCTGGCGCGCGCTCCGGTATCGGTACATACATCCAGTATATAGTAACCGGATGGCAGAACGCCCACTCACACCGCCACCTGCAGTCCCGTTCTGAGCTATACTGTGCCGCAATGCATCGGTGCGCACGGCACAGCCTACCTCTGTGGTTTCTGGCTGCTCGGATAAATGCGATCAAGTGGGGGCTGGTCCGTCCATTAGAGCGAGCATCGGCAATGCCTTATGGGATGCCTTATGCACGATTGCGAGTGTGGTCTGACATTTACCGATTTGGTTAAGGAAACTAGACTATCGTGTTTCGATCGACCTTTTCCCAGGCTATGCACAGCCGGATGTGAGAGGGAAAACCAACGCCAGGGTTGCATTTGATCGTATAAAGGTCCGCGACAACACGAGTGCGTGTCAGAGGATAGATACAGACGCAAGTATACACGAGCAATTAAATAATTCGGGGGTACATACAAGGCCCGCTTAAAGTACAAAATGATTCTGGACACACCGTTATATTTTGACCATAGATTGAAACAAAAGATAACATTGACCCAAGCTCAACTGCTATGAGCTCAGTTTGTCAATATATTTCTGACGAATGTGACAAAAATAGCCTACACTCATGATGCGACTGCAGATTAGCATGATGTAAGGCATTCCTCCAGACAGCAGACCGGTCAACATAGTTTACTTATTAATATCGTATTCATGAACTACTACATTTACCATCACCTCAAAACAATAACGACGAGACGAGGTGCATAAATGATGCAACGGATGCTACTGACACTTCAAGACCGACGTCTTGTAGGTTTTGCAGGTGCTCTAGATCTTAGGTAATGACGATGCTTGTCCCTATTCATTGTTCCATTTGAAAACATAGTGCTTAATTTACTATATTTACTATATTTTAATAATAGCTCATTGAAAAACCATAGTTTAAAGTAATTTTGAAACCTTTCAGAGTGAAGCATTTGCTCTTTGCTCATCGCTCCTACTTGCCGGCTGGTCACCAGCATTACCTAAGCCCGAAAGTACTCGAGTGACTGGGAGTCACCATTGAATGAGCACACAAAGTATTGGACTTCATGTGCTCATGATTGGAAGCTCATTAAAAAACTGAGGCAGAATAAGGACTTTCAAAAATATCGTTTGGGCTGTTACAGGAAGATATGCTTCATAATGATGAACAGGGTGATGGGAAGGGGGCTGATGCACGCTACACTCTTCCGACTCGACTCTGGGTGCACTCTCCTCACGGGCAGGTGGCTCCCCAGCGTGTCAGACAATGACCGTGTCGGTGACGCAGTCGGCTAATGCGTCAGTTCCAAGTGTGAGAGATCACTGGTTCGTACCCAACTGTGGGCAGAGTTTTCCTCGTTTGCCACCCGCCCGGTAGATGGCAGCACCTGAGAGGTGTTCGACATACCGTGGCTCCAGCATTGGTCGACCAGCGGCCGCCGGAGCGGGTTCTCGGGCACAATTTTCCCATAGGCAGACACATCAGCCCGCGGGCATGTCCGATGGCATAGTATCGCATTGTGCCACCGGACAGTCCTCTGTTCACTGGACCCGGGACCACTCGGCACGATTTGATATGGCACACAGGGTTTGCAGCACGGACAACGCCAGGGCATCATGCTAGCTGCTTACTGCAGCAATGCAAACGCTGTCCTGGAAGGAAAGAGCAATTATTTCGTGTTTGGAAACTGGTGCAGAACGAGGAGGGAGTTGCAATGGGCTTTGAACATAAAGCACGACACAAATAATGGAATAATTTTCGATAGGAGTCGACAGCGGCCAGCGGGTCAACTAGCGCCACCAGTGGCAGGTTTTGTAACTACCACTATGGGAGCTTGTTGTGATTGTATCTTGATGAAATGCTTGCCTGTGAGCTGAGATAGAGGCAATTAAAGAAAACCATGACATTGAGTAATAATACAGTTACTTAGCCATCTTCCAGTATCACAAACATCGTGATACGATCAAAATTAGATGCGGACTTGGGCATTGCAAATTCGGACCGTAGCCTGGCTTTGCGTGTTTGTTCACATAAACCCGTTATTTGCTCGAAAGTTAAAACATAATTTTGAAAATCCCATAGTACTGGGGAATAGTATACCTATTTGGCTATCTAGCAGTGCTAGCATCTTCTGGCTATGGTCAAAATCAGATGCGGACTTGGGCATCACAAAATGAATGTTTATCAAGTTCGTGTCGTACTTGTGAACACAAATCCATTACTTTTCAGAAGTTAAAGCCACAGGAAGAAAAACCATCATGCCATGCAATGGTACAGGTATTTGGCTCTCTAACAGAGCCAATGTCGTTGGGATATTGTCAAAATTAGATGCGGACTTGGGCATTACAAGAACGAGGATACTCAGTTTTATCACGTTGGTTGACACAAACAATATATTTGCTCGTAAGTTAGAGACATAGTTCAAAAACTCACCGTACCTGGTATTAATATATCTATTTGTCTATCTAACAGTAGTAATATATTCGGGATACGGTTAACTTTGATGCGAACTCCGGTACTACAACGTAAAAGCTTATCATGTTTTTGTCGTACTTGTGAACACAAACCCATTATTTTCTCAGAAGTTGAAGTCACAGAAGAAAAACCATCCCGTCATGCAATGGTGCAGCCATTCGGCTCTCTAACAGTACCAATATCTTTGGAATATCATCAAAACTAGATGCGGACTTGGGCATTACAAGACCGCGGCTACCTGTTTGTATCCTGTTGGTCGACACAAACCCGCTATTTGCTCGAAAGCTAGATAAATAATTCAAAAACTCAACGTTCCGGGTAATAATTTGTCTATCTAATAGTAATAATATGTACATACAACTATGCCCCTTGGCTCTTTTGTGGACACAACGCACTCTGTAGCAAGAAAATGACGCAATAATATTTGGGACATAACCATGCTTCTACGTGTACCGGGGTTTCAGAAGATGAAGCTTTGTCGGTCTCGTCCAGCTTAGTCAACACGATTGCATTGTTTTGCTGAGAGCCGTGGAAAGATAACTAATTTCACTAGGCAATACCACACTTACTCTGGATTTAAACAACACAATACATGACGCTTACGCAGTGAGTCGCCAAGTAGTTACCACCGCGCAAAACTAACAACCACTGGTTACAATGTATTTATCTGAACCACACATCCTGCATCACAATTTATATACAGTCACGCAATACAGCACTACCCACTGCTCACAAAGCTCACTGGCTTGAGGAACTTTTTCCACCGACCATTTGCTGCACCTGAACTCAGCAATTTCGGTACACGGCACTGAGTGGTCGCGGTACTCACGTTTGAATGTTTTCTAGGTTATACAGTACACGCCGGCCATGCTGTCGCATGACCTGATGAACTTGAAGTTTGTGCAGCTGAAGTAAGTGGCCGTGGTATTATGATTTAGTTTTTCTACATGCTGTTGCGTGAAAGATTCAGACACCCAACACGTGACACCAGTTCATGAGCATGGTGTGCCATCAGGTGGATGTAGGGTGTTACGTGGGATGACTGGAACAGTTGAAGAAACATCTTTACGAAGGTCATGGACTCCCTGTGGATCGCTTTGGTGTCAACTGGAACGGAGCATGTTCATCAACTTGGAGAATTTCACGAGTAGGAGCCTCACATGGGTACTTCTCTGTTTCCCGAGATATTCGGCAAGCTGATCCGAAGAGCTGAGAAAGTCAATGATACGACGACGATCATTGGAGTCCAGGTTGCTGAATTCAACCTTGCCGTCCTGCGCGTACATTCTACCACGGCAAGTAATATGCCGCTTCAAGCTTTCAACGAATAACTCAGTTTGGTCCACAGGTACTTCGCGCCTTATAAGCAATAATAACTTATCTGTGATTCGCAGATACATGTGCAGGACGTCGAATACAGTTCGATGAAGTGGTATTGAAGGCAGGAGGTGATCCCGCGAGACACCTGGCTGACCAACATGCAGCCGTTCCCTTCTCTCAATTTCTCCCACACCGTATCGAGTTTTGTGGCATTCACAAAAAAGGCACGCGTTGTTACTGTTAGCACTTTTGAATCCGCATATGGTCAGTAGGAATTTGTAGTCTGCGCACAGAAAGAAGGTGACATTCACATGCACGCCATGAATAGTCATTCCGTTCATTTCAAGCTCATTGATTTCTGCATCTAACTCTCTCATGGTCGATGACAGGGACATATAGTCTTCTTTTCCCGGAAGAATTGCGATGAGATGTGGTTGCCTCTGAGCAGGCGACAGCTCGTCAGGAAGACTGACAGATATGTTGGTAAAAGACTTGAATTTCCCGACCGGAGCACCGTCTCCTGGAAAATCACCAAATCGAATCTTGTAATAATAACAATAATTTGTGGTACTTATCACCATTGTAAACATACAATACAGGACAGGTGGTATTTAAGTTAACCCGACAAGTCAATGGTCATTAAAAGTCAATGCAAATAAAATGTCAGATATGCCAGTACAAATTGAGGTCGCTAAAATTGTAACATTGCAATAAAGCTTCCCAAATTGAATTACAACACCATGAGGACAGGGTTGAAACAAAAACAGACTGGTCCTGGGTGTTTGTCATCCAGAACAATGTCCTCTCCCAAAAAAGAAATATCCTTCCTTTTCTAGTTTGAACATGGAATGGTGCCATTTTCACAAACACTGTTCATTTACTGTTTGATAAAAGGTCCACAACTCCATTCGAAGTGACAGGGTGTTCATATATCACAAATAGGAGGAATACTGTCCTCTCAGAACAGGCTTGCTGACAAATTGTCCTCCAAATTCAGGCTTCAAAAATTTACATCAATCACCAACTGATGGTATCCAACAGATCACAAGGCAACAGGAAAACAATCGTGCATTAAGTTGAGCAATCATAGAAAGAAATGCAAAGAGAAAGTTGAACAGGTGAAATAACATAAGTTACCATCCATGAATTTGTCTGCTTTGAGAAGGTGCAGGCATCTGCCATTTCACAACACTCTCATTATGGGCAGTCCCAGGCAACCACCAGAGGCCATTAATGTCAATGGACAATTGCCTGTATCCATTTTGGTTAACTCCCTGGATTTCAGTCATGGGTATTATTGTACTTCAGGAATGCATGTGACACATTTTACACACATTTGATCTACTTGAAGTGGCAAAGGGGTCAAGTTTGTCTTGGTTAGGTTAGGTTAGGTTTTTATTTCCAGTTGGATTTCTTAACCTTTAAAAATAACATTTCTTTGAAAACAGATAAAATTATATGAGATAAGTTTCTAACCAGCTTTATTTTAAAGAAAAATATTGTGCAAACATGTTCTTTTTCACCTTTTTTCTCATGTGGAAGGCTAGGTAGGTTAGGTTGGATTATTATATATTTTTAACATTATTCTTCATGCTAGATTACCCAACTCCAAGTCTCCTTTTGGTGTTATTTTTCGGCCAACTGAAAAGTATGCAGTTGCAGTGGGCATGAGTGGTCACATTACTTTAACCACATTCATATGCATTGCATTGAAAAAATAAATCACAAGAATTCAAAATGACCTTAAGCAACTTTGTAGTTAAGTACAAATGTATCCAGCCATGTTCCTATATATGTTTCTGTATACCCCTTTGGAATTCATGCTATTTTTAAGTGCAGGTTCCAAGCTCAAGTTACAAGAGCAGTCATGTATTCAGCTTCTGGAAACCATCCATCATTCCAAAAGCTTAGTCTTGGATATTAACCGTGAAACATCACATAACAATACGCAGCTGAACCACAAATAGCATGATGTGATAGATAATTATTCGAAGAATTGCATGATCGGCCCGATTTAAACTATGCAACAAAATCATGGTTTGATTTATAGTTTGTTTGCATGTAACTGAATACAAATATTTTCATGATCTGACTTCAACTTAGAGATAATAATTGTATTATTGTTTGTGATATCCGGAACTGCATTTTCAATGATTCAGTCGGTTTTAACATTTGCTATGACAGAGCAATAAGCTTGAACTCTGCCAAAAAGCACACATGACTTGCCATCGTTAGAAAAGGAGGGGATGGTTATGAGGACAAGACGATGTTTTGTATGTTGGAAAACGTCGACCAAGCTGTTTTCATAACCATGACAAGGACTATGAACCATAAATTCCCCTGCTACTCACCATTACATGACGAATAATTACAGATGAACGCCGCGGAACTGCGATTGAATCGCTGTTTCTTCCTCCAATCCATTGGCGTCTGACAAGAAGTTCACGAATGGCGCAGCCGCGTCATAACTGTATTGGCGCCTACAAATTTGTAAATGTCTTGAATAATTATATTTTTAGAAAATACTAAACGAAGTGATATCTTTTTTGCTTCGTTTATATACTTCACACCATTAAAGCATATTTACGATTGCATATTTAGGTAAAAATTCCTCGTTTCACTCTCCATCATCGAACATGAATTTATATAGTTCTGTACACCACCTGGCCACTGGCCCCATGCTTTCGATCCCTATCGTGGTGCTTTTGGGGAGCCCCCACCCAATGTTAGCTTGGTCCCGCAATAATGCCAACTTGTGACATATGATCGTATGCGATATTATACTCTCCAAACCACATTGACCTGTCCCTTGCGTTCATGTAGCATGCCTTCCAAATAATTTTTAGAAACTTACACTTGTGCCCACAGTGATCGATGTGCATTTGTTGATGTGGGAAAACAAAGTCCCGTTATCACCTTCTACTTACCTTAACACGCGCCCTGGAGGGGGTGGAGCGAAATCCGCCCACCCCTCCGGTTTTTCGTACATAACCCCAGAGTTTACCGGGCGATATACGCCATTGTTTGCGTACTTGCTTAGAAATGGCCAGCGCACTGTCTAAAGCAAGAAAAACGAAAATTGGCCGAACATTTTTCGAGTTAGAGGTCGTTAAGGTAAAAGAAAATATAAGCGCCAGACCACGGAAATCGGCGCCAATGCGCTTCCCATATATTGGCGAAAGGGAGATGTTCTTGGCAATAACAGCGACTTGTTTGATGTATATTGTTATGCTTTATAGTTTCAAAGTCATGTTACGTCACCGAGGTCAAGTCAGTTCAAGTTGATGACCGGTTAATGGAACCAAACTTGGTCAACTGGAATGTTGTCATAAATGCAAATGACTGTCATGCGATTGAGGTCACCTTGCATGCTACTCGCTACACATCCTGAAAACTATTGTTTGCCCTTATTGTCGGAGTAGTCGGGCAGGCGGCCCGACCGGTTTCGGTAACTGGAGCAGGTAATGACCTGATAAAGTGTTGTTATATAAGTGACCTGAGGTCAAATGCCGGATCTAACATCTGCATTGCATCATTAGTACTGTTCAAAACATTGATGTGCATTTTGGAGCATTTAAACACAATCACAGCGACCCATAACAATGACAAGCCAAGCCACGCAAAACCAGAGAAAAATCGTTACTCCAGCTTTGATAGGACCCGAGATGTTAGGGGGACGGAATCCGCCCCCCCCCCCCTCAAGTGCACGAAACTTTCAGAGACCCTCCAAGGCGCGTGTTAAACAGGGCAAGAGTCGGACTGGCCAATCATCACCATATGCCACAATATCAAAGCCGTGTGTTTATCGAGGTAGACGTATCTGTGCGCCCCGGAGAGGCGGTAGTTGTCCGCTATTTTCCATAGAACTATTCTTTCGTCGTCCAAGACGATGCGCCAGGATTCCACCGGGTCGCCACACAAGGCGCTGCACGTCCGTTTATCGCGCATTGATCGGTTGGTGTCAACACATGTCACCAACGCCACTGTGTCATGTCCAATATCACAAAGCATTATGGTTCGTGGCGTCGGCGATGCGTGCAAGCATGCATTTCAGAGGTCACGCGACCACATGCATTAGCATTGCTTGTTAGATGAGTGTGCTGCCTAACATCAAAACACGCTCAACTTCACGGATAGTTGTCGCCACAGCCGTGATTCTGGTGGGGCGTGCGACTGGCAGCTCTCCACAGCATACCGTGGCAAACACGCATGCGGTGACATCGGGGGACCGCTAGGAGGGCCACGACCAACGAATAGCTTACATAATTCAGCCATGTCATTGGGATTCTCACTGCAAGGGCAAGTTCCGCTTTTTATTTTTACCGAAAAATCTGCTTCATTTGTACAAACAATCTTTGTTGACAAGACGGAAGTAGACAGGGTAACGAATGTACTGAATGCACGGTGATCACAATAAACGACGGCGAAGCAAGTAGCGGTCACCGAGCCTAAAACCCAGTGGCCGTTGCTGGGACCTGAACAGTGCAAAGTTCAATTTCGAGCATCAGCTAACCCCACACACGCATTTACTTTAGAATATGAGAGATGGTGGTATTAGGCACTGGGCGATCTGTCATGCATCGATTTTTGCCCATTGGCAGCTGTACGATGTGTGTCGCGACCTGAACGAAGCAAGAACAATATCCGTCCAAATATAATTTGGTACACCAATGAAGTGTCGCAGTTCGGTGCGATGCGCAGTCAGCGACGGCTGACCACCGTGTACCGTCGAACCTATGCGTAATGCGGTACAGACTAACCGTCAGCTAGGATTTGGGCTTCGCCGGCCTCTCGAGGATAGCTTCACTCGAGTGAAAATAGGAAAATAATAAAATGACAATAACGACAACAAAAGAAGCAAGCGATAACAAAGGAAGGAAATAAAGGAGGTGCAGGTACAAACCTGAACTTAAGCTCTGCAATGGCCAGCATAATCTTACGACAGCGTAACGCTTCTTCGCGTAAAGCGTAATGCGTGACGCTTGCTACCTCCTGCTTTGCTTTCGCAACATCGACGGGTCAGTGCGGATGTGAGGCGATACGACGGCTCGTCAGTGCGGATGTGAGGCGGTACGACGGCTCGTCAGTGCGGATGTGAGGCGGTACGACGGCTCGTCAGTGCGGATGTGAGGCGGTACGACGGCTCGTCAGTGCGGATGTGAGGCGGTACGACGGCTCGTCAGTGCGGATGTGAGGCGGTACGACGGCTCGTCAGTGCGGATGTGAGGCGGTACGACGGCTCGTCAGTGCGGATGTGAGGCGGTACGGCGGCTCGTCAGTGCTGATGTGAGGCGGCACGACGGCTCGTCAGCGCGGATGTGAGGCGGTACGGCGGCTCGTCAGTGCTGATGTGAGGCGGCACGACGGCTCGTCAGCGCGGATGTGAGGCGGTACGACGGCTCGTCGGTGCGGATGTGAGGCGGTAAGACGGCTCGTCAGTGCGGATGTGAGGCGGTACGACGGCTCGTCAGTGTGGATGTGAAGTGGTACGACGGGTCGTCAGTGCGGATGTGAGGCGGTACGACGGCTCGTCAGTGCGGATGTGAGGCGGTACGACGGCTCGTCAGTGCGGATGTGAGGCGGTACGACGGCTCGTCAGTGCGGATGTGAGGCGGTACGACGGCTCGTCAGTGCGGATGTGAGGCGGTACGGCGGCTCTCGGAGGCGGGCCGCGTGGCGCGGGCGCCGGTGCGTCTGTCGACCTCTCGATCCCGCTCCGGTGGCCTCTCCCCGGCCGTGTCTGGCGCTGATCCCGCCCCGGTGGCCTCTCCCCGGCCGGTCCCGGCCGACCTCTTGATCCCGCTCCGGTGGCACCCCGCCCTCGCCGGCACGGTCTCTTGATCCCGCTCCGGTGGGCACCCCCGGCCGGGTCTCTCTTGATCCCGCTCCGGTGGGCACTCCCGGCCGGGTCTCTTGATCCCGCCGGTGGGCACTCCCGGCCGGGTCCGCTCCGGCCGGCCGTTCTTCGGCACTCCGGCCGGTCTCTCTTGATCCCGCTCCGGTGGCCACTCCCCGGCCGGGTCTCTCTTGATCCCGCTCCGGTGGCCACCCCGGCCGGATCCCGGTGGCCACTCCCCGGCCGGGTCTCTCTTGATCCCGCTCCGGTGGCCACTTCCCGGCCGGGTCTCTCTTGATCCCGCTCCGGTGGCCACTTCCCGGCCGGGTCTCTCTTGATCCCGCTCCGGTGGCCACTTCCCGGCCGGGTCTCTCTTGATCCCGCTCCGGTGGCCACTCCCCGGCCGGGTCTCTCTTGATCCCGCTCCGGTGGCCACTCCCCGGCCGGGTCTCTCTTGATCCCGCTCCGGTGGCCACTCCCCGGCCGGGTCTCTCTTGATCCCGCTCCGGTGGCCACTTCCCGGCCGGGTCTCTCTTGATCCCGCTCCGGTGGCCACTCCCCGGCCGTCTCTCTTGATCCCTCCGGTGGCTTGGTCTCTTGATCCCGCTCCGGTGGCCACTCCCGGCCGGGTCTCTTGATCCGCTCCGGTGGCCACTTCCCGGCCGTGTCTCTCTTGATCCCGCTCCGGTGGCCACTTCCCGGCCGGGTCTCTCTTGATCCCGCTCCGGTGGCCACTTCCCGGCCGGGTCTCTCTTGATCCCGCTCCGGTGGCCGCCACTTCCCGGCCGTGTCGACCGCGTCTCCCCGTCAGCGGCGCGCCCGCCGCAATCGATGGCACAGCCGCCGGCCAAGTAGTCCGCCATGAGCGTGACGAGGAGCGCAGACGGCCCACCGCTCACTGTACAGCGTGACGAGGAGCGCAGACGGCCCACCGCTCACTGTACAGCGTGACGAGGAGCGCAGACGGCCCACCGCTCACTGTACAGCGTGACGAGGAGCGCAGACGGCCCACCGCTCACTGTACAGCGTGACGAGGAGCGCAGACGGCCCACCGCTCACTGTACAGCGTGACGAGGAGCGCAGACGGCCCACCGCTCACTGTACAGCGTGACGAGGAGCGCAGACGGCCCACCGCTCACTGTACAGCGTGACGAGGAGCGCAGACGGCCCACCGCTCACTGTACAGCGTGACGAGGAGCGCAGACGGCCCACCGCTCACTGTACAGCGTGACGAGGAGCGCAGACGGCCCACCGCTCACTGTACAGCGTGACGAGGAGCGCAGACGGCCCACCGCTCACTGTACAGCGTGACGAGGAGCGCAGACGGCCCACCGCTCACTGTACAGCGTGACGAGGAGCGCAGACGGCCCACCGCTCACTGTACAGCGTGACGAGGAGCGCAGACGGCCCACCGCTCACTGTACAGCGTGACGAGGAGCGCAGACGGCCCACCGCTCACTGTACAGCGTGACGAGGAGCGCAGACGGCCCCACCGTCACTGTACAGCGTGACGAGCGCAGACGGCCCGCTCACTGTACAGCGTGACGAGGACGGCCCACCGCTCACTGTACAGCGTGAGAGGAGCGCAGACGGCCCACCGCTCACTGTACAGCGTGACGAGGCGCAGACGGCCCACCGCTCACTGTACAGCGTGACGAGGAGCGCAGACGGCCCACCGCTCACTGTACAGCGTGACGAGGAGCGCAGACGGCCCACCGCTCACTGTACAGCGTGACGAGGGCAGACGGCCCACCGCTCACTTACGCGTGACGAGAGCGCAGACGGCCCACCGCTCACTGTACAGCGTGACGTAGGGCGCAGACGGCCCACCGCTCACTGTACAGCGTGACGAGGAGCGCAGACGGCCCACCGCTCACTGTACAGCGTGACGAGGAGCGCAGACGGCCCACCGCTCACTGTACAGCGTGACGAGGAGCGCAGACGGCCCACCGCTCACTGTACAGCGTGACGAGGAGCGCAGACGGCCCACCGCTCACTGTACAGCGTGACGAGGAGCGCAGACGGCCCACCGCTCACTGTACAGCGTGACGAGGAGCGCAGACGGCCCACCGCTCACTGTACAGCGTGACGAGGAGCGCAGACGGCCCACCGCTCACTGTACAGCGTGACGAGGAGCGCAGACGGCCCACCGCTCACTGTACAGCGTGACGAGGAGCGCAGACGGCCCACCGCTCACTGTACAGCGTGACGAGGAGCGCAGACGGCCCACCGCTCACTGTACAGCGTGACGAGGAGCGCAGACGGCCCACCGCTCACTGTACAGCGTGACGAGGAGCGCAGACGGCCCACCGCTCACTGTACAGCGTGACGAGGGCGCAGACGGCCCACCGCTCACTGTACAGCGTGACGAGGAGCGCAGACGGCCCACCGCTCACTGTACAGCGTGACGAGGAGCGCAGACGGCCCACCGCTCACTGTACAGCGTGACGAGGAGCGCAGACGGCCCACCGCTCACTGTGCAGCGTGACGGGAGCGCAGACGGCCCACCGCTCACTGTACAGCGTGAGGGGCGCAGACGGCCCACCGCTCACTGTACAGCGTGACGAAGGCGCAGACGGCCCACCGCTCACTGTAAGCGTGACGAGGAGCGCAGACGGCCCACCGCTCACTGTACAGCGTGACGAGGAGCGCAGACGGCCCACCGCTCACTGTACAGCGTGACGAGGAGCGCAGACGGCCCACCGCTCACTGTACAGCGTGACGAGGAGCGCAGACGGCCCACCGCTCACTGTACAGCGTGACGAGGAGCGCAGACGGCCCACCGCTCACTGTACAGCGTGACGAGGAGCGCAGACGGCCCACCGCTCACTGTACAGCGTGACGAGGAGCGCAGACGGCCCACCGCTCACTGTACAGCGTGACGAGGAGCGCAGACGGCCCACCGCTCACTGTACAGCGTGACGAGGAGCGCAGACGGCCCACCGCTCACTGTACAGCGTGACGAGGGCGCAGACGGCCCACCGCTCACTGTACAGCGTGACGAGGGCGCAGACGGCCCACCGCTCACTGTACAGCGTGACGAGGAGCGCAGACGGCCCACCGCTCACTGTACAGCGTGACGAGGAGCGCAGACGGCCCACCGCTCACTGTACAGCGTGACGAGGAGCGCAGACGGCCCACCGCTCACTGTACAGCGTGACGAGGAGCGCAGACGGCCCACCGCTCACTGTACAGCGTGACGAGGAGCGCAGACGGCCCACCCCTCACTTTAACAGCGTGACGAGGAGCGCAACGGCCCACCGCCACTGTACAGCGTGACGAGGAGCGCAGACGGCCCACCGCTCACTGTACAGCGTGACGAGGAGCGCAGACGGCCCACCGCTCACTGTACAGCGTGACGAGGGCGCAGACGGCCCACCGCTCACTGTACAGCGTGACGAGGGCGCAGACGGCCCACCGCTCACTGTACAGCGACCAGACGGCCCACCGCTCACTGTACAGCGTGACGAGGAGCGCAGACGGCCCACCGCTCACTGTACAGCGTGACGAGGAGCGCAGACGGCCCACCGCTCACTGTACAGCGTGACGAGGAGCGCAGACGGCCCACCGCTCACTGTACAGCGTGACGAGGAGCGCAGACGGCCCACCGCTCACTTAATACAGCGTGACGAGGCAGACGCCACGGCAGACGGCCCACCGCTCACTGTACAGCGTGACGAGGAGCGCAGACGGCCCACCGCTCACTGTACAGCGTGACGAGGAGCGCAGACGGCCCACCGCTCACTGTACAGCGTGACGAGGAGCGCAGACGGCCCACCGCTCACTGTACAGCGTGACGAGGAGCGCAGACGGCCCACCGCTCACTGTACAGCGTGACGAGGAGCGCAGACGGCCCACCGCTCACTGTACAGCGTGACGAGGAGCGCAGACGGCCCACCGCTCACTGTACAGCGTGACGAGGAGCGCAGACGGCCCACCGCTCACTGTACAGCGTGACGAGGAGCGCAGACGGCCCACCGCTCACTGTACAGCGTGACGAGGAGCGCAGACGGCCCACCGCTCACTGTACAGCGTGACGAGGAGCGCAGACGGCCCACCGCTCACTGTACAGCGTGACGAGGAGCGCAGACGGCCCACCGCTCACTGTACAGCGTGACGAGGAGCGCAGACGGCCCACCGCTCACTGTACAGCGTGACGAGGAGCGCAGACGGCCCACCGCTCACTGTACAGCGTGACGAGGAGCGCAGACGGCCCACCGCTCACTGTACAGCGTGACGAGGAGCGCAGACGGCCCACCGCTCACTGTACAGCGTGACGAGGAGCGCAGACGGCCCACCGCTTCACTGTACAGCGTGACGAGGAGCGCAGACGGCCCACCGCTCACTGTACAGCGTGACGAGGAGCGCAGACGGCCCACCGCTCACTGTACAGCGTGACGAGGAGCGCAGACGGCCCACCGCTCACTGTACAGCGTGACGAGGAGCGCAGACGGCCCACCGCTCACTGTACAGCGTGACGAGGAGCGCAGACGGCCCACCGCTCACTGTACAGCGTGACGAGGAGCGCAGACGGCCCACCGCTCACTGTACAGCGTGACGAGGAGCGCAGACGGCCCACCGCTCACTGTACAGCGTGACGAGGAGCGCAGACGGCCCACCGCTCACTGTACAGCGTGACGAGGAGCGCAGACGGCCCACCGCTCACTGTACAGCGTGACGGGAGCGGACCGCTCACTGTACAGCGTGGAGGAGCGCAGACGGCCCACCGCTCACTGTACAGCGTGACGAGGAGCGCAGACGGCCCACCGCTCACTGGGGCACTGTACAGCGTGACGAGGAGCGCAGACGGCCCACCGCTCACTGTACAGCGTGACGAGGAGCGCAGACGGCCCACCGCTCACTGTACAGCGTGACGAGGAGCGCAGACGGCCCACCGCTCACTGTACAGCGTGACGAGGAGCGCAGACGGCCCACCGCTCACCTGTACAGCGTGACGAGGAGCGCAGACGGCCCACCGCTCACTGTACAGCGTGACGAGGAGCGCAGACGGCCCACCGCTCACTGTACAGCGTGACGAGGAGCGCAGACGGCCCACCGCTCACTGTACAGCGTGACGAGGAGGCAGACGGCCACCGCTCACTGTACAGCGTGACGAGGAGCGAGAGGCCCACCGCTCACTGTACAGCGTGACGAGGAGCGCAGACGGCCCACCGCTCACTGTACAGCGTGACGAGGAGCGCAGACGGCCCACCGCTCACTGTACAGCGTGACGAGGAGCGCAGACGGCCCACCGCTCACCGTACAGCGTGACGAGGAGCGCAGACGGCCCACCGCTCACTGTACAGCGTGACGAGGAGCGCAGACGGCCCACCGCTCACTGTACAGCGTGACGAGGAGCGCAGACGGCCCACCGCTCACTGTACAGCCTGTCTGTCGCGCGCGCTGTATGCTGACGTGCCTTTACTGAGCAGGTCGTTCAACTTTTCATGAAGCCCAGCAGTGACGTCATCGACCTGTGTGTGACTGAACTAACAGAAACGCACAACGAAGAAATGTCTCAACTCCTGCCTCCAGCCACCCCTAGTAAAGCTATTGTTTTGTATATCGAACTGTCGTGACTGGACGTGCAAGGATAGCTGGGAAGACACCATCTTATAGCGCTCTGGCATGATGCTTCTGAGGTCGTGTACGAAGAACATCCCGTGGTGAAATGCTTCCGTCGCAGAGGAAAGGTCTTAAATGAATTTATTCCAGCGCGTAAGAATATTGTTATTCCGTGTGCCGATAGAACCCCTGTACAAGTGTGGATAAGAAATGAAAACACGGTTTAGCTGAATACGGCTTCGTGTACATTGGCGACGGGGGCAGCGTCGCATGATTATATGAAGTCACATGTCATCAAACATGTCGGAAGAGCCGAGGTAAGTTCAGACGTTTATGAGATTCCATCGTCAGAAATTTCACCCTCCCTGGATTAGGGAGCAAAGCCTGCGGATTGCGAGTACGACACACTACCGACTGCGCTAACCGGGGGACCAGCGAGCCGACCAACGGGGGACCGGGGGCGGGCCCGGGGGAGGGAGGGGGGGGGCGGGGACCAGCCCGACCCGGGGACCGGGGGCGGCGGGCCAGCAGGCGGACCAGCGAGCCGACCGGAGGACGGGGGCGGCGGGCCAGCAGGGGGACCAACGGACCGACCAGGCGGGGGCATGGGGCGGGCCAGCAGGCGGACCAGCGAGCCGACCAACGGGGAGACCAACGGACCGACCAGCGGGGGGCAGGGGGCGGACTAGCAGGCGGACCAGCGGGCCGATCAGTGGGTAGACCAGCGGGCAGACCAACGAGGGGACCAGGGGGCCGACCGAAGAGCGGACCAGCGGGTGGACTGGCAGGCTTTTAGTATCAATTAACCTCCAAGGGAACGCCTTGCCGAGCTAATAATTTTTGTTTTCTTCCAGCTGGTGTACCGTAGCACCCTCTGGCTTGATAACTACATGTTCTATCGTGCATCCAAGTCGTGCATTGATAGGATATCACACCCTTCATTATCATGGTATTATCACATCCTCAACATCAGCTGTAGTGAATTTTGGCTCCCCAAATCAAGTGGGGGAATCTCATCTGTTAAGACGTCCAGGATGTAAGAAAAGTGTAGTTAAAAAGTGAAAAATAACAGTGCAGCTAAGTGCGGCTCTGTGTATATTGGCCACGGCGCAGCGTGGCATGATTGTACGAAGCCGCATGTCATCAAACATGTCGGAAGAGCTGAGGCAAGTTCAGAGGCTTACAGGATTGCATCGTCAGAAATTCCACTCACTCTGGATTAGGGAGCAAAGTCTCTAGATTGCGACCAACGCTCAATAGCGACTGCGCTAGCCGGGCGGACCAGCGGGCGGACCAGAGGGCGGACCAGCGGGCGGACCAGCGGGCAGACCAGCGGGCAGATGAGCGGGTGGACTGAAGGGCGGACCAGCGGACAGACCGAAAGGCGGATGAGCGGGCGGACTGAATGGTGGACCGGAGGGCTGATCGGTAAGCGAATCAGGGGGAGGATCAGCGGACGGGCTAACGGGCGGGCCAGCGGGCGGGCCAGCGGGCGCTTCGTGTCAAATAACCTACAAGAGAACGCTTTCCGCGCTAATGATGTTTCAGGTGACGTACCGTAGCATCCATTGGCTTTAGAACTACGTGTTTTGTCGCGCACTCATGTTGTGCATTGGTAGGATTTCATGCCCTCCATTATCATGATGTTATGACATCCTCATCATCAGCTGAAGCGAATTCTGACTGATCGAATATGGTGGTCGAATACATAGTAATGTCTGGGTTATTCTTCAATCCAAAACAGTGGACAACATTTGGGAACCAGGCCCGCTCTTCGCTCTAGGTTGGGTCATATGCTGACATTTTCCGGGCTCGATGGGCCCAAAGCTACCCTCATTAATAAAAAAAATCACGGCTTCCCCGTCACTACTTCTTCAAATGGGTCGAATTTCACCTTGCTACATAAATATGTAGTGATAACTGAAGTGGTCCGTGGCGAGGAAACAACCTACCACCCTGATTTCTAGGTCATCGGATTTTAACTCTCCCCTGCTGAAAGTTTTTTCTTGTATCCAGTGATACATCAGTTCACAATGCGAAAATTATGCCTGCATAAAAAGTTAAATATGTACAACATTCCAAGTTGATGCACTTCAATTTATAATGCCGGTCGCCACCACGACAACGCTCGTGCGTTGTCGCAAGTAACACCGCCTTGCGCATTCGTCGCATCCTTCGCACAAGTGGTGTTTACTTCTGAAAATCATTCTGTGGGCACAATTCATGGAGGCAATGGGCCGATCCATATGATTTAATGGGGTGATTTTTCGGTACCCGAACTTGATCATTCGGGTCCCCGGTACGTCATTTTTGGCTGCCGTGCGAGTTTTTGCTCGAGGCGTCGATATCTTCTTTGGCTCATGTGCGATTTTGGGGGACTGGCGCGATTCTTTGGATCCAGAGCGATTTTCTGGACTTTGCTTGATCTTTTTTTTCTTGGAAAATGATTAAATCTGGGGGCTTTATTTACTTCCCGTTCCGGTGGGATTTTTTGGACCACGGCACAATACACGTTTGGTCCACTATTTCTCTCCACTGTATGAGGGCCACCTATAAGCCAAATGCTGTATAATGTATAGCGTGTCCAGAGACGTCTGCAAAGGCCGAGACAGAACGGTGTCAGAGAGATAGAATCACTATTCAGGACGTGGCCGCAGGATAATCATCTCAAGTCTCCTGATGTCAAAGGACAAATTGCGTGACTAGTGTCATATACTACGACATGCAGCCATTACCCGCATACATTGAAGGCCACAGCAATAACCACCCACATCTCCATCAAAATAATCATACTAACAGAACCACAAATCTTTCCAAGCTGCGCCATTCTTTTGGTTTGTGTGGCACTGGTTTGACAATTGTTCTACTAGGGCTGTGCTAAATTCCTTGCACAATGTCGATACTTTGCATTTTCTTGTTACATAGAGTTACCGTATGGATAAGAAAAAACTTGCCCTGATGTATACTACTTTTGGAAACAATTATGCAAAGGTATGTGTATTGCAAGTATATTGTCCTCAGCATTCAGGACATACCCCAAAGACTATTGTAGTATTTTGGCCCATCAGTTTTCTGGTCATTGAGGGTGCACATGTTAAGATTAGGGGTGCAGTTTCAAGGATTGAAGGTACACTCACACCACAAAAGTGGAGAAAATTACGATCTTGCTTACAGCCATCGCAAAACCAGAGGGAAGTAACATCGCAATCACGAAATACCTCTATATCCGCAGTGGTATACTGCAAATGTTTTATTCTCGGTGGATCTATTTTAGCATGTCGCATCTAAACCATTCCAAGTGCTATGCATGCATGCTATGTAAGTAGAAGGCAGAAATTTCATTGCTCGACAACGTTGCGGGACAGAGTTTCCCCAGCATTTGCTCTCAAGCTCCCCAGAGTAGCACGTTGTGCACATGACAGGGATGTCCTTTAGATATTTCGAGCCCATTGCTGAACCCACCCAGCAGAGGCCTGCTTCAGTGACACAAGGCGAGCATGCGACCGCGGAGTGTCGTCGGGCAGAGGGCTTGCTTGAAGGCAGATGGTGCCCGCGAGTCCGGCGCTGGAGGAGGACGGTGGAGGGCGGTGGAGGTCATGCAACGGTAATCCTTCGGCACGACGAACGCCCACCAGTGGCTGCCATCTCCTGGCCAGGTGCCGGCCAGGGACAAGCCTGCACGCTATCGGACCGAAGCTGAGCACCTCCCGCACTGGGGTCAGACTCGCCACCGATGTCAGTTCGCTATTTGGGCTTAGGGGCGCATCGCCTACAAAGGTCATGCAGCGCCCATCTCGCCACCGATGTGGCAACTGCCTCACGATCACAAGGACGGGAGGAAAAGCCACGCTGAAGTCGTGTCTCTCCCCGGATATTTACGTCCAGCCATCCATCGACGCCTACGGAAAACGACAAATGACGCCAAACTATGCTTATTGAAATTGTGCGATGTTCCCGGGTGATTTGACTGATGAATCACCACAGAGCATCTGACAAAGGGACATGCCTGAGCTGTGAGGAGAGACGTCGCCGACGTCACAATGTCAACAGCTGACAGCCGGTAATCACGTGGTGTGACGTCACAATGTCAACAGCTGACAGCCGGTAATCACGTGGTACGCGCGGTCAGTGCAGCAGGGGCACATTCTGGGCCACAGGACGGCCACTGCCGGCCACATAGCAGCCGCGCGTGCCTCTTGTGTGTGGCAGAGTCGCAGCGACGCTGACCAAGGAAGTACTTACTGGTCGGGGGGAGAACCGCCGCAGTCGGATCAGCGGCTCCAAAAGTCGGAGGCTTTGGCGCTTCAAGCGGATTTCTCTCCCGCTCGCATCACGGTTGAGACACTGATTGGTGCCCGTCAGGTGAGGGGAGATCCGGCATGATTTGACAACCGCACGTGGCAGTCTGACTGGCGCTGAATACCATTTGTCTGAGCTTGGACTCCATGCCAACCGAACCAGTCGTAGCATCCGACCATCAGCCATTTGGCAATCAGTTGGTACGTAGGGGTTTATGTAGCTCTAAGCAGGATATTTTTTTAAAAGAACAATCGTATCTATGGTGTATGTGTTATCGGCTGGTATTCATTTTTGAGCCGTTAAAAATGTAATGTTTGGCCAACCGTATTTCGCTACTCACTATTAGTATGATAATACATATAATGTCAGGCTATATGGCTTTACCCAGGTTATGCGTGGAAAAGGACACATATTTACAGTTATTAAGATATGGCACTTTGTGGAGCTAGAACAATGTTGAAATCTGCTTTGTGCAAAACATGGCGATTTAGAGTTTAAACAATTAGCATTCCTGCATTCTCCGTACATTTTAGTACCATGCTGACATTGGTCAAACTGGTGGACATATCCATCGTGGTTAGAGCTGCAGAAAACCCAATGTACCAGGTGGTGTAAAAACTGTTTGTTCACCGGTTGAGTTGGTATGGAACGACCCTGTTGTCATGTGACGTCCTATTGCTTTTTGTCCGGCGGCCGTGGCGTAATTGGCTGTGACGTAACGAGATGACAAGAGACAACTGCCTCTTCCCCTCGACAGGTTAAGCTGGTGAAATGGTCCAGATAAGCCAGCCTGAGGTCAATGAGACTCGAGAACAAAAAGTGGAGCCCTGTGAAACAGGATCCCTCTTCCCCACCCACTATGATAACATTCGTGCCCCCGGTACTTCTCCTGATGACCGTTCAGACAGCTAATCACGTTGTCGTTGGTTTTGTTCGCATGGCGAGCTACTTAAGGCCTTTGATTTATTACAAGTGACTTATTTATTATACTTTAAAATAAATACATTATAGAAGCCCACAATAATAACTTTACTGTATGACCCCACATGACCTAGTAGAAGCCCACATGACCTACTATGGAGATATTCCTGTACACAGTTCGGAGCTTCGCGCCTGATTAAATATATTACATCAACATTATGCGACCAGTTGAAATGAGATTACTTTAGAGCGTTTCCTTAGCGTATAACATTTTCCCCATAGTGGAATGTCAGTCGTTTGCTTACTGTATTGGGAATGTATGGCATGTGGCAATGCCACATGGAGTTAGTTGTTTGGGCTTGAGGGCGCGTCGACAACTATGACCAAATTGCGCCCATGGGCCATATGGTGTACATAACTAACGCAATTTACTAGTGATGATAGTAATCCGGTGACGGTCATAGTCGGCTCAGGTGACGTAACCAAAAGCTGAAGCTGTTCACGGCGAGTTCGTTCTTCGCTCCTGGCTCGCTCACCGTGTAAAAACACCGACATTGTCTCGCGTCATGATGCAACGACTTTAAATGTTCAGCCCGTGTCGTGGTGACCGACAAGGCTCCGCTTTCACCGGCCTGAAGGCTGCCCGTGCGAGTTGACGCGTTTCGCTTACCTCGGCACGGTTGAAGCCGGAGATCTTGCAGAACGTCTCGTTGCAGTACACGATGGGGTAGTCGACAATTTGCGCGTTAGCCAGCAGGAAGCTGCTGTCAGCTGAAACGGACGGATCACGGTCAGTTGGATGCCACACAAGTTCCACTAACGGTCGCCACTCGCACAAGTCTCACTACCGATTGCCAGTCACACAAGTCCTACTACCGGTCACAAGTCACACAAGTCCCACTACCGGTCACTAATCACACAAGTCCTACCACCGGTCAATAATCACACAAGTCCTACCACCGGTCAATAATCACACAAGTCCTACTACCGGTCACCAGTCAAACATGTACTACTACCGGTCACCACTCAAACAAGTCCTATTGCCGGTTACTAATCACACAAGTCCCACTACCGATCATAAGTCACACAAGTCCTACCACCGGTCACCAGTCACACAAGTCCTATTGCCGGTCACTAATCACACAAGTCCCACTACCGATCATAAGTCACACAAGTCCTACTACCGGTCACTAATCACACAAGTCCTACTACCGGTCACCACTCAAACAAGTCCTATTGCCGGTCATAAGTCACATAAGTCCTACTACCGGTCACTAATCAAACAAGTCCTACTACCGGTCACCAGTCACACAAGTCCTACTACCGGTCACTAATCACACAAGTCCTACTACCGGTCACCAGTCACACAAGTCCTACTACCGGTCACAAGTCACACAAGTCCTACTACCGGTCACCAGTCACACAAGTCCTACTGCCGGCCACCAGTCACACAAGTCCCACTGCCGGCCACCAGTCACTCAAGTCCCACTGCCGGCCGCTAATCACACAAGTCCCACCGCCGTAGTGGGTGTCGGCTCCAGTGTAACGCTGGAGCAGGATTGGTGTGAAGCGTCTCGTCAACGCTACCTGCTGTATAAGGCATGTCCTCCAACGACCGCGTGTAAAGTATGCTTTCGAAGTATTCATCACAGCTGATGCATCACCATACGCGTCGATAATGCATCCCAGGGCATGTGAAAACGGCGCGGACCATTCTGCGAGGGTCAGTTCGAGTCACCCGCATGGAAAATGTGTCGCGCCTGCACGAGAGCTGACTAGCCTGGATTTCGCCATGGCTGGCGGCGGAGTACAAAAACAATGTAAAAATATACCAGATGTAATATAAAACTCCTCATAAAAATGAAACATGAGGAAACACGAGGGATATGGCACGAATTATTCGCTGGGTGATACGCCCAGGGAAACCGACTTCAGTGGATACTAAGACGACGTAACGGAGATTGTGGCAGTGCACCATAAAACCGTCGCCGTCCAACAGATGGTTGGACATCAGTCGCTGATTGGTGCATTTCTCTGAGCTCCGCTGACGCCACAACCGCTAGTGTGCAGTCCCAAAATCCCTGTAGCAGTGCATTATTCCATGTCTGAGTACTTGTTGGAAATTGCAGCGAAAGACCCGCGCCTTAACAAGCTTTAGATAAACTATGTAGTGATACTTAGCAGACTGACCAATGCCAGGAAATTTAACGTCCCATTCTTCTGGCGAAACAGTGTGGGCGGCGCCATTAGCCGTGAATGTGCGTAAAGTGCATCGTGAACCACCCAATAAACAAAAGTCCCATTATTCTTGCCTCTCTCAGGACGCATCGCTTCGTCTCATTTCGCTGGTCTCGTTTCATCGGCTCGTCTCAACATAGGCCATTTGCTTCCGTACTACAATCCTGTGTGATGAGTTCTGTCGCACGCATGAAGCTCGGCTTATCGTCAGCAGCTGATGATTTGTTTTGTGCCGAAGTCGAAGAGGCCGGATTTTGTCGGGATAGAAACAGGCATCGAGGCCAACTCAGGAGCTTCTGTTTTCTACTGATAAACAGCTATCGCCACGGCTCTGGCTGGAGACGGAGACGGAAACGGAGAGGAGGAGACGGAGACGGAGACGGAGACGGAGACGGAGACGGGACGAGACGGAGACGGGACGAGACGGGACGGCGGGACGAGACGAGACGGAGACGGAGACGGACGGAGAC
Source organism: Imbricaverruca yamaguchii (assembly GCA_034440575.1). Taxonomy (NCBI): domain Eukaryota; kingdom Metazoa; phylum Arthropoda; class Thecostraca; family Neoverrucidae; genus Imbricaverruca; species Imbricaverruca yamaguchii. The sequence continues at coordinate 257,608 of JAOTOL010001478.1, forward strand.
GGAGACGGGATGGAGACGGAGACGGAGACGGAGACGGAGACGGAGACGGAGACGGAGACAGGACCAAAATGAAAGCGTCATTGGCAAGCCAATGTAGCCCAGATCCCATATTACAGCATGCTTCTTCTTTTTGCGGTCATGCTTAGGCCCTGAAGGGTCACAGTATGTCAACCCAGTGACGTGATCTTCCTGGGAAATGGCCTGGAAAACATGCATCTTGTTTATATTTATCGGGGCCTGTCAACTGTCTATTCATGCAAAATGAGCACATCTGCTCGACATTCCCAGATCCTAGCTCATGTCGGTTCGTGCCTTATGTCGGTCAAGGAAGTTCATGCTTCAATATCACTCGGCACATCACTTCCGAAGCACGACAATTTTATTACCCAGACGAACTGATATGATACTTATATATTTCATCGGTCGCCAGGCATGTGACCTCATGTCTTAATATTTGGTAACACTGGACATATATTGATAAAACAATCACTTCACCTTTTACTCAAGTGAAGGTACAACACCCAAACAGTTCCATAGAAAGGTCGAACGAGGTCAACAAAAATCAGATCGCAGAAGATCAGATCATCTCATGTCAGTGGCTGGCAAACAAATAACATTTTGCACGACTTAGGCTGTGCTGAAACCGAATTCAGATATGATTTAACGAGGAACAGAACAAAATGTATCAGATGGCATGGTGTGGAATTTATAAAGTGCATGAGAATTTTATCTGACGATACGTAACTAACCCTTGACATATTAAAAACAAAATGCAAAAACACTATTTGTTATCTTAGCATGGAAGCTACCACAACTTCGGCTTGTCCTACTCAATGTGGCAAACAAGGTGAAATTCGAACTAATGGCATGACGGCAAACTTGACTTCAAGTAAAATTTTGAGATATTAAGTTGGTTCCTTTATTGAACAAAAGAACAGCATGATCTGCGTTTGGTGGTGATATGTTGGCACTTACTTCTGGATGGCGCTAATTTTTATACTTTGGAATATTACTTTTGTTGAACCGTCCCAGGTTCAACAACCATTCATGATCTTCACCTCTAATTTGTAAGAAACACCCAAAACCAACATATATAAAGGTATCGACATTTTCAACTCTCTGCGTTTACTCATTCGGTGCCTATCCCGTGAAAAAAAGTTAAGGGAAGTGCGTGTGTGGGGGAGGAGTGAGGGCGGGTGCTGTCGAGAGCCTCCTCCTAGTCCGGCGAAGATTAAAAGATTGCTTACACTCGCACCGACTTGGTGAGGCCCATGAATAGGCTTTCTATCCACAAAAGCGCAAAGTGTTTGTGTAAACGCCCAGATGAACAGTTAGGATTATCTTTGTTTGCAAGAGAAATCAAACCAATCACGAATGAGAGCCAACTATTGTGCTGTATAGTACGAAGCTGAAAAAATTGGTCGAGTGCGCGACAAATCCAGAAGTTGCCTTCACTGGCCTAGTAGTTGAAGGTGGATGCTCGTTCCGTACACAGCTACTCTATATCCTCACGCTTTCATGCATGGTCATAATAGGTGACGGAACGAAGGAAATGAAGTGTTTGTTTTTCTTCTTTTCCTCTTACAGCCTATTTGAGACAAAACTGGTTGAAGGTCAAATCCAGTATCCAATTTGAAACTGTAATTGTGTGTGCAGCAAGTCGCCCTGCCCCTCAGATTGAGCACGCATTCGTACAGCTACTCGTTAGTTAGTTATTAGGGACATAGGGCCCTCGTACAGATATTCGCTTCGTGTCTGAACGGCGTAACGTCCGCAGTAGTACCGCAGTAGTGTCGCAGTAGTACCGCAGTGGTATCGCAGTAGTGTCGCAGTAGTACCGCCGAAGTGTCGCAGCAGTACCGCAGTGGTATCGCAGTAGTACCGCAGTAGTGTATCGCAGTAGTACCGCAGTGGTATCACAGTAGTGTCGCAGTAGTATCGCAGTGGTATCACAGTAGTACCGCAGTAGTGTCGCAGTAGTACCGCAGTAGTGTCGCAGTCCAGTATCTGGGAGAGACTACCGCGTGCCGCAGGGTAGCGAGAGTGGAACGAAAGGGATTAGAGCCGCGTAGAACTACGCGATTAGCTCGACTTGACTGGCTTCACTGCCACGGCCGCAGCTGCGGCCAATGACTTGACTGCCACGGCCGCCACCAAGCCAGAGTCGCCGCCAACCTGACTGATGCTAAGCCAGAGCCGCCGGTACTCAGGCGGGAGCGAAGCCACAGCTGCTGGCACCGGTAAAAGACAAGGGCGACTGATACTCAGGGAGGCATGCTGCTATTGATACTGACCGTGGCATTTCCAAGCAGAGGGTGCTAGCGACATGAAACAAGAGCCCAGCGCGTTGTCTGTGGCGAGTTCTCACGATGGTCATACGATTTGTATATTTCTGGGTACCGGCTCACCTACCAGGTATCTTTAATTTTCTAAAACAAATCCAGGACTTTACTTTTAATCATCACACGCGTAAAACTATAACAGACACGTTCACCATGAACCTCAGTAGCTCAGTATCTTGTAATGCATAGTAACGATGTTCGAGGTGTTGCATCTTGGTCAAAGGGGCGAAGATGACCGAGTGATTAAAGTGTTTGGCTCTAGGTACCAAAGGTCCCGGGTTCGACACACGCACCGATTGGGACATTTCCCAATCCCGTGGCCCACCGGCGAAACAGTGTGGGCGGCGCCATTAGCCGTGAATGTGCATACAGTGTGTCGTGAATCACCCAGTAAACAAAAACAACAAGCATCTTGGTCAAGAACATGGGCCAAAGTATCGATCCTGTTTTAGAAACTTCTGAAACAGCACCTGATGCACTGTTATCTGGTACTCAGTGATACAAATTGACTCCAAATTTAGCTTCGGCGCTCAACGTTCCAGAGTTGACCTATTAAGGCAACACGAATAGCTGAGGTCAAGCTCAGTTAATGACCTCGACGACCCTGGAAAGGCCAATTACCCATGCAAACAGGATGAAAGCCCACCACCCCGAAGACTCCACATTGGCGATTTGGTGTCAATGAGGTAAATGAGGCTAATCCGCGCTCGAGTGGGGGGGGGGGCAAATTGTTCTGCCTCCTCGAAGTTATCTACTCCGAAGAAAAACGTGAAGAAACAACGACAAAAATGCCGAAAATATGGTCCTCATGCCGACCTGACCTGATCCAAAGCTAGGTGCAGCAAATGCATCATGGGGGATGGTAATCGACTCACAATGAACGAGATAATAAGTATCAGGAGGGCGTAGTCGGGGTCCAGGTATACGATAGTTAATAGTTCTTGGAACATAACGGATGCATGAGCTCATCGAAAATGTGACTTTGTACCCAAGCTGGAAGGCTACCAGCTGATAATAATAATAGTAGTAATAATAACATTCGAATGAACTAGTAAGTCGCAATGCCCACGTCCGTTTTGTCTGTTTAGGATATCCGGTTCGAGACATGGCAGGATATCAAATTGACTTACCATACTCAGCTGTGTGGCGATCGGCCATCTCTCTCTCCCTCTGTCTCTCTCTCTCTCTCTCTCTCTCTCTACATCGGAGCTTGTGCTGATTGCCTATCCTTAGTCATTTTGGTAAAACACAACCTGGAATCTTCCCTCGAATGAAATTGCAGGTCAGTAACCTGAAATGAAACCTCCACATTTTGCGTATGCTACGAAGTCGGCAAAAGAAGCTGCATTACCTCTGCTAGGTGCGGCGGGCAAGCCTTGCTCTTTTTCCCGTGATTGCGAGCGAACATAATGCTCGGGAGAGATTGCATCAAACCCTGCAACTGCGACGCATAATCTGCGGAACGTCGCTCGCAGCGACGCCATCAGTACTTTAGCCCCGTTCAAGACGATGCACGGCAATGCGCAGTACAGAAGATGCTCGTTTTCTCAAAAGCTCGCGCTATTGTAGAAAAACGGCCTCCTTCCCTGAAGCAAGCTACCTCGGGCGGCAGGCCCCGGCACAAACCTGCCGACGTTCTGGGCGTTGCAGTCTCCCGCGGCGCGGCCGGCGACCGCACGTGACTAGCACCAGACGGCCCGCGGTCCGGCGGAAACACGCCCTGTGCTGACCACCAGGCCAGGTGAATAAGTTAGGTGTCATGCTCCGTGAAATGGTTCGAGACCAGTAAGTTCGCTCGTTTCATTGTTATTTCTGGAGGCGTGACGTGAGATCGTTTGCTGGAAGTTGTACAGGATAATGACACTGTTAACATTTCAAAAGGAAGGAACATTTATGCTTTTCCAAATATCAAAAGGAAAAGGCGTCTTCTAGGTCAGATCAATCCACGCCATAAACAAAGCATTTCAATGAAGACTATCAGACGAGCTTGGAGATTGGAGACGAGCTTAGGCAGTTACACGAACAATTTCAGTCATTCTGAAACGAAAAGGAAAACAATTCCTCTTCTTAGTAGCGACCAATACCCAAGCGATCGTCTGTATAGCTAGCTTGTGGTTCAATCAGGTTAGAAAATGTGGTACGAAATGTGAAGCATCTTTTTCTAACGTCTTTTGTTAACTTGTTGCAAGTCAGCATCCAGTATATATGGTGGATTCGTTCATCTTAATTATCTAGTACCTGGGACAAATACAGTAAATGTGAATTTTTTATTGGGAATTTGGTTTGGAGTCTTTTTTGTTTCCTGAAGACTATCTTTTCTGCTTTGGGGCGCGTCATCTGCCGAAAAGCTCGTTAAGCTGGGGTAGTGGAATCGAGGGCCCTGGGGGGGGGGGGGCACATTTCCATCGGGTAGGGGGGGGGAAGGGGAGGGAGAACATGCCCCAGTTTCCGCCTGGAGTGCTTCGCGCATATTTCCTGTGCCGCAAGTGCACCTGCGTCATACATGGATTTCGCAAAAACGTCAACAACGAGAGACGGGACACCGGTATGCCGTTTTAGATAAGTTAACAACCGCCTGCTGCCGACTGACGAGTTGGATATATTCTGCCACGAGACAGCACGGAGCGCGAATACCGCTCCCGTCAGAAAGTGGTGCAAACTGCCCAGCAGCGTGCTTGCTTCGTGCGCTTCCAAGTGTTGCCTAGCAACTCAAGCTTCCAAACATGGAAATATGTCCGCCGTTTTCTAGTGACCTAAAAAACACTGAGCTCGTTGCTTCCTGCTCGCTGCCCTTTATGCTTACGAACAGCGCATGCCACATGTTAAGCTGATGATGTAGTCTGATGGCACCCAGATTATCGGCCGAGATTATCATTCAATCACTTCGTGCTAAAAAGTGTCGAACTCAGCTGATGCAAAGCTATAGATATTTTCACTTAAAACGAGCTTAGCGTACCTCATTCCGAAACCGAGCTAAATGTGTTCAAATTGAGGCGATAAAACTCGAGTTGTGGCTGCACTGCGAAATCTGGCAACTCAATATTAAAACTGTCGCAGTCGGTCAGGATACTGGGATGTATTCTGAACTCGAATCTGACACGGGAGACGGACGTGCGCGGTGTTTTGCGGCGGTGCGACTGCCTACTGATAGTCTCCGGCTCGGATGCACCTCCGCGCGCCGCGCGACATCAGGCAGCTCCTGGTGGACGCGTCAGTGGTTCTCGTGTCTGTGTTTGTACCCGCGAATTTAGCAAAGAAATTCCGTAAAGTGGATTAATATTTGGTTTGAGTCAGATTACAGTCAGATACAGATAACATTACGTAAACATGAGCAGAAAATGGAAGAAGTAAAACGACAGTATAGAGTTAAAACACCGAACATGTGCAGTCCGGTGTTGTTTAACTATGTGGAAGAGTTATTTGAAAACCCGTTCAAAGAGTGCAAGAATTAGCCAATCTCGATGCACGTATTATCACGGGGGTAGTCTACCGCGAGCATACCACGCCAACATTGAAGCTGCTCGGCTGGCTAAAGTTGCCGACCCATGATTGTTTGTTTGTTTATTGGGTGGTTCACGACGCACTTTATGCACATTCACGGCTAGTGGCGCCGCCCACACTGTTTCGCCGGTGGGCCGCGGGATTGGGAAATGTCCTGAGCGGCGCTAGTGTCGAACCCGAGACCTTTGGTACCCATAGATCGACACCTTAACCACCCGGCCATCCCCGTCCGGCGGACCCATGGTTGCAGAATTGAACTGCCATAGCAGAGTACGCACTGCACCGTACACCATACCAGAGTATGTACTGCGTCGTACTTGTGGTCACTGTTTTGATCTGTACTTGGATGCGCGATGGCGCCACTAGCCGATCAGAATTATCATGTCGCGAAACCCAGATTAGCTCACCAGTGCCGACGTACAAATACCACGTGCACCGACGGAATTAGCCCTCCAAGCTGTTCTGAGCAGGACGTCTAACTGATGGAACCAACTGTCGCGCCACGCACGCGACACAACCGATCAAACCTGCTCAGGAAAACGCATGTTATCGGCCCATATGTCGCTTCGGCCGAGCTAGGTGATGCTAAATCGTCATGTTCGTTTCGAGTTCTGCATTTTACAGCTATGAGTATTGCATGGGGGTGTATTTTACGTACGTGACGCGGTAGTTGAAAAGTCACGTACAGTAGCACCCGAAATATATCTAAACGTCCAGCTATACCCCTTGCTGTGTCCAATTTCAATTGAGGAGCTATCATTGTATTAATTAGTGTACACAATTTCGACAATCAGGCACAGTGCAGTCAAATTTGGAATGGGAGTTTTGCAAATTCGGTGGAAGGAGACGGCCGTTCAAATCGTGCCTCCAACTTCGGCATTTGTGCCAGATGAAAAAAAAGTCAGATTCAGCTGCAATTGGCCGGGATCTGGCGGAAATCAGTCTCGTCTGCCGAACATGGATGCATAAATCAAATGTAATGCACTATGTCAAATTGCCACCTTAGTAAAGGTGCCACGCTGTGCAACGGCTCATAATGTTTCAACCTTCCTGCATAGTTTATGCTTGCAGTGGTAAATGAGGTCAAGCAAGTAAAATGTTCATGAGTTCGTGGATGATGGCTTCCTTGAGCAATGTGCATGGACACAACACCAGAAAGCTGCAACCAAAATGTCGAGATATGCATGTGTACCCTAAATTGGAAACGGCTGTTGAAAATAACGCTATTTAAGTCATACGGCCAATACGATATATCGAAATATTCGAAACATCTCTCGACGACATTTCCCCAAAAGTGCAAGTACACGCAATATCACTGGACCATACGCATAACGGACTACAGTATGCCCAACAAAGTATAATATATGACACATAATCATGGTACAATAGCATACGTTTTTTTTCGGTTGGTAGGTAATCTACATCACACAATCACTATTCAGGCCATTTAGGTTTCTGGGACGCGCCAACTGAAATAAAATTGGCCGTGACGCCGAGGACGAGTGGTTGCCAAGGGTGGTGCAGTTGAGCCCCGTCAACACGGACGCACGGAAAACACATACTCGCGGTATCATTGGCCTGCCCAATAAACCTAACAACGTCGCGAGCATACAACGTCCGGGAACTCCACCGGAGAGCCACGCCCACACGCGACCGCGCCAACGACACCTCCGTGGGGGCCGACCAGCAGCCGGTCGGCCGGATTTGCAACCCAGCGGTTCATTTTTTTACCAACGGACTTTACAAATCATTGTTGCATGCGATGAGATGTTCAATTCTGAACATCGTGAACAACGCTATTTCACAATAATATCTAAGATCTGATGGACATGTTAATGAACATATATATATATTGTTATATATTGTTATACATTAATAAGATATAAGGCCTAAAGTTCAATCATGCAGGAATGGCCGCAGGTGCGTAGTACCAAGGAGCGGAAAATGCTCGTGCCGATTTCTGGACGACATTGGCTGTGCCCGCCCCCTCCCCTGTGTTGCCGCGCGGGCTGAATGTAACGCGACAGCACATCAGCGGCACACCAGCATGACACACCATCAGCATCAGCACAACAGCCCGCCACTACATGATCAGCACAGAATGCGGCTCGCAGCGCAAAGCTCGACGTGGCGACACTTCGCAGTCACTCTCGCCGCGGACATCGAACGGTCTGAGATGGAAGCGGCGATGCCATGGCGATGCCTCGTGATTCCTCAGCGATTCCTCGTGACGCCTCGTGATCCCTCAGCAATTCCTCGGCGATGCGGCGATGCCTCGTGATTCCTCAGCGATTCCTCGTGATGCCTCGTGATTCCTCAGCAATTCCTCGGCGATGCGGCGATGCCTCGTGATTCCTCAGCAATTCCTCGGCGATGCGGCGACGCCTCGCGATTCCTCAGCGATGCGGCGATGCCTCGTGATTCCTCAGCAATTCCTCGGCGATGCGGCGACGCCTCGCGATTCCTCAGCGATGCGGCGATGCGGCGATGCAGCGGTGCAGCGATGCAGCGATGCGGCCACCCAAGTGACATCGCTACTACTCCGCCCCTGGTCGATGCACGGGGCTCCAGGCTCTGCACGTATGGATCTGATTGGCGACTCGAGCCTGAGATGCTCGTGATCCAGCGTATCCACGCCGACATCGGTGACCTCCGAGCATTGACTCGGTATGGTTCGGCGCAGAATATGACCACGAATTGACTTTGGGCCTACCATGCTTGGCAGCATCAATTGGTTCTTAAATCACGGATAATGCATGCGCAAGTTGTGACTGGCTTCCTACGGGTAGATATCGTGGAGAGACAAGGTCTTCGCACACTCAGTCCTTGCAGCCAAGAAGTTGTGCGAGCTACCTTTCCGGGGAGGGTCTGCAATTCTATTCTCGCATCTTCCCGGGAGCCCCCACTTCTGAAACGAACTTCGTAAATTTCAGAGACCCAAAAACAACAGGAGGGACTTCAGGCCTCATATTCCTTCTCCCCTCCTTCCACATCAGCCTGCGCCACTGTAGTCGTAGAAAACTTCACCACCAACTCAACTGCCCCCGAGAATACTTTATCACCACCTCGACTGCCACTGAGAATACTTAATCACCACCTCGACAGTCGATGGAGAATACTAACCCGTAACGAAATATACCATAAAAGTAATTATTTCTTCCAAAATAGCGAAACAGATAACGTATTGTGATATTGCTGTTCTGCGGATGTTTGTGACTTGCTCAAGGAACCTGTCATCACCAGTAAGATAATTAGATGGTGCTGTCCATGACAGGCTGGATGATCTTGACTGGCCTGACTAGCTTGCCTGAATGCCCAAGTGCCAGGACATGTGGAAGAGCGTCTTTTATTTGTGATCTTGGTTTGTTTTCCTCATAGATGTCCTCATCAACAGATATTTCATCACTTCTTGCATGCTGACTACCACCGCCACAGCAGCAAAATCGCCTAACTGTTGTTGGTTCCGGTCCCCCCCCCCCCCAACCACATGTGCACATTGCGATAATCAGCAGTGTCGAACCCAGCTGTGTTGTGCGTTCCGTCGAGCCAACGTCACACGCTGAGCCACCATCACACGCTGAGCCAACGTCACACACTGAGCCAACGTCACACACTGGGCCACCATCACACACTGATCCACCATCACACGCTGAGCCAACGTCACACGCTGAGCCAACGTCATATGCTGACCCGCTATCATGCGCCATCCACGCAGACCAGCACCACGACGGCACGCACGTCCGACCCCCGCCTGCCCCGCCCCTCCCACAGTCGTGCGGCTCGCCTAGCGCACGCAGGAACGCCGGCTGCCCCGCCCCAGAGGACACGCACCCCCCCCCCCCCACCACACACACACACACCTACCGATCCTCGGCTCCCCTGCAAGACCGAAGACGAGCAGTGTGTTCACAACGCAGGTGGTCTGCGTTGTGAACACGTGCGTTGCGCTGCGTTGTCCGGTTACAACCAACTCTGCCGCCGTTCCACAACCGCCAAACCTGGTTTGTGTCCCAGACATCATCTGGCTTCTTTCTGCCCGGGGAGTCGGAGGCAGGACGTCGAATTGAAGATGGAAGCCATGGAGCATTTCACCTTTTGTTCCTTGTATATACCGGATGGTTACTTGTTGCATTTCCTGACAAAGAAGTTGCTCGTTCCTTTGTGACCCTGGGCCAGCATTAAGAGCGGAGTCTGTCCAGTCTGTTGGAAATCCTAAATTTATGTGGGAGCCAACATCTGAGTGGAGTTAATTTTGAATCTGAATAAGGTTTTGAATGCCTGAATTTACGTCCGGGAAATAAGACCGCATTGAATTGCATTAATTCATTCCACGATTCATACGCTCCATTTGCACATGATTATCATGCAAACGATCTGATTATCCATGATTATCCATGATTATCATGGAAACTACGTGCTAACTGCTATTTTGCCATTTTGTCACGTTCCCATGTGCCGTTTGATTGGCTTGTTTTGACGCCATGGACGACTTTGATATCTTCCGAACATACCCTTCAATCTACGAGACATGAGTTCCGTGATATCGTCTGTCCCTCGCATCGGATTGGAGCTTTTTCCGACATCTTGCATTACCTTTCTCACACCGAACGGTGCTGAAGAATAGGAGAACAGTTCCAGGCAGCCTGTGCAGGAAACACGGTCAGTGTGTGGAGCCCCTCGCCCTGCCCGGAGCCCCTCGCCCTGTCCGGAGCCCCTCGCCCTGTCCGGAGCCCCTCGCCCTGTCCGGAGCCCCTCGCCCTGTCCGGAGCCCCTCGCCCTGTCCGGAGCCCCTCGCCCTGTCCGGAGCCCCTCGCCCTGTCCGGAGCCCCTCGCCCTGCCCGGAGCCCCTCGCCCTGCCCGGAGCCCCTCGCCCTGTCCGGAGCCCCTCGCCCTGTCCGGAGCCCCTCGCCCTGCCCGGAGCCCCTCGCCCTGCCCGGAGCCCCTCGCCCTGTCCGGAGCCCCTCGCCCTGTCCGGAGCCCCGCGCCCTGCCCGGAGCCCCTCGCCCTGTCCGGAGCCCCGCGCCCTGCCCGGAGCCCCTCGCCCTGTCCCGGAGCCCCGCGCCCTGTCCGGAGCCCCGCGCCCTGCCCGGAGCCCCGCGCCCTGTCCGGAGCCCCTCGCCTTGCCCGGAGCCCCGCGCCCTGCCCGGAGCCCGGGCTCCTGTACTCTCGTGTTCGTCTTGCGTGCCGCGCGGGCTGATGGATGGGGCCGGCTCGACACGCGCCGGGAGTGGCGCAGCCGCCGTCATCAACAGCGGCGGGAAGGAGTGGTGTCGGCGCGGGCGGCGCGTCCACACCGCGACCACACTTCAAAATGCCCGGTCGACGGTCGACCGCCGACCGAAATATCCGGCCAATCAATGCTCTCGGCGGCGACGGCTGGCCGCGGCGACGGCCGGCCGCGGAGGAGCCCGCGCGGTGCGGCGCGGCAAACGGCGGCGCGTCCGCGTGGCGGCGCCACCTGCCGCCCAGCCATCTCACTGAACGCCGTGTAACGGTTGGCCCAAAAATCACCGGAATAACAGCCGCGCTCGGCAGCCATCTACTGATGTCCTGAAAGCGTACCAGTCGCGTTCGCTCGTTGGCGTGCAGCTTCGGAGGAGTCCCAGTAATTTGCATTGATTAAGTGTCATCACCGTGCTTACATTGATTCTGGTATATTGCACCTGAATTAAGATTTATTGACCGGAAATTATTTCGCAAATCCCTGACATCTCAGACATGTATTTTGGCCATACTTAGGTAGGCGCCTCCTCCCTACCATGAGCGTCCCAGTGGACTATGGATGGGGTTGCTGGGTCAATTATTTCCCTCGTCGCGAGTGAGGCGTTAAGCTCGTCCGAAACGGCTCCAGGAATTCTGACCTGAGTTCGCACTTGTCTGGAGGTGCGTCACTTCCTCGAAGGGGCGCTACGTATCTTGACGATCATTTGTACGGCGGCATGCTGACGAACTTTCTGTAGAGGCGCTTTTCTACTCAGGGGTCGCCTTGGGCTTATAGACCCAAGCGGCTGGCGGGGGGGTGGGGGGGGGGGGCGGAGTATGCAGGAACTGTCATGGGGTGAGGAACACGTCCGGAGGGTCGCCACTCCGCAGGTACCTTTTCCCCGAGGGGCGCCTTCGGCTGAAAACTTAGAGGGAGGGGGGTTCTTCACCCAGGCCTTCCTGAGGTGCACGCATTCCTGTTGGAGAGGCGCCTTCGGCTGAAAAATGAGTGAGGTTACCCTCCAGCCATCGCAGAGCGGCGCCTTTTCCCGGCCAGAGTGGTGCCACTATGGAGGGGGAGGGGGCCCGGCGTCCGCTTGAATCCGCCTCCGTGGGCGAGGTTGCGGCACATGTGTCGTGTTCAGAGTTTGCGTTCCCTTATCCGCCGACCGGCGGCTTAGGAAACACAAGCTCTTTCGTCAGGCTTACCTCGCACCACCGGACGTGCATGTGGACAGCGGGAGAAGTGTACGCAACGGCTTGCCTAGCACCATCTGCCATGTGTGTGCGTAATGGCCTTCCGCGTACCGCCCGCCGCGTATATGGACGCATGCTGGGAGTCAATTCGCGTCAAAGTTCTGCAACGTGATCTGATGTGCCGACCGTGGTCCTCCTCTGAAGCAATGCACGCACGTGCTCAGCTGCCGCGACGAGCCCACGTGGCAGTCCACGTAGCAGACCACGTAGCAGTCCACGTAGCAGTCAACGTTGCAGTCCACGTTGCAGTCCACGTAGCAGTCCACGTGGCAGTCCACGTGGCATTCCACGTGACATCCCACGTGGCAGTCCACGTTGCGGTCCACGTGGCAGTCCACGTAGCAGTCAACGTGGTAGTCCACGTGGTATTCCACGTGGCATTCCACGTGGCACTACACGTCAGTCCACGTGTCAGTCCACGTTGCAGTCCACGTGTCAGTCCACGTGGCAGTCCACGTGGCAGTCCACGTGGCAGTCCACGTGGCAGTCCACGTGGCAGTCCACGTTGCAGTCCACGTGGCAGTCCACGTGTAGTCCACGTGGCAGTCCACGTGGCAGTCCACGTGGCAGTCCACGTGGCAGTCCACGTGTCAGTCCACGTTGCAGTCCACGTGGCAGTCACGTGTCAGTCCACGTGTCAGTCCACGTGGCAGTCCACGTGTCAGTCCACGTGGCAGTCCACGTGTCAGTCCACGTTGCAGTCCACGTGTCAGTCCACGTTGCAGTCCACGTGTCAGTCCACGTGGCAGTCCACGTGGCAGTCCACGTTGCAGTCCACGTGGCAGTCCACGTGTCAGTCCACGTTGCAGTCCACGTTGCAGTCCACGTGTCAGTCCACGTTGCAGTCCACGTAGCAGTCCACGTGGCAGTCCACGTGGCAGTCCACGTGGCAGTCCACGTGACAGTCCACGTGGCAGCCCATGTCAGCTGGTATCGAGTGGCGGGCACGGAGTGAGCTTCCTGTGGCCGTTGTTGTCTGCGGTGAGCGTTACGTCGGCATCGATGCCGGTCCCTGTCCTCGTGCGCGCACAGACGTCGGCACGGCCGCCCGCCCGCTGACGGTGGACGTGGTCGCGTTGAGAATGCGGCGTGGCGTGCTGTGTGTAGCGATTTGCGGCCCACTCGAGACGCAGTGGTTTGACTGCTGACTCGATGTGATACGATGCCGGGGGGGGGGGGGGACGTCGCAGTTTCGAATGTCCAGAACCACGGGTCGTGTGTCTGGCACAGCCGGTGGCAGACGAGTTTAGGTTATTTGGCTGATCATGGTTTCCACCGGAGGTCAGTCACGTAGGAATGGGAGACCATTCAGAAAAGGGGGGACAACTCCAAAAGGGGAGAATTAAAAAATGGGAGAACTAAAAAAAAGAAAAGGGGGTCAGGAGTCACGTAGGCAATGGGAGACCATTCAGTAATGGGAGACCATTCAGTAATGGGAGACCATTCAGCAATGCGATCAGACTCAGCACCACTTCTCAGCGTCTCTGCGCGCCACTGCTCTACATACCCAGAGGCAGTGGCGACTACACGACTCTTCTGATTGAAACCGCCTCCAACAACAGCCGTTTGAAGGTCAGATGGTGGTGGTGTTAGCACGCGAATCTTGAACCCCAGATAGTCATATTTCGCTACTTTGGTACCGGGGAAAACTTCCTGATATGCTTTGCTTACCATTTCCGAACCATTTAAATAAAATCTGTTAAATTTGGTGGTATTCCGAATAATCTTTTTGATACAAATATGTCCAGTGGGACAAGTCCTTGGCTTGGCAAAGGTGGCCTGTAGCGCTATTTATAGACGCCTGTTGTGTAATTGTTGTTTTTGTTAAGGTCACGTGACATGCACCATGCCACAGGTAGGGGTGGCAAACAATAGGCGGCTGCTCACATCCCTTATGGGTGCGGTGCGCTGATGATGTGCCATTTCAGAAGCTCGGTGGGATGTCCTCAAGCTCAGAAGTGGGGATATTTCTGCAGATGATTTGCGTCGTATTAGCGCGGACTGTATTGCAACTAGCAGCACGCCATATGACGCTGGGAATCCCGGCCAAGTTTTGTTCTAATATAGGCTCCGGGGTGCCAATTGGGAGGGGCACTCTCGGTGCCCCTGCTGGTCTCGTGAATGTTCGCATATGAGGACTGCTGATTTATGTTATGCATGGGAGCTAAGCCTAATTTCTAGTGCATAAGTATCATCGGCCGCCAATCCAGCCAAATTAAATTGGATAGAGAAAAGTCGCATTCATAAGCCCGTAGATTAATATTTTCGGTTTCGGGTGTCAAAGGCCTGCCTGGCCAAATAATCTACCCAGAAACTCCACCAACTGTTCTGTTGCAGAGATGCCAGTATATCTAGTCTAACGCCGCAGATCTGGGACATGATCAGCATTTGTCACCAGTACCAATGATATGGTCTTCTTGGACGATTTTTGTGTGATTTTGCTAGTGCGAGAGGAGGAAACGTAATTTCCTCCCTGGTTTTAGTTCAATAGCCTAAGGCCTTTACTTCCCCCCTCCTCCGCCCTCGACTGCACTGATCCCGGACGTCTCCCTCCAAGCAATGTCTATAGAAATCCCGTTTGGGGAAACCCCAATCGAAGTAAAGTGGCGCTAGGTAAGCCGTTCTCCCGGCTTACCTCGCGCCACTCCCGCGCCACTCGCGTTACTCCCACTGCCCACATACCAGCCTGCAGAAGGCGGAAGCCCGCGCAAACAAAAAGATCAGTTGCACTGACAGCACTGAAAATCAGTTGCATAATGGATTGGAGAGGAAAAGGGGTACTGCCGATGCCAATAACTTGGCTTGTCTTTGGTTATCTGATGAAGCATATATGGATACTGGTTTATGTTTACATGGAAAACATGCATCTTCCGAAAATATTAGTATTTTCATAACTTGCCATCTAAGATTGTAGGCAAGCCCCATCTACTTCTAAAGTTGAATGTGCTTAGATAGATATCACGAACAGGAAACAAGCCAGAGGGTCGTTCGTAGGGTATGTTCGAGAAACTTGAGTTAGCTTTAATTAATTAAGATAAGTCAAGCCAAGACCACACATATTACACACCTTTTAAGTAGATGCCCTACTTCCTAGGTAGATGCCTCAGTGGTTTTTGTCTGGTCGACGAGTATTACATAAATGAGAAGAACAAAAACTCTGCTAGGCTGATGCAAATTACACAACTTCCGAGGAAGCTGGTTCTAAATAGAGGTGCGCTATGAAATTCAAACATGTATGGGCAAAGAGTTTACACATGCAATCGATTGATAAGAACACAATATGTACAAATCAAACCAAAATTATGATTTTTCCTGGAACCCATCAGTAGCTCTCAATTTGTGCTTTTCCAGCCAATCACAACGGAGTATTTTGCCAATATTTGTAGATGGGCCCCTAGATGAGCTAGAGCCGCGAAACAAAAACGAGCGTATTGCTCGTTATAAGAGAAAACGAATGGTACCCGGTTTTTACAGTTTTCGGTCAACCAGTGACCTTCCAGGTCAGGCCAATGAACAGAAATTGGCGAATATCGCGAAACTGTTTTATGCAATTACAGTGTAATTACATAAAACCGAATTGTTTATTTCAATCCCAGTGTAAGTACAGTATAATTACATAAACCCGAATTGTTTCTTTCAATCCATTTTCGCATATAAAACACCTCATTTTGATTGGCGTGTTGGTACGTTACCTAGTTATCGTTATGTTGTATTTACGTTATCGTAAAAATGCATCAAATCCATCCAGTTAGCGAAGCCTACTTTGGATCACTCTAAAAGCTACATTTTTTATTGAATATATTGAAACACATTCAATATTTCATGCACCATTCCGACTAATTCGGGTTCATTTCATGATGGCCAGGGGGCTCTATATGCTATGCCGCTACGGCCGGCCACGGATTTTAACTTGACCTGACCTGTGTAATTGACAGGGAGTGACGACGAAGGGCATCATCAGATTCGCAGGGCTTCAGTGAGTCCTGTTCTTATTTTCCTGTGTCTCTAACTGTAAAACGTTTTGCTATGTGGCCTTCCCAAACAAAACGTTTCGCGATATTCGCCAATTTCGGGTCATTGGCCTGACCTGGAAGGTCATTGGTTGACCGAAAACTGTAAAACAGGGTATCATTTGTTTTGTCTTATAACAAGCAATACGTTCGTTTTTGTTTCGCGGCTCTAGCTCATTTAGGGGCCAATCTATAAATATTGGCAAAATACCCCATTGTGATTGGCTGTAAAAACAAAAATTGAGCGCTACTGATGCGTTCCAGGAAAAAATTTTATTTATTATTTGTACATATTTTGTTCCAATCAATCGATTGCAGGTGCAAACTCTTTGCTCACACGTGCTTGAATTCTATAGCGCACCTCTATTCTAAGTCCGATATCTCAAATGAAAAGTACGTTTTAGTTCCTACAGCCCAGATAGATGTACACCTACCCACCCCAACTAATAGGTATGGCATCCTTTAGCTGGGATGCGAAAAAGTGGAGAAGCGGAGAAGCGAAGGGGAGGAGAAGTGAAGAGGCGGATAGGCGGAGAGGCGCAGAAAAAGAGACAGTGGGGACGCAGAGGACGATCAGGAGACATGGAGCTAGAGAACGATATTTGCCCGGCTTTAGAGCACTCGCCCGCTACCGATCACCGTTGGATGCAGCTTCAGTCTTCCAAATTGTCATACCCGTATAAGGCGCAAGTAAGGAGGTTGGCCGGGAGAGAGCAAAAGCGGCTAACTTGAGGGCTGTCCTGCGGCAAATGCGGTGTCGGCTCGCATGACCATGGTGGAGCGTCGGCAGCTCAGTGGTTAAGCTGAGCGTCTGGCAAGCCAGAGATACGGGGTTCGATTCCCCGAGATGCCCGCCCTTCCTGCCAGGGTGAGAGGCAAGCGACGCCATGTGGCCTCAGCTGCTGATTGCGTCGTAAAGCCACAATCCAATACAATCGAGTGACCACGGCAACTGGCCAACTCAGCAAGACCGTTAAAACCGAAACGCGGAATATTCGGAATGCCTCATGTTAGACGCCCTGGTCGGGATGAGTGGAGGTGCCAATATGAACTTCTCTTTAAGCATGCGACGAGTCAGGCGAGTTCCGGCTCTCCGCCGACGTGTGACGGCCAGTATAGTCATGGGCGCCAGAACAGGCGCTGTGACGGCCAGGGCAGCGATGGGCGCCAGAACTCACACTGTGACGGCCAGGGCAGCGATGGGCGCCAGCACTCACACTGTGACGGCGGCGGCCAGACTACACTGTGACAACCAGGGCAGCGATGGGCGCCAGAACAGGCGCTGTGACGGCCAGGGCAGCGATGGGCGCCAGAACTCACACTGTGACGGCCAGGGCAGCGATGGGCGCCAGCACTCACACTGTGACAACCAGGGCAGCGATGGGCGCCAGAACAGGCGCTGTGACGGCCAGCACAGCCATGGGCGCCAGAACTCACGCTGTGACGTTGACCGTCGTATGATGTTCTCGAGGAACGTGTTCTGCGGGGCGACGAGACCCCTCCTGCCGCCCGGCATCGCGTAGCCACAGCACAGCGGAGCGGCGGTCCACGCGGGCACAGCACCGGCGCCGATTCACTCCACCGCTGGCCGTCCGACGTCAGCGAGGTCATCCAGAGCCGCCGCGGGGCGCAGTGTGACATGAGACACGGCCGGCGCTCATCACTGCACCTGCCGGCGGCGAGTGGCGGTCAGTGGGTGGTCCGGGGAGTGGCGGTCAGTGGGTGGTCCGGGGAGTGGCGGTCAGTGGGTGGTCCGGGGAGTGGCGGTCAGTGGGTGGTCCGGGGAGTGGCGGTCAGTGGGTGGTCCGGGGAGTGGCGGTCAGTGGCTGGTCCGGGGAGTGGAGTGGCGGTCAGTGGGTGGTCCGGGGAGTGGCGGTCAGTGGGTGGTCCGGGGAGTGGCGGGTCAGTGGGTGGTCCGGGGAGTGGCGGGTCAGTGGGTGGTCCGGGGAGTGGCGGTCAGTGGGTGGTCCGGGGAGTGGCGGGTCAGTGGGTGGTCCGGGGAGTGGCGGTCAGTGGGTGGTCCGGGGAGTGGCGGTCAGTGGGTGGTCCGGGGAGTGGCGGTCAGTGGGTGGTCCGGGGAGTGGCGGTCAGTGGGTGGTCCGGGGAGTGGCGGTCAGTGGGTGGTCCGGGGAGTGGCGGGTCAGTGGGTGGTTCGGGGGGTGGCGGGGAGTGGCGGTCAGTGGCTGGTCCGGGGAGTGGGGTGTGGTGGTCCGGGGGTCAGTGGCTGGTCCGGGGAGTGGCGGTCAGTGGGTGGTCCGGGGAGTGGCGGTCAGTGGCTGGTCCGGGGAGTGGCGGTCAGTGGGTGGTCCGGGGAGTGGCGGTCAGTGGGTGGTCCGGGGAGTGGCGGTCAGTGGGTGGTCCGGGATGAGGAGTGGAGGGTCAGTGGGTGGTCCGGGGAGTGGCGGTCAATGGGTGGTCCGGGGAGTGGCGGTCAGTGGGTGGTCCAGGGAGTGGGGGTCAGTGGGTGGTCCGGGGAGTGGCGGGTCAGTGGGTGGTCCGGGGAGTGGCGGGTCAGTGGGTGGTCCGGGGAGTGGAGGGTCAGTGGGTGGTCCGGGGAGTGGAGTGTCAGTGAGTGGTTCGGGGAGTGGGTGGTCCGGGGAGTGGTGTGTCAGTGAGTGGTCAGGGGAATGGTGGGTCAGTAGGTGGTCAGGGGTGACCACCATTGAACGTTCTGTCGACCACTGATGTGATCCTCCGTAGGCACTGGCCCGCCGGGCCGTCCCACCCCGCGCACCTGGCCAGACTTCTGCTGCGACGAGCCGTCAAGCCGCGTCCCGAACTCCTAACATGCGACACTGCTGGCACGTGACACTCCTGGCACGTGACACTCCTGACACATGACACTCCTGGCACATGACACTCCTGGCACATGACACTCCTGGCACATGACACTCCTGGCACATGACACTGTTGGCACCTGAACATACACGGAACGTGACGCACCAATGTAGAATCATAATCCTACTCCCACCAGGAATGGCTCGCTTGGAATAACAAGTGGTGGAAACAGACTTACTCTGTATGCTAAAAGAAAACTTCATTTCAGCTATAAGTCCGACATAGCATACTCTGTCTGAAAACTTAATTTCAGCTATACCTCACAAAATAACACAATAATAGTAATATTACTTGGTCCGACATAATGATGTGGGAAAAAGGCTTCAGAAAGCACTGATGGTGGTTATTGGTTTTTAGGACACTTCGACCGTTGGGTCACGTAGCGTAGCCAATCTCTCACGTCGATTCGCCACGGGTAAAGAGTAGTGGCGGGCGAGACTCGAACCTACAATCTCTCGATTATGAGACGGGAAACTTATCCCCAGACTACTCCCCCCTCGAAATGCGCTGAAATAAAGCCACCTTAAACGTTCCTTCCGTTGTTTTGGGATTTAGTTCGCTTGATATTTGTGTTTCAACTGATAAATGAAATTAATTATTCATCGCCTTTTGTGAATCCCTTGCTTTTTGGGTGTAACTTGGTATCACGTGAAAGTTTGGGCACGCTCAGCCTTTGTTCACTTCCGTAGCTATACTCTCTCTTTGAGCAGAGGGTGGATCAGTAGTCTCATACCAGGACGCAGCTATCTATTAATGGAGCAGGCGACCAGCTGTAGCCTTTCATAAGGTAACCAGGTGACCCATCAAATCGTGACCGGTCACGTCGAAATCCACATCACAGTAAACTACACATCAGAGTTGGTGAAACACACCTTTATTGAATAAAACCCTTCCGGACACTTCGAAGCTATAAGAGAGCAGAAAGGCTATATTCACATGCGGCACACACTTTCCGTATGCGCTGAAATGCTGACCAGTTACTTTGTTTTGTAGTGGTAAGTTGTTGAGCGTGAGGCTAGTTCTAATTCAAAATGTTTGCATAGTGTTTACCTCACCATCTCACATCACGCCATACCACCATTTGCCCGACCATCTCGTGAACTCGTGAACAACTCAATGTCTGGGACTTCCAAGCTGAGGATTAGACCATTACGGTCGTTTTCCGAGAACTGACTTCCACGATGTGCTTTAGCCAGGCTAGATAATGCACAGTGCATCTCAGCTCTATCCTTCTTAGATAAATACATATTTTCGTTCCCATTTGCAAATAATGAAACGGTACCACCATTTAATTATCCGAATGATCTACAAAATAATGATGCAGTTTGAACATGTCGAAAAAGAACGACAACGAGGTTCACAATTATGGAAGCACGAATAACTGTGACATATCCGAAGGAGAAAGTGACGCATCAGATGTGAAAGAGAACAAATGAAGTGTGCTCATATTAAGTGGAGTAACGAATGTTTAATTAGATTGCAGCTTACCAGAGAAAGCCTTACTCTTCCATCAGGTGCACTCACCCTCTGACAAATGGCTTTAGGACAAATAAATTAAAGTATAAACTGGTTGTGAATAGTAATAACATGGTGCGCCCACAACTCTTCCCCACAGCATGGAACCGCGCTTCCCTAAAACATCAAATGCCTTTTCCCTAATTCACTGAGCACATCCCTGAGCGCTACTGGATGCTCCCGGAACGACTGACGTCGAAAAGGTTCGAGAACAACACAAAGACAGGGAGATGAGCGATTGGACGGGCTGGTGAGAAGTCGCACTGATCGCCTTCCTCACCAGCCTGCACCACGTTCCCGCGGACCCCACCGCTGCTCAGGCCAGGCTGGTATGCTCTGCTGACCTCGGTGACCTGCTGTCCGAGGCGTGGCGAGGGGACGAACTCGGACGGTTCACGACGCCGTCCGAGATCGTGACTCGCACTATGGTTGTTAGCTATTTTTTTCTGATTGAAGGCGATTGTATTATGGTAGGCGATGGCGATGGTGTTGCCTGATCCGATGCACCCATATGATCAGACATACCGCACTTGGCACCAATGTTGTCACAAAGCCTGCGCTCTGAGTAGAGCAAACAGCCACTCGCCGAAGCTAGATGCGCCTAGCAGTACGAGTGCATGCGTAGGCGTATAGCCAGTGCTTCTGTCATTGTCATGGCCTAACGATATTCTCGACTCCTGACCCTTCAGCGATGATACTCATTGACCTAAAAGCACACTTGATGAAGCGAGAGCTTGTGGAGTTTGTGCCACACGACACCATGGATTTCTGGTGCACTTCTCGCACCGAAACCGCTGTCCACAAATAAGATTTGGTGAGGGCCCCTACCCTTCATGAAAATCTTGGCTACACCACTATTCAGACTAGACGGAAGTGTCTGGCATGTCATGCGGCATGTAAGCTGTGTCACACATTTTTGTTGGCTGTTGTTTGAGTGAATTGTACGTTCGGTACACACATGGTGTATATTGGCATGCACCTACACGCACATTGGGAAATACAGGGAATATGCTGTAACTTCCAATGCAGTTATTACAAGATCGCGTTTCCCCGAGTTGTTTAATGCCTTCAAATCGGCCCACTGGTTTCCGAGCCATGCATTTTTTGATAAGGGTGGACTTATACGACGTTGACCTTCCTGTCCCATCTCATTCACATTATCAGATGAAATCTTGAAAATGATCTGCATAGCAGATGCCTACAGCACATGTGAATAACACACATCAGTTGGATACTCTGGTTTTCCATTGCAAACTATGATGGTGCATCCATTTGCATATTCATAACCAAGGCCATCCATTTGACCTTGACCTTGCATGGTTCATGAGCAAACAACGGCGTTGTGGACTTCAGACCATGAAATACACTTTTGAATGCAATACGTTGCTCAGAGTGCCACATTGCACACTGTTTCACATCTTAAAGCTTTCACCGTGACATTTGATCTTAATACAGACTTCAAACACATTTTTAAGAAGTATTTTGAGATCAGTCTCCATAGCGCCGTCGATCGCCGTTCGAATTTTCCAAATCGATCTAGTTTGTTTGTTTATTGGTTGGTTCACGACACACTTTATGCCCCTTTACGGTTAATGGCGCCGCCCACACTGTTTCGCCGGTGGGCCGCGGGATTGGGAAATGTCCTGAGTGGCGCTGGAGTCGAACCCGGGGCCTTTGGTACCCATTGCCCGACACCTTAACCACTTCGCCCGCCCGCCCCCCCCAAATCGATCTAGCCGTTCTTGAGTTAAGCCGGGATAAAATATTTTCCTCTCCGATCAATGCTGTGTGGCTGGGGAGTGCGCTCAATACCGAGTTAATTGATCAAGTCGGAAATGTTCGGAGGGGCTCAAGCCCCCTGACTTATATGTGGAAAGCTCGACTCCTGCCTATATCAGTCCAGTCAATTGTGCTCAAAACTATGAAGGTCTGAAGAAGAACTTCCAAAATGCTGTTTGGATTCTTGCTTATTCTTGTTTTTATTGAAATTTTGTATTGGTTAACGGAGTTCTTGAAAAAGAAAGTGTGTGGGGTTTGAACACGTGCACCGGAAGGGGGGACCCGCCAATCCCTCATATTTTTTTTCGATAATATCTCATAAACGTACGAGATATTGTGTAATGCAACCTTGTAGCCTTCTTAGAAACTGATCCGCAAATCCAATGCAGTAATTGTTGAAATCCGTTGGCAAATATAGGAACTGCGGGGTGCAAAGCCGGCGGACTGGCCGCCACTGGCTCGCTGGCCGGCCGTCTGGCCGCCACTGGCTCGCTGGCCGGCCGTCTGGCCGCCACTGGCTCGCTGGCCGGCCGTCTGGCCGCCACTGGCTCGCTGGCCGGCCGTCTGGCGCCACTGGTCCGGCCGGCCGGCCGCCACGGCTCGCTGGCCGCTGGCCGCCCTGGCCCCACTGGCTGCGGCCGCTGGCCGCCACTGGCTCGCTGGCCGGCCGTCTGGCCGCCACTGGCTCGCTGGCCGGCCGTCTGGCCGCCACTGGCTCGCTGGCCGGCCGTCTGGCCGCCACTGGCTCGCTGGCCGGCCGTCTGGCCGCCACTGGCTCGCTGGCCGGCCGTCTGGCCGCCACTGGCTCGCTGGCCGGCCGTCTGGCCGCCGAGCGTTCAAGGTCACACAGGTTTCGTCGATGCGGCGGCGGGCGGCTCGTCGGCAGTTGATGGTAATAGATGGCAGTGATCTCACCGCCGCAAAGTAAGGCCTCTCGCCTCCACAAGGAAGGCAGCAGTAGGTGGCGAATGCGCTGCCTACGCGCAGTCTGCTCAGGTTCACACCGTCCCTCCCGGCTCTACGATGGCTCGACGGCTATTTTCCGAGGCGTAATTTAAGAACGTGCGACTTGTTACAAACTTCTCCGTCGATGTTATGTTGCCACTCGTCGAGCACACGGACTGAATTCCCTAAGGTTCGGTCTATGGACGGAAGTGGTGCTCGTACTTTTGTACGTGCAGCACGCGTCGTAAACTAGTTCTGCTATTTTAGAAAGGAGCTCGCACCCCAACACAGAAGGGTAAATTTGTACAACTTCGCCCACTTTGTAAGAGCGCCAGTGTGCGACGCGAGAACACCGCATCGTCGGAAAGTCGGCTGGGAGCTGGCGCAACGTGCGATCGCAACACAGGCCAGACATTCTCCGGCTTATCGGAGACGGTGGCTCATTTGTTTCTGCCAACAGACTAGCGGTCGGCAGGGTTCGGAATGCGCTGGCAGCGATGGGCAGCACTGCACGGTGCACAATGTCGAGCGTGTGCTTGCTGGCAGCGCAAACACCATCGCACATGCAGCATGCGTAATCGAGCTTGAAGCGGGTAGGATATCGGTAATGTGACATCAGTTGTTTTACGGTCTGTCGCATCATATGCTGAATAACACACTCAACTATTTGGAGACTTACGACAGCCCTTTCGAAGTGCCTCGAGATGTTTCCAGTGCGTCAACCGATCGTCAAAATGCACACCCAGGGACTTTGCAACGAGCTGAACAGAGATTGCCTTGCCATACAACTCAGTGTGTGGCAGAAGTGTATTGCAGACGCTGAAGAAGTGGAGTCTGTTGAGAAGTGGAATCAATCGATGACGCTCCATTTCTGGAGTTTCCTTACTACTTGTTGCGGTTGGAGTGTCATCGATGATACGTTTGAGCTGGATAGCCAGCTAGCGAAACCACAAACGAACAACGACCACCCGACATGTCGGGGTCTCGCCAAGTCCGTAATGTTGTGCAGCATTATTGCAAGCAACATAACACTCGGGACACTACCTACTCTCACTCCGCTAACGTGCAAAAATAGCTCAGACGGCTCATGCCACACCCAGACACGAAACAGAATCGATCAGGCAGGAGGCTCTGCAGACACCCACGTGCCCGCTTATTCCACCATCACGAGCCTTCGGAAGAATGACGTGCCGCCGAGTCACAGCAAGCTCTCCCACTGTGCCGGAAGTGATAGCGTACAGATGTCGCTTCCGTGCCAAGGCGGCACGAATAGCTGTGTCAAGTTCTGAGAGATGGCCCTTTGTGTCGCAGTGCTCTCTAAGGCTACAATGGGAAGTTACGAGAGGAAAGTCATGCGCTTATAAAGGTCTAAGGTCCTTGCCATCATATTCACCGTCCTCTAAAGCAATTTCCACAAGCACGAAGTCAGTGCAATAAGTCGGTAGTGCGATCGATCTAGACCGACATTAGATCTTGGATGTCATCAGGATTTGTCGCCACATCTGTACAAGATGTAATGGCCTAAACTAACTTCATCTTTCTGGATGGATTGCCCATGGCACAGGAGGTCAGAGGTAGTGAATCCAGTTCAGTAATATCACGTTTTATCTTATCGTGCGCTTCGGAGCTATTCAGAAATTAATGAGTTTCAAGTTCTCCACGTCAATGACGGGTAAAAGCACGACACAGATAAAGCAAGGTATAGTTGCGGGACCTGTAAAGCGCGTTGTGGTTCACGGTGGTTTCCGGGAATCCGAATGCTGCGAAAACCCTGACTTTCCGATGTAATAAATGCCAGTTTTTTCGTATCAGGTGGCAAGGAGAGAACTGTGTCTGCCACATGGAAGCATGCAACTTCCCATGCTTCCACAGCTCGGCATACGAATGACCGTCCTGTGAAGTCAGTGCGCACGCTTGGAATTTAACCGTTGATCAGCGATCGTCCTTGTGTCGCAGGAGGAGACAGCGCGACGAGTGGTCCGATTATGTTGAATCAGCTAGTGTACGTTTGAGTCGTAAGCAATGCTGTATACCAATTGCATGTATTTTTTTCCATCATACCGGCCACACTCGACCGTCGTAGGTCAGAGGGTTTCAGAGATATTCAGCCACTCCGTCACGACGCCTTAGTCTGGCGACGATGCGATCACCAAGGGTGATACAATTTTGCACCCTCGCATGTTGAATCACAGTACATCCAACCAAATAATCATGCAGGATCGTGCGTGCTGGAACACGAGGGCTTCAACGAATTGCCGCTCCGGTAACCCCCTTGGGTTAGGCCCCGGCCCGCCCTGGTCCCCCTTTCCTGGAACACAGGGTTCGGGCCCCCTCCCCCCCCCCCCTTTAGCCCCCCCGGGGGGGGGGGTTGGTGGCAACCCCCCCAAAGGTGGGGGGAGGACCCCCGGGGGCCCCGTCGGGGTTTTGGGGGCGCGTAAATTTTTTAAAAAACCCCCCCGTAAAAGGGGTGTATAGGGGGGGGGGGGGGGCAGGGGTAACAAAAAAAGCTCTGTAAAAAAAAAAAACCCGGCCCCAAAACAAAAAAAAAAAAAAAAAAAATAAAATTTAAATTAAAAAAATAAAAAAATAAAAATATATATATATAAATATATATATAAAAAAAAATATAAAAAAAAAAAAAAATATATTCATAGTTTCACGTGGCGCACGGAGCCTCATCCCAGAGGTCGTAAGTCCGGGTACCCCAGCTTCGACGTTGGTGACAGAAAATATTAACACGCGCACTGCATAGGGAAAGGGAAGCGAAATACGCCCACCCCTCCGGTTTTTCGAAAATAACTCCAGATTTTACTTGCCAATATACGCCATTTTTTGTACACCTGCTTAGAAATATCAGGCACGTCGCCTAAAGCAAGAAAAACGAAAATGGGCATCATTTTTGTTTCGATCGAGTTAGAGGCCGTTAAAGTCAAAACATTTCGTTGCGTCAGACCACAAAAATCAGCGCTGATGCGCTTCCCGTATATTGGCAAAAGGGTAGTGTTCATGGCAATACTAGCGACTTGTTTGATATATATTGATATGCAGTATTGTTTCAAGATCATGCTAGGCCATCGAGGTCAACTCAGGTCAAGTTCATGACAGGCCAATGGAATCAAACTTGTTCAACTGGAAGGTTGTCATGAACGCAAATGACGGTCATGCGATTCATGTTATTTTGCACGTTACTCCATTCTGCAATTTTGGAAACTTCTATTTTGCAATTGTGAACCTAAATGTTTCCATACTGCATTCATGTACTTCAGCCCCTTCTTCGTGAAGTCGATTACACCGACCGTCCGTCGGTCCGGCGGGCGGTCCGGTTCCGGTAACAGGAACCGGCGACTGACCCGGCAAAGTGCTGATATATGGGTGACCTGAGGTCAAATTACGGATTTATAACCTGCATTGGGTCGCTGGTTATGTTGAAAACATTAATGCCCATTTTAGAGCATTTAATGATAATCACAGTCATCCATACCCATGTCAAGCCACGCCACACAAAACCAGCTAAATATGACATATGCAACCTCATTTGACGATGAAGATATTGGCCTAAGGTCACGAATTTTGCACATAATAGAGTTCACCATCATATCCATCCACTCTTAAAATGTTGTTAATCTAGCTATCGTAGGAGGTGAGATCTTGGGGGGCGGGCCGAAATCCTCCCCCTCTCCAATGCGCGTAATTTTCAGAGGCCCTCCAGGGCGCGTGTTGGGGAAGAGTGCTTGTGGGAAGCATGAGACAACTTCCTTTCATGCTAACATAGCAGCCTCAGTGTGTCAGCCCCATCCTCAGTCAACCTATCCTTCCGGAGTGACCTGTGCGTAAGAATCGCTGATGCTAGTGTGCCGCTGATCTTCCAGGTCTTATTTGAATTCGCCTAAGAGGCGTTTTAAGATGGGCTAGTGACGCCTTTTGGTGAACATCAACGGCCGTTGTTGTTGGTGTAGTTTGGGTGTGTACCCGGCCACGATCGCGTCATGGCATTTTCTGCCGGCTTGGAGACCATCTCCGGAGAGACAGACTTTGATAAAATTGTCCACAATGGAGACGATATGAAGATCTGTATAGCGTTGGTTGGTGACACGCCAGCAGCTTTTGCGACCTCTCCCTCATCCTAGAAAGTGAGATCATAATTTAGTAGCTGGGCACACGATCGTCGCAATGCGCTATCAGGCAATCGTTCAGGGTGACACCCATAGTTATAACGCAACGGCTCGGTTCTATTTCAGAGCAAAAGTGTGCCGAGTAATGTTCATCTATCGATTGACGCCGTGATTTCTGTATAATACTCTCTATCAGTGGGTGGTTCATTGTAAGCCTATTATGTGCACACTAATTTTCTGCACACTCCATGGTGGCTTCAGCGCGTTGTTTTAATTCAGTTCAGTACGCACATATCTGACCATCTGATTTTATATATGATCGACATCTGTGTCCAGGAACTGAGTCTCACCGGCTCACAGGACAATCACGCTGTGTGGCATGTGCTGTGGCATGCACTGTGGCATGTCGTTGGTGAATGGAAGAGCCCAATATAGAGCCCTGTACCAATATGTGTCACCGATATGGCCGCATAATGTTTCCACAGACTGAATGCGATTGCTGAGCCATTCGGAGAACCACTGGCTATTCATGGTGTCCCACGATAGCTGCTCCAGGAGATGGCCATGCTCGATACTCTGTCAAGCGCTTTTCAGATGTCGCCCATGACTTGTGACGTCATCAGGCCCTGTGACGTCATCGGCAACCAGTATTGTTAGTCGTCTGTGCTGCATTATCAAGCATTATTTGGTCGCCTCCGTTGGAAGGCCAGGGCGGGAACCGTTTGTTGCCGGCAAACCGTGTGTTGACTGGGTAAATATTGCATCAGTCGCGTGCAAGCACACGCGCACAAAGCTCAGCCTAGCCCACGCTGGCACTATCGACATTGGTTTGTAGTTGCAAGGCTCAGCAGCATCGTCACCGCCTGTGCACATCGGCAATACAGTGGCGGCTTTCCGTGATCGCGGGAAGGTCACAACATACATCGCTACTATTAATAGCAGGCAGTAGGCGTGGCCCAAAAAACTGCACAAGTAATTCTAAGTATAGCTGTCGCAATGCCGACGGCACCGCACACTGGTGACGACCTCCTCCCACGCGATGTGGCCGACGGCTCCGGCAGCGTGGTCTGCCGCGGAGCCAGCACTCCTCTGCGGAGTCACGGGGCGCCCGGCACTCCTCTGCGGAGTCACGGGGCGCCCGGCACTCCTCTGCGGAGGCACGGGGCGCCCGGCACTCCTCTGCGGAGTCACGGGGCGCCCGGCACTCCTCTGCGGAGTCACGGGGCGCCCGGCACTCCTCTGCGGAGTCACGGGGCGCCCGGCACTCCTCTGCGGAGTCACGGGGCGCCCGGCACTCCTCTGCGGAGTCACGGGGCGCCCGGCACTCCTCTGCGGAGTCACGGGGCGCCCGGCACTCCTCTGCCGGAGTCACGGGGCGCCCGGCACTCCTCTGCGGAGGCACGGGGCGCCCGGCATTCGTCACGGGGCGCCCGGCACTCCTCTGCGGAGTCACGGGGCGCCCGGCACTCCTCTGCCGGAGTCACGGGGCGCCCGGCACTCCTCTGCGGAGTCACGGGGCGCCCGGCACTCCTCTGCGAGGCACGGGGCGCCCAGCGTCTTCCCCTGTCGGAGTACGCCGACCGCCAGACGGTCCGCCAGTCGGGAGACGCCGCCGCCGCCAGACGGTCCGCCAGTCGGGAGACGCCGCCGCCAGACGGTCCGCCAGTCGGGAGACGCCGCCGCCAGACGGTCCGCCAGTCGGGAGACGCCGCCGCCGCCAGACGGTCCGCCACCGTGGAGCCGACCCTGGCCAAGTAGGTGGCCATTGCGTCTGCTCGGCCGGCCTGCTGATCTGCCGGGGCTTCTTTGAAGCGAAAATAAACAGTCGAAAAACCTTCCATTTGACAAATGTTCAGTGTGCCTGCATGGTGCGATCAGAAATAAGAACAGACCTTCGCCGAGCGGGTTTGGTTTCGCCACGGCCTGAGCAGTGCCCAGACTCCGTCTCCTGCACATGGAATCAGTTCAACATTAGTTCGGGCCCGCTCATTGGTTGTGATGGCCTCTCTGACGTCAGTGCCTTGCGGCCACGGCTGATGACGTACTTTTATTTGTCAGAGTGACGTACGTTCGTTAATAATGGAATGCCACGCCGCCAGCCAAACGTCCATTTCTCAGCTACGGTTTCGCCATGATAAACCGGGTCTAGTGCTAGGCACGGCGAGTCTTGGCGGATAAATGGACTGGACCCTGTTGTGATCATTCCCGGCGATTGGCGGGCCACTGCTGCGGCATCGATCATTGCGGCGGTTATCAAGACGTGGTCGCCGACGTCGCCGGTGATTCGCACATCGGTGTTGAACTGGACCGGATTTGCTGTAAGTTGACCTGTCATTGTCAGATTAGCGCCGGATCGCGTGGGCGAGGGTATCAGCTGGCTCAGTGAAAGGCCACTTAGCAGCTGCATGCATGGCGGCACTAATCGCCCGGCTTGGCTGGCTGGAAAGTTTCTCGAGGTTGGTGGCGCCGGGGATGTAAGTCGGCATCCAGAAGGGCGTGCGTCAGCTGGCAGTGCGTGCCGTCAGTTGCCGTCGTCATGGCCCTCGCAAGGGCGGCGGAACACGGTGCCGGTGGTCAGCTAGCTGGGGCTGGTCGGCCGCAGCCGCGGTCACTCCAGTGACGAGTCCGCGCCGGCCAAGTCCTGGTGAGTCCAGTGACGAGTCCGCGCCGGCCAAGTCCTGGTGAGTCCAGTGATGAGTCCACGCTGGCCAAGTCCTGGTAACTCCAGTGACGAGTCCGCGCTGTCCAAGTCCTGGTAAGTCCAGTAACGAGTCCACGCTGGACAAGTCCTGGTAACTCCAGTGACGAGTCCACTCTGGGCTAGTCCTGGTAACTCCAGTGACGAGTCCGCGCTGGCCAAGTCCTGGTAAGTCCAGTGACGAGTCCACGCTGGCCAAGTCCTGGTAAGTCCAGTGACGAGTCCGCGCTGGCCAAGTCCTGGTAACTCCAGTGACGAGTCCACGCTGGGCTAGTCCTGGCAAGTCCATTGACGAGTCCACTCTGGCCAAATCATGGTGAGTCCAGTGACGAGTCCACGCTGGCCAAGTCCTGGTAAGTCTAGTGACAAGTCCGCGGCTACTCTGCCGCGGTATAAATGCGACATATAACCACCGCCCTCCCCCTCCACCGCACCCTGACCGGCTCTTCCTGGCTCATGCAATATACATATCGTTTTCCAGTGGTGCTCTCTGACGAATGCATTGTGGATGGTGATGGCCAGCTCGGCCGTGCACGGAAATGGCTCGACCTACTCCGTTCTCGACATCAGCTGGGTGATTGGCACGTGCATCACCAACTCGTAGGCCGTGCTGCCATT
This sequence comes from Imbricaverruca yamaguchii, assembly GCA_034440575.1. NCBI lineage: Eukaryota > Metazoa > Arthropoda > Thecostraca > Neoverrucidae > Imbricaverruca > Imbricaverruca yamaguchii. The sequence continues at coordinate 288,425 of JAOTOL010001478.1, forward strand.
GGCGAACAAGTTAATCTACCCAAGACCACAATTGCGACCGGGAGGTGAGTCGGTTAAGCGTGCCTGCGCACTCCCAGCACGATTTCATTTTGGATGTCGAATGGTACGACGTACCAAGCCCCATCGCCTTTTAAATACGACGTGCTGGGCAGACTCCGGCACATGCAGCGCACGCTACCTTATTATTGCCACGATTCATACATACCGGAGTTTCTCATAGACACACTTCTCACCAGAGGTCCTCATACTCACACTCCCCACCGGTTTTCTCCAGAAATCCATATCTACGGCGTGTCGGACGGAGGCGATAATACTGTGTCATCTACCCGTATCGTGGACACCGGAAACATCGCGGACGCCTGGGAGCAAACTCACGTGCCTTCACTCTGACATAGGCAACATATATCGCGGCCGGAAAATCGGTGGATTTTAACGCTAAGACTATGCAACTCGTCAGCTCGAGACCGCCACTCTGCCTTGCTTTGCTTCTGTGCGAGCCAACCATACCGTGCTCTGTCAATTCAACCACATCCTCCACCTCAGACCAAAACAGCTTGCAATGCCTCTGGAATATCTTCTTTTTTTTAAAGCGAACTACGTCACTCATGCGGCCAGAACCGTGAGCTCAAATGACGACAAAGACGCCAAAATCTTTTCCTTATTGGAAGGTGAAAATACGTGGGTGGAGCTGGTGGTCTTGACTCCGAAGTGTTTATTTTAGCTGGGTTCCCACGGTAGGAGATGACGATGTCCTGACGGGTAGGACAACGCCCCGTCGTGATAGGCTGAAAAATGGAAGGGGAGGGAGACGAACGGCACGCCTCCGCAGTAGTCTGGTCGATATTCTGGCCCACATCAGGTGAGCCGGTGCTCTGGGCCTTGTGGGAAGGCCCGTGGAGGGCTGATGTGGTTGACGCAGCCATGAGAGTCGGTTAGTTTCTTCTCCTTCCGACATCCCACCTCCGCTACGCCCTACAAAGGGGACGCCTGCGGCCGTAGCAGCAGGACGCCAGACTCTACGGAGCTATTCCGGGAGTCGACAGCTTCAGTAAATCGCGAGGGGAATACTCACCAATCCGGTCAAGCTCCGGCGCCGCCCATCTCTTCACCCCGACTAACCGGACCGGCAGATATAGCCAGCGATAGGGCCCCGGCCAGAGGCGGCCTGTCACTTGGCCCATATGATACCCTACGGGCACATCCGCCCCTCCCAGGTATCGAGACTAGCGATGAGACGTGTGTTGGCTGCCCACTACGACTGGCACCGTGCAGCAGGGGACCTCGACTGCCGAAACTCCGCCAACCCTGGATGACTACGGTGCCTCGAGACGGACACGGGGACTGAGGGAGCGCAGGACTTCGACAACACGGAACCGACCGGCAAACTAGGCGACATGGTCAACCTACCCATGGTCAGGAGTGGTAGCATTGCAGTGAAATGTTACAGAGGTGGACGCAGGATGAAAAGAGATCGTTGACACAAAACTGATAGCGGAAAGGAAGTGGTTCGTGTAAACTTAGGACAGGAAATAGCTAGATGATCAATGGGCGCTCAAGATTCCGGAAAGTATGGATAGACTATCGTTAATAGTCTTCCTTTTCGTGGACAAATATCAAGTAGGTTGGTTGGTTATTGGTTTTACGACACATCGACCGTTGAGTCATGTAGCGTCGCCAATCTCTCACGCCGATTGGTCGCGGACGAAGAGTAGCGACAGGTGAGACTCGAACCCACAACCCCTCGATTGTGAGACGAGCAACTTACCCCTAGGCTACTCGTCCCCAAATATCAGGTAGGGTTCATGGACATAGGACCACACGATGGATGGGACCGGCTTAGGGATGGATGAAGACTATAAAGAGTCCCTCGAAAACACCTCTGCACTTCCACACCCAATTCCGGAGCGGCTATGATAACCAGAGAGAGTACCGACCCACTATCACTCGTGTCGCCTTTGTTCCTTCTTGGCACTGTCTGTGCTGGGCTGTGACATTTTGCTCTTGGCCAACCATGTGATCTTATATGGAATGCTATACCAACAAGAATGTGATGAATTGCTTGCGACAGTCTCACACGGGTCTGTGCACCAGTCGCTCCCGCAAATATCCAACCCGAACGGCAACACAAATCGCGACAGCCTCTGTTTCTGAGAGTTCGGATAGCACGGTATTCCTGTTGTAACCCTGATAAAGGTGGATCAGCTGGTGAGACTGCCACACACCATGGCTGGAGGTAGGAAAACGGACAAAACCCAGGCGGGAAGGCACTTCAGCGCTGTCGTTCGGACAGTGGTTTGGTCAACTAATGGACATAGCCCGCGAATGATCTGTTATGGTCGAAGTGCCCTAAAGCCCAAGTAACTAACTAATGGACATAGCCAGCTAAAAATGTCTGCACAGCAACTCGAGCGCATGCTATGCAGCAAATAAAGTACCAGCCGTCGAGGTCACGTTTCCCACCGACCAGCGAGGTGTCAGACTGATGCGTATCGGTGGAGCAGATTTTCCCGAGAGATGGCGAGGGCAACAATAGACTGCGAAACGAGCTGCACCACAAGAACGAGAGACGGCCACTCAGCACGGGCCTTCAGAAGCGTCAGAGGTGCGTCTATCTTGCGATGGTGTCATCTCGGGAACGGCTACTTGGAGCAGCAGCGTCAGTTCGGAGCAGACCGAAGACTCGGTGGACGGCAGCCTCGCCGCGGACCGCAACGCTGACGTCCCGACACAGGCCGCCCCGGCAGCTGACCGATATGGGACACCGAATCGAGCGGCAACCGCATCGATCAATGTGCTTAAGGTTAATGTAGGGAGAGTAGCCGCCGGGGACTCGTCCTAGATCAGAATTGCAGCCAAGGGGGGGGGGGGTGGAGGGCGAGAGTGGAGGCCCGACCCCCATCTCCTTAGTAACCACAAGTATATCAGATAAAACAAGAAATTGCAAGATTTTCACCACACAAGACAAAACAAATTCGGCATTTGTTTCAACAAAGTCGGACTCTGTTTCGTGACATTTGTTTTTGGTCATGCCTTCCCTTAAGAAAATCCCGACTGTGCCATTGTCTTGGACAATTGATGAAAAAGCTCTGGAGGGCAAGGCACAAAACAGAAGGAATAAGGGAGTGAACAGATCTGAAGGACACTTGGAAAATGATTTGACGGCATTATATTTCGATGGACGGGAAGGCCAATCCTTTGGAGGACGTGCGTAAACGAACTCTTCGGGAGCTCCTTTGCGGATGGAAATTATGCAAAAGTGCACATTGCAATAGTGTAGAGCACGGTGGATAATAGTTCGCCCACTTCACGCCATTTTCAGGAAAAACCGCTGATATTTTGAACTGCAGGCGGTGGCTTTCAAGTGTCCCGCAGACAAGGCGGGACGCTTCTTGTATGTGCTAAAGCTGTGACGGGACCACAGTGAATAGTATGGTCACGAAGGCATCGTGTCGTTAAGGCTGGGCGAGATACATCGGTACACTGGTTGTTTGTATGCCACTTGCACTCCAACGAGCCTAGCTTGAGAGAGATGTATCAGGGGAAGATGACGATATGCCACGGAACCACTCGCACCTCTCGAACACGGCCCGGTGGTGACATTGCTGCCATGCCGTTCAGCTTCGGCCGCCCCCGGGAAGGTGGACTTCATCCTTGATGAAGTAGCACACGTGCTACTTCATCATGTGTGATATTGGCTCAGATAAATATTATTTGTAATTTTTGCTTCACTGTGCTACTATCTGTGCTACCATAAGCTATCTCACAATATGTTTCCAGCGTGGGAGCTGGTTCGGGGAGCCTTGCAAGGTGGCTCGCACTGCTGTCTCGCCCACTTCGCCTCTCCATTGGCAGCTTGTGACAGTCCGACAATCTGAAGGGTTGCGTTTCCGTCATTCTGAACCGACATGCACCAGCGTGGTTTCACGCCAAGTTGCATCCTTACTGCGCAGAATGTTCGAACAACCTGTTCCTCGGAACGCTTGCTGTAGAGTCTGCCCGGCGAAGATCGGGCCGCGGCTCGGCCGCTCATGCTGACCAGTGTCTGCTGTGTCTCTCAAGTGTCTGTTGTGTCTCTCAAGTGTCTGCTGTGTCTCTCAAGTGTCTGCTGTGTCTCTCAAGTGTCTGCTGTGTCTCTCAAGTGTCTGTTGTGTCTCTCAAGTGTCTGCTGTGTCTCTCAAGTGTCTGCTGTGTCTCTCAAGTGTCTGCTGTGTCTCTCAAGTGTCTGCTGTGTCTCTCAAGTGTCTGCTGTGTCTCTCAAGTGTCTGCTGGGCTCACCCGGAAGCCATTCTGCTCTCGCGGCAGCCGACGGCGATGCAGTCGTTCGCAGCAGAGCGGTTCGACCGACACCGGCTGGCCGCTCGAGCCAGTCGACCGGAGTGTCAGGTCATGCAAGATCCCCGGGATCAGGTTTGACGCCGCTATCTACGCTGACCTCACCAACTGGGAATCCATAGTTGTCAACTCAGGATTCCCTAAGCATCAACTGCTACCACCGCTAAGGATTTCCAACGAGGACACCGAGCGTGGCATCGGCACCCCGGTGAAAATCCGGAATACTAGTGTGATTTTTATGACTCAACCTCAATAAAATGAATCAAACCAATCAAATCCACTTCCCGTATCAGATGTCCTGCAAATCTAGCCTTGCGTGGGCAGAGGCAACACCATGTCATTAACTTGGTAATGCATTAGAAAGGTTGTTTGTTCTTAGGGACTGTCACTTTTCAATTTTCAACGCCACTTTTCAATTCACACGTTTACAACGGTATGTAGCACTCGTCCGGCCTCGCCGCATTAAGGGAATCGCGAACAGCTGATGCTACTTCTCTTCTTTTTATAGAAAACTGACGGGAGCACGTGGCGCAACACATTTGTGGAACGTGACTGATGAATAGCAACTGAAAGCCAAGCGCCGACGAGCAGACCACATCGAGCCCATCCGCTCTCGTCGAAGCCCAACTCGAAGCCGACCGGGTGCCCCTTGTACACCACTCAGAATGCACTCTCCTGACAGGGCTCTTCTGCTTATAGGCCAAATACACAAAGGCTAAACGACATGACAGATTACGATACGATACGATACGATGCGATTACGTGATCAGGGTACATCTGATGCAACAAAGTCAGAACAGCAAGGTCTTGTGACAGCATTGTCAGAGAAGCAGCAACGTTGAGCTGAGTTTGCATTAATCACCAGTGAAGATTGCTGCAGTTGTCAGTGATGCAGGTGCATCATTCTGGGCTGTAAATAGTCGCAGCAGTACTGGTGAAGCGTCACTCCAGCCAACTGCCAACCCGGTGGCACCTTCACTCGCTGGTGCTCCTACACCTGTGTTGTTGATAAGTCTTCAGTGAAATATTAGATCCTGGAGATAATTCAGGAAAAATAGTGCCAAATTCAGAATCATAGCAGGGGCTATTCTTCAAATTGTAAGTTTGGGTCTTTGAGGTCTTCGTTCCTGGGATTCAGGCGCAACAATTTTAGACACAGGCTATGGGTGGGAGGATGTACAAAGTGCCAGGCACAATGCACAATATACAATGCACATGCGGCGTCACGGAATTTCCTGATAGATAAGAAAAATGTCACGCAGCTGATAGCGAATTGCGTTCAATTTGCACGGCATGTAATGCATGGTTTTTAGCTAATTCTTTCCTGCAAGTGCACTCAAAATAGCAATGAAAATGGAGATAAAAATTCCGAGAAATTTGCAGGAACATCTTGATATAATTGTGGCTCTACATATTTTAAGGTACACCATATATAGACTCGAGAACAACGATTGGTTTCAAAATCCTTAATGTTACTTATATGCTTAGCATAATTATCTACTTGGATAATGTCCTCTCAATTGGTAAGGCTTTTGTGGACACATCAATTGCGCAGGCTATAGAGGCCACACCATCAATTGCGCAGGCCACACCATCCTTTCAGGAGCAGTTTTCCACTCCGACACCCAAGCCTACACAATATTTATTGGCCCCGTGCACGTGGCCCACACAATGAGACCGCTCACGCTGCCGGTAGCCCTGGCCCACTCCAGAGAGGGCCCATGGCCGGTGGCGTGACGCCGCCACCCGTGTCACAGCCGTGACATTGTTTTGACCGCGTTGCTAGGTGACATGGTGACGTTCCTCCCGTGGCGTTCCCAGGTCGATTGCCCGCTAAAATATGTATGCCATTGTCGGCGCGGCTGGTGTTGGCTGTCAGCCGATGTGGGCGATACGGCGGTACTCGGTGATTTGGACGGCTGCGATTTCGGCCGAGCAGCTGCTGGACAGTCGAGATTGCAGTCGAGCAGCTGCTGGACAGCCGTAACTTCAGCCGAGCAGCTGCTGGACAGTCGAGATTGCAGTCGAGCAGCTGCTGGGCAGCCGTAACTTCAACCGAGCAGCTGCTGGACGGCCGTGACTTCAGTCGAACAGCTGCTGGACGGCTGCGATTGCAGCCGAGCAGCTATCAGCCAGCAGGGTGACGTCACCCGTCACCTGCGCCAGGCTTGTCAGACCTGCGCCAGGCTCGTCAGACCTGCGCCAGGCTCGTCAGACCTGCGCCAGGCTCGTCAGAGCTGCGCCAGGCTCGTCAGAGCTGCGCCAGGCTCGTCAGACCTGCGCCAGGCTCGTCAGAGCTGCGCCAGGCTCGTCAGACCTGCCAGGCGTAGAGCTGCGCCAGGCTCGTCAGACCTGCGCCAGGCTCGTCAGAGCTGCGTCAGGCTCGTCAGAGCTGCGCCAGGCTCGTAGACTGCGTCAGGCTCGTCAGAGCTGCGCCAGGCTCGCAGGCTCGTCAGACCTGCGCCAGGCTCGGGCTGGCAGGCTCGTCAGACCTGCGCCAGGCTCGTCAGAGCTGCGTCAGGCTCGTCAGAGCTGCGCCAGGCTCGTCAGACCTGCGCCAGGCTCGTCAGACCTGCGCCAGGCTCGTCAGACCTGCGCCAGGCTCGTCAGAGCTGCGCCAGGCTCGTCAGAGCTGCGTCAGGCTCGTCAGAGCTGCGCCAGGCTCGTCACGCGGCGCGGCCCCAGGGCGTGCAGCCGTGCTCGTGGGTTTAGGCAGTTGCTCGGCGCCACCGCCGGTACTCTGTTCGTGACAACCTGCAGCCTAAGTAAGCAGACACGTGCGGGGAGGGTGGAATCTGAGGAGTCGTAAAAAGCAAAACAGCTGAGGCACCCAGAAAGATTCACAGGGCGCTGAGCTTAACTATGGATTAATTGAAGTCAACCACCAATTGACGTAATTTTAACAAGAAACACACGATGACGAAAGCACCTCAAAACCGTCCAAAATGCGGAAATGGCAGGCTGAGGTGGTGCAACGTGAAACTGATTTACATCGCAATGATATTTATATTAGTTACGAAATTTAGCATAGGCACGAAAGAAAAGTATCAAGTGATCTGATGATTTGCCCTGCAGATTCAAATGTTCTTACGCCCCTCCCTCAACATATCAAAGCGCTAAAAGAAAGCAAAATTTGCATAGTCGCTTATGTACCAGTGGTGTTTTTCAACCGGGCAATTCAAGAATCGGAGACAAAAGCACCGGCCACTATCAAATCCCAGGATGTGCTTTAACCCGGTCTGCCTCTCACGTGAAGTAGTGACAGCATATGATGGCCGACAGTCAAGTTCTCGGCTTAATAGGACGGCGCAAACCCAACCGCTCGGGCTAGTCTAGCTTCCAACACTGACCGATCTAGCCTACTGGTTTGGGGCGGGATGTAAGTGGGAGAGGGCCGGTTCAAGCCTGCCCTCCTCCGAATGGTGTGCTCGGTATTTGCGTCAAGGGGGCAAACGGATTTCGAATACACATAACTTCTACTAGCCCACATTTTTAAAGACCGGATTTTCATCAATATTTCTCGAAACGGACTCATATGTTAACTTGAAATAACTGTTGAAGCATAATGTTCTATGGGGCCCACTCCATATATAATTAAAATTCGCCAGAAGTAGGTTCCCCTCTTGTTCCAAGGCTTTCTTTTCTGGTATCTCCTGATAAGTCAGCTCGTGCTGCTAACCTTACACCTGTACAAATAACTGCGAACGGGACAGTGTACTTTCATTGAAGGATGCGAATATCCTGCGAGCAGCGATGTAGGAAAAGGTTCCGTCAAGTGTTGAATCCAATCCAATTTAAGGACTTCAGAACAAAGTACCCCATCGTTGTATAGCAAGTGTGTGCACAGCTTATTGGTTAGTTGGCGAAACATCCGTAATACCTCATGGCACCGTGATTGAAGGATATTCATTTCGAATAGTTGTAGCATGAACTTTGCGACAGCTAGGTTTTTCCAGTTATTCTCGAAGATTGTTTAAAGAAATTCGATCGCATAAACAAGTGTCTTCTTCTGGTTGCTCCGCACAACTACGAACAAAATAAATCACTTCATAATTGGTACTTGATACATTGAGCCCCTAAGGGGGCTGATTGCAGTGCCTGATTTGTTCCGTACCGATTCAGGTCGTTCGTTGTGGCTTGATTTACAGTTCGAAGTGAGTTCGATCATGTCTTCCATTCAAAACACTACCATTATTTATTTACGCTCGTTGTGACAGCTTCGGCTTTCAGGGCTTTGTGAGAGACTGGGGTAACCATTGTGCGATTCTGACGAGGTGCGGATTATTCGTCGCCACCCGATACGACAGGGTAGGGCTTCAAGAATGGTGGACATGCGCGAGGTAATATATGAACGACAGTAACGGCATGGACACATTTGTCACGGCTCTAGGGTGTGGGTGTGGCGATCACTAATGGATCTGTTGTCGCTGCGCCACCATTCACTGGTCGCGTGCTATCGCGAAGAAAGAATGAACTTGAAAAGCTGCTGCTGTCTCCAGGTGGATAGATGGCGGAATACTGCGTGTTTCTGTCGCCAGGCAGGTGCTGGTGACAGCGTGGAATGAAGCGTAATTAATTCACCAGCTCAAGTGGAATGAATGAAACAAAGTCGACAGTACATCCGGATACACCTGCGCGTGGTCTATTTGCAGGCACTTACAGTCCGCTGTAACGCAATCCTAAACAGCCGGTCATTATAATCACTGGTGATCCGAAAACCTTTCCCCAGCCATTCTTATCCGACGGCGGTTTGCCACCTTCACTTTCTCTAATTCAGCCCCGGTGGTGCTGGAGCTCTGGAACGAAGATTGGCCGATCCCATGTCTGGACGTTCAGACCAATCAAAGCCCATCCAATTTTAATACCTTGCATCAATCGGTAGCAATCCGAGTCAGGACAGAGGTCATAATTTACGAGGAATTCAAGCATTGGCAGTTTGAAATCACCTGTGCGCCGAATGTACTCGAGAAGGCTCGACAAAATGAGCACCAGAACGTAATTTACTCTAAATCATATCTTGCTAAGTATTATTTCACCCTGTTGCATGTATAAATCAGGGACCATATCAGGTCACATCCTTTGATTATACACCATACGTAGCATACAACGGATAGTATCAGAGGGCAGATAACTATTTCGGAGTTCTCTGGGGCCTGGATGTTTCTTACTTTTAGCAAGTTATGTGGACCGTTATGACAACCAGAAGGGCGAATTAAAACGGGAAGGCTGGTGTTCAGGGTGGGGTTTTGGCGGTAGGGAGGAAGAAAGCAGAAAATATAGCTACCCATTACTTGAACTCGTCGGATTTACGTGGATGATTTTTTAAAAATTCCTGACTAATATCGCAAACAATCCCAGAAAAAAAGAGAATTTTCCTAAATATTTATCTTCTGTTTAAGGGCGGCCAAATGACCATACGTCGTCAGGCACCCACTCGCCAAATCGGCTCACGGAAGGCTAATGGCTGTCTGGTCTGGAATCTGGAAGGTATTTAGAACACTGCGTTAAAATACCTTCGTCATGGGATCATTTGGGCGTATAAACATAGCAGACGTAGAGTTACCACGCAATGTTTTTTTGGTGGTCAGGACCAGTAGGGTGTGTCGGCAAACACTGAACACATGAGCGATAGTGGGGCATTACGATGACGCATCTACGCATCTAAGCATGTATAAAATGTCTTTAAACAAATTCACGTCAAGTAAACTGGAGGTTCTTTGTGGCAATCAATTTGTTGTCATTTGCGACACTAGCGGTCCAGGCGGCGAAATTTCAACTTCTGTTCATAGATAGCTTGCGTTTCATTAAGTTTGAACTATAACCTTAGGCTATAACTAAGAAAAGCACACAGCGAGGCCGAAAGCTTCATCTTTGTAGTTTTATGACACTTTTTAACGTAAAGGTTGTAGACTGAACAGCACAGGTATGGGGTGAAAAAAATATTGGGAGGTAATTGTGCAATCAGAATTTTCTTAAGGTGGGGGCCCGACGAAAAAAAGTGAAGAGACAGAGAAAGCTTTCGGGGCGCGAAGCGAACCGAAGGCTTTACGTGGCTTTTAGAGCTTTACGAAAACATCACTATTTCTCGTTTGATCTAGTGTATTGTTTATTGGTAAGGGCGAGGGCCGTTCCTCCGGGCCCCCTTGGCTGCGCCTTTGTTCGGATGGCTCAATGCATGAAGACCCAGTCCACTTGGTGGGCCCAAATGGACTGTGGAGGGGGGGGGGGTGCCATATAGAGTCCATGCTAAAAATTCAAATTAGTATGAAGGCGGAGACAATATTGGACGGGGGATGTCCTTCCAAGAGCATGGAAAGCTACACAGCCTGCTACGCAACATAATATGGCCTTGCATATTTACCTTAATGCAAGTGCATTTCTCAACAAATTCAGAGCGCGGGATACATGTCGTATATAACGCCAAGAAGGCGGAAACGGTCGGCTGATCTGCGTTGACTAATTCAACGGAGCATCGGAACTCAAACAACGTACAGTAACCGCTCCACCTACCTATGACGACAGCTCGGCGGTCGACAGTCGCACGCTATCTGTGTCCCATGGCCTCACACGCTCTCTGTCCCATGGCTCCCATGGCTTCACGCCACTTCAACCAAACACGAATGGAATGGTGTTGGACCTCCCCGCCCAACTATGGCAGAGGAAGTCCGGCCACCACCCTCGCCGAGTGCTCCACGGCTTGAGTACGGTAACGCCCCCCCCCCCCCCCCCAACTATGGCAGAGGAGGTCCGGTCACCACCCTCGCCGATCGCTCCACAGCCTGAGTACGGTACCGGACATCCCCCCCAACTATGCAAGAGGAGGTTCGGCCACCACCCTCGCCGAGTGCTCCATAGCCTGAGAACGGTACCGGACATCCCCCAACTATGGCGGAGGAAGTCCGGCCACCACCCTCGCCGATCGCTCCACAGCCTGAGTGGACGGGATGTGGCTCCACCTGCAGCAGCTGATCGACACCGCGCCTGATCTCGTCTCCTGACGGATCTCTGGTCAGCGGCGGATCACGTGGTCTCCCACCGCTCCCAGTCGATCACACTGCCTTAGTTATCGGTCCGAAGGTTCGCCATCGTCAATCGGGACTGACTGAGATATTCGCTTGCCTGTTGGCTTCTCAGTATAAGCGCGACGGCTCGCTCACGAACTGTAATCCCGCTGCCGATAGCGATGTCCAGGAGCCTCTGGATAGCAATAGTAGGCGTAACACCGGATTACAAACCGCATCACGTCCTGCAGATGGATCGGTAGCGGGCGCAGGTATTATCGAAGCGGCACTTCGCCACTTCTAATGCGTTGGCACTCGTTCGGGACCTTGCACCTGCACCTCGCAAAATTAAACAGTTGAGCAAAAAACATTTCCTAGATTATCACGGGCCGTGAATAACACTAAGTGATAGCCTATAAGGTTTTTGTTGTATCTGGCGAGGCAGATTTTAATCTTGCGTTCAACGCTCTTCAGGCTGATTGTCGATGTTCTTTCTATCTCCCATAAGTTCCTGACCTCTGTTGCAGCAGTTTTGATGACAAATTGATGTCGATGGCAAACTGATGTACGTGTTTCAATCGGATAATCGCAGCAATCTTCCCATCACTATTACCCTGCAAGAACCATAGATAGTTCACGACATTTGGGTTCATCGGTAGTTTTGCGTTGGGAAAGCTGTTTGGTTGTCCGAGTATGAAATGTTCAGTATTTGTTCTTGTTTCTATCTTACAACTTCAAAAATCCGAGTGGTAATGTTCACACTGGTTAGTCTAATCCGCGACTAGTGCTAGTGGCAGGGAACACTGAGCATTGGGGCGAATATGGTCCTCCCCCTGCACTCCTTCAGCGCACGTTATCTGAGGTAAGTCAAGGTTTGGCGTGTGTTTGAACAGGACCAGAGCGACGGGACAGATGCATTAGACTTCAGGAAGGAAGGCCAGCAATGATCAGCGCTAAGAGCTCTGCAACTATTAGCGGCACCGTAGATAAAGCAATGGTATCCGTACGTGCTAGTGAACAAGCGTCAGAGCGAGAGCGAGAGCGAGAGCGAGAGCGAGAGCGAGAGCGAGAGCGAGAGCGAGAGTTGATGGTGCGAGCTGGCGACACAAGCTGGTGACGCGATGGAACGAGAAAGAGGGAAGATGCGAAGAGGAAAGATGCAAAGAAGAAAGATGCGAAAAGGAAAGATGCGAAAAGAGCCTCCTTTGAAGGTTGGATGACCGACCAGCGTTCAATCCCTGCTGAGCGGAAGACCCCCTCTGCAGACGATGTGGACAGGTGACTCTCGGGGAAGTGAGCCGTATTATATGACGACTGTCTTGCGGACGTGGAGTCCGAGTCCGCGATCGAGCTCGCGTCGAAGAAGCCGATCCTGCCATTTCAGTTGTTCCTCTCACACCACGGCATCCACAGAAAGGATAAGCTGCACTTTGTGCTTGATGGATCGTATGTGCAATGGTGGTGAAGGGAGGCTCGACTCCATGCCCGAATTTAGGAGAGAACCTGATGTCCACGCTTCTGTCAGTAAGCCAGAACTTCAGCACGGGCCGTGCGGAGTACTGTGCTGACAGCAGGGCGGCGTGTCGTCAGATCTACCTTGGCGAAAAGGACCGCAGATATGTCCAGTGCTCGAGGGAGAGGCCTACAATTCCAGCGAGTTCAGCTTGGCTTAATCAATTCGCATCATATGGTGCTCTCAACTCGACCATCCATGACCACCTGAACCAGCAGAAGATTGAAGAACCTCAGCTGGGCCAGAGAGTGAAGCACGGCATCTGCGTAGGTGACGTAGGCAGCATCATGAATTTCTGAGTTTTGAGTGGAGGCACACACTTGAAGACAATTTTATTCACATCACTTTTTCCTTTTGACATAACGAAGTACAACTTTTGCCAATTTTAGTCCACGTTATGAGTGAGCTTTTGGTCATTAAGAACACGCAGGACCTCCAGCAGCAGCCCTACCCACTGTAAAGGCTAAATGTACATTACCCATATCATACCATCATCAAAAAATCTACAAGGGTCATACAAAATCACCCATTAATAGACATTATCCATATATGCGTGCACATTCTTGGTTACATCAGTTGGCATTTTTGCATCACCCATCTCCCCCTCCACTCTACAAAATATAAATTTCAGGACACTAGACGTAGGCCTCATCTTCTTACCCAGGAGGCCACGGAATATATGTAGACTGTCAAGGGCATGTCTGGCAGCGCTAGTATCGGGCTCTACGAGACCCGCGTGCCAGGCAGCGCGTCTGAAAGCGGAACCATTCTTGGAATTCAATGGAACACCAACGATGACCAGATGCCCGCGACCACGTCTAGCGTCTCTCCTCCCAGGACCCGGAGTCAGCTGCTTTCCGTCATCTCCAAACCTCCCGCCGCAATGGGCCTTCTGCCGCCATGGGTCCCCCTTGGGAAGATCGGTTTCCGGCAGACCTGGACACAAGTAGCAGCGCACTCGTGTCACTCGAAGGTGCCGTCAGAGCTGAGACCGGACGCTGAAATGTGGTGGGAACCTCACTTTTGCACGTGACGTCCTTATCCCGCGTCATGCTGGACTTGTAGGCCAACCGATATCATGTGTTTTGTGACGTGTCTAAGATGGCTTACCGCGCCATCTTTATCTATTTCTCTTTGGTCTAGGTCGGGGAGTATCAAACAGATAACAAATAAAGCGTGCACATAAGAACCCGCTGAGCTCCGAGTGCACAGTGGCATCATGGACAGCCAGGATAACTGCGGAAGGATACATTCTGCATGCTTTGCCTTGAAATGGGACGATTCAAAAGACGCATTATTCAAACAATTACACCTGAATGACTGGGAAACTCATGGAGACCGGACACTAACCAACTTCCACAGCTAAATACCAAAAAAAGCTTGTGGTTCTTCATAGACAGTCTTCGATCTCCGAGACGAACTGGCCGCCGGATAGGGCGTACGTGACTTGGCATGACGTCATGTCTGTGACGTGACGTGACTTGGCATCGTGCCCGTGACATGACATGACGTCATGTCCGTGACGTGACGTGGCATGGCGTCATGTCCGTGACATGACATGACGTCATATCCGTGACGTGACGTGGCATGACGTCATGTCTGTGACGTGACGTGACTTGGCATCATGCCCGTGACATAACATGACGTCATGTCCGTGATGTGACGTGGTATGACGTCACGTGGACTGCTCAGATTGGCCGTTCGGAGCGGCCCCTATACGTCATGCCCGCTGGCGGCTCAACTCATGTGAGTCAGCCGCCCCCGCGTCAGTGGCTGGGAGGGGGTCAGCAGCTGGGAGTGGGTCGGCAGCTGGGAGGGGGTCGGCAGTTGGGAGGGGGTCGGCAGCTGGGAGGGGTTCGGCAGCTGTGAGGGGGTCGGCAGCTGGGAGGGGGTCGGCAGCTGGGAGGGGGTCGGCAGCTGGGAGGGGGTCGGCAGCTGGGAGGGGGTCGGCAGCTGGGAGGGGGTCGGCAGCTGGGAGGGGGTCGGCAACTGGGAGGGGGTCGGCAGCTGGGAGTGGGCCGGCAGTCTATGCAGGTGAGGCCGCCCCCCCCCCCGTGACGGCAGCCTTAAGCGGCAGGGTCGATAGCGGCCTCCAGTCCGTGCAGCGTTCTCGGCGGGCGCCGAGTGACGCGAACTCGGAGTTAACAGCGGCCACTCGAGGATGATCGTCGCGCCCGAGGGTTAGAGACGTGACCCGTGCCAGAGGTCGCCGCCTTCTGGCACTGCCGCCCTCCCCGTACACCAGGACAACTTCACCGATGTCAGGCGCTCATGCGGCCGGCTTCGCGACAATTCGTGCAACTCTCTCAGACATTGCAAGACATTGCAGACAAGTCACTGCTCCATCATTTCGCCAGATGACTAGAAACTCTTTCCCGCTTGCACCCAGCTCTGTATGGAAGGGTAGCTGGAGCAACTGCTGGTTACAATAGTCCCCGGATAGTTGCTGCACCACTTAGGAACTGTGCGAGTGCTTACAACCCGTCCACCTCGACCTCAGCTAAAAGTCAGAGCCAGAGATTTAGCTGCAGAGCGAGCCGGTGGAACATGATGGTAAGCTCAACATCATGGTGACAAATGGAACTCACGCACTCGATCCGGACAGCTGTTTTCGTACACCCGACCATACTTTCCCAAAATCCTCCCCATTAGGATGACACCTCGGGAAGGCGTCACCACTGAACAGAGTCCGTGCTCAGACGCGTCGTACGCAGCCAGTCAGCCGGTCAGCGACTCGGCCGACAGGACGAACGACGAAGCTCCCATCAAAACAGGGAATACCCGCAAGCGCCACCCACAGGTCACCGGAGGTCGCGTGGATCGCAGCCTCCGGCTAAGTGACACAGAAGCCAAGATCCTAAGTGGATCGCTCTGGTGGTGGCACAGTTGATTAGAAGCTCCACGCCTTGCTGGGGTGACTATGCATGTGCAAACTTCCGGAGTAGACGAGCTCCACCTTCTCGGAGGATCGCGTGCGCTGCGTGCAAACCTCCGACAGGCGACCTTCGGCGGAGTTGTGGGGCGGCTCCCGGCACCTGCGGAACCTTCCGCAACTGCTTACCAGTCGCTACACAGCCCGTCTCCGAATCAGAGTTCGAATTGGCCCCGATAGGCCTTGCGGGCTTGGGGCCAGGCCTCGATACGGGTATGACGGGGCCGAAATTTTATATAAATGATGGGGCCTGGACAGAGGCAGACTTGATATCAAATTTTGTTTCTTTCTACTGTTTTTTTTTGCTTGCTTTCAGTTGGTGATTACATTGTATATATATACGAAACCAACCTGTGTGGAAAATCGAAAATTTTTAATAGCATGATGCAACATGAGTAGACCATTCCGAATGGAAAACAGATTATTCAACTTTGGCACCACATCAGACATATACTGCAAAATATCCATGTCATGCATGTCACAATGTTCTCAAGAATGTTCCATTTTGACTCGTGATTGCCAGCATCGAAACTAATATGCAGAAGTGCACACTCGGTAACATATGACCAGACGTCTTACACTTAGTTCAACAAGATTATAATTTCTGAAAAGTGCCCCGGGAAGAATAGGTTTATTGACAGATATGCTAAATGGAGTTGCATTAAGTTAGAAAAAGAACATTGCAAGCAGAACAATTGGTAGCACAGTTTTCCATGATATATTTGTTGACATGCTACCATACATTCAGCTTTATATGATGTGATCCACAAGGCTATATCTCCCTATGATTACGTTGATATTTTTCACCCCACCCGGGCCGAAGTTCAGGACTGTTCCGCAGTCACAAACTATCACCAGCGGTCGCCCGTGTTTACAGAGAACAGTCCCGGAGTCGCGTCGAGCCGATCTGGCGACTCCTACACCACTCCTGCTCGGGGACGGGTCAGGCCGTTGGACAACTCGACCGCACACACCACGAGAAAAAGGTATAAATTAGTGTCATTCACCTTCGCCAGTGAGGGGTATACTTTAGGGGGTGATGCACCCCCTAGAAATTCTTGTGGATTACTTCCGAACAGTTTAATGAAAACCAGGGAAATCGTTAAGTCCCTCTAGGGCGTCATTTCCAGAACTTTGGTATAATTTGATTTTTAAGCCATGTCAGGTAACATTGCAGAGGAATGACATCATAAAACGGGACAATTCCGACCATTAAAAAACGAAATGGCTGATTATCTCATCTTGACAAGAAATTATGACGTAAAGCGACACAGCTTGTGCAGTTTAGGCTAATAGATAATTGTATTGGAATTCAATCATTGTCTCTGTAGAATTCCAAGGTCATTCAAGGCCACTGACACCACTTGACCTAGATGACCAAAAAAACTAAAAGTGTACATCTGTTTAAATCTACGAAGCGTTTTCTATAAAATCGTTGAGATCTCAATTTTTGAAAATTCGACCTTTGACCTCACCTGAAGGGTCAGATCAAAGGTCATGAGTCAGAGCGAGGATGTCTTTTTGACAATAGTCACAAGAGCCGCGTTTACGGTGGGACTTTACTCTGCTCCAGATCGTAGCTCGCCTCGAGCTAGTAGAGGTGGGTGGTTGAGTCTCCACAGAGACCAGTAAGCTGATCGATAGTATAAGCCGGTGTTTAAGCAGTTAGCATCCCTAATTTCAACATCATTCAGAACAAATAATTTGGGAATTGAGACTGTTGCTAGAGTTACAACTACGTACCCGTGCTCATTTCTCCTTATCAATACGTTAGGTCAGCTCACTGTATCCTGTCGCTGGACCCGTGAGAAGGAGCAAAAACGTGTCGGGTTCAGCTTGCTCGTGTTCCTGCCGGCCGTCTATGGCCGATTTGAGTGTCACCACCGCTCACAACCGACGCCATCCACGGCGGTGTATGGCGTACATCACGGAAGGGAGCAGTTCGTGTCGGATAATTTCTGTTTGAAGAGGGAAGTTGCAAAATGACAATAACCCGCCGCCTAATGAAGCATTCCGCATCGATTTAATATGAATTAGAGAACATCTGCATACGGAAGCATGTTTCCGGAAGCCAATATTGAAATTAATTCGTTGGCATTAGTCAACATGTTGGTCGAACCGCCACACCAAGGCCTCCAACCGCCCAGAAGGCTGGGGAAAACAACTATGGGTTGGTTGATTGACTATCTTATTGCTTGCTAGCGAATCAACCAAAGGAAGCTGGATGAAATGTTTCAATGAACAATAATGGACAATATTTTATATGTTCTTTTCACCTTACCCACTTTTACGCATGAATTCAAATGCAAAAATGCCATTTAAATACCCACCACCTGATTTGACATGAATTCAAATGCAAAAATAATTTGCCCAACAGCCCATATTTCCCCAGAGTCAGCGCCCTACCATGTCAAGACATTATCATAGGTGAAGTTTTCTCTCGCTTGGGGGTGGCTCTAGCCACTCCGCACATCACCTGGAACACCCAGTAATTATATATTGTGCCACGGCGCACCAGGACCGTGGCCGCTGGCAGGTACTTCGCTAACTCTGCGTCCGAACGGCAACATGCTAAAAAAATCACCCCAGGGCGTTCATAGCTGGCGGGATAATACGCAAATGATTTATGGAATATAAAATACCGCATCACATACAAATTAATTATGTGTAAGGGATGTAGTCATGACATTCAAGTCAAAGAAGAATCAGTACGAATAGAAAATCATCTCAAAACATCCACCTACAGGCATTCGTAGCACAGGCACTTCAAGGTTGCGACATCCGACAATTACGACTCCGTCCTATGAACGAATCCTTTGATGAATTCTACTATTATGGAAACTAATCGCATTAGCATTGAGGAAGCCCAACGCGACCGCCGTAAACCGGGCTCAGATGGTGTTGAAATGTTGCTCAATCGAATTTGTACTGCATTAAAGGTGACGTTCTTGGCCGCTGCACGCCCATATCCTGCGCATCCAGAGTAGCGCTAATAGCCAAGCGCTGGAAAATTATCACGGTGCTGATGAGCGGGAGCGGAAGCGTGGGATTGGAATGGAATGCGTGAGAATAAATCGACCTTATTTATCATGGATTATATTTATTGATATAAAGTATATTTATAGTCTATACTATTTATTATGGACTCACGCAGCAACCTTCCTGTATTGGAGAGTTTGCAGTCATTAACAACTGCATTCGGTGGTTTCCCAGCGGCGCCTCTTCTACGATTCTAAATATCCATACGATTTATCGACGAATTCATCTGACCATGGCGCAAGTCATACTGTCGCTGTGACGCACCCTCGTGTGTACGGTGACCATCTCCGTCAAGTGGAGGAGTCAAATGGCCGAGTCAATTAGTTAATTACCGCTTCTATCGATAACACTGCATGCAATCAATATACTCCAAAAGCTGGTATCTGACACCGTAGAATAGAGTAAAATTTATCATTACAGTCAAATAATTTCTGCAGGAATAGTGTTCTTGTTCAGTACACTCAGGGGCAAGTCCGAATGTGGAAAGCTGATCCATCCCCATTCAAAGATAGCTTCATTTGAAACAAAACATGCCTTTATTCGAGACTGGTAAAAAGAGAGGCATTTTAGTATGAAAATATACCATGCTCACTGTGAGGTCCGAAGCACTACAAATTTGATGAGTTTTTTTTTAAACGTCGGCGATTTTTATATTTTGGTGCCCAAGCCGTCTGGAAACCGACTGGCTGGATTCACCACTGAGTGCACTGCATGGAATTAACATGACCTGATCCTGACCTGACCCAACACCTGTATAGGCCAGAAGATCGGATCAAGTGCCGATGAATGTGTACGAATCTCAGCCTACATTTTGATGCCTCGGTAGCTGCTCTACCTGAGGACGATTCAGACCCAGGTGAACTTAAAGACATTGGCACCTACATTTTTGTAGCGTGGTAACCTCAACCTGCCATGAAAAACCACCGACAGACCGAAAGCATACGAAGGAGTACAAGTGAGTTTGCTTAGTTGGCACTGGATGACCGCGACTTTATCCAAGTATCGGGCAAAGTGACGAGAGAGGCGCAACAGCCAACCACATAAAGTGAAAAACGCTCGGGAAGCGAGGACTGAGGCGTTCCGATCAGCGCCATCTGGGTCATGGTATGACACGCACAAGTGGGAGATAGCAGCCCCTTGTCCCTGTTCTTACGCATCTTCGGAAGCTCGTCAATAGCACGCCAACACGAACGTTGCAGAATCGTTCAGACATTCAGACATGTGGGAAGGCTAAGTTACTTTCCCAGTCCATTGACTTCCCGAGAAGTATGGCCATCACCTGCGTCCCTACACACATTGGCGAAGGTGAGATATGCAGCGGCTGTACAGTTGTACACTCATCTTGTCACACGTCGCTGACCAATGCCACGCTAGGTGTCAGATCGAGTGCGGGTGTACCACCCATCCCCATGCGGCGGAGTTCACACCTACGACGGAGGGTCGTGTCAATGCTATCCGAAGATTGATTTGCGATTCTTCCATGGAATTGAACAGTTGCATTTTCCACCCGCGTATGCCTTGCATTAACGTCAATTTTCTACGTTGGTGGAAACGATGGTCCAATGATGGCTCACATGTCTGAATTTCAAATGTTGCTGATGCCCGACATACCAGAAACAAATTGCGGAGACAGCTAGTGATATCTCGCTAGCGTACTACAATAACATAGTGTTACCTGAAGATGACAGGATCGAACTGAAGTCAATAAATCAATAAATCATCAGGATCTTGGTGAAAAGCCAATAATAGCACTTTGGGTTAGGACGCACACGTGCTAAGGATTCCGGATTACCTTTAGCCGTGTGCGAGCATCAACATCACTTCAGTAGGAAAGGACTTTAAACGCTAAGGGCGTTATAGCTACTGTAGTTTAGGTCAGACGATGCAACTTCTCAGATATGTACTTAATACAAAAATCCACATGAAGACGGACGATGTTGGTGGCGTTATTTGGCGTCGGAACGGGAATAACAAGAGATAAATACAAATATCCAAGAACGTGAAATACCAGCTATCCGATTACACTAGCATACAAAAATAAGCAAAACCAAACCACTCCGGCAAAAAGGGAACAGAAATACCTCCGGTAACGCCGGAGCTAGATTGATGACATCAACGCAGCCGGCTCAAATGTGCTCTTTGAGAATCAAAGCGGTCCTGCAAAGATTCATCGTCAGCTATGTCAACATATAGTGCGGCTTGGCACGGTATGTCCGATGGGTGACACATCATTTGGGAATGGTCGTGACGACCTCCTGTGGGGAGCGGATGTGACACGGCACAGTCCGCATTCAAACGGCAACGGACCGCCCTGTGTAATCAGAGCACATCTCTCTGGCAGCTATTTCGAAAGAAATTAACACTTGCAACGAAAACTCATGGTCGATTCAACACCGAATGTACATGCACGTACAGTTGGTGTTGAATCGGAGCAACGCAGCTTGTTTCTAATATTTATAATATACCTAAGACTCATACGCAGTTCAGAATGCAGTTGCCCCTGCCCCGTTCCTAAGCCACAGCCCAGGGTGTCTTCATAGCTTAGTGACCTCCCTCCTCTCACAGATGGTATATTAGAACCCCCACCAGTTAGAATCATCACCAGAGTTAAAAAATAGGCTGTTCGTGCAGTTTTAGCATCCAGAGCATTGCTCTCTCCGGAAAATAATTTTCTTGTTTTTCTCATTTGGATTTTGAATGGTGCTGTTTCACAGCCCGCACAGTCCACAGTCCACAATTAACTGTTTTGTGAGAAAGTGCTGAAGACTCGCTGAAAAGTGCAGGCTAATATTGTAATGTCACATGTTGGAAGAAATCATCCTCGCCATATTTGATGAAGAAATTGTTTTGTTGTTTTCGTACCTTCAGGCAGCTTTTGAATCATGGGTAAAATTGTTCAAATTTGACGCTTATGCGCATGATTAATGCGAGGAGGCCACTCATTTCTTCGGCAAAAGTTCACTTTTAAGTTGGGAAAGAACTACTGCGTAGTTCGTCATCTTCACGGTACCATAGCTTATCCGTCCGCACACGGTGTACCTGGTGCACACCTTTAACAGACGCTATACAGAAGAAATTCAACACTTTTTGCAATCGATTCAACCTGTTTCACGTTGAAAACGCTTACTTTTCGGCTTCATCCATAATTTATTCCTCGCACGGAATTCGCGCAACGGCACCAGGCCAAAAATTGCGATCAAGGCCGGAAATCCAGCGCCATGTTGTTGTCGCTAATGACAGTCATGTTGATCCGACAACCCCAGCAAGGAAAAAACGAATGAGCCACCACAGCCGGGACAATCTGATTGAGGAATGTGAAACGTTTGCGGCGTCAACTCGTAATATACCGTGGCACATTTCCTCAGTGCCATGCCCATGACGCCATCAAATGGTCATGACGTCATCAATCACGCTGACCATCGCCAACTGAAAAATAGGCACTATTTTTTTTGTAGAGGAAATGGGTAGAAACATCGTCTTAATCACGTTCTTACATTAAAGAAAAACATTCGAACATTTTTCTAACATTCGAAGAAAAAAGCCTGAAAAATCGAAAATTGCCTTCAAGCACAAATTCACCACAATTTTCCCCTGCACGTCCGGGTTTCCCAAACGCAAACCCGGGGCTCTGATCGGCACCCACCTGAGCAGAGTCCTGATTGGCGGAGGCGCGCGCGGCCGCCGGCAGAACGGCGTCCCACCGACTGGCCGGCGCCGGCCGGCGTCACAGTCCAGCCGGGTCACGTGACCGCGCCGCCAGGTGATCGAACCGCCGGCCGGCCGGCTATTTACCGGAGCGTGCTGGGTCACCATGGTTACAACGATTCGGTTGTTTACTGTGTCATGATCAGCAGACCTCACCTGAAAATCTTCCGCAATCGATGCGCACGGTCCAGTCTCCGGTCGGCCGCGTCGCCGCGTCCCGCCGCCGGCCGGCCAGCGGTGGGACGCGGCGGCTCATCGGAGGCGGGGACCGCAAGATCTCCGGATGCCACCCCCCCCGCCCACTGCAGGCACGTCAGCCGGTCTGAACTGGTCCGGTCTGTGACGACGGCAGTCTCCTCCCACGTACTTCTGCGGTGGTGGCCGGAGAGAATAGGGGAGTGCAGCGGGAGCGGGGTAGGGGGCGCTGCTGAGCCAGGAAGGGACCGGGTAGGCAGGACGCAGATGGGACGAAGTGCGGGAAACACATATGGAACGAGGTCCAGTCTCACCGTACCGTCAACTTGACAGTGCAGTGAGACTACGGGGCTTTGGCCCGGGAATTTCTGCAGATTACTTCTCTCTGGTAGTGAGCAGCTGGCAGCTGGCAGCTGGCTGGCAACGCATCGCCGGGACGCCCATTGCCGGCCGACCAGCTGGGCGCGGCGGCCGGTCGGCGGAGACACATTTGGCGACCACATGACATGTTGGTCAAATATAGATAGACAGTACCTTCCCGTGATCGCAAGAACACAATGAACGAGAATCCAACCGGCTCCAAAGCGAATTCGCAAAAAATATGTGTATGTCCCTGGCTGCCAACGACCAATCTACCTCGTTGTAGACGCACAGGCCACGGTGGGTACATCGTCACCTGTAAAGACTGTCCTATTTATATTTCAACATTGCACATTCTAATAGTATATTCCCGTGAGGGCAATGGTTATTAGCATTGCTACGAGACGCTAGGTGGTGACCGCTCAGCCTGCGCCTTGGGGCGCGGCGCGTAACTCAGCGGGATGTTCCCGCCACCTTTGGCGGCATCGAACTACTACTACGATCTATGCTTACTGCCGGTAGATGTCGCGCCCGGCGGACCACTCGCGGAATTTCCGGTTACGGAACTAAACGAGGCAAAATAATTTACGGGATTAATTGACCAGTACACATCTGTAACTCTCAAAGATAATAAATAGCCAGATGGGAGCAAGCAGTATTACTAAGTTGCGCGCAGAAATTAATTCACAGCTGAAACGTGTTGCGATATCTGGCAACGTCCCTCTTCCCGCCGCAGCCGAGCACCTTCCGGCCGGAACAACGGAAGAGCAGGGTTAATAGTCTAGCCCACCTCCACCCCATCAACCACACCTCGGCCTGTGACGCCCATTTCCAGTCTCCTCCTTCCGTCAGAGGCGGTCTTTCAGCCGTACATCGACGAAAACGGAACGGCTGAAACTAACTGGAGTCGAGACCGTCGCAAGCCAAACCGTAGGTCGCAACTGCAAAGGAAAAAACTCCAGCGAACGAGTAAGTAAATGCTAATATTGGAATTCGGCTAGTATGAAGGAGATTAATTTACAATGAAGGATGGTTCAGACCCTAGGTTTCCCTGGTATAGTGCTAAAAGGCATATTTTGATGAATTTAAAAACATAGTTCATAGGATATAGCTGTCCGGGTAAGCTAGGCTGCTGTAGCTGAATATATATTTTCTAGAACCTCAGCGAAGTCACACCGAAGCATCGATACCCTACATATGGGTCCTGAAATTCCGATGCTAACTGTCGAGGTTCAATGGAAAATCACTCACCATGGCACTCAGGGAACTGAATCACACCCATATTGATTGCTGTGGACAGGCTATGGCCACTAAGGATGCTTGTGCATACCTTTTGTGCCTTTGACATGTGGAGACTTCACCCACAACGCCTCGCGATTCGCGGAAAATGGCATGCTTTTTCGCCGGCTTTTACGCTCCGGGCACCACACAAGGGAAGGAAGCCTTGGGCCTGAACCATTTTCATTGTTTGCTAACTTCCTTCATATATGCCAATCATTTCAATATTTGAAAGTGCAATGTTATAATATGGAAAGGTGTGGGTCATTCCAGGTGAGAAAGACAAAAGTGGTGAGAAAGGCAAAAACAAAGACGTCTATTCAGGTCATCCACAATAGACTAGTGGTTATTACAGTCCATTGTTGAGTTTGAAAACAAATGTCATCAGTAAAAAGGGCAATCACAGGCGCACATGAATACATATAGCAATTGTTCACACGAACGGCACAGAAAGCATCAGGAAGTGCGATGAGAAGTCACCAAGTACGACCAGATATCAGCAAGCATTATCAGAAGTCAGCAAGTACAATCAGAGCAGTCAGTTCAGCACAAATGCCGCCTAAGGCGGCGACTGAACAGGGGAAACTGGCAGTCGCTTCAGCTCGTGCGGCAGCTCGTCATACAGGAGAGTAGCCTCGAGAGCAAAAAAAAAGCGTCGCCTGCCCATCTCCATCCGGGATCTGGGTATGTGCAGGTCTCGGTGTGGTGCTCGCGGTGCTCGGCTACTGTGGTAAGGGTGCTGGCTAACGAAGCCGGCTCCTGCAGACGGCGCACCTTGTCAATCAGGCACGGCGTATGGTATGAGACCAAGTTCCCCTGGCTCATCCAGCCAGGGATCTCTAACAGATCGGTGACGTGGTAAAATTTAGTTCGTCTGAAAATAACCTTTACTCAATAGTTGATGTGTTTTTTAATCAGGGTTATATTCTACAATGCACCTGTCGTGGCCTGTGTATCTACAACGATATAGGTAGGCAGGTAGGAGGTACATATCTACCTCTCGGTCCTTTCAACTTCTCTTAGTTCCTGCTATTCCAAGCCAGGGTCTGGGTAGATATGTTCTCACCGATATAGTTTTGCTTTCACTTTTACAACTAATTCATTCATTTTCGGCGAATAACCACTGTTGCCACCATCACCGAGCGAAACAAACACCTGTCTTCAATATCCACCTTGCACCCGCTCACTTCACGCTCCGGTCATACAGTTGACTGGAATCCGATGCAATCAAAATGGTATGCATCATATTAGGCAGACTGCCTGAGATCAGAACGTCTGCGTAACAGTTCCGCCTGCGCTACAGCACAATACAAACTGATGCCGGCGCCGGTTTATACCACCGAAGCTCTCGTTATTATCATCAATGCGTATGCTTTTCCGCACATTCATCTGTTGCTCACCTGTCTGGAGTGGAGCAATCTCCCAGCAGCTGGATCGGATTCACGTCAGCGTTTACTCTGCGGCGCGAGGGGTGGGCAGCGGACTGCGCCGAGACCACGTCACCCCACACCCTCAAATCGCTGAACTGTCGTCACCAATCGATGACCTTGTATTGTAGCGTGACTGAACCACGGTATGTCATGCTCCAGACGACTCCAGTGTCCCTACACGCATGCTGTGCGGCGATTCGATGCAGCTGAGCGAGACACCTGCTCCACACAGGCGCCACCTGACCAAGGTGCGGCTGACCGTCACACCTGCTCCACACAGGCGCCACCTGACCAAGGTGCGGCTGACCGTCACACCTGCTCCACACGGGCCCACCTGACCAAGGTGCGGCTGACCGTCACACCTGCTCCACACAGGCGCCACCTGACCAAGGTGCGGCTGACCGTCACACCTGCTCCACACAGGCGCCACCTGACCAGGGTGCGGCTGACCGTCACACCTGCTCCACACAGGCGCCACCTGACCAGGGTGCGGCTGACCGTCACACCTGCTCCACACGGGCGCCACCTGACCAAGGTGCGGCCGACCGTCACACCTGCTCCACACAGGCTCCACCTGACCAGGGTGCGGCTGACCGTCACACCTGCTCCACACAGGCGCCACCTGACCAAGGTGCGGCTGACCGTCACACCTGCTCCACAGGTGCACCTGACCAGGGTGGGCTGACCGTCACACCTGCTCACACAGGCGCCACCTGACCAGGGTGCGGCTGACCGTCACACCTGCTCCACACAGGCGCCACCTGACCAAGGTGCGGCTGACCGTCACACCTGCTCCACACAGGCGCCACCTGACCGAGGTGCGGCTGACCGTCACACCTGCTCCGCACAGGCGCCACCTGACCAGGGTGCGGCTGACCGTCACACCTGCTCCACACAGGCGCCCACCTGACCACGGTGCGGCTGACCGTCACACCTGCTCCACACAGGCGCCACCTGACCAAGGTGCGGCTGACCGTCACACCTGCTCCACACAGGCGCCACCTGACCAAGGTGCGGCTGACCGTCACACCTGCTCCACACAGGCGCCACCTGACCAAGGTGCGGCTGACCGTCACACCTGCTCCACACAGGCGCCACCTGACCAAGGTGCGGCTGACCGTCACACCTGCTCCACACAGGCGCCACCTGACCAAGGTGCGGCTGACCGTCACACCTGCTCCACACAGGCGCCACCTGACCAAGGTGCGGCTGACCGTCACACCTGCTCCACACAGGCGCCACCTGACCAAGGTGCGGCTGACCGTCACACCTGCTCCACACAGGGCCACCTGACCAGGACCGCCGCCCACACAGGCGCCACCTGACCAAGGTGCGGCTGACCGTCACACCTGCTCCACACAGGCGCCACCTGACCAAGGTGCGGCTGACCGTCACACCTGCTCCACACAGGCGCCACCTGACCAGGGTGCGGCTGACCGTCACACAGCGGTCATTCCCGCACCGAACCGCATCAGGATGGAATAGTCGGCCCGACACCACACCGAGTGCCACCACTGTTGGCGGATTATGGCGGTGCTCCGCATATGGATAGGGAGTAGGGACGGGGAAAATGGCATAGGGTACATAGGACTTGTAGCGGGTGCACTGGGATAGTGTGCAGCTTTAGTCTAAGCACTCATGTGAAGCAAGTTTTGCTAGTATGTAGGCTCCAAGGGTAGGCTCCTTAGTGTAGGCTCCGTAGTGTAGGCTACGTTTCACTGCTCTTTTGCGAACCCGAGTCTCCTGGCTTCAGCTCCTGTATTTCAGGCACAATCTACATCGGTATCCGGCCCGGTCATTGCGGGATAGCATAATCTACATCACAACCTCTCGCCATCGCGTCCCTGTCCCGACCCCGGCTCCTCCGCCAAGGCGACCCGAGGTCTCCATCGGTTGGCCCCGGGCGGGCGCGCCGCCGCAGAGGCACACTCAGCCGCAGCACGCGCGCACAACACGAGGCGCCCGCCGCGCCGCCGGCCCCGCCCACGCCGCTGCTGCTCCCCGTGCGTGAGCCAGGTCATCACGCCGCGCACCGCCGGGCACTGGCAGAGGCAGGCCTGACTATGGGTGTTCCCCCCCCCCCCACCACCAGGGACCATCCCTTGGTGGTGGCGGGGGGGGGGGGAATCCGCCTCGTTCACCACTGACCCATAGCACATAAGCACATAAGGTTGCTGGGGCTTCGTGACAGCCTTCCTGGAGCCCGATACGCGCCCTAATGACTTCGAGCCTGCCGGCTGATTTCTGTGTCCATCCTTGAACCACCCGCCACCCGCCCGCGCAGGAGCCGCCGGCGATTCGTGAGGTCATGTGAGAATGCTCGATGCGGTCCGTGAGACTTCGAAGCCGTCCCTGACCTGTGAGTCCGTGACCGTGTCATTGAGGGAGCAGTGACGGGGCGAGGCAAACATTGGCTGGGTCGATGTTTGCAACTGGCATGCACCTGGTTATTAATGTGAGCACTTAGCTGCTGTTGCGTGTGCATTGCTTTCCGCGCATCGGCGAGTAAGTGCATGAACAGACTACGGTCGCTTTTACGAGTGTGAGGCAAGGGCACACGTGGGTATATGCAGTTATTGCAAAGTGCATGGATTTATCTTTCAATGTTAGAGTTTGAGTGGCTACTTGGCGTGCAACTTTCATTCTATATATGTTTATTCTTTCAATGCTGGCACGTGAGCTACCTGTTCGTGTGAATCACCTTTTGAGCATTATTGGTGTGCGGTTGCATAACGGTTCTGATGTCAGTATTGTATGCCGACAATTTGCTAGCCCAGTGCCCTGCTGCCCGCCAGAAGTGCTTAATTCACAAACGTGCTGCTCACATCCCCGCGTGTATCCCCAGCTGCTCGGGTTGCGATCCCCGGCCACAGTGCGCCACCGTGCGTTGCGATCCCCGGCTGCGTGGGTTGCGATCCCCGGCTGCGTGGGTTGGGTTGCGATCCCCGGCTGCGTGGGTTGCGATCCCCGGCCACAGTGCGGCGCCACCTGCGGCGCGGAGGAGCCTGGAGATGTTGGATAGGCGCAGGGCTAACAAATATTCCCGTCCCGACGATAGCGTTGGAGACCAGGTGCAGACTAACCAGGCCGCAGTGACGACCAAGACCAGATTTTTGCTTTGATATGTCTGTCAACATTTAAACAATAGATGACAGTCGATTTGACAGTCAAGTTACTTATCATTCAGATATCTTGAATAGTATATATCTAGAATAGATGTTATTTTTCCACTCTGGCCAGGATATGGAACTCCAGCATTTCAATCCAGTGTGAAAGGAATACATGCATGTTATACTGGATTTCAAACTGAAATAATTGTGCCAGAATTATGGTGCGCTGTATAATCATGGCATAAGTACAGAAGTGTTGAGCTATGTTTGAAAAATTACTTTGTTGAAGCATAATTTTTGCCAAGTATCCCTGTATACGTACCATCATTTCCTTTTTCTGGAACTGTCAAACATGTCTAGAGTGATATGTACTCTCAACTTGCTTCAACATCGGTAACAACTTAAAACCAGTAAAGTTTGGTTAATTACATTTACCTTCAATATAGCTGTCATGAGCTGTAGCATATATGTACATTAAGGTGTACCATTTTTGGGACTTTTTCTAGTTAGGCAACACCAATCAAGGGCATGATGCCTTTGCATGAGAACATTCAAAATCCAAAGTTTTATATTTTTATATTAATATTTGGTCGATTGCACAAAGGTTGTTTTAACATGTTTGGCCGCATTTAAAACATAGGGTTTGCACTATTAAAGGTCGTGCGCTCTCGGAGTCTGGATTTCGGTCACATTAACACATTATAATCCTCCAGAAGTCTTTTGAGTTTAAGTGGGGTTGGGAGCATCGGACACCGGTTAGGGGGTGGGGTTAACATATTTGGCAGCTATTAAAACATAGGTTTTGCATCATTAGAGGTCATGCGCTCTCGGAGTCTGGATTTCGGTCACATTAGCACATTATAATCCTCCAGAAGCGGTGCCTTCTGAGTTTAAGTGGGGGTGGGAGCGTCGGACACCGGTTAGGGGTTGGGGGTTGATACCCCTTCCCCCAATCTCAGCCTTCTTTTACATATTCTGTTCAAGCAGCGATAGACAAAACGGTGCAACATTAATATTGTGTTTGAAGAACTTAAGAACAGAAACAAAAAATAACATTTTTTATGAAAAGGTCCCATATAATATATTCCCATAAATCCCAGATAATTCCCCATGGAGGATAATTTTCTGGACGATAAACATCCAGTACAGGAATATTCTTTCAACCCTGATTGGACAGAGTACATGTCACCAGTGAGCAGGCTGTATTTGTGCTTTGCAATCTTGGACATGGAAAGGATTTTTTTAGGCGTAATTGAATATGGAGAGGATATTTTTATTCCAGCTTACGGCATCAGAATCTCGACTTATACTTTCCAGTAAATATTCAACACGTCATGGAGCAGTTCATGGTCAAGAACCATTATTTCCTTACAAGTGGGAAAAATGGTTCCCCAAGAGGATGATGCTTTGGATGCACCAAATCCAGGATTAGCCAATTTTTCCAACCTCGGCAGTCACTGAACTCGGATATGTACATCCCCCTTCCGATTACTAACGATCGCATATTCTTCTATGTTCAACTGAGTGGGGTGATGCCAGGGTGCAAGATTTGTCATTTGGGTGCAGTATATTGATATATTATGACCAGCCAAACATTTAAATTCAAATTAGCATTTTTCGCGTTGACATCAGTTAACCTTACTATCACCTATTGTTATATTCCACGCGTGCGTTGCTTTTTGTGTGGGCCCTTTTCTCTTTTATCAAGGTAAGCAGGATATCGGCCTTTACGTCGTCCTGGCTCCGCACTGCAAGATCCGAACTAAGAGCATAGATTCGTGCGGCTGCTTCAAGGACAGGAACAACAAGAAGTTGTACGAGATGGACAACATCCGCATAGTCCTGCGCGCCGTCTACGCTTCGCCGGCCGGAGTGTCGCCGGCGCTGTACTGGCGGCTGCGTCTCGCCTGCATATTAGCGGGCTGGTTTCCAACACCGTGCCACCAGAGTCCGTCCGCGCCGCTTACCACGTCCTGAAGAAACTGCCATGCTCGCAGTGCAAGTCTCGGCACCGGTGGTACATCTGTGGCTTATCTACACCCGTTTGGCGCACATCGCGAGCTGACCACCAAAACTCCTCACATCAGTTGATCGTTCGGCGGAACGCCCGTGACGTGGCACGCAGACTGTATTACGGAAAGAGTGCTGCAAAGCAACCCTTGCTTGAACAATTGAGCAACTTTATACTTGCAAACATTGGGGAAGAGGGGGCCAGGGGGGGGGGGGCGATGGAATGAACTTTGATTTCCCGCTACAAGTCGTCGAGGCACCTTTATAATTTGACATAACTTATGTCTGTAGAAATGTGACAAAGTGGTAGCAACTACTTGTGATACTCGTGACGACTATTTGAGGCGTCCGCTGCAGTACCTGGGAGGCGAATACTGCTACGGCTGTGAAGCGGCCGTTATTACGGCTGAGGCGGCTACTGCCACGTGAGTCACGGCTGTGAGACGATGGCTGTCAGGGCTGTGAGGCGGCCACTGCCACGGCTTTGAGGCGGTCACTTACCACACATGTGAGAGGGCCACTGCCATGCCTGTGAGGCGGCCACTGCTGCACCTGTGAGACAGCTGCTGTCATGACTGTGAGGCCGCCACTTGCTGCACCTGTGAGGCGGCCACTGTCATGACTGTGAGGCGGCCACTGCTGCACCTGTGAGAGGGCCACTGTCATGACTGTGAGGCGGCCACTGCTGCACCTGTGAGGCGGCCGCTGTCATGACTGTGAGGCGGCCACTGCTGCACCTGTGAGGCGGCTGCTGTCATGACTGTGAGGCCGCCACTGCTGCACCTGTGGCGGCGCTGTCATGACTGTGAGGCGGCCGCTGTCATGACTGTGAGGCGGCCGCTGTCATGACTGTGAGACGGCCGCTGTCATGACTGTGAGGCGGCCGCTGTCATGACTGTGAGGCGGCCGCTGTCATGACTGTAAGGCGGCCGCTGTCATGACTGTGAGGCGGCCGCTGTCATGACTGTAAGGCGGCCGCTGTCATGACTGTAAGGCGGCCGCTGTCATGACTGTAAGGCGGCCGCTGTCATGACTGTAAGGCGGCCGCTGTCATGACTGTAAGGCGGCCGCTGTCATGACTGTGAGGCGGCCGCTGTCATGACTGTGAGGCGGCCGCTGTCATGACTGAGGCGGCCGCTGTAGGGCCGCTGTATAGGCGGCCGCTGTCATGACTGTGGGCGGCCGCTGTCATGACTGTAAGGCGGCCGCTGCTCTGGCTGTGAGGTGGCCGTTGCCAGGGCTCTGAGGAGCCGCCGCCGCAGCTGTGAGGCGGCCACCGTCACAGTCATGAGGCGGCCACTGCTCTGGCTGTGAGGCGGCCGCTGTCATGACTGTCAGGTGGCCGCTGTCATGACTGTAAGGCGGCCGCTGCTCTGGCTGTGAGGCGGCCGCTGTCATGACTGTAAGGCGGCCGCTGTCATGACTGTGAGGCGGCCACTGTTATGACTGTGAGGCGGCCGCTGTCATGACTGTGAGGCGGCCGCTGTCATGACTGTAAGGCGGCCACTGTTATGACTGTAAGGCGGCCACTGTCATGACTGTAAGGCGGCCACTGTCATGACTGTAAGGCGGCCACTGTCATGACTGTAAGGCGGCCGCTGCTCTGGCTGTGAGGTGGCCCCTGTCATGACTATAAGGCGGCCACTGCCAACCTATGAGGCGGCCGCTGTTGACTGTGGGGCGGCCGCTGTCATGACTGTAAGGCGGCCGCTGCTCTGGCTGTGAGGTGGCCCTGTCTGACTGTAGGCGGCCACTGCCACCCTATGAGGCGGCCGCTGTCATGACTGTGAGGCGGCACTGTCATGACTGTAAGGCGGCCACTGTCATGACTGTAAGGCGGCCGCTGCTCTGCCTGTGAGGTGGCCGCTGTCATGACTGTAAGGCGGCCACGTCACACCTATGAGGCGGCCGCTGTCACGGCTGTGAGGCGGCCACTGTATGACTGTAGGCGGCCACTGTCTGACTGTAGGCGGCCACTGTCATGACTGTAGGCGGCCGCTGTCATGACTGTAAGGCGGCCACTGTCATGACTGTAAGGCGGCCACTGTTGACTGTAGGCGGCCACTGTCATGACTGTAAGGCGGCCGCTGCCACACCTGTGAGGCGGCCGCTGTCATGACTGTGAGGCGGCCACTGTCATGACTGTAAGGCGGCCACTGTCATGACTGTAAGGCGGCCACTGTCTGACTGTAAGGCGGCCGCTGTCTGCTGTAGGCGGCCACTGTCATTACTGTAAGGCGGCCACTGTCATGACTGTAAGGCGGCCACTGTCATGACTGTAGGCGGCCACTGTCATGACTGTAGGCGGCCACTGTCATGACTGTAAGGCGGCCACTGTCTGACTGTAAGGCGGCCACTGTCTGACTGTAGGCGGCCACTGCCACCTTGAGGCGGCCGCTGTCATGACTGTGGGCGGCCACTGTCATGACTGTGAGGCGGCCGCTGTATGACTGTAAGGCGGCCGCTGTCATGACTGTGAGGCGGCCGCTGCTCTGGCTGTGAGACGGCCGCTGTCATGACTGTGAGGCGGCCGCTGTCATGACTGTAAGGCGGCCACTGTCATGACTGTAAGGCGGCCACTGTCATGACTGTGAGGCGGCCGCTGTCATGACTGTGAGGCGGCCACTGTCATGGCTGTAAGGCGGCCACTGTCATGACTGTGAGGCGGCCACTGTCACCTATGAGGCGGCCGCTGTCATGACTGTGAGGCGGCCACTGTCATGACTGTGAGGCGGCCGCTGTCATGACTGTAAGGCGGCCGCTGCTCTGACTGTGAGACGGCCGCTGTCTGACGTGAGGCGGCCGCTGTCATGACTGTAGGCGGCCACTGTCATGACTGTAAGGCGGCCACTGTCATGACTGTGAGGCGGCCGCTGCTTGGCTGTGAGACGGCCGCTGTCATGACTGTGAGGCGGCCGCTGTCATGACTGTAGGCGGCCACTGTCATGACTGTAAGGCGGCCACTGTCATGACTGTGAGGCGGCCGCTGTCATGACTGTGAGGCGGCCACTGTCATGACTGTAAGGCGGCCACTGTATGACTGTAAGGCGGCCACTTCATGCTGTGAGGCGGCCTGCTGTGAGGCGGCCGCTGTTGACTGTAAGGCGGCCGCTGTCATGACTGTGAGGCGGCCACGTCACACTGAGGCGGCCGCTGTCATGACTGTGAGGCGGCCACTGTCATGACTGTGAGGCGGCCGCTGTCAGACTGTAAGGCGGCCGCTGTCTGCTGTGAGACGGCCGCTGTCATGACTGTGAGGCGGCCGATGACTTGGGCGGCCACTGTATGACTGTAAGGCGGCCGCTGTCTGGCTGTGCACTGTAGCGGCCGTGCTGCATGACTGTGTCATGACTGTAGGGTCATGACTGTGAGGCGGCCACTGTCATGACTGTAAGGCGGCCGCTGCTCTGGCTGTAAGGTGGCCGCTGTCATGACTGTGGCGGCCGCTGGGCGGCCGCTGTCATGACTGTGAGGCGGCCACTGTCATGACTGTGAGGCGGCGCTGTCATGACTGTAAGGCGGCCGCTGTCTGGCTGTGAGACGGCCGCTGTCATGACTGTGAGGGGGGCCGCTGTCATGACTGTAAGGCGGCCGCTGTCATGACTGTAAGGCGGCCGCTGTCATGACTGTGAGGCGGCCGCTGTCATGACTGTGAGGTGGCCGCTGTCATGACTGTGAGGCGGCCGCTGTCATGACTGTAAGGCGGCCGCTGTCATGACTGTAAGGCGGCCGCTGCTCTGGCTGTGAGGTGGCCGTTGCCAGGGTTCTGAGGAAGCCGCCGCCGCAACTGCGAGACGGCCACCGTCACAGTCATGAGGCGGCCACTGCTGCAACACTGAGAGGGCCATTGTCGGGGCTGTGAGGCGGCCGTTGCCGTACCCGTGAGGCGGCCACTTCACCAGCTAAAACTGATCGGCAATAGTGTGAAATGTTATAAGTGCCCTACAGAAATCCATATAGATAAGGGTTCCATCAATATCGGCGTATTTTCATGTTTCTTCCACAAAATATATCCGGCTGAAAAAGTGTGCTTAACAATATCTTAAAGGAATGGGCTAATGCCTACTAGTTATGTTACTACCGTCCAAGTGTAGAAGTACTGCACCTATCAGTAATGAATAATTTTTCGTTGTTTTGTATGTGATGCAAGATGACAGCTAACGGGAATGATAAATATTTACCTGGACTAGAAATTTAATCAATTCTATACACGGTGGAAAATCGCGAGCAATTGATGTCCTATTGCCTAAGATCGCTTGGGATTTTTCATCTTTATGTGCCGAACTCCGGATTGTGTCATTCTTCGCTATCTTCGAGGAAATTTTGTTCATCCTCCACTGTCTCCAAGCGGTTTTGTTCTTTGAGCGACATTCAGGAGTTCCTATGGGAAGTGCGACACTCCTTTTGGTGCGTCAAAATTTACCCCGGGCACCAAACGACACCTACTTCTGAGCAAATAATCTAAGAAAGGATGGAAGGCCATCAGATCTGGAAAAAGTCGGTAATCATGTAAAATCATGTTTAGAAAATTTCATATTATCCAATCCCGAGGGATAACCGCTCCTTTCACCACCGATCTCCCCCACCCCCCAATTGGACCCGTACCTGATTGACGACCAATTTAACATAATTGTATCTCGTCGGCGACCACCGAAAGGCTTTTTTGAGCCCTGGACAGGCGCTCCGGCCCCCTCGGCCGGCACCTCACGGTCTCGCACCACGTCAGATCGTACGTCACGGCTGCGGACGAGGGACGGGTCAGCCTGTCAGGTGCACTGACCGATCCTCCACCTCAAAACACCAGTACAGTAACTCGACAGATCATGCCAGAAACCACTGCCATGCTTTCCAACCATCAACTTAGACACGCAGACAGGTATGAAAACCGTA
This sequence comes from Imbricaverruca yamaguchii, assembly GCA_034440575.1. Taxonomy (NCBI): domain Eukaryota; kingdom Metazoa; phylum Arthropoda; class Thecostraca; family Neoverrucidae; genus Imbricaverruca; species Imbricaverruca yamaguchii. The sequence continues at coordinate 324,220 of JAOTOL010001478.1, forward strand.
GTCTTTTTAGTATCGCAGGTATCGAAACCAACCCAGAACCCCGCACGGCAAGCCTAAACCTCTGTCGTATTAGCATAAATAACATCACCAGGGAAACTACAAGAGATGAACCAATATGCAAACACACAAAACATAGACGTTGCACCACGTTTCGAGTGAAAACTCGACGACACCATTCACCGAAGCTTGCTCAATGTTCGAAATTTCACACCGTTCACACCAAACACTTGGGGAGCTGACGGAACGCCAAACTTCACCTTCCCTGCCTGTGGGGCAATGAAAAGATCCAGACCTGCCGGTTTAACTGACACGGGGTAGGACAACTAACCTGGCCGTTTTTGGCTATGCTACCTAACCCTGTGCGTCACAGCGTTTCATCCCGAATCACAACATAGGCGCCGCTGCCCACGAGCTTACCCATCGACCCCGCCGAGTCTGACCTTACCCTCGGGATGGCCTGCCGCGCTCTGCGATCACCAGGCCGGAGGCGGCCCAGAATTAGCCAAGTTATCCAGAGCTGCCCTGCGAATTGTCCAGACTTCTCAGCAAAATTGTCCCACGGGTAGCAACCAAAAATGAGTTTCGTCACTTCCCGTCTTCGGTCTCCTCTGGGGATGGGTGGAGGAGGCTATTTCGTCACTCGGAAGTTTGGTGTGCATGACGTTTCTCGCCCATGGGAGGCGGCTTGCAAACCGCCTCCTCGCTGACATGCGCCATCGTTCCACGCCATCCGTCACGTCGGTAATCGGGTCCGTCCCGTCCCGTCTTGCCGTCAAGCTGCTACGTTAAGGAAATGGACGAACCGGGTAGTTGATTAACCATCAAATTCATAATTGCACTTGGAACTTTCACCCCATGCTGGTCTCTGTGCTGGCAGTTCTTTGACGGCACCACTGGGTTCCTTTTTGGATCTCGCAACTTGTTACCAGGCTCACATTATCCAAGTGGAATTGCACTAACAGGCTCAGGGCCGGAGAGCGACATTCAAGTATTTGCACAGTAAGCATTGTTTGCTCATTTTGGACGCAGTGTGATGTTCACGGGACATTTTGTCATGAACATGAGTTCAAACATGTCCATCAAATATGCAGGCAATGCATCCCGAAGGTTTATAAGTTATACGCCTCCAGAAAACATTCACCTTTTAATATAATCCACTTTCTGCATCACAATAAACCCAAGGAGAATGTTGTTGCAGCTTGTCTACCTTGTAGATTGGAAAATATATCTGGATTGCCAGCTTGGTTTTAGGCTTACCGCGCTTAACGATGGAGGTCACGTGTTTTGTGCGTATTTTGTGGTCAGTGAATACCAGGAGATTACAATGGCATCAAGGATATCACACTTGGCCTATATCGCGCGACTGCACCTTCCTAGGTCGAGGTTTCCAAAGTCGTTGTCGGTCGGGCACCGGCGGTACTTAAATTATGTATGGGGCGTCGAACTTAAGATGTAGATATTGCACCATATCTGTGCCGGTCACCACTCGACTGCTGATGTTGTACACTGATGTGAATAGGTAGGAAAATTGCGTGGATGCCTGACATCCGAACTTTATAGACATTGCAAAAAGCACCGGGTGGAAATATCAATATTAGCATTCCGATCGGCTATATCTGGTTTATGACGCGGTGAATTGTATATTTTTCGACTTTCCACTGGGTATCGCTCGAGGAAAAGGGCACTTGCATCCAGTGAAAAAGGTACTTTCATTCAAAGAAAAGGGGTACTTATACTTGAACAAAATGCAACTTTTTTATTTCGATGGGGCTCCTGCCTCCACAACGTATCTCATATTTTGCCAATTTTGATTTTTGATTTTGAGCATATTTTAATATATTTCCACCCAAAGAGGGATGCACGCTGCATTACATGGCAAAATACTATTTCATTACTCTACGTTGTGTTATATATTCATGTATATCGTGCCATGGCGTGCTATTATCACATCCTTTCAGAACAACGCACCTCTCTGGTTGGCGGGCTTTCCTATTGGTGAAGCCTGTTAAATATACTTTACAAAACCCACTACAATCCTGAACGCAAATCGTCATTTCGTTGACTGACTAGAGAAGAATACTGGCCTAAGAGTACTGCATCTGAAGGTCAGGGCTGGAGGTACGTGAAAAGGTCGACGGGGAGACATTGGCCGTATCGTAGGAAACGAAGGAAATTGTCGAAGCACGTCTCCACCGCATTCGAAGTTGGGCACAAGTTGGGCGGCAATTACCGTCCAGGGCGCAAGGAGACGTGGTACGGACCGGCAGGCTGTGCGCTGGAAAATCAGCAGCAGCAGCAGCAGCAGCAGCTCTAACGGGGTACTAGGTAGAGCTAGGCACTGACGAATGCAAGATACTTGGTAGGAGTTAGTTGTTAGGGTTTTAGGGCGCATCAACTGCAGTGGTTATACAGTGCCGAGGACACTTGGTAGGACAAGACACCAGGGAGGATAGGGAGGATATCTTGGCACGAACCAGAACAGATAATTAAGCGGATGAGGACATTCAGTTGAGCGCTCAGTAGGGCACTGAACAGGCCTGACGAGGAAAGGCAGTATGGCAAGGAGGGTAGGATACTCATGAAAGCACCAATCAGGCCTTATAAAGACATAAAGACATAAAAGATTAGCGCAACTATGAGCCACAAGGGCCCTTCTTGGTTGCACTCTGTACACTCAACCAGTTGCCCACCAAATCTGTCAATCAGCCCTCCCTGTAATACTGAAAAGCAAGTCCTCTATTCTTATAATGGTTGTCTATGCTGTTTTTAAAGATGTTTAATGTGCTGCTGCTGACAATGGTTTCTGGCAGCTGGTTCCAGTGTTCTACTACCCTGTTGATGAAGAAAGTCTGTCTTAACATTGGTCTGCTGTGGTTAACTTTAATTTTGAATTTATGACCTCTAATTGCATCATTTCTGTTAAATTCAAACATTTCCTCAAGGTGTCCCCTCTCCAGACCATGGACAAATTTAAAGACCTCGATGAGATCTCCTCTCAGCCTTGTATATCTAAGTGAAAACATATTCAATTTCTTCAATCTTTCCTCATATGCCAGTTTGCTTACACCATTAACCATTTTTGAAGCCCACTTTTGTACTCTCTAAAAGCCAACAATCTTTTTCATAGCTAGGAGACCAAGCTTGGATGCAGTATTCCAAATATTGCCTGACATATCCACAGTAAAGCTTCCTGTTGACTTCCTCATTTCTGTATGATACATTCCTATTGATTGCCCCAAGCATTCTCAGTGCCTTCTTCCTGGCTTCCTTGGTCTGTTCTGATGCCCCCAATTTTTTGTTTAGAATAACACCTAAATCCTTCTCCTGTTGAGTCACTGATGCGCTTGGCCACCCATCAAGTATGGAGCCTTCATATGCTGCTTACCTACATGCATGATTTTGCACTTATCAAAATTAAATTTCATTTGCCATTCTTCGGACCACTTCACAAGTTCGTCTAAGTCTTTTTGCAGCGAGATATGCTCATCTTGACCTGTTATTGCACTAAAGACTTTCAAATCATCCGCAAATTTCAAAACTTTACTGCTTATGTCACTTTCAATGTTATTTACAAATATAATGAACAGTAGTGCCCCCAGTACTGACCCCTGGGGGACTCCACTAAGAACATTTTTCCCATGATGAATTTGTATCATTTAGCATCACTCTTTGCTGTCTACCTGAAAGCCACAACTTTATCCATTTTAAGATGCTACCTGCAATACCACGGGCCTGAAGCTGTATCGTTAACCGTTTATGGGGTACCTTGTCAAAGGCCTTAATAAAGTCAAGATATGCTACATCAGCCTGATTTCCCTGATCAAATTGCTCTGTGGCGAAGTTAAAAAAGTCCAAGCGATTTGTGAGACACGATCGTCCTTTTCTAAACCCATGATGAGTATCTTGAATCAATTTGTTTCCGTCCAGATAACTAACTATTCTATCCTTGATAATTGATTCGAGTACCTTGCACACAAGGGATGTGAGACTTACTTGCCTATAGTTTTCAGCTTTCCCTTTTCTCCTTTCTTGAAAATATGAACTACATTTGCCCTTTTCCAATCGTTGGAATTTCATTTTGTGAAACTGATCTACAAAATATTATACTAAGCGGAAATGCCAGTTCTTTTCAGTTTCCCGCAACACCCTAGCATAAATTTATAGGTCCTGTTGCCTTGTTTGGCTTATTTTCCTGATATGATTGTAAACAACATCACTATCAATGAAATCAACATCATTTATCAGATCACATGTCACTGAACTATGGTGTACGGTCGGCAGATTGGTCATATCTTCCAATGTAAACACTGATTTAAACTGCTTGCTCAGCTCCTCAACCATCTCACTATCCTCACCCAATGTAGTCCCAATTTACTTCAAATGGACCAATTGTGCTATAAACTTTACTCAGCTTGTAGAAACTAAAGAACTTTTTACTGTCCCCATTACAGTTCCTAGCTAAATCCAGTTCTTTTGCTCGCTTTGCTGCTCTGGTTTTTTGCTTCACAGTGTCTCTAGCTTTTCGATACGCCTTTAGATTTACGATATTTGAAGCTTCTTTAAACACTCTAAATGCAGCTTTCTTAGCCTTAATTGCTTTTATCAAGTCTGGTGTAAGCCATGCTGGCTTTCCTACCCTTCTTTTGCGTCTTTGCTTTTGGGGGACATGTCTAATCTGAATTTCCTTCAAGTAAGATTTGAACTTTTCCCACATTTCACAGGCATTTAAATGAGAGAATTCTTCTTCCCATCTGATGGCACATAAAGCCGCTCTCATGCAGTCAAAGTCTGCTCTGTTGAAATTTGGAATCTTTACCAAATTATCCTTAATAATTTCCCCTACATGTGCTTTGAATCTAACTATGTTATGGTCACTTCTTCCCAGAGTTTCTCCTACAGTCAAGTCATGACCCAAGTCACTTAAATCCGAGAATACAAGGTCCAATAATGAGCCATGCCTCGTAGGTTCTGATACAAACTGGTGTAAGAACAAGTCCTCTTGAAGGCATTTCCTAAACATTTTGCATGATGGGGAGCCAACACCAACATTTTCATATCCTTTTAGATTAAAGTCACCAAGAATAAGGCACTTCCTCCAAAAGTTTCTACTGATTTACTAACAAATCACCTTATCAAGATTCAGTTGCTGAGAATGTGGCAGGGTTCCTGATCGGTAGAAAGCTCCTATCCTCAGTGTATTGTTGTTGCCTTTTGCCACGGTGACATCAAGCCAAATGGACTCCACAGACACATTTTTATCCCCACCTGCTACTTTTTTGAGAACTGAATAAGCTCTTCACATAGAGCATTACACCACCCCCTTTCACTGCTGGACCCCTATTGCATGAAAACATATTGTATCCCTGGATCTCATAGTCCTGCAAGTTATCTCCAAAATACCCTTCACTGACCCGTGCCTCCGTAATGCAAACAAAATCTTATCAGGCAAGTCAGTATGGCAAGGAGGGTAGAGTCAGAGTCAGAGTCAGATTTATTGAGGTCTCCACAATAATATGGCTTTTCAGCCCTCTCGTCAATACATTGCTGTAAAACTATATACATAATCCTATTTCTCGTGTAAATAAACAAGAGTCAATTAAAAGTCATCTAGACACAAAACACGCTTTACCTAGTGATAGAACGCGCCTCCAAACGGCCGTTCCACGCAGCTACGGCTCTGAACTGGTAGCTACGCTTAGCGAGTTCGAAGCGAAGTCGCGGGAGCTCCAACATCCCTGTGTCTGCGCACCGAGTTCTCGTGGACAACACCTCCGCACGACGCTTGATAGAGCACGCCAGCGTAGGTGGAACACCAGACGACGTTAGCTTCCAGATCATTACTAAGTCGCGCTCCTCCAACATGGCATCAAATTTCAACCATCCATGTGGCTCTAGTGCCGGGGTGATGTGTTCATGTCGGTCGAGGCCGGATACTATGCGGGCACCAAATTTTTTCACCTTCTGAATCACATATCTCTGGGTTTTGTTGCAACTTCCCCAAACTGTCATACAGTAGTAGATGTGGGGGAAAACCAGTGCCTGAATGAGGAGTTCCTTCGTTTCTGATGGTAATTTGTGTCTAAATTTTTACAGGCCAACGAGAACACTATAACACCGCCGAACCACCTGAGACACCCGTCTATCCCAGGTCAGAGTCGAATCGACGTGCACACCGAGGATTTTTGCTTTCGGTGACGGCGTAATTTCAGCATCTCCAAATTTGATCGATAAGGTGTCACATTTCCGGCGCTGAGATTTAACAACCAGGAGCTCAGTCTTTCCAGGGTTGATTTTTAGCCGATTTTGTGTGAACCAGTTTTGAGGTGTATCCAAGGTGTTTTCTACACGTTGTTTCAGCGCAGACATGTTGCCTGGGGCGTCAGAGTCCAGAAATTGAGCATCATCAGCGAAAATTACGAGGTGGCCATACTTTAGATGTGATGCTAGGTCGTTAGTGAAAATCAAATACAATTTTGGCCCGATTTGGCCTTCCCTGTACTACACCGTGCGTCACCGGGAGTGGCTCAGCTGTACTCCCCTGAATTTTCTGGCTCCTCCCCCGCAACCAATCCTCAAACCAGTGAACGTCGATCCCATACCAGCCTAGCTTTTATAACAGGCGGCTATGCTCCACGCTATCGAACGCGCGGGACGTATCAGCAGCAAGCATGGTAGACGCATAACCACAATCCATATTTTTGGTCAGAAATTGCACAGTATCGAGCATTGCTGTTTCGGTTGAGTGGCCGGGACGAAACCTATATTGATTTGAACAGAGTATGTGGTTTGAGTCGAGATAGAGTGAAAGTTGCGTGTTTACCATTTTCTCACACAGTTTAGCAACAACACTCAGCAAAGATATGGGCCTAAAGTTTCCGGGGTTGTCACGATCACTCTTCTTGTGCAACGGAATAACGGAGGCCTCTTTCCACTGAGGCGGCATCTCACCAGTATGCAGTGAATAGTTTATCACATGCAGTAAATGAGGCCGTGAGACTGCAAACGTCGTTCTCAGCACATGAAGTGTTATTCCGTCGTTTCCACCGGCGCGCGTATCTTCCATTCGATCGAGTGCCAGTGACAATTCTGGTAACGTCACAGTGTGCACGCGGAAGGAGCTACTGCACACCCGAGGTGGTCTGGGCGGCAGCCGCACTCCCTGTGGAGCCGCCGATAACGTGGCAGCAACGTCAGCTCCCGCGGTCACAAAGTGACGATTTAGCTTGTCAGCCCAGGCAGCATCGCTCAGGTGGGGTGGGCCGATCCTGGGCTCGGGTTTCCTGGCGGGAAGCAGAAATTGGCGGATGGCGGTCCACGTCTTCGTTTTCTGGTGACGGTATGACGTGGCATAGTCTGCGCAGGCGCTGTATTGCGCTCGTTTCACGGCATTTCTGCTGTCCTTATAAGCCTGTTGTTTCACCGTGTTATTCTTGTCTTCGTCTCGGGCCTCTCGGCAGCGATCCCGTTTCTCCATGTGCTCTCTGAGCTCTTCATTTTCATGAAGCCAGAGAGCCGGGGGTGTTTGATCCGTATTGTTCGGAGAGGCATGTGGTGGTCGATGCTCGCCTGCCACGCCTCGAGCCAGGCGCGTCACTTCTCAGCTGCAGAGTCTGCGTTGTACACTTGGCTCCAATCGGCCTGGAGAAGGTCTAAGCAGAGGGCGTCGTTGTTTACACGCCTGGTGGACCGGACCGTGATGGTTTGTGGTTTCGGGCGCGTCCGTTTGACGCTGATGTCAGATGTGACGAGGTCATGATCGCTGAAGTTGCAGGCGATCACGCGATGTTTGGAGACTGTCTCTGGTCGAGATGTTAAAATGTGATCTATGAGGGTAGACGACGTGTCGGTGGTGCGAGTCGGCGATGAGATCAGCTGCTGGAAGCCCCGGTCTTCCAGCAATGTCACGTACCTTCGCACCCCCGCAGCTGACGGCCGGAGCAGGTCTAGGTTTATATCACCCATGGCGTGTATTAGCAGCTGTTTGGTGAGGAGAAACGTGATTTGTTGTTGCAGATCGTCGAGGGCGGTTGCTACTGGTGATTTCGGTGGCCTGTAGATAGTCCCGAGGACAAACGGCGATTCTCCTGAAAACCGCAGCCACAAAACTTCAAAATGCGAACCGGTGGATGGGACGGGCAAAATTTCTGCCTGCATACAATTTTTGTAAATTATGCATACACCAGTGCCTTACCCATTGTCTTTACGATCCCGGCGCTCCATGACATAGCCCGGGAAAAGTAAAAATCGAGTGTCGGCAGCATCGTTGAGGAAGGTCTCGCCCGCGCACACAATGTCCAGCACATTATTTCTCAGCAGGATTGATATGTCGTCGATAGATGGCATTAGGTGGCTGACGTTAAGGTATGCCACCTTGCTGCGACACTCTAGCTGTGTGGCGGCTGGCTGGTCGCCACGTCGTGCCGTCTGCCGGACGGTGAGTCTGGCTGGGATGGTCAGAGTTCGGCCCGCGGGAGCCGGACGGCATCCCACGGCACGCGGCAAGCGACCGCGCTCTCATGAGGTAGGACACTCATGAGAGCACCAATCAGGCCTTATCAGACAAGGCACTATGGTATGGATGTAGGACACTCGTGAGAGCACTAATCAGGCCTTATCAGGCGAGACAGTATGGCAAGAAGGATAGGACACTCGTGAGAGCACCAATCAGGCCTTACCAGGCAAGGTAGTATGACAAGGAGGGTAGGACACTCGTGAGAGCACTAATCAGGCCTTATCAGGCGAGACAGTATGGCAAGAAGGATAGGACACTCAGGAGGGCACTAATCAGGATAGTACATTAAGAGTAAGGAGCACGGCGAGGTACTTAACAAGGAGGTACTAACAAGGATATGGCACTCAGATAGACACTGAGACTGGTGGGGTGGCAACGAGAAGACTCAGGAGAACAGGGTGCTAAATGGGTAAGACACTGAAGGGTACTAATGTCTGTTGACCATTCAGGAGAGTAGGACATTAGGAAGGGAAAGCATTAGGTAGGACAGAGCGCCAAGGAAGGGAGGTCAGGGCATTGCGTACGACATGGAAATATGGACATGGCACTAAGTAAGACAGGGCACTTGGCTGGATGGAGACCCAGGAGGGCACCAGTGACGGCAGAGTATCATCAAGGGCAGGACACTGATGCGAAGCACACATAAAGGCAGGACACTCAGCAAGGCACTTCGGTGGGCATCATAGGTGACAGGGCACTTAGGACACTCAAGAGGCCTACGGGGACAGGGAACTCAGCATAGTATTGAATAGGAGCCCATGTGCCATTGCGAAGGGCACTCTGGAGGTTAGGAAATTCAGGAGGGCAGGGAACTAAAAGAGATAGAGCACAACAAGAGACAGAGCACTGAGGCGAGCAGATCATCCGCGAGGGCACGCCATTATGTGGGGCAGGGCACCAATTAGCTGGAAGGGCACTCAGAAAAGGATGGCAGTGTCCAATCAGGAGCAGGGTGCTTGAGCGGGGACGGCACTAAAGCGGCACTAGGGCACTCTGGAATGTGCTAAGGTAGCCAGTACGCAGACGAGTACGGGCACTAAGCAGAAAAGGGTACTGAGGAGAGCGAACACTTAGGATTGGGTAATAAAAAGGGTAGGGCATTATGATAAGGACAGGGCACAAAGAAGGGGATTCAGAGGGTCGGAACATTTGTAGATTAGGGCTATCGGGTGCATAGGTCAAGTAGCCAGGGCAGGACACTGAAGGAATAGAGCACTAAGATGGGCAGAACATTCAGAAGTGCAGAGTACGAAGTACGGCAGGACGCCCAGGATGGGAGGGCAGGAAGCCAGAGGAAGGGTGCCAGGGACTCTAACCAGGGCAGGGCTCTGGGAAAGGCAGGACACAAATTAGGGTTGGAGGATAGGGCAGCAAGCCAAGCAGGGAACTGATCAGGGTAGGACACCCAGAAGGGCAAAGGACTAAGCAGACCAGCAACACTAAACCGGGCGGAGGAATAACCTGGCAGGCCCTCTACAGCTGTATGGCAAGGCATTAACAAGGAAAAGGCATTTTACACGGCAAAAAAGAGAAATGGTACCCAGTGGACCAAAAGTCAGAGGGCTGGGTAGAACCACCAAAGGGCTGGGTCACATTCGTTTTATATAACAAAATATTCCCTTCGCGTGGTGGCACCCCACTGCGTGGCACACCCTCCAGATGGCAGGAGTCTTGTTGACGGCGGCCAGCCAAGAAGCATCCACAGCTGACATCTAGTGACGCGGACGTGAACCTCGAGTACACGCCGATTCTATTCTGCTTGGAGATAATCGCCCCCTCCTGATTCCTTTGCTCGCTACATCTAAGCCGTTCAACAGAGTAAGTGCTCAGAGACCAGGGGCATATCCAGGGGATGTAACTATGCCCCTTCAGTAACGAAAGGATAAGGCTGGTTTTCGGCTGGTTTTGGGCGGGCATTTCAATTTTGGTTCTCAAATTTCGACAAGCTATTCAGGTTTACGCAGCTAACATTTGGTGATTCCCCTGACGATAATAAGTACTTCTTTACTGTTCCATATTTGGATAAAAAATATATTTCATTGCAATTATTCAAAGTAACACGGCCTTGGGGGAGACACATGAACCCCCTAGATCCACCAGTGTGACGCCCCCCGCCCCCCTCAGACGGCTGACTAAGCAATATTGGTCCCAATCACGATTTGCTGAGGAACTACACACATTTTATATCTGTAAAAATATAGTTTTCAGCCGAGGCTCAACTTCTAAGGTACTTTCATGGAATGCGTTGTTCGAAATTTACGATTTTTTCTCGCTTGCCTCCCAAACCGCATGGCTGGATCCATTCCTATCAGTAAAACTCATCAAATGTCATGGTCCTAAATCGCGCTGGTAGAGTTTTAATGGGAGGAATGGTGGCGGTTCCGAAGATCTGAGAGAGGTAACATGCGTCTGGCTTCCAAAGCACAGAGTACAGACCGGTTCTTGAGCCAATTAAGATAGGATTCCTCTGGACAGACAAGTAGTTAAGAGGATAGGGTAGAGCACTGTACTCTTTCACTTCCGATACCTCTAAAACAAACCGACTGATTTCTCGCTGAAACAACAGTCAATTTCTTGTGACATAGCTGACATTTTTACTGAAATTGTTGAAAGTCAGTATGAGGGCGTGTGAGGCTTGTTTGTGTGCTGGGGTAGGGGGCCTGTAGACGGAGGAGATCCCCTGACTCCCAAACCTGATAATCAGTTCCTCTTCCGTCATCCAGGCCAACTCCCGTGCGCATATTGTGCCCTGTGATGTGTTGAGATGTGCGGCTGGTGTTATGGTGACTGGTATGTCTGAGATGAGTTCAATGCATGCCAGCATGTCTGCGTCGTCGGGGTTGCATGTCTGAATCAAAAGTGCACCTGATATAATTTGGTGTGCGTGCAGGGGTGTTTGTGTCCAGCGGGTGATCTCCTCCACCGTCCAGGGGTCGCAGGGGCCCATGGGCTTCCCACCATCACGGCGGCAGAGGAAGAGATCACCCGTCGGTGTGCTTGCCGTGGTGTCAGTGTCCATGTTGAGTTAGTGCAGCGGTGTGGGTAGTGGGTTTGGCGTAGGAGTTGGATTAGAATGGAAAATGTACACTGAATGAATAAAAAGTAATTATGTACACTGTTGCAAGTCTCGGCGGAGGGGTGGGAGGGGCAGCGGCACCGCCGGACCAACCTGTAGTTGAAGCTAGTAGAGAGTAGAGCTGGAATTCGGGAGAGTAGATGTAGATGTAGGTGTAGTGGTGGCAGGCTGGCTGGGGGGGGGGTCTTCAGTCGGTGCGGTCAAGTTGGCGCCCCTATGAGTGGCCAACATGTCGTTGATCCGGCCTCTTGATCGTGCCTTCGGAACTGCTGCGGCTCGTGTACTGCCGAGGTTGGCAGGCTGGCTGGGCTTACACAGCTCTGCTATGACGTCACTTCCTCTATGGCGGCGTTTGAGGTGACCAAAAAGTCGTTTGCGGTCAATCTGGCGGTGTTACGGTTCTCGGCTTGGGAAAAACTTGTAGGCTCTTGGATTGAGATTTCTCGTTTCTCGGTTTTTCGTATTTTGATCAGTGAACGTGACTTTTTTACCGAAGTGCGTGGCGGTCGTGTTGCCGATCGTTCAGCGTCTGCGCCACACATAGTTGAGGAGCTCTCCGCTAGAGCTTCTCCAACTCCGAATTGTGTGTCGGTAAGTCGCGCTGGCCCTCGTGGCAAGGAATCTTGAGCCGTTCATCGTGCTTTTAGCTCGTGTTCGATAATACAACGTCGTAACCTCAACACTATAAACACATCGCAGCTAGAAGTCAACTCCCAGAAGTGCGGTCGCTAAAAAATGCAGGTTGAATACTTCGTCACAGCAACACATGTTGGAAGCAGCTGATATGTGGCCTCATTTTGAGTGGAAAGGCATCAAATTACGGAAATTTTGTAATACCCACATAACCTTTCCCCAAAAAAACCCTGAACGCCTGATCTCGTCAAATGGTTAAGTGCCGCCCCGGTTAGTAAATTAGAGCCTGAGCGCCTGATCTCGTCAACGAATTTTGATTACAAAATCCGTGGCGTCGCTTTATTGTGGGTGGGGGGGGAAAATTTAAAGCCACAATTCGGATTTTTTTTTTAATCCGCGGCGTCGCTTTGCCACCGGACAGCACAATTCCCCGCTGAACATGCGCTGAAAACAAAATAGTTCCTGAGTGACGATAATTTGTCGCCAACGCCAGCTACTTCGGTACCGAAAAATAGGTGTCTGAGCGGCAACGCCCCATTCTCTCTCCCCCCCCATCCATTGCCACGATTCGTTATATTTGTTTATATCGACATGCTTTTAAAACGGGTACTTCTCGTTTCGAATAGTTTTACTTTATGTTGTGGATACTAGCCCGTCAAGGAAGTGCTTGAAAGAATTTCCCCACCACTACTCATAGTAACTGCGCACTTAACGAAGAGGAGTCAGTGCATAGTAATTGTTTTTGTCTGCGCGCAAATCTTCGTGTAGCCCATATTTCCGTAATCCCGCGCCTGCATGGCAGCGTACATGCGGTACGCGCCGCAGTGCGTCCTACTTACACGGTGTTTACGAAACTGGTCCCCGAGACGGAACATGCCGACCATTATGGCGAGCGGGCTGCATTGGGTGATACACAACAGAGCGCTCAGTCGCACAGCGAACCCGACGCGGTGCGGAGCGGTGCGATAATCTGTGCTGCTGGTGAACAAAATCCATGGCAACGATAACATCCACCGCACAATGGCTGGAAGGCGAACAAGGCTGCGATGCTTCCACCGGTCTGCAACAAAATGCTGTGAGTATGAATAGTGGCGTACAGCGAACCTCTCACCCGAAAATACTATCCATGAATGTTATATATATGCATACATATATATGTATATATATAGTTATTTATTTGTTGATTTATTAATTTATGCATTCACGTATTATATATTTATTGATATATCTGTGTGCTGCCTAGAATACACGTTAATGTGATGGGGATCCAATTACCCCCCCCCCCCGCAGTGTGGGGAACTGCAATAGTTGAGTTACCTACTTGGTGCAATTGATAACTTCCCGTCCCCAATATTTTTATTCCGAGAAACCGAGAACCAGGCGCCACAGCGCCCACGCTTCTGTGACTTCCGCCCATCAAACTTGCAAAAAGAAAACTCGAACACCATCCCATGTCACTCATTACGAAATATCGAAAACGCCCTGTTATGTTTCACCATGTCTAACTCGGGCATACTGGCCCTAGTTGGTAAATGTGTTGATGTGCGTGCGCATCGGAGCACCGAATGAATGCCACGTGGACCCGCTTTGGCCATATACCAGGTCATGATGGATCCAATGGAATTGGGCATATAAGTATCTTCAAGTATATATATATATATATGGATGCATAGGAAACATTTATGGCAATTTGTGGAGGAGGAGAAACTGTTTGGTAGAGTGTGTAGAAACGTTGCCCCTTGCACTGTTGGCCTTGCTTCAAAAGGCATGATGCGATGAAGACATCTGGCATGCATTGCTGGGTGATGCGTTAAGTACCTGGCTGACTGCTGGTGTCTACGTCTGCCTGTGACCGACGACAGACACGGGGAAGGTCAGCTGAAGGTGTTCTACGTGGCCGGACCGAACGTGCGGAAAGACTTCCACTTGGAAGAAGGCGAAGAGGTGTTCTTCCAGCGGAAAGGCGACATCAACGTCGTGACAATGCAGAAAGGCCAGTTCAAGAACGTTCAAATCAAGGAGGGCGAGGTAAGATGCATGCAATGCATGCGATACTGTCCACGCCATGCAATGCATGTTGATTGGTTGGTTATTGGCTTTACGACACATCGACCGTTGAGTCATGTAGCGTCGCCAATCTCTCACGCCGATTGGTCGCGGGCGAAGAGTAGCAACGGGTGAGACTCGAACCCACAACCTTTCGATTGTGAGACGAGCAACTCACCCCTAGGCCACTCGTCCCCTGCAATGCATGTTGAAGTGGCAGCCGGCCTGCGCCGCGCCTGGTGATCCCAGCTGATCTAGCGCACTGACGCCGCCAATTAGCTCTGTCTCCAGTTGTCCAGTTGTGCTATGTTTCTGTGGCTGTCGTAATTTTCTGTTTATGAGAGGTTATTTATATTTAGCTTGCTTCACATGTGGCAGGGCACTGGCAGTCGTCACGGTCCCAGCTCGTGATGAAATCTGATTCCAAGGGTCAACGGAAAGAAGTGTCTGCGATTCAGAGCGGGTGCGGCAGCTGGGAGTTTGTTGAGTGGGGCCGCTCTGTTGACATTTTATGGGTTGCCGTGTCGTGCCATTGACATCATGCCAAAAAACTGGGAACTCTACTCAACTCCGACCAATCCTGTCCGGGCTGGGCCCCCTGAGACCCCGACGTGTCCAGACCCGGGCGGCCAGGCGGACTGACCCAGACGGTCACCACCCTCCCCGGGAGTATGGTAATACTCGTGACCTTCAATGACCGATGGGAGCACAGTACATCTGGCGGTCGTGTTTGGCTGCCAGCTGGGGGCGGGTGGCGCGAGCCGAGCAGCACGCCGCCCCTGATGAGTGGTGCCCGACAGCTGGTGTCCCCAGCCACCCAACGGCACTGACCATCAGTGCTGTATACCGCACTGCACTGGTGGGACGCCAGACAGCGGCCGGCTGGTGGTGACCGAGGTCACCCGTGCTCCGCGGCCGGCCCCAAATACCGCGGCGACACGCCGACTGGTGGTGACCTAGGTCACCCATGCTCCGCGCCGGCCCATGGGCCGCCTACCGATCACCCGGCGGCGAGCCTCAAATACCGCGGCGACACGGCCGGATGGTGGTGACCGAGGTCACCCATGCTCCGCGGCCGGCCCCAAATACCGCGGCGAGCCTCAAATACCGCGGCGACACGGCCGGCTGGTGGTGACCGAGGTCACCCATGCTCCGCGGCCGGCCCCAAATACCGCGCCGACACGGCAGGCTGGTGGTGACCTAGGTCACCCATGCTCCGCGGCCAGCCCCAAATACCGCGGCCGGCCCCAAATACGGCGGCGACACGCTGGACGCGCTGAGACTGGTGTGGCCGACGGTCGTTGCCGGCGGCTCGGCCCGAGGTACACGGGACCAAAAATGAATGCGGCCTTTGTTTTGTATTTAAATTGGAACTTCGCTGCGTTGGATAACGGGTGGACATATTTGTTCAGAACTGTTACGGATATGGGTCGGAGTGTATGATAAAATTGTAATCCGTGCTGTGCTGTAATCTGCAGCTTTGCCCGAGTGGGCATGCGTTCCTGTTTTACTGCTTGTCCCGCTGTATTTTATTATGCTTTGCACGGTCACCAATGCAGCTGTTATGTGATGTTGAACTTGTCTGCCCTGCTGTTTTGCCATATTAACTATTAACTCGCGCCGTCTCGGGGTGGGGTCTTCAACCACCCCCTCAGGTTTTTTTTCGCGGATAGTGAACGAAAGAAGTGAAAGAAGCGTTTTTCGGTCTGCTCTACCCATTAGAAAAGGAAAATTAAAGACAACTTGAAGAAACAAATTTGAAATTTCATCAAAAGAAAATTTTGATTTTTGGGTGGGCAAAAAAATGTATGGCCATGGTAGATTTCGCTGTAATTTTCCGATTCCATTTTTTTCTCCAATATCCCCCAAAATGAACTCTCCAGAGCCAAAAACATAATGTAAGTCGTGAAAAACTAGGTTCCCTAGTGACGTTACTTTCGGAGGGACATTGTTTTGGGGGTGGATCCGGACCCTACCTGTCGAGCGCTTTCCGATGACACCACTTTCGCTTTCGTGCGACGCTTCGTTTGGATATTATAGGGTGTTACTATCCTCCCCCTCCCAGAGACGGGGTGTGAGGATCTGACCGGAGAGACGTGGGTAACGCGAGGTTGTAATAGATACAAGTTCATTGTTGATTACTTCAATACGTGGCTATCTGAATATGTATCTGTATCATCCAGGTCAACATATCATCTGCATCATCTATATCATCAAACGGTATAGAGGTACTGCAGGATTGCCTCCATTTTCAAAAGTGTGGAATTCGACAACAGATCTGCCACGAAATGGTAATAAGAAATGTCACGAAATATAGGTCACGAGGTCATTTTTTTTTCAAAGCACATTCTTGGGAGATACTATCACGAATGCATTCCTTGGACTTCTCCGATCGGATAGCTAATTTATGTCTGCCGGTGATGGAGATGCAGGTCGTTGAAAGAGGAGTCACTTGTCGTGACCTCTCAAAAATGTCCGAGGCTGTCCACAAAACCTGCTCGCAGGATCAGTCTACAAATTGTGCAGACTAATTTTTAGTACCTGGCTAACCCCTTCGACAGTTTTCACCAAAATCTGAGAGATGAGTGTGTCATTTCGTCAATTTTACCGGTCGCTCTGTTGTCCCCAGTTGTCCAAGGGAAAGCTCCGATAAGTGGCTGCCTATCGCCACATTGTTGTCCCCTTTCTCGCTGCTATTCGTCTCGGTCTGTCCGAGGTTCCCGGTACAGCGTCTGACACCGGTACAGGTACAGCGTCCAACAACGAGACGCTCTCTGTAACTCCGCCTCGTGACATCGATCCCGGCTTCAGTCTCCTGAGCAACAGCTCTCACTTCAATAGCTATCGTATTATATGTAGCCTCGTCTGCATCGCATTTGATGTAGCGTCGTCTGCATCGCATTCGATGTAGCGTCGTCTGCATCGTATTCGACGTGGTATCGTCTGCATCTTATTCGATGTAGCGTCGTCTGGATCGTATTTGATGTAGCGTCGTTTGCATCGTCTTCGACGTATCTTCGTCTGCATCGTCCACTCGCTAGCTTCGCTGATTCGCGACCGCACAAACCGTCCGCCATCCTGTGCGCTGTAAATATATGTTATAATGGTGTTCCATTTTGGTCCATTCGTACATAGGTCGGTCCATTCCATCCACATCTATAGTCCAATGCAAAATTTCTGATATCAGTGCTGAAGACTGAGTGCTGGCGCTTTATTTCGTGGCAAAAAGATAGGACCGGATCCATTTGTATACCAGTTAGCAGCATTTCAAGCTGCCACAACACGGGGACTCAAACAGGGATTTTTTTCGCTCACTTCTACCCGATTAGCCTTATGCAAGTAGTAATATGCAGCCAACATATAATTGAACCTCATTTTATGCCAGCGGCAAAAACGAAAAATGTTCGAACAATTGCTTTCCATAATTTTTATCCTGAAAATGTTTTGTCATCATGGTCTACCACACACACACACACACGTAATATAGAGGAATATGTCTGACGCAGTAATCAACCTACCATAGAGTCACAGCCAGCTAACGACAAGTTATAAGAGTAGTTGTGATTGTTGAGGAACCAGCGCATGACTGAACTGCTGACCCATGACTGTTGCCGCCAGATATTTCTCCTGCCTGGAAAGATCCTGCACTCGCCGCAGCGTTACGACAACACCATGGGCCTGGTCATTGAAAGGGAACGCGTCAAGGATTCCGAATACGATCTACTGAGGTTCGTGAAATGAAACTCTACGCGACACCGATGAATGTTTCACGACTATCGTGCATCACCGTTCCGTAAGGCGTTTTATTGTACCTATCGATGCGTGACATGACTGGAGAAATGATTCAATGGCTGAACATGCTGTCCTTTAATATGCTGAACATGCTGTCCGAAATATGCTGAACAGGGTGTCCTAAATATTCCTCGGAGATGTCTGCGCCTGGCAAGAAGTCTTCATAAATGAGGCTCCGGCACAGTGGCATCACCTAAGCTGACCAAAAGATCCGCAAGTAAAGCTTCTGTCTGGCTTATCTAATGATATGTCAACACATTGGGGCACGTTAAACTCTCGGTCTAAATTCTGCCGTTGAATTGGAGTTCATGGATCGGGTGGTGGGGTTCACGCAACAAGCTCTGCTTAGCAATGGAACCCTGGCTTTTCAAGCCACCCCAATAACAACTCGGATTAAATTATATAAAAAAATGATATGTCAAACATCGGGGCACTACCGAATTACGTTTTGGCGACATCCAACACGTGACGGCAGGTGTGAGGGGCGGAGGTAGATACCCCTTCCCTCATTCCCGCCCGTGTGCGCATATCAGCAACATAACCTTTGCTATTGAGAGGACTGACGCAATTTTGCATTTTCAAGGCCGCCTAGACACCTCGGAAGACTGTCGCCTTCTCCCCCTCTAGGGTACTCCACATCTCACCGTCCCGATACACACAAGCACCAATCAGCTTAATAATTATTCTGGCGTAATTATATACATACCACTGTCATTGCTTGCATAGCACAAACTAGCTTCATAGACGGTGCACTTATATAATCCGGCACACCAGAAACTCACCATTACTGACTAACTCATTCACATCGCAGGATACATTAACATCTGACAACATGCACAACGAACAAATGCATGGCACGCACATCGCAACGATAGTGAATGCTATCAAAATGGAACACTAGTTGGCGGGTGGACCGATCTCGTCACCACGGCGCCTATCGCACCGCAGGTACTTCATGGGCGACACGACCCAGCCGCTGTGGGAGCGGTGGTTCTACTGCGTCGACCTCGGCACCCAGCTGGGTCCCGTCATCAGCGAGTACTTCGCCTCGGAGGAGTGCCACAGTGGACGGCCCGGCCGCGGCTCGTTCCTCTGTCCGCCCCATTACGAGCCGGACTCCGTCAGGCAGGTAATCTACTCGCTGGCCTCCTGTCGCTCGATACATATCGGTCGGATTTCGTCAGGTACACGGACATATCGACACATTTCGGTTTTTCGGCTGTGGCGAAAGGCCGATTTGTAAATTGTGAATTGGATGGCACCAGCACAACAGTAAGGTGCGGCCGCGGGAACTTCCACAAGGTTCGGTTTTAACTTAGTATTCTTCATGGCTTGGAAGACTGCGCCTTGCACGTGTCGTGCCCATTCTCAAATCTGGTGCGCGGGCCAGTCCCAGCAATTACAGGCAGATATCACTTCTCCGCATCGTGCAAAATAACCCACAAAAGTTATGTGCACCCTGTTTAAATAAAAAGTGTGTTCTTACCTTAATAAGCGCAGTGCATTTCTTCATCTTGCAAAAATAGTACATTGACAGATACTCAATACGCCTACTGTCCAACCTACTCCACGGAAGACGCCGTGAATGACCATGTCCGATAGATCACCAGAAACAGAGATGAGAATCTCCTGCCGTTCATTACCGTCATGGACCTCAGAAAAGCATTTGACAGCGTCGATCACAGCGCTCTCTTGGACAAGCTGAGCCGATACGGCATTCCCTCCCACTGGCTAGACTGTGAGAGGAGGTGCCAGATGCGATAATAGCTTGATCGTGCGGGGTAGAAGGTTAATTTTGCCTGTATACCATGGGCTTCCTCAAGGCTCGCTGTAGCGGCTCCTCTCTTGTACAGCTTATTTGGTAATTCACTTTTTTCAATTTCCTTCTCTTCGGCCGCCTCGTGTCCTGAGCAGATGATATATTGTATATTGAGGTTTCCCGACCTCAAAAAGGGGCTTGCATACATGCAAAGGCCACAACATTGAATCGTCTCTCGAGAGCATTCAGGCCTGGTTCATCTTGCACTCACTAACGATGAAGACAGGGAAGCTGACTTCACCAGTATCGGTACCAGACTTATAGTAAAAAGAGTTGCGTGAATCTTGAGCAAGGACATATCGGCTCTAAATCCTATCCATCTAGGTCCATTAATTTTTTTGCAGTTGACGACACCCGGTCGTGGCAGGGCCACGCAGATATGCGTGGTGGGGAGGGATTTCGCGACCACTACTATGCTTGAAAGATTTCGTCAACACTTGACTCTCAAGGCGCACCGCTCCACCTAATCATTCGGGCGCACATGCTCACTCACGTAGCGTGTTCATTGCCTGTCCTGGCCGCAGCGAAACAGTAGCAGCTCAGCCGTGTGCAGAGAGCAATTATTCATGCCGCTTTTGTGATCACCCCGAACCCGAGTCATGTGTGGTCATGTGACTCGTGTCCTATGGTCATGCAAATGAGTGGTCATGTGTCACCTGCTCTGAAATCCCTAGGATGATTCAGAATGCAAGTTATTAGTGCATTTTTTGCATTAAACGTCTTGCAATTCGAAGCCGGCTCCGTTTCGGTGCGTTCCATGTGCTGTGCCCCGTACTCCGGAGTATAGTTTCGCCACGTCAAGCTCGCCACGTCAAGCGTGGTGTGCCGCAGCTGCCGCGATCCAGTCTGGAGTGATCTAAGTGGGCCCTCCCGCACAGGACAATCTGCGCGTGGAACAACCCGCCGATGGCAGTGGCAGCGTGCACCGCGATTGGTGCCTTCACGTCGGGCTTAAAAACTTGATTTCAAAATTTGTCGTTGCAGCGAAAAATGGTTCGTCCTTATCCGTTTCACCAGCCAACAAAGTGAACGATACTGGGCTCCACACAGCCATAGCATCGAAGTGAGCTGGAAGTTCAAGGCGATGCGAAAGCCACGTGCTGGGCGGCATTAATCGATTTATTTATTCAAACTGAAACCAGCCACCAAGGGCCTGGCATATATCGGTGTTCTGAGAATGGCGATGTGGCCCAAAGTTCGGCACGGGTCACCAGGTGGAATCACCGTCTCTAAGCCACCAGGTGGATTGACCCTTCTGTGCAGACCACGACAGTTGCCCGAACTTGACCTGGCTGAAGGTCAGGTCATCAGATTGCTGTAGCGAGGTTCAGAACAATAGGAGAAATCGAGCCTCTGGAATGGCCGCAATACATCCGGTTGATAAGGCGCACCGCACACGGCTCAACAGACGTATCTATGAACTCGTCGGGGAATGTGGCAACATCCAGGTGGCATTCCTAACATATCCTGACACGACCGTCACCGGCCGGAAGGGCTCCGTAACCTGGCGGGTTGCTATGCCAACAGCCCGCCCTCACCGAACCTCCGTCTGCACGGAACCAATCTCGCCACCCGCTCGGTGCAAGTACATGGGACCTTGTGACCCCGCCACGCCCCCCGAGCAATGGCCGCTGCCTCGACTGACCAATCACGGTCCGGCATACACTATAGCTACTGCGCCGCGTGAGTTCACCAATCAAAACGATGCTTGTTTGAGATGATGTATAGTGTAGACAGTGTCGTGTGTATATATACCTGTACTTGGGTGAAAATAAAAGAGAGGGACCCAGGAGACACTCAGAGATGGACGCTGGTGTTTGCAGTATACCGGGGCAACGCCCGGTCACCTCAGTCCTATAGCATTGACGACTCTAGTCGGAAAATTCGTGGCCGACTCTCATAGTCGTTTGGTTCCTGGAACTTCTGTGCCGACGTGGCTCAAAGGAGAGTTGTCCTCACGCCAAAACCGAGGTGTATCAAAAACGCGCAGGTCCATTCCTAGTCTACCCACGGCCAGGGTAACAACTACCTGACACTGCTGACAGACAACGCGTGGCCCGCTCCGAGTCTTGACTTGTCACCGGTATAGTGTTGGCTTTGGTCTGTGACCATGGCAGAGTGCTCGGCCAATCAGTTCATCCTCCAACAACGCACTTGGGAAGTCTCTGTCATATATATCCTCAGTTGAGAACTAATATTACAGGAGGAATACATCCCACGGTTTCTGCAACAATTACTCTTCGGATACTATCGATGTTCGATTTGCTACATTTTGAGCCATGGGTCAGAAGTAAGATGGAGCCGAAATGCTCACCTAGCTTTGAAAGCTTCAAAATAGTGCTCAAAGACATTAGCTTGTACCAGGCAGTGGCAAAAATGGACATGGTGACAACTCTGGCGTCAGAAGTAACCTCAGAGACACTGATAGACTGAAATACTTTATATATGGTAAAGTCAGGACAATGACATCGAATAACAGTGAAGAGCTTAATGACCTATGTACACATATTGCCTGGGATGTGAATCATTCTAACACATTGGCCATTTGGGAGTAGGAAATGACGATAATTATTCATAATTCTTGATAATTCACATTTCCACCATAGGCGTGGACGTTCTCTTTTTACGTCCCAGGTGATGGACGTAATAAGATCTCATATTACGTCCCAGGAGTAGAAAGGCATGACTTGTCGTGACATCACATCATGGCATTACTTGGCATGACATCTAATTTGCATACATTGCGGTCGGTGAAGGATTCACAATCAGCAGTGGTCAGCGATTTGCTTTCGTTTTGCCAGTGGCTACCGTGGTCACGAATATAACGTTCGGGGCTGGGGTCAAATCCAATCCCAATCCCGTCCACTGCATGAGCAAGGGCTAGGCGTCCGTATTTGACCCAAGGATGCATGCAACCGCTAACGACCCTTGTTGCGTTTTCTCAGCTAATCAGAGAACAAACGACATAGCGTCCGTATATTTTTGCCAATCCAGCCACCAACTTAGCATTTTGCACACAAAAAAGTATGCCATCGTCATATGCTATAGTCCACTATGCAAAATGAAGAACGCTATGCTTCCTTTTTAACCTAACTGATTTTGACATTCTTCCTCTGGTTGGCAAGCCCTAGCTGCATCTGAAATACGTTGATCTGCCCAGGCACACATCGGAGTGCAAGGGAGCTGAACGTTCGTTGCTTTTTTATTTGCTAACTTTTAACCGTGAACTATATCATATGCCAGATATAAATATAACTTAGGTAGAATTAAAATTATAGGCATACATGCCGAATTAAGCTGCATTTAATGCACTGTACGTCACAGTTGCAAACACAAAAATAATATCTATGTCGCAAAACGTGGAATGTATCATTTTACCTGGTCATCGCAGGTCAAACGGGACAAGTACCAACGCCAATTGCGTGCTGAAATGTCAACAAGCGGCCTATGCAGCCCCATGCCACAAGCAACAGAATCAACACCATATCGCGATAGGGAACTTGCGAACCGAACGCAACTGCACGCTATTGGCAGCAAGTAGTGGCATGAATCCTTGCGTCCAACCTTTATCGCGACATCACAGGAATTTCTGAAATATGTACAGCCCATTCAGATAATTTGGCAAAGTGTATTCCAACTCGGACGAGTGTCTCACGTTCGGTAGAGGAGGACGATCCAGAGCGTGGTGTCTTCACGTCCGACGTATGTGAGTTGAAACTCGAGATGAGTGCCTCATATTCGGGGCAGGAGCACGATTCCTGGTTTCCAATTTCGACGCATGTGTATTCAGACTCGAGATGAATTCCTCACATTCGGCAAAGGAGCAAGATTGAGAGCACAGTGGCCCCAATTTCGACGAATGCGAATTTAGACTCGGGATGGGTTCCCGACATTCGGCAAAGGAGCAACATTGAGAGCGTGGTGTCTCCAATTTAGTTGTGCGTGCATTGAAAAACAATCTAATTCAGACACAACTGGCTAATCTCTTGCCGAAGATGGTGTACTTCTGACAAACTTCAATGCAATATGGTGAATTGCTGAATTAGCATGGCTGCCACGCTATGTCAAAACACGCCTCGATTCCAAGGCCTCCCGTTCAGTTTATGTTTGATAGAAACCTTCGATGCAGTGCCCTCATCTGTCTGTGGCGATAAATAACAGCCCCATCGAGCTAACTATGCGTTGTTTATACAATACCGGGCAAGGGATCCATGATGCACCAGATGTTGAAAGGAACCTTCACCCGCGCCGTCTCTCTGGTCAGACCCTCTCACCCCGTCTGAGCGAGGGAAGGGGGGACCTTAAGGACTCGCGTCTAACCTCCAAACTAAGCGTTGCGTGAAAACAAGCGGGATATCATCGAAAAGTCCTCGGCAAAGAGGGTCCGAAAATAGTATTATTTAAAAATAATGATGAAAATCAAAATTTCGGTTTTTGCGGGACATTCGGTATAAAACAAATTAAATACCGGCATATTGGGATTGTTAATATCGTGCATTACAGCTTTGACATCCTTTAGTCATGAAATCCCGAATTAAACAATAGAAATAGCGTTGTCTAAATAGGCTTAGAGCACTTTGCGCACTTTATCGTGACCTGACCTACGGCCCCTTGACGGAGGTCAAACAAATTCGCTAAAGAACTTCTGATGCTTTGCATATGTACCAAGGTAAACGTATGCCAGAAGAGCATGCATACTACAATAATAAATCAGCGGAAATTGGCAGCGATCTCGGGTCGCTGCCCCCACCTTAAACGAACATCCAATTTACACGGTTTGGAAACGCTTCCAATTGTACTCACGCAGTAGGTTGAATATTATTATTTCTTTATGTATGCGAGTTATCGATCCTCAAAAACGTTTGTAGTTTGGATGTGGTACTCCTTGACCTTAGCTGGGTCAATGACCTTACATGACCTCATGTTAAAATTTTGACCTCGGACGGAAAAACAAGCAATGAAAAGGAATTAAAAATTGTGCGGCACTGCGTGTCGCCATTTTCTCCCTGCCCCTGCAACCTTAGGGGGCGAAAAGAGGATTCCACAGTGGGGGCGATTAAATGTTTTCCCGGCGGATAATTTTCATACCAGCAAAATTTATCACAATGCATAAAAACTGCGCCATGGCACAAGTACTGTGAGCATCTTCTGCTGAACCACTAAGCTTCAATATTAACAATAGGAATTCTCCAACAATTTTATGTCCCATCATTCTGTTCACGTCGAGACATTATTAGCTGTGATATCCTGATGGGAAACTTCCCCGTGTGCATTATGCCAGCGCGTATTTGAACAACATTCGCTAAACTAGATTTTCTTAACAACAAAAAAACGGCGCTCTTTGAAACTGGATAAAGCCACCGTAATGCAGAGATTAGAAACACGCGCATACAGGTTCTCCCGCAGCAAAAAAAGGAAACCTGCTCGATGGTTGGTCGATGACCCACCTATGATGGCCGTCTTGACCCGCTGCGCCCGTCATCGGACCGGCGCCGGTCACGCAGTCGCCCTGCCTCGGGGCGCACAGGTCACGAGGCATGACGACATAACCACGTAACCAGCGGCTGGCCGGCCGGCCCCTCATCGGCCCCGATTCAGCTGGCTGAGAACCACCGTGTTCGGTGTTTTTTTTCTCGTATTTGAACAAAAATGCACGTACCCGAAGGAAGATGTGGTGAAAATCAGCATTAAAGGAACTGGTATACTTCTGAGTCAAGGAATGTCGTTTTGAAGCTATGCAAGAAACATGTTACCAAGGTCTCAAAAGTACGATGGTGGCCAGGCTGTACCGGATCGCTGGGCCGAGTCTATACGTGCTACCCCGTGGTAGAATCGCTCAGACTGGCCCGGCACTCTGGCTCGTAGCAACTCCCAATGTGCGCATTAGTCGCAAACTTTAGCATGGGGCTCTGGGTACCAAAGGTCCCTGGTTCGACACCAGCGCCGCTCGGGACATTTCCCAATCCCGCGGCCCACCGGCGAAACAGTGTGGGCAGCGTCATTAGTCGTGAATGTGCATAAAATGCGTCGTGAACCACCCAATAAACAAACAAAACTTTAGCATGCATAAGGGACTTTCAGTACGTTCCTCAAATGTCCTGGTTTGACTCGGCCTGTGAGAGTAACTGTGCATTAATTGGGCACACCAAATCAAAGCCTACCTATTTTTATGTAAATTAACCCAAGGCATTCATTAACTGATGCGATAGATTCGGGAGAGGTCTGTGCTATCACAAATCTCATACATAAGCCGAACCGACCTGACTTGTGTCGAACAACCGCAATGCGAACCCGTCATGCACAACGGACTGACTATGTACCCCAGCTCACAACGTCACCAAATTGCTCCCTCCCCCCAGACGGAGGAGCCATTCCATCTGCGGCACTGGGTGACGTCACATCGGTCCGAGTTGGATTCGGAGGGCCACAAGCGGCTATTCGACCTGACCTACCAAACGGACGTGCTCGCGCTGGGCGAGGGCTCATTCGGTGGCTTCAACAAAGATGCCGAAACATTCCTCTGGCAGTTGGTAAGTCGAGGTCACGCACAGAAGTGCGGCGAGTGGCGCAGAAGGAGGGGGGGGTGCAGAATCGGAGGCAAAATCGGAGACCCTAAGAAGGAAAAGGAAGCCCCGAGACGGAAGAAAAGGTGCTCGCGGAGCCGAGCAGACCCCTCTCCTTACAGCCTGAGGAGGCTCTCTGCGACATCCATCCCCCCGACTTCGAGACCGTCGGCGCAGTTCTTTTTCTTGTACGCCACATTCGTACCGTTGCATGGATATGATGGATCTAAAATTGCTGCCGTTCCATGCGATCACGTGACGTCAGCGATCACGTGACGTCATCTATCATGTGACGTCAGCGATCACGTGACGTCATCGATCACGTGACGTCAGCGATCACGTGACGTCAGCGATCGGTCTGTGTAGCGTGCGACACCCCGAGGCGCTTCACTAATATCGTCGGATCGATGCTCACTAAACCTCAGGTATCCAACCTGTAGCACAAGTGAAACGTCCAGGTGCCACGTGTTGTGAAGTTCCAAGGTGTTGTGATGATGTGATGTGATCCAAACATCCAGGTGTTGCGGTGTGCCTCCAACAATGCTGAAGTGGGAGGCCAGCTACACCGTTCTACAGCTCGTGTGCGCCTGGCCGCAGGAGGGCAGCGCTGAAGTGGAGGTGGGAGGCCAGCTACACCGTCTGTACAGCTCACATGTGTATGCTTGTGTGTGCCTGGCCGCAGGAGGCCAGCTACACCGTCTGTACAGCTCGCATGTGTATGTTTGTGTGTGCCTGGCCGCAGGAGGGCAGTGCTGAAGTGGAGGTGGGAGGCCAGCTACACCGTCTGTACAGCTCGCATGTGTATGTTTGTGTGTGCCTGGCCGCAGGAGGGCAGTGCTGAGGTGGAGGTGGGAGGCCAGTTACACCGTCTGTACACCTCGCATGTGTATGTTTGTGTGTGCCTGGCCGCAGGAGGGCAGTGCTGAAGTGGAGGTGGGGCCAGCTGCACACCGTCTGTACAGCTCGCATGTGTATGTTTGTGTGTGCCTGGCCGCAGGAGGGCAGCGCTGAGGTGGAGGTGGGAGGCCAGCTACACTGTCTGTACAGCTCACATGTGTATGTTTGTGTGTGCCTGGCCGCAGGAGGGCAGTGCTGAGGTGGAGGTGGGAGGCCAGCTACACCGTCTGCAGGAGGACTGCTCCCTGCTGGTGCCGGCCGGCTCGCAGTACCGCACCAGCCGACCCGAGGGCGGCGTCACCATCAGCGTCCTCATGGACCCCGCCGCCAAACGGCGCGCGTTCGGCCACCTCTGATCGGGTCAGGTCACGGGAGCGTGACGTGACGGGAGAGCTCCACCTCTGGACGGGTGACGTCACTGGAGAGCTCCACCTCTGATCGTGTCACGTCACGGGAGCGTGACGTCATGGCGGCGTGACGTCACGGGAGAGCTCCACCTCTGATCGTGTCACGTCACGGGAGCGTGACGTCATGGCGGCGTGACGTCACGGGAGAGCTCCACCGCTGATCGTGTCACGTCACGGCGGCGACTGGCGATCAGCTCCGCGTCGAGTACGGACCATGCGCCGCGTTTAAAGTCGGACCTGGCGTGATCGTCAAGTGAGCCGCATCATGTCATGTCATGCATTTTCGTAAAATTAACCACGGCGTGGTTTTATAGATTTCGCGTCAATCGCCAATACACGTCAATGGACGCGGGCTCCGGATGGATGTATCGGTATATCTGACACTACGGCGCGCAACGGGGTTGACACTGCCCTATAGGAAGTGATGCGCAACCTCGGCCCGGACCACCCCCGGTGACGAGGCTGACGTGACATACAGGGCTGACGCTGCCCTATAGGAAGTCCGTCACACCAAGCGTCGCTTGTCCGGGCGCGTGTCCGCGGACGTGAAGGGTACCATGACCCAGTCCGGGGCAACAGTCGGGAGTGGGGTGCGTGCCCGCGGACGTGAAGGGTACCATGACCCAGTCCGGGGCAACAGTCGGGAGTGGGGTGCGTGCCCGCGGACGTGAAGGGTCGGGGCAACAGTCTGGAGTGGGTGCGTGCCCGCGGACGTGAAGGGTCCGGGGCAACAGTCGGGAGTGGGGTGCGTGCCCGCGGACGTGAAGGGTACCATGACCCAGTCCGGGGCAACAGTCGGGAGTGGGGTGCGTGCCCGCGGACGTGAAGGGTACCATGACCCAGTCCGGGGCAACAGTCGGGAGTGGGGTGCGTGCCCGCGGACGTGAAGGGTACCATGACCCAGTCCGGGGCAACAGTCTGGAGTGGGGTGCGTGTCCGCGGACGTGAAGGGTACCATGACCCAGTCCGGGGCAACAGTCTGGAGTGGGGTGCGTGCCCGCGGACGTGAAGGGTCGGGGAACAGTTGGAGTGGGTGCGTGCCCGCGGACGTGAAGGTCGGGGCAACAGTCTGGAGTGGGTGCGTGCCCGCGGACGTGAAGGGTACCATGACCCAGTCCGGGGCAACAGTCGGGAGTGGGGTGCGTGTCCGCGGACGTGAAGGGTACCATGACCCAGTCCGGGGCAACAGTCGGGAGTGGGGTGCGTGTCCGCGGACGTGAAGGGTACCATGACCCAGTCCGGGGCAACAGTCGGGAGTGGGGTGCGTGTCCGCGGACGTGAAGGGTCCGGGGCAACAGTTGGGAGTGGGGTGCGTGTCCGCGGACGTGAAGGGTACCATGACCCAGTCCGGGGCAACAGTCGGGAGTGGGGTGCGTGTCCGCGGACGTGAAGGGTACCATGACCATACACGACAGTCCGTGTTCGATACACTTGCGACACATGCACAACAGAAGCCCCCTCATCAATGCTGAAGTGGGGACCGGCCACTGATTGGGCGACTATGGCCCTGACTGAAGGCCAGCTCTCTGCCGCCTCTCCAAGCTGATATGCCAGAGGCGGTCAGGGGCTTGAATAGCATGCTAACCGGAGGGTAAATTTCCTCAGTTATGGGACAATTTCTTATATTTCAGGGGGAAATCAGTGAACTTCACAGTGAACTTCACTTCACGTACTTCAATTTCGCGAATGTTTCAGAAGCAATTCTGCTTCAGTTAAAAACTATCATGCGGGTATCTCACTACAGGAGACCCTGAATGTCAATAGGATTCTTCATGTTTCTCTCACGTCAGTTTTCCTACCTCAGATCAGGGTTGCCAGACCTGGCGATATATCGCCAATTTGGCGAAATTCGTACCCTGTTGGCATTGGGAAAATCCCAGTTGGCTAATGGCGATGAAAAGCATAAAAATTGGCGAATTTTAGGTCAACACCACACTCCCCGGTAAAATGATGCATTCTCGTAAAAATATGAAATGCGGGAATTTCTTCCATTTTTTGGCTGGGTCGGCAAGGCTTACACCACACCGCCCACCCTCTCCAGGCGCGGATCCAGAAATTCTCAGGGGGGGGGGGGCGACGGTAATGTTAAGTGTGAAAACCGCGTCCCTTCGGGGCTCAGTTTTAGTGTTATTTTCCGCGCCCAGGGGGGGGGGCGCCCGCACCCCACCCCCTGTATCCGCGCCTGCCCTGCAACAATCACCCGGCACATAGACGCCATTAACCGCCATGCGTCGACTACATGCTGTGCTGTACAGTATTTCGTCGGCAACTAGTGATTTACAAAATAGCCGTGGTGTGGCGCTGCGGGCGGACAATCCTGGGCTTGATGGCGCCACTGCGGGTACGCGCGGAGAAGTGCTGTACTGTCCAAATAAACGATAGCATGAATGTGAGATCAGTGATTATTACTATTTTTACGTCAAAAATTTTGCGTGATATAAAATAAGAAAAATATGCGTATGAAAACACTTAAATCAAAATCCATTAAGCATTGTGAAACCAATTTACGTAGTGGTTGATACATCTTCTGCTTTAGAATGTAAACACGGGAATCTTGTCGAGGTCATTCATTCATTCATTGCCGGTGGAAGTTTGGTTGGTGCGTTTGCATAGTTTTTGCGCTGGCATCTGGCGTTTTAGCGGTCGTGTAAGTCGCAATTCGGTCAGTATGGGAAAGTGGGATCAGAGGCAGTTTAAGGGCCACTGGAAGAAATAATTCCCATGGGTAATGCTATGCTCAGATGGATCAGGGGACGCATTCTGCAAACCATGCCAAGCAAGACTCCAACCTAAAAAGGACACGATAATGAAACACGGTGACACTCAAGGACACATGGAAAGAATAGGCCCAGGCCCAGGCCCCCATCAAGGCCCAGGCTCTTCACCTCAGACGAAGATTAATTTATATCCGAGGAGTCACGAGCGTGAGCGACAACTGAAGGAAGCCGAAATCAAGTTGAGTGTATGCATGGCGTGTCATTGCGCGATTAGAACGGTTGACCACTGCTCTGAAATTATAAAGGGCTATGCGAAGGGCAGTCTGTTGGAAGATCTGAAACTACATCGCACAAAATGGTCTAAAGTTGTGACTGAAGTGGTCGCACCCGCGCTGCAGGAAGAAATATTTGCTGACCTGAAACGAGCGGACACGCTACAGCCTTATCGTGGATGAGTCGACGGATATTTCGAGCCAGAAACACATTTGTCTTTGTGTGCGGTACTTTTCAGTTTCAAAGATGGATATGGCCACGGCCTTCCTCGGACTTGTACCAGTGACATCCACAACTGGTGAGGCATTGTTCGCCGCCAGTGTTAAAATATTGGTTTTTCGTTAGGTGTGAGATGTCGAAACGAGCACAGTAAGATGTCGACATTTTTCATCGAATTAATGTCATTTCAAGTGCCTTTGATGTTTTTCAGACTTAAATTTGAACCAATGTTTGTACCTTCATCAGTTGTCTTCATATTAAAATGTTAGGAAGAGTTATATTCGGGATAGCGATAAAAATTTCATATATACAATGGTGATGTATGTCATATCACATTATGAATATTCTATTTACCTGAAATTGCATTGCAGAATATTCCTGTACCACCATCCCTTATCGAGACCATGACCATGCTACTAACAAACGAGGTAATGTTAGAAAGGAGACGCGAAGACTTCGTAAGCACGCATCAAGGAGCAGGATGTCGATACTTCTTGGAACAGGATGTCGATTAAGTGTTCAGAAAGTGGTAAGCTCCACTGTATTTTACGAATAATTTAACACTGCGCCGCCATCAAGGGTTTATGGACGACCACGGGGTGCCTCTGGCGAACTGCATAGGCTTTGCGAGCGATGGCGCTAGCAACCTTGTCGGTGTGAACAACTCGGTCTGGTCCCAGTTGAAGGAAGTTGCACCGAACTGTGTTCTAACTAGATGTGTGTGCCATAGCTTGGCACTTTGTGCTCAGAACGCGTTCAGAAAACTCCCCAGCAACCTGGAGTTCATGCTATGCGAGATCCCCAAATGGTTTAAGCATAGCGCCATTCGGCGCAAGGAATATGCTGAGATTTATGATGCGATGTGCGAAGAGGAAGTCGATGGTGTGCTAAAGCCGTACAGCACGTCTATGTCGAAAACGAGGTGGCTGGTTCGTGGGAAAGTAATGTTTAACATACCGGCAAATTGGGACGCTCTCGGGGCGTACTTCATGAGCGTCTCTGACGACGGTGGAAGGCGCTTCACTGTTAAACTGCTGAGGGAGATGCTGTCGGACAAAACCAACTACCTCTACCTCCACTTCGCCCTGCCTCTAGTCCGGGACTTCGAGCAGGCCAACGGCGTGTTCCAGGCGACTGACGCTGAGCCCGGCAAGCTCCACGAGACGCTGACATCGCTCCACTGGAGCCTTCGTCAGCGTATGCTGAGCCCGGACCATGTGAAGTCAGGGAGACCGCTGGATGAACGAGATGTTCTTCCTCTCCATAAGATCGACTTCGGGGCGAAATTTTAGATGGAAGCTGCAAAGTCTCACATCCCGTCTCGCCAGCTCGAGGGGGTAGGCGTTTTCTATTAAACTGTTACCTAATGTAAGCATAATTACAATTACATATAACTCAAACTAAGTGTACATACGTGTAACTATGGATGGATATATGTACCTTGCGTATGCTGTCAGTGGCAGATCCACAAAGTGTACCCCCCACCAGGGGCGGATCTAGGAGAGGGAGGCACATCGGGCATGTGCCCCCCCCCCCCAACGAAATATGGGCACAACTATGTTTGTGTCCCCACCCCCAAAAAATAACTGGCGGATCCAGATGTTCGACCTCCAAGGGGGATACACTCCCGAAGTCCTGGCGTTTCGGAATTTTGTATGGAATTTACGAAATTTCGCGTGAGATTTTCAACTTCCGAGGGGGTGCACTCCGAAGTCCCCATATGTTGGGATTTTGTATGCAATTTAGTGCAATCCCCTCACTTGAAACATACTTCCAACGTCCCTGTTTAGCCCCCCTTAAATTGGGACACTGGATCCGTCAGTGCCCCCTCCCTAAAAAACGTCGGCTAGATCCGCCCCTGACCCCACAGATTAGAATTGTCGCCGCTGCGCCCAGGCTTAGCACCCCCACGTCAAGGGGCCACTGCACCAGAAAGTGCGCTCCATCCCGCCCTCGAATGGGTGGCGGGTGCATTCCCAGTACCACTGAAATCTGCCTTCGAGGGGGCAGTCGGCAGTGCGCCGAAGTTGGCAAAAGTGTAGCATTTCGACTTCTGGACAATGGTGCCCTTAAATCTGGCGCCCCTCGGATGGAATGCGCCCGTTGTTCCGGATGTTCCGCGCCCGGGGGAGGGGGCACGCGCCACCCCCTGTATCCGCGCTTGGTTATGATTTTCATCCGCCTGCCCCGATTTTCAGGTCCGGATGCGATGCGTGAGCTTCATGGCAGAAGCAGTCAGACAGGTGGAGTCAAGACTTCCGTCTTCTAGTGAGGCGTACAGCAAGCTCCACCTGCTGTCCCCGCAAAAGTGTCTCTCTCACATCAGAGCCAGCTTCCGGGACCTACCATGGCTAGACCTGGTCGATGCGGACAACTTGTCAGTGATGGAAAGTGTGTACAGAAAACTGCTGAGCATCGAGTGGGCTATTTATGCTCTGCGTGAGGGAACGATGCCTTTCTGATCATACTTACTGACGTTTGAGAACGCGATCGGCGACACGCCTTTCAAGGACCTTGCCATGTATGCTTTGAGTGCGCTCAACTTTCCAGTGAGTAACGCAGTGATCGAACGCCTGTTCTCTCATCTGACATTTGTCAAGAATAAACTCAGGAACCGTATGGGACTGAAACTTCTTCACGCCATTCTCGCGGTTCAAACCAGCTTCCGCGATGGGAAGTGCAGCCGTGATTTCATCGCCACTGCCAGCATGTTTGCCCGCTTCAACTCAGCTGTAATGTATGCCGACAGTCAGAGCACTGATGACACTGATATGGATGGACTGTTTGGGTAAATTTCCCCACACCGTACGGTGAAGCCAGGTGCTGCCGATCGCCGCGACACCTTGGCGGGCGAACGCTAACGACATCTGTCGTGCACGGCCGCAGAACCACATTCACGTCCTTGTCACCGCCCGTGGAACAGTTGATCTGTGTGATTTAGTGTCACCATTCGCCAAGTGACTACAGCACGTGAGGGCTGCAAACAGACGGCAGGTAAGGTTTGTCTGTTTGCTAGAGAGCGTGTGGTTGTTCATTCAGTGGTGAATTACGACTTCCGATCGAGAAGAGTGTGCAGTACTACGTTGGACAGTCAAGTAATTGCATGAGGCGGCATTGTGCTGCGCAGTTGGCACTGTGTGAGAGGCGGCGGTGAGCGCGCGGTCTGGGCGCGTCAGTCTTTCATCGGAGTGTGATAACGTATGGCTCTGCCGCTAGTGTTTTATTCTGATACCTAACTGAGAATACAGAAGTCGCTTAACAATGGAATGTACGGCCCATTCACCCATGCTCGTACACAAATTACTCCGTGAAAACGGTCAGAGGTTACGTCATTGATAACATCGTAACTCCGTGACCCAACGTGACCCGGGCCCGATATTTTTCTTCAAAAGGTCCGCAATGACTCACCCGTCAGCTATTCCAAGTTTCGGCGCTCTACGCGCGTCGTTTTTCTGTGGTCCCGGAAAACCTGGGGGTGGGGAGGGGGTGTAGCAGTCCCCCCTCGTCCGACGAGTGTGAAGTCCGCGTCCCACAGGAGCACGTGTTCGAAGATTAGCATTAACCCCACCCCCCGATAAAAATTCCTGGATCCGCGCCTGGGTGCTCCGAGCCGCTCCAGTGTTCGGCGCAGAGCTCCACCGCGACATGATATCCCATTTCCAGGTAGGTATTTCAGGTGTTTGCAGTTAAAAAATAGTTATTTATCGGGTTGGGATTATTTCTCAGACTGGTTTTGTAGCGGAAATTTGGCGAAAAATTGGCGTTTTTCTCCAAAATTGACGATGGTTGGCGAAAAACATCGCGCGGATTGGCGAATCTCATAAATTTTCATCTGGCAACCCTGCCTCAGATCAAAACCAGCAGACCTCTATCTACTCCTACTGGAACCATAGGTTGGCAGTATTCCCTCTAGACGGCGCCACCCTCAGGGGTGACGCGGCGAGCTTGAGCAATCAATGCGCCGTAGCACCAGGCCGGCTCGACATAGATCAGCCGCTACCACCCGTGACTTGCCTCCCAGCTCGCTTGCACGGACCAACGCGGCAGGTGAGTGTGTCTGAGGTGGTCACACATGGCACGGCACCAGCATGTGGCAAGGTTTGGCTGCCTGTGACGTCGACGCCCGACGGGAGGGGGGGGGGGGCCTCACGACCGCTGGATCGACGACAGACGTCCGCACAGGTGGGATCAGGGGTGTGGCCATAGCTGTGAAATTGGGAGGGCAAACCAAGGTCGCGGGAAATTTGGGCAGGATAGAGAAGTAAGCCCCATCCCCACCCCACCCCAACCCCACAAAAATAAATGCTCGGATTTCACAATTTATTTTCAAGGTCAGGTTTTCAAATTTACCGGTGTTATATCTGATATTTGGGGGGCAAAACGTTCCGCCAAAACTAGCAAGTTTCACTGCTCATCACTGCCTATGAATACGTAGCTTTAAATCTTATGTACTGGACCCGATTTTACGATCACCATGGAGAATGCTAAAATTTACGCTAAGCGTTGCCCTCCTGTGAGAAGAAAACAGAAAATATTGGACGATGGCTTTGTTGCAATAAATATTGATTTATACTAACACTTCCCGTGCAATCATGTTTTCCGTGAGCACATTTCGATGCAATAATATCCAGGGGCGGATACAGGGGGCAACGCTGGGAGACTTATGCTCCCAGCATGGAAGGTGGCGTTCCTCCGGCCGATAAATGGTGCCCCTCCGCGAAGGTTCGCGTGTACTCTATCAAATCTAACTCAGACTCAGCAAGAGACTGAGCTAATTTTTGTCTGAGAGAAAAAGTATCCCATTGGAAGGAAGAGCGCCCCTCCGGGAAGGCGTAAGTGCAACACCTCGAATTACCAGCCAAAGGCGACCCTCCAGATATTTTCATAGCTGCGCCAGTCCAAAGAAATGGCGCCTTTTCATAGAAGTGTTCCCCAGTGACAATTCCTGAATCAATTCCTGATTACAACACTGCTCTGTTGCGGTTATATGCTCCGGATGGATACAAAATCATGCGCACTTACGTGCTGACTTCTCTTGCAAATTTACACTTCCATTAAGCCATTAGGAAAAGAGCGGACGACCTGAAAAGGGGTTCTATGATATATATATATGTCCAGAACAGCAATATGGGAGCGTAAATTAAAAGCCAGCAACGGCAACGCCGTCCGAGCAGGATATGGTCGATTTCTTTGGGAGCTATTAGTCAAATAGGATATGCATGCCTGCTATCACAGTGGTTGGAAACAAAAGTAGCTCTTATCACAAGGAGCTACTATTGCATTCAATAGTTGTGCACACGCCGGACCTTCGGCGCCTTCGAAACTATTTCTACGTTTCAACTTCCTGATCCGTTCGGCACGCTACGTCGAATGTCATCCATTTGATGCGAAGTGAAGCCATAGCGACGAAACGCAAGCCCTCGAAAAACTCAAACTGACCTTCAGCCTTGAGGTTTGACCTCGACATGCCTTGATTTGAAATGTTGCCTGAGGATTAGACCACGGCTATCGCTTGATGCCATATTTTGAAAGTTTTTGAAGAAAATGAAGAAAAGGGAGGCGACCGAAGATATGTGTTCGACCTTTGGCATTGAAAGTTATTTTGATTTCCTTATAGCACTTCAAATATACGACTCGATCTAAATTGGAGCCATAGCGACAAAGCGCGATTACTTCTAAAAATTCAAACTAACCTTTGACCTTGAGGTTAGACCTCGACATGTCACGGTTTAAAAAGGTTACACTTGAGTTTACCACGGACTATCGCTTCATTGTGGATCTGGGTAGACATGGACGAAAACGAAAAAGAACGTGACAATCATCTTAACACCTTTGACCGTCAAATAACAAGTTGAAGCCATAGTGGTCTGCGATATAGGGACCACGGGCCGCATGGATGCCAGGAGTGCCGCCACAAAACACTTTTGGCGATCAAAAATGCGACCACTCACGCATGTCCGGCGGTTCGCAGTCAATGTTCAGGTCACTGGGTCATCATAGGTTAAATTCGACCAGATCGGGTGGGACTCTCAGATATTGACACATATATCTGGACCTGTAACAGATAGAAACAAACGGCGAACGCTATTCGACAGTCCTTGAAATGTGCTATCGACAGTATGAGGTGTGATTTCAGGTCAGGTCAACAGATAGGTCACCAGAGGTCACCGAACTTGGGTAAAAGGTATGTATTTTTGGGCACATAGTTTTTGACAGTATGGCGATGGGAAGCTGATTTCACTTGATATGACTAAAGACGCCTCCGATGCATTTAATAGTTAGGTCAATATTTGACCTTGACCTCGGTTAATCGCGGTCAACACGGTTTTCTGGCCTAGGTAGGTCATATCTCATATCATTCAAAACGTCTCAACGAGAGCATTTCACTGGTGTTATAATTTTGCGCAATATTTGGTTTTTTACCACATTGATGTTCACTATATAATTTACTGCGGGATAATACACGGCTGCGTCAGTGAAAATGGTCGCACAAATGTTTGTAATATATGCGCCGCGTCCAGCACCGATACATTTCCGTATATTCCGAAATGATTCGCAAGAGACATGGTAGAAAGGCACGATATTCAAGACCGGGTCTTTATTGTAGTGGATACTTGCTTAGACAACGCATTCCATTACACCAAACGATATATCTGCGTTCAATGCTCATGTAGAACAACACTCGAGGCTTCGCTGATAGCTCGTCACTCTGTGTGTTATTATACTTGAAATGCAGTTTACACGCTCAGAACGCTTTTGTTCACACGCTCTGATCACATTTCCCTTACACCAATCGCCGCGGCGGCGGCGCGACCCGGCGGCGATTTCAAACGCGACACAGCAAGCAAAGCCGTCAAGCTATCGCGTGGCGCTAATTATCGTGCGTCGCCCACGAACAAAGTACGCGCGCTTCCCACGCTGGTAACGCGCTCGAAATCTGTCCGATCTCTTGACATCGGACACGACTGCTCTGTAGGCAAAATTTGCCCATATGTATTTCATTTATTATATAGTCAGTCATTGCATTCCCACCTAACAATTTCAATGCAAGACAAAATCAAGTAGCTATGTAAACGTGTTGGGCAAATTACCACATTTTACTTGACCTGACCTGACCAGGTCAAATATTAGAAATTTGACCCTAGGTCGAGAGTACTAAGTGACCTAGGATCATTCGACACCGATTTTTGGCGCATTGAGGAGAAAAACCGATCGGCGTTGGTTTGATCGCTCCAGTCCAATACTGTGATAAATAATTTTCAGCTATGTGTGATGACCTAAGATGACCTTGCAGGGGTCATAGAGTAAATGATTGACTCGGATATGCATAAACGATGTCAAAGGGCATGATATTTACATAGGACAATCGAGGCGGCAACTACGTGTCCAAGCAGGAATGCTTCTTACTCTGAAACTATTACCTCAGGTCAAGATCAGTAAGTAGCCTATGGTGGACATGTAATGTATCAATCGACACGTCTTGGAGATACAAGCACAATGACGGTAATTTCAGCCTTCTAGCTCAATGCAGTACGATATAATGCGCAGAAATGTGCTAGTGATCTCAGGTGACCTCAGATGACTTTGGTGAGGTCACCGAGCAAAGATGTCAGCAGTAACATTGAGCATGGAATGACCTCACAACGGTTGTGGCGTGTAGTTTGAAGCTATATAATTTTATATAATATATAATTCGGAGAGCAAATATGTAACCAGGAAACATTTGTATATTTTACCATAGCCCTATAATGGGGGAAGCCATGACCGGGACCTGACCTCAGGTCAATGCTAGGAAAAAACCGAGATATATTTATGTCCACTGACGAGATCATCACGAGTTATAAGTTTGAAATCAATCGCCCAATTATTGTGTAAGTTATGCCACCTATAACTCCGAGGGTGGTTGGGTCACTTCGCCTGACCTGGTGACCTGACCCTGAGATGACCCAGGATTAAAAATGTATGAGGACATGCGGAAAAGGCTAATGAGCAGCCATGCGAGGTTTGGCCTTGCTAACCCGATTAGTATGGCGGCAAATTAGGAAAAACCGCAGGGGGGCAGATATCTGCCCCCGGACGTGCGGGTGTTATAGAGAAAACATCGTGACGAAAGCCAGTCACGACCGCACTCAATTCTGTCGGACTTCCTGTTCAGCGCACACGAGGGTTTCACTTTGACCTACACCAGTGCGTGGTGCGGGGCGGAGCCGTCCAGTAGACCGGAGCCTGCAGTCCACCGTCACTCACCAGTGCTTAGGTTTATGTCCATGAGAAGAAACATGCACAGGCCTACCCAGTTACGAATCCGATGACCTGCCACACAGGCACATCGCTATTCAAAAATGCATAAACGCACCAGGGCCTGATCCAGGAAATGTCATGGAGGCACATTTCTTTGGAAGGGTGTCTTCAGCATGGAAAAAAACAGTGGGGAGAGGGAAGGGTGCACTCCAGCATGCTTCCCTTTCGTCTCAAAAAGGACGCTTTTCCCCCGACGGGAGCGAATTTGGCTGAAAATAATTATGCCTGGGGGATGCATTCCAGCCTTCCTAAAGAGGCGCTTTTCCCGACCGTAGGGGATGGCACCTATGGACGGGGTGCACCTGTCCCAGCGTCCCCCTCTGTATCTGCCCCTAAAGCACACCTGAATCCAAAATAACAGCAACACAAAACATCACAATTCGCTCATGTACACCAGTACATCAAACATGCTAACGATGTCAAACTTCAAGACAGCAACGTCCCTTCACGAATTGCAAATGTTCTCACACAACGCAGCTGCATGCCTGAAACTCCGGAAATCAACATGCAAAGAAGAAGCAAGAAATCGGTTCACATTTCCCGGCAAACGTCCCAGCAAACAGTTTTAGACCGTAAGCACGTGGCCATGGAATGTGAAATAACCCATATTGGCTTGTGCGTCGTGCATCAATGTGTATATCGAAGAGACGCAAAATCCGCACAGCGCAAATGGTTCTTGAGTATATTATGTAGAACGCAAATGTCGGTATACGCTAGACGGGTCTTCATGAATTGTACTCTGGAGAAGTTTAGAAGAGTGGAACATTCCGGACACAATCTCTCCAGGCCTGCATGCGGGAGCTGAGCCATAGCAGAAGCCGGTGTTGTGAGCGCTCAAGTCTAAAGCCGTATCTGACCCTGGCACCGCTCCATATAACGCTGCCGTATACAGACTGAGAGTACTGGCAGAAGGGGGGGGGGGAGACCTCTCATCTCTCTCCCCCTGCAGGTCTGTCACGTTTTGCGGAAACTGCATTCAATACTGGCTTAAACGCACCATGCAGCGAAGAAATCGACCAAGAACAGAGAGCAATTGTTAGCTACCAATTAGAAAAGGGAAATTCAAGAAAACTCGAAAACTCAAAATTTTCAAATAATAAAAGGAATTTTTGGTGGCCAAAAATTGTATTGTGCTGTTCGATTTCGCTTTCCCTTCATGATTCCAAAATGTTTTTCTCAAATCTCCCCCAAAAATGAACCCCCCACAGCCACAAACATAATACAAGTCGTGAAACTCTTGGGCCCCTCGTGACGTCACTTTCTCGGGGGAATTTTTTGGGGCGGTGTCTGGCTCTACTTGTCGGGCACTTTCCGATGACACCTTTGTCGTTTTCGTGCGACGCTTAGTTTGGAAATTAGAGAAGGTCTCTATCGACCCCCCCCGAGACTGCGTGTGAGGATCTGACAGGAGAGACGGGTTAATGGTCGGCGAATTCATGATTTTATAAGGCATTGCTGCAACCTTTTTTATTCGTGAGCCGTTTCCTTGATATCGCGGCAGACAGTTAAAAATTCGTGAATGGGTTCTTAACGTTCGCCGAATTCATGACATTGCAAGGCAGTGCTGCGACTTTTTAAAACATGTATGGCATGGTTCTTAGTACTGCTGAATTTATGACAATGTCGGGCCGCTCTGTCTATAGTTCCCCCGCCGGCCGATTGGCGGCGCTAGTTTCGCCGCCGGACGGCCGGCGGCTGATGTCCGCGCTTGACTGGTGAAGGGCGCAGTGGCGCGCTCAGTCAGCCCACACCTGGCTCGCCTCACTGCTCTCCAGCACAGCGACACAACACGCCGAGAGGTGAACAGCTGGAAGTCACTAATCCTTTGTCGTACTGGTATGCTTACCAAATGTCTAGTAGCGGCTAAAAAACGCATCCTGTGTTAGTTTTGTCCCGTGTGCGTTACGTATGCAGATGTTCTCACACATAACCAAATGAGATATCCAAACCAGGGGTGTCACGTATATGCTAGGGGTGACACCTGAGCCTCTCTATCATTGAGTTGTTCCCTCAATTCTTTACTTATCTCCCCACACAGACTGAAGCTGCATTGTGCATTTGGCCTAGGCCATGCTCGTACACTAGTCACAAATGGCTTTGGGAGTGTGTGTGGTGGGGGGGGGGGAGCTTTGGCCATCACAAGGGTCATTGACCACATATCAACTTCATAGCATGACGCCCCGGACCGAAACTTACCATGTCTCAACGCAGGACAAGTATTCCGGTTCCGGTCGATTTGTTCACACTTTCACGGCCTCGGGTCGTTCTCAACAGGCTAGGTTTATGGCCAGCTGATTGCAGCGGACAAGCTGGCACTGCCTCATGACGAATCCCTGTGAGTGGTGTTTTCTCGCCCGTGGTGACGCTGTAGGCAAGTCACGGGTGAGTAAACGTCCGAATTACCTTGCGCCACCAGTTGATGCCTTGAACTCGGGCGTCCTGTGTTCTGCTCGGCAGCTGCAGCGCCCGGGGCTCAGCGGCTGCAGTACCCGGGGATCAGCGGCTGCAGCGCCCGGGGCTCAGCGGCTGCAGTACCCGGGGATCAGCGGCTGCAGTACCCGGGGATCAGCGGCTGCAGTACCCGGGGATCAGCGGCTGCAGTACCCGGGGATCAGCGGCTGCAGTACCCGGGGCTCAGCGGCTGCAGTACCCGGGGATCAGCGGCTGCAGTACCCGGGGATCAGCGGCTGCAGTACCCGGGGATCAGCGCCCGCAGTACCC
The DNA here is from genome assembly GCA_034440575.1 of Imbricaverruca yamaguchii. Lineage (NCBI taxonomy): Eukaryota > Metazoa > Arthropoda > Thecostraca > Neoverrucidae > Imbricaverruca > Imbricaverruca yamaguchii. The sequence goes on from JAOTOL010001478.1 coordinate 366,196, forward strand.
GGGGCTCAGCGGCTGCAGTACCCGGGGATCAGCGGCTGCAGTACCCGGGGATCAGCGCCCGCAGTACCCGGGGCTCAGCGGCTGCAGTATCCGGGGATCAGCGGCTGCAGTACCTGGGGATCAGCGGCCGGAGCGACAGGTCGGGGAAGTACCGGCCAGAGAGGCAGCGCCGCACCAGGTGTTCAGTCGTGCCCGCCGCCAGTACGCAACCGGCGAGCCCCACCAACGCAGCGCGGCGCCATGAGTGCCCGGCTGCCTGTCGCCTACCTGACCCGGGTTCAGAGCTTCAGCGCGTGCCACAGGCTCCACAGGTCAGTCCAGATCCACGCGGCGCCATGACAGCCCTGCTGCCTGTCGCCTACCTGACCCGGGTTCAGAGCTTCAGCGCGTGCCACAGGCTCCACAGGTCAGTCCAGATCCACGCGGCGCCATGACAGCCCTGCTGCCTGTCGCCTACCTGACCCGGGTGCAGAGCTTCAGCGCGTGCCATAGGCTCCACAGGTCAGTCCAGATCCAAGCATACCGCAGCGGGTGCGTTGTTCCTTGCGCTACGGGGTGCTTCAATTTGGCGGAGGTGGGGGTGGGGGTTGATCGATTATTGTGCTACTGGGGTGAGTCAACCTAATTGGGTAGTGGGTAATGACTTGATTGGATTGATGCAATGTGGTACTTGCTTAATTTGTCGGGGTTCTGGCTTGATTTTTTTAGGGGGATCCCGGTCGGATTCTTTTTGGGATCCGGTGCGATTTTTCGGGTTCGTGAGGAATTTGCATAGGTCAAGAAAGTCGCCAACTTGCCTACGCTGGTAGGTAGCAAGATTGGCCCTCAATGTCTCACTCAAGTAGCAATTTATCCATGACGTATTGAAATAAAAAGAAGTGACTGGTCACGAATGCTTAGAATGACCGCTACCGCTTCCAACGCGTAAGGGCTACCCTGATAATTCAGGAGGTGTTTGAAGGCACCGTTATGCAGCGGCTTGGAAGCAAGAAGTGCGCTCGATCGGTGGTTTTTTTGCCCCCATAAGGCTTCTCACGCCGCAAAACGTGCGATTGTCTTGCAAAATCCATGCTGTCTTGTGACTGATATGCTATCAATATTGTTCACCATGGCCATACAGTATCTTTCGTTGCATTTTTTTAGACATGTGGATTGTGGTCTAGTATGTAATATGATATTGTAACATCTTCCCATTGTCTGGTACATAGCATGGCGGCTGTAGTGGAAGGATGGTGGCAAAATAGTGTTAGTTCGTTTAAGTCGGACTCAGGTAGCGAAAAGTGCATGTTTTGTTCTCGTAGGTAGCAGTCTAGAAACATTCTTGACCTCTGGGAATTTGAGGCCCTGTGGTATTTTTTGGGGCACCGGACACGAGTTGAATATGCCACGAAGGAAATTGTGGGACCTTTTCGCGCAGTAGTCATTGATCCCCAGCGACCAAAGTAAGTTGAAATTGACCCCTCTGGCACTGGGGGGGGCAATGGACTCCGCCTGTATAACAGGGCTCTGACGCTGCCCTCCTGCTCGTCGAGCGCTTTCCGGTGACATCTATTTCGTTTCGTGCGTCGCTCAGTTTTGAGATTAGAGGGGGTCTCTATCGACTCTCCCCCCCCCCTGAGACGGGGTGTGAGAATCTGACACTAGGGTTAACGTGTACTATCGGATGCCCATTTCAGCGTACGAGATGCCCGAGCCCAGGGGTGTCGATTTTTGAAAAACATTGGGGGGGCCGAGGTTTACTGGAACCTCGGTTTATTGATATCCCAAAATATTCGCAAAGAGAATACATGGTTTGGATTCCGTGGCACTTGCTACTTTTACGGAGTGCCATCTGTTCGAACGCTACCTGCACCAGCCCGTTACACATTTTGAGGCATTTTGCTTTGGCTGGATCCGTGTCCTTGAACCTCACACGTGTCACTTGTTCTGTGCTATGTCTTAAGCTTGCTTATCGTCAATACTGAAGCACGAAATCGCTTCGTGCGAACAGGATCCAGAAGCTACGATGAAGACGGGATACTGACTGCGCCAGATATTAACCTGTTTCACCGGACCTGGAATATCAACGGAAGGAGAAAGATATGTATGCTAAAACCAACTCTAAAAGTTCAACTATGTCGCTACGCCATAATGTATATCTTGCTCTCTATCATTCTTGGAACAACGTTAGTGCGGGGGTCAATTGATCCCCACGTCTGTGTGGGATGGAAACTATGCGCTGCGGGTTAGCTTCCACGCCCCTGTTTTGTGGTTGGGTTGTTTTTTTTAACATTGGGAGGGGGCCGAAATGTACTGGAAACCCTCCCCCAGCATCCAACCAAAACTCATCGGATTTCGCCCACTATATTTTCAGTCCTAAATAATTCTGGTTTTATCTGACGATGTGTATGTCTATGTTTATTCAGCATCCTCGCCAACGGGAAAATCGACCGGTAACAGGTGAAGTCACGGAAGGAAAACAGCAGTGCACCGTGGGATGGGTGGGCTGCTGAAGATAATTCTAGTTTGTATATCCACAATCTCAATAACGGTGATTGTTGTTCACTGGACTAGATTGTATGGAAGTTTGACAATGACTGGAAATTGAGAATGAGATGAATGTATTATGTTCAAGCTCCATGTGCATGTGGTTTCCCCATTGGTGGTGTGTACAAACATCAGTAGGAAAATGCAGTTGTTGTTTAGTGGCTTGACAAATTTTTAAAAGACAACCTAGTTTAAAATGCATCATCATCCGCTAATCTCAACATTTTATGATGCAAGTTTTACTTCCACAGTGCAGGGAAGTCCAATTATTCCTGTTACTTTCTTTCACGCAATTTTCAGTTTTGCAGCAGAAGGTGGAGTCAGTCCACTATCTAAACCTAATCTGTTTCTTTGCAGTACAAAATATGCTGGTCCCCTCCCCCCACCGATGAGGCACCACCTTTACGCGGTGGGGGATTGAGTGCCCCAATGACCCGGCGACCATCATACCGGGGAGGGGTGAGACCAGGAGTGCCTCACTCGTCCTTGCATCCATACGCTCCCATTCCAATTCCCATATCATCCAAACATCCATGTCCTTCACGTGATCCTGCAACACCAACTATCCATACTATGAGCAGGCAGGACAACTTCCCCGGCCCTGCCCAACCAGCTCAGTTTTATCGGGGTAGCCGCGCCCCCTTGGCCCGTCCCCCGGGGTTGACGGAGTCCTGGAGGTTGAGGTCCCCCGTCGCACGGTGCTAGTTGTGACGGGGACCGACACACCTCTTTGGTCCCGATATCCCGAAGGGGCGGGCGGGCCCGTTGGACCTCACGCGGGTCAAGTGACAGGTCGCCTCGGGCTGAGGTCCTGGGTTTCCCAGTGCCTGCCGGCCCGGCCGGCCGCGGTCATGGGGTGAGCGGCGCTGGATCCTGGTCGGGGTGGTGAGTCTCTCTCTCCCGGCCGGGCGAAGGCGCCGCCTGCCCCGTATAGCTCCTCGGGCGCCTGGCGACCTCCCGTCCGCGGGACCCAGGCGTCCCCCCGGTAGGGCCCCTATGGGGTGGGGCGCCCGAGGAGCCGAAACAAAACACAACACATGGCATCCAGACCAACTAAAAACACCCCTGGTCCCTCTCGTGAGGGCCAGACCACCTGCTCCGGCGGACGTAACACGTTTTCCGCTACCCCGCGAGTCCTCATTCTTCGAGGGAAAACACAGTCTCTTGGTTCTTTGTCCCCCTTTTATAGACGTAGCGGATGTGATCGGTTTGGAAAAGTTGTTCGTTGTGAGAGGTTGAAGGATGGATGGTTGGAGGTGGAGTTTGCGGTGGCTGAGGAAGCGGAGAGAGCGTTGTCGATGACTAAGTTTGTTTATAGTGTGAGAAAGGGTGGCAAGAAGGTAGACGAAATTATTCCAATATACGTAGAACCCCATAAAACCAAGAACTCGTCGAGAGGTATCATCAATTGTTTTGACTTGAGGGACGTACCGGAGGAAGAGATTGTCGATGGACTAGCAGAATTTGGAGTGATTGGAGCGAGAAAGTTGAAGGTGAGGAGAGGTGCAGAGATGGTCACAACCAACAACACCGTACTAACATTTAACACGAGCGATCTTCCTGGTGAGATTCGTGTGGGATATGTCCGGGTTAAGGTTCGTATTTTCTTTCCCAACCCTATGAGGTGTTTTAAATGCCAGAAATTCGGTCATACAAACCAGTTTTGTCGTAATCGCCCTGCATGTGGCAAGTGCGCCTCCCAAGAGCACGGAAGTGAGCATTGCTCCTCCGAGACCACCCGTTGCGCAAACTGTGGCCCAGGACAGGACCCCCACTCGTCGTATGACAGGACTTGCCCGATCTACCTGAAGGAGAAGGAAATTATTGCTATTAAACACACACAAAAAGTAACCTTCCGCGAGGCCAGAGATGTGTATGAACACACTCACCCCAGAATCACCTACGCATCAAAAGCCAAAAGTCATACCGTGATCCCACAACATATTCAGCCCGACAAGGTTTCTGAGCTCATCTCTCAAATGATAGCCCTACTTCGTTCCTTTGGAGTGCCCCTTACGATACCAACAAGTAACAGGCAGCCAACCCAAGACTGCGTTGAGACCACCGAAATGCCCCCCACCATAAGTAATCCTGCACATGACACAACCGACACGGCAGAGCGCGTTGCTTCGTCGCCAAGGGCCCAGGAAGTCGCAGTTACCCCACCCGTTACAGAGCGAGCTCCAGAAGAGTGGCATCGTGTTCAGCGGACTAAGAAGCCCCCTGAGACCTCCACTACCCTCGAATCCTTACCCGCCATACCCACCGAACCCACTCCTATCCAGCCTTCCAAAACCACGCCAACTCCCCCACCCCCACCACCACCAACCATCTCAGATCCAAAGCTTGGACATACTGTGGTGCATGTGCGCCCTGGAGCCCCGGATTTAGGACCACAGGGTCGCACCGCCCGACATGTCCCAACCCCCTGGACCTCCAAGCCTGAGGGCCAGCGCCCACTGGCGACACCTCACTCCACGCCATTACCCGCAGCAGCCATGAGACCGCCGGAGACACCTTCCCGTCGAACCGTGCACCCACCAATATCCTCCCCATCCCCAAATCGCACTATGAAGCGTGCTCTTCCTGGTGCGGTGTCGCCAAGTGAGTTTGGGAGCCCGCGTTCACGCCCACGAAGCCAAGACCGACTACAGGACCATGACTTAGTCACTCTTGGCCTTTTACACTCTTAGCTTAGGACTTCCTCTTTCACCTACTGACAAATGAGTAATATTCTACAGTGGAACTGTAGAGGTGTGAGAACTAGCATTAACGAATTACAACATATTTTGCACCGTCGTACACCGGCCGTAATATGCCTACAGGAGACCAAACTATCTCCTGGTGCTTCCTTTTATTTAAGAAACTACTCTGTTTTACGCAAGGACGTCGTCACCCACACTGTGGCACATGGTGGTGTGCTTCTTGCCGTCCACCACTCAGTCCACTTCCAACAAGTTCACCTGAGATCAAACATCCAGGCTGTCGCTGCTCGAATAATAATTAATCGCCGTGTTACCACCATATGCTCCATATACTTACCCCAGGAACAATCTTTTCACTTGCAGAACTGCTGCAAGTGGTAAATCAGCTCGCTCCCCCGCTGATTTTATGCGGTAACTTTAACGCACATCACCATGTTTGGGGCTCAGCGAATAGTACTGGTCGTGGACGTTCATTGGAACGTATAATCCGGAATTTTCCACTTGGTATTCTTAACACTGGAACTCAAACACACATTACATTGCAAACAGGACAGACCTCTGTGCTGGACCTGACGCTTTGCAGCCCTGAACATTCTCCCTGTTTAGAGTGTTCGGTGGATGATGATCCAGGTACAAGTGACCATTTTCCCGTTTGGACTCGCTTTATTGATGGTGTGGAAGCTGGTCGACGACCCCCAAGTGGATTTTTGAAAAAGCTGACTGGAGTTCCTTCCAGTCTGATGTCGAGAAGAGACTCGGCGAGCGCTCCGAAGGATTGGTTTCCATAGAGATGTTTACAACCACAACGTTAAAAAGTGCTCAGCAATATATTCCTCGTTCGTCGGGCACGCCACGCCGTGTACCAGTCCCCTGGTCGTCTGATAAATGCCGAGATGCATTACGTGCTAGAAAGAAGGCATTCCGTATTTTCAATCGTGACAGCTTCATGCCGAATCTCGTAGCTTTCTGCAAGGCAAGGGCACACGCGAGGCGCACAATTGCTGACTCCAAGCGACAATCTTGGAAAGCTTATGTCAACACGTTCAACCGTTCCACCTCACTGTCATCGGTGTGGTCCCGCATCAAACGTATCTCAGGCAAACTTACCTGTACCCCACTCCCCGCACTGCACATAAATGGACAAGATATTATTAATCGCTAACGAGAACGAGATGTCGCTAACGAGATTGGATGGGCCTTCTCAGAACGATCGAAAAATAAAAACAGTAGACGTTTCTCGGAATACAAAGCCCGGTGTGAGGCACTACCCTTTGATTTTACAACAATAGATTCTACCCATTACAACAGTCCATTCTCTATTTCCGAACTGACTGCTGCTTTAAGCACCTTTAAGCACCTACTAGGAACGTAGCAGAAGGACCCGACACCTTACACAATGATATTATTAAACATCTGCCGATTACAGTTTTGAACACACTTCTGCAAGCGTTCAACTAAATGTGGGAAAGGGGAACATTTCCATTGACATGGCGGAGGGCGGTTGTCGTCCCTATCTGCAAGCCAAACAAAACTGGAAAGGACCGACTTCATTATCGACCCATATCATTGACCTGTTCTCTTTGCAAATTGTTTTTAAAATGGTGAACTTGCGACTCATGTGGTTTTTAGAACACAACCATGTACTCACCTCGATACAGAGTGGCTTTCGCAGACATCGTAGCACATTTGACCATATTTTAGCTCTCGATTCCGTTGTACGCCTGAGTTTCATGAAACGATGTCATACCGCTGCCATATTTTTCGACGTTGACGGCGCTTATGATACCGCATGGCGTCATGGTATCCTCATGAAGTTGCACCAAATAGGCATAAGAGGCCCGATGGGGTTTTTCTTGACGAATTTTTTTAACAAACAGGACATTTCGGGTCAGAATAGGTGGCTACCTCTCTGACACCTTCCAACAGATTGATGGGGTTCCGCAGGGAAGTATATTGAGTGTGACTCTGTTCGCCATTGCCATAAATGATGTGGGTGATGCACTGCCAACATCGGTAGGACGAGCGCTATTCGTGGATGATTTTACAGTATGGTTCTCCTCTCGTACGGTGCGGACGGTGGAAAGACAGCTCCATTTAACTGTAGTGAAATTGATGGAGTGGTGTGATAGAACTGGTTTCACTTTATCCACCTCAAAGACTACCGCTGTTCACTTCTGTCGGAAACGCCGTTGCACAGACCCAACGATAAGGATGAACGGTCACCTCATACCTTTCAGACCTGCAGTCAAGTTTCTGGGGGTGTGGATGGATCGCCATGTTACGTATAAAACTCACATCACTGACCTTATCAACAAATGTACAAAAGGTCTCCAGGTAATGAGCACCGTTTCTAGGTGTTCATATGGAGCTGACAGATCAGTTTTACTTCTCATGTACCGATCGCTCGTGCGTTCTAAAATTGACTATGGATCTTTTATTTATGACGGAGCGAGTGCCACATCCAAGCGCTGTCTTGATGTGCCCTTCGCATCGTTACTGGAGCCTTCCGTACCTCACCGGCTGCTAGTGTAATGGTAGAAGTAGACGAGCCACCTCTTGCACTACGCCGTAAGTTATTGGCGCGAAATATGCATGCAATGTTGCTCAGAACCGGAACCATCCAGACTATCGGTGGATTTTCCCAGGGACGTCAAGTGCACGTCACATTACTCAGCGTGGATTACCATTTTCCACTCGTATGTCCCAGATTCTTCGAGAATGTAATATCCGGCCGCGTTCCGTAGCACGTGTAATCACTCCGAGCACTCCCCCTTGGCATGTTGTCCCAGTGAAAACTGACATGACACTAACCTGCTCAAAGAAAGGGCAGGTAAACACGGAGGAACTCCGCATGGTAGCATTGGAAAAAATACACGAATATCACGACTTTTCACGCATTTACACAGACGGTTCAAAGGCGGCCTCTGGTGTCGGGTGTGCTTTCGTAAGTAGACAAGGTGTCCGATCTTTTTGTTTACCGACGCAAACATCGATTTTTACTGCCGAACTGCCTGCCATTCTGCAAGCCCTCTATTTTATACAGAAATACCGATCCACAAAACACGTGGTTTTCACAGACTCTTTGAACAGTCTCCTGGCACTGAACACCTTTAACCAGGATAACCGACTTGTTCGGAGGATTACCAAAGTCGTAAAATCCCTAAATGACCGGCAGAAATATCGTTTTCTGTTGGATTCCCAGCCATGATGGACTCGCGGGAAACGAAGCTGCCGACATTACCGTCAAACACGCCATTGGTAATGGCGGTGTGGTCCGTCTACGGCTCCCTCCAAGGGATCTATACCCCACTATATTATCAAATATACGGTCAGAATGGCAACGAACCTAGAATTCCAAGTGTAGTAAGCTCAGAGTTTTAAAACTGACACTAGGAAAGTGGCTGTCCTCTCACCGAACCAAACGCCGAGAAGAAGTAATACTCTGCCGATTGAGAATAGGTCATACATTCGCGACACATAGTTACATGCTTACAGGTGACGACCGACCTCTATGTCCGCGCTGCTCTTACCCGCTTACCGTCTACCATGTTTTAGTTGGCTGTACACCACTAGATCCTCTACGACGCCAGATTTTAGGTCGGTTGAATACCGACTCCTCTTTACGTATGCTTATAGGGAACGACTCTGAGGTCGTGGCGTCTGGGAATATTTTTACGTTCATTCAACAAGCTCGCCTTGACGTGATGTACCCTCGCCCGTGAAGCTAGATAGCAAGATATGATAGCAGCACCGTAGAGTGATTAAATTTAGCTATGGGCACAAAGTGACCCTTGATGTCGACGCGCCCCTAAACTCCAATCCACCACCACCAAATATGCTGGTTAACATCAACTAAGTTTTCTATGTAGCATGGTGTTTTTCTTTTTCTCCCTTTAGCTTTCTTATCAGCATAAAACAGCATAGGTTATTGGGGACCCAAATCAACATTGAGGGGGCCAAGATCAACATTGGTGGGGCCATAGCCCTCACAAAAGGATACAAATCGACATCCCTGTCCGAGCCAGCGGTACGCAGACGATGAGGCTTTTGAGGAGCTGGTATCGGCGTAGCTACGGGATTTACATTATTCGAAATACGATTAGGTAATATAATAATCAGGCTGTTTTGTTCAACACTTTATGTTGTTCTTGGATCCTTGCCACGGGAGGCGCAGCCAAGTGTGGGCCGCCCCACACCTCTAGCTCCCAAAAATACATTGGATGAAAGGACGAACTTTGAGATAGCTACCAGGCAAAACCATGAATTGTCCGCGCAACGTGCGCCGAAATTTATCTCCTTCATTACTTTTTGGGGGTCGGACCCGCCTTAGGAAAATTCTGGCTGCGCCGTTGCTCACCACATAGGTCCATGGATAACAAATGCGACACACGTTTGTGCCCTCGTGCAGGGTACACTTTTTTTGCGCCAGAACGCGGTGTTTGTTCATCGCCGCCTTACGATGGCGTCTGCTATTGTGCATAACGCAATATTTGACTAATCAGGTGTGAGCAAGAAATCCCACCTGGTGAAAATTATTTATAGGAAGCCCTGATGTAGTGTCGCCTGAATATCTCAGTGGATATCTCAGTGTATAGAACACTGGTATGCAAATGCTTTGGCACAACGGGTCGTGTCGTTTCACGTGCTCGCTATTAACGCTGCCAGTTTGGGATGGCCAGTTGACAACTTGCGAAGACATTCTTGGACGTAGGCGCTAGACGGTCGTGTCAGACTAGGTGGGTACGTTTAATCTTCCGGTAAACTCCCGATCAACATTTTGCTGTAGGACTAAAGCTTCCTAATCGGGAGGCGGATCGACCGTCAATGCCACGAGCTTACGCTCAACATTCACTCTGATCCTGTATAACTTCGCCAGCACAAATTCGAGCATTCACAAATTTAATAACAAAAATATAGCAAGTTGGTATGCAAACTACACGTTCGACGTGATCCTCGATTCAGTCCGACCATTCCAGTTAAACGGGAGAACTGAACCCGAAAGCTTACCGTACGAATAGTGCACCGTCACGGCCGCGTCACCGCTGCGTCACGGCCTGCTGGGGCCGGTCACCAGCCGATCCTCTCAGACGGGGATAACCGCGAGCGCATATGACGACCCGGTTCTTGTCCCGCCAGTGCGTGGGATGACGGTGCAGGCGCGCGCCCCACAAAGCTGCGGCGGCGGCGGTGCATACCACCGGTGCGGTTTTGCGCTCCAGCCGGCAGCCGACGGGCCAGGGCTAATTCGATGTCCGGGGGCACCTGTCTGAGGTCGGAATATCGGCCCAGTGAACTGCTGAAGGTGCTCCGATGTTCGGCCACGAACATCAGCTTGCTTGCTCAGTGTCACGCAGTCTGTCACTGACTGAGAGGACGAGAAGGGAGAAGGCAAACATTCCATTCGACTAAATCACGCTAAATTTGTGGCATCACATTTGTGTCAGTTGCACTACTTCGTGTGTGGGCAACGAACAATCGATGTATCTGGTGAAAACGTCACATTTACACCTATGTCGGATGTGAAGCCATACCTGGATGTCTTGAGCTATACCTGAAACCATTTATGAAACATTTATGGCTGCGGTCGCAAGCCCTCCAGAGGGCTGTCTGCGGTAACAGCCACCAACGCATTATGGGTAGGACGTACCATGACCAACCAAGTGACATCATCCATAACCGCATCCACTTTGAGTTCATCTGCTATTTCCTTCTAGTGCCTAACTCTTCCATATAATTCCTCAAATAACCAGCAATTTGAATATTGTTTCAGTCCAGCTCTGTCGGATGACGAGAACAAGGAAATATACGGCAAGTGTAACCACATCAATGGCCACGGCCACAACTATAGAGGTGAGCGGTTGATGTCAGAGTTGTGGTTTCTGATCTATTGTTGGTACTGGAACATCCTTAGTCGTGTCGATTTAATCGATTCCTATAATTCTGAAGCTCACAAATTGCATTGCATGTGTAAGTAAGTAGGTTTATAGACAGGCAAACATGTGAAAACATCTGAAAGAGATAGCTTATAGATATGATATATGTATGCAAGTATAAAGATAACAGAAGTCAGATCAGAAGAGTATTTCAGAGAAGCTACCAATTTCAGTTTCTTTCCTCCGGCGGTTAGGATATTAGCATGCGAAAAGCACGAAGTGGAACTGTCTCACTGAATAGAGTTAACACTTTCCTTTATCTCAGCTGTTTCCGAGCTTCGGGTGCGACCTGCCAGCGGTTTACTCGGCTATGTCGCGGTGTGTTGGTGGCGTTTCCAGAATTGTCGCGACACGCTGGTGACCTGACCGACTATCCCACGACAAGCTGGTGACCTGACCCGACAATCTGGCGACACCATGGTGACCTGGCAGACTATCATACGACATGCTGGTGACCTGACCGACTATTCCACGGCACGATGGTGACCTGACCGACTATCCCACGACACGATGGTGACCTGACCGACAATCCCACGACATGCTGGTGACCTGACCGACTATCCCACGCACGCTGGTGACCTGACCGACTATCCCACGGCACGATGGTGACCTGACCGACAATCTCGTACACGCCGGTGACCTGACCCGACAATCTGGCGACCCCCTGGTGACCTGACCGACTATCCCACGACAGGATGGTGACCTGACCGACTATCCCAACACATGCTGGTGACCTGACCGACTATCCCACGACACGCTGGTGACCTGACCGACTATCCCGGCAGTGGAGACGACGATACGGGGCCGCGTCGACCCCGACACTGGAATGGTGGCCAACATTTCCGACATGAAGCTGTGGATCGAGACGGCGATCATGGACGTCATGGACCACCGAAACCTGGACAAAGATGTCCCGCACTTCCGGTGAGATTCGCTGGCGGACGGTAGAGCTGTCGTGCGACGCCCTTATTTTGCACTGTCCCTGCCGAAATATCACAAGTATTTCACAAGTTAGGCATCTGTTCAATGACGTTCGTCTCTGATGCAGGCCAGACAATGGCAGCATGCGTGGGAAGGTTCGGGGGGGGGAGAGGTTATTAAAATCAAGGTGCCTTGTGTGGCCAGCTTGATGTAACATTATTGGTCGGGGAAAACGTTTGCCCGCAACTCAAGAAGCTTCGTGACTCGACACCATTCATGATAAAAAATTACATTTGGAGAGATTTCGGCTATTTCTCAGCAGCGCGAGTGCTGTTAAGGGTGGATGGTCTGCTGCTGGACATGTAGCAGACTGGTATACTTCAGCATAGCATCGAGCGTCACACCGGGCGCGGCCACACCAACACCTGTGCAGTCATGGCGTTCCAGCGAGACCGTGCCGTCGGACGGGCGAGCTTAGAAAGGTTGCGGTCACAACACGAGGGGACGAGCAGTTTAGGTGTACGTTGCTCGTCTTACAGTCGAAAGGTGGTGGGTTCGAGTCTCACCTGTCGCTACGCTTCGCCCGCGACCAATCGGCGTGAGATCTTGGCGACACCGCATGACTCCACGGTCGGCGTGTCGTAAAACCAGTAACCAACCAGTCATAATACAACAATGCCAGTCGATGGAATGAAATCGGAACAATGAAAACTGGTAGCTGGTATCCAACAAATGCACCAGGTATATTTGCTTAACCCGCGCACGTCCGGGTGGGGGGCAGATATCTGCCCCATCCGGTTTTTCCTCATTTGCTGCCAAACTAATCGGGTGAGCAAGGCCAAACCTCACATAGCTGTTCATTGGTCTTATAGCGGTAACATTAAGCTATACTCAACGTTACCGCTGACATTTTTGCTCAGTGACCTCACCAAGGTCTCTGAGGTCACCTGAGATCACTACACATGTATGCGCATTATAACGCACTGCATTGAGCTAGAAGGCTGAGAGTACCGTCATTGTGCTTGTATCGCCAAGACATGGCGATTGATACATTGCATGAACTCCCTAGGCGACTTCATGACCTTGACCTGAGGTCATGACTTCGTGATCTTGACCTGAGTTTCGGTTGACCTGACCTTAAATTACACGGCCTATTGTCGGTAGCGCATTTCAAGGAGTGTAGAATAGCGTTCGCCGTTTGTTTCTATCTGTCACAGGTCCTGAGATATGTGTCAATATCTGGGTCCGACCTGATCTGGTCGAATTTGACCTATGCTGATGCAGTGACCTGAATGTTGACCTGACGAAAAAAAATGACCGAAACACTTTAGATAGAGTCCGTCACCAGCTATCCAACGCCCTTTTCCGTTTCTCGCTAGAAGCATTGTTATAGAAATCTTAGGGGGAAGACATCTGCCCCCCGGACATGCGAAGTTGGCGCGGACCTCCGGAAGTGCGAATGTTAACCAATATGAAACGGAGTTCACTTTTATCATGTAAATCTTGAAGCATATTGACTCGAGGCATCCTATTGGCTAAGTAATGTTTTCACCATTTGGATTGAAAGCCTGATGTAAATGTAGTTTGTACTATCAGCGTGTATGGAGATCAAGTTTGATAGTCTGCTTCGATTTGCGAAATCTGTGTTGGTGCCATGGGCAATGACCAGGCGATTGCTGATAACGACCGCCATGCCAATGCAGAGCGATGACTGACTTGTTCGCTCTCTCTCTCACCGCAGGAACACGGTGTCCACAGCAGAAAACATAGCTGTCTTCATCTGGGAAAGCATGCAGAAGCACATGCCGTCTGGCGTCAGCATGTACGAGATACGCATTTTCGAAACTGACAAGAATGTGGCCGTTTTCCGCGGCGAGTACGAGTGACCATGGGCCTGAGCGTGGTGTGTCGAGTGAAAGGTGAGCTAGTTATGGAACAGGAAGTTGACTACTCAGGCACGAGGAAGGTGGCTGGTTAGTGATGGAAAATAGCGTGAGTGGTGTCGCAGAAAACGGGAGGTGTGACAAGCGCAATCGGGAAAGACGTGCAAATGAAATTTATTTTGATATACAAAATAAAACGCGGCCAGACACTATACAGGAGTCTGACACTGACGTGGATGCGGCGAATGGCGGAAGGCAGGCCACCGCAGACGTAGCTAACGTCTGGTACAGAGAGATGCATCGGACACCAGCACATGCCCGGACACTCCGCACACAGTGAACGACTGTTTCTAAGGTACATCGTGCTTCTCAAGGACTCAGGAGTGGCAGGATGTGGCACGTGCAATAATACTGCTGGAGCAAGTGTGCCTTTCACTTTCCGAACAGTTCCATTTTGTCGCCTGCGATGAAATCAATTGCGCACCCTTGCCAGCACATCCTACAGACAGCTGGTTGGTCATTGGTTTTACGACACATCGACCGTTCAGTCATGTAGCGTCGCCAATCTCTCGCGCCGATTGGTCGCGGGCGAAGAGTAGCGACAGGTAAGACTCGAACCCACGACCTTTCGATTGTGAGACGAGCAACTTATCCCTGGGCTACTCATCCGCCTCCTCCATACAGCACAATTTGATCCATGCAGTAAGGCTGTGCGTTGTCCTGTGGGTCAGTCCGATCCGTTCGCTGGGTGCTGGGACAGATAGGTGGAGGGGGGGGGGGGCGTGAAGCGCTCGTCCCCCGTCAATGGCGTTCGGTCAGGGCCGTAGTCAGTGCCGCGAGAAGCTTCATATTACATAGTCGATCGCACCCCGATAATCTCCTGTACTGCGTACCGCTCGCCTGGGACGCAGTTGCATTGCACCACCTACTCAATATTCAACGATCCCTAAATTGTATGCCTCACCTCGATCGTAGACAATGCGTACCTGAGGAAATTATGCGAACGTCACACCACAGATACACATTGAGCAATAACGTGCCTTGGCCTTCGGTTCAGTTTGCATTAGCTTCCCTCGATTCATTGGAACATATAGCATGTGATGGAGGTTACTTGAAAATATTCGGCAGACGTAGGGCCACGCAAACATCGGCTTAATCAAGTCGCAGAATATGGGGGGCTACTCCACGTATCTTCATACCATCGAATATCCTACCAGGTACTCAGCCTGGTGTATTCTATCCATCTTCCTATCACATGCATGCATTAAACCTCATATTTTAGACGCAAAACTCCTTCACAGGAGCGAAGAAAAAAATAAGTAGCGGACTCACTTTGGTAGAATATTGCAGATGTGAGAGCTTATATCTTATGCTGTAGAACATCGCAGATGTGACAGGTTATATCTTGTGCTGTGGAATATATGGTGAAAATGACCTGGGCATGATTTGCCTTTTCAGAACATTTTGCTGTTGCACATATTTGATGCATTTCATTTAGAAATAGCATCCAAGTGATGTCTAATACCTATGGCATCTCTTGCTGACCGTCATTGCCCTACTTCTCGCCAGGTGTGATTACACAAACCTGCCCGCTCCTTGACCACCTCTGCCGTAGTGGTGGTGGGCGGCACCACCAGCGGTGGTGGGCGGCACACAGCGGCCCCGCCCACACCCGGGGGCAGCTGCAGGCTAGCCCACACCTGCCCGCTCCCTGACCACCTCTGCCGTAGTGGTGGCGGGCGGCACACAGCTGCAGGCTACGCCGCCTCACCCTGCCGGTTGACACAGCGCAGCGCCACACCGCCCCTCCTTCACCTGCCTAGCGGTGGTGGCGGCACACACACAGCTGCAGGCTAGCCGCACACCTGCCCGCTCCCTGACCACCTCTGCCGTAGTGGTGGTGGGCGGCACACACACAGCTGCAGGCTAGCCACACACCTGCCCGCTCCCTGACCACCTCTGCCGTAGTGGTGGTGGGCGGCACACACACAGCTGCAGGCTAGCCACAGCTGCACCTGCCCGCTCCCTGACCACCTCTGCCGTAGTGGTGGTGGGCGGCACACACACAGCTGCAGGCTAGCGCACACCTGCCCGCTCCCTGACCACCTCTGCCGTAGTGGTGGTGGGCGGCACACACACAGCTGCAGGCTAGCCGCACACCTGCCCACTCCTTGACCACCTCTGCCGTAGCGGTGGTGGGCGGCCACACACACACAGCTGCAGGCTAGCCGCACACCTGCCCGCTCCCTGACCACCTCTGCCGTAGGGTGGTGGGCGGCACACACACAGCTGCAGGCTAGCCGCACACCTGCCCGCTCCCTGACCACCTCCGCCGTAGCGGTGGTGGGCGGCACACACACAGCTGCAGGCTAGCCGCACACCTGCCCGCTCCCTGACCACCTCCGCCGTAGTGGTGGTGGGCGGCACACACACAGCTGCAGGCTAGCCGCACACCTGCCCGCTCCCTGACCACCTCTGCCGTAGCGGTGGTGGGCGGCACACACACAGCTGCAGGCTAGCCACACACCTGCCCGCTCCCTGACCACCTCTGCCGTAGTGGTGGTGGACGGCACACACACAGCTGCAGGCTAGCCACACACCTGCCCGCTCCCTGACCACCTCTGCCGTAGCGGTGGTGGGCGGCACACACACAGCTGCAGGCTAGCCACACACCTGCCCGCTCCCTGACCACCTCTGCCGTAGTGGTGGTGGGCGGCCACACACAGCTGCAGGCTAGCCGCACACCTGCCCGCTCCCTGACCACCTCCGCCGTAGCGGTGGTGGACGGCACACACACAGCTGCAGGCTAGCCACACACCTGCCCGCTCCCTGACCACCTCTGCCGTAGTGGTGGTGGGCGGCACACACACAGCTGCAGGCTAGCCACACACCTGCCCGCTCCCTGACCACCTCTGCCGTAGTGGTGGTGGGCGGCACACACACAGCTGCAGGCTAGCCGCACACCTGCCCACTCCTTGACCACCTCTGCCGTAGTGGTGGTGGGCGGCACACACACAGCTGCAGGCTAGCCGCACACCTGCCCGCTCCCTGACCACCTCTGCCGTAGTGGTGGTGGGCGGCACACACACAGCTGCAGGCTAGCCACACACCTGCCCGCTCCCTGACCACCTCTGTCAGACTGGTGGTGGACGGCACACACACACACACACACACAGTTACAGGCTAGCCACACACCTGCCGAGCTATACTGCGGCACTCGCCAGGCTCGGACGTCAGACGTAGTGGTGCCCCCCCCCCCCCCCCCGCTGGAGGACCCGATGTCCTGACCCTCCTGATGTCCTGACCCTGGCCCGGCTGACCCACCACGAGTGGACGACAAGCGCTAAGGCAGAATAGTGGGATGGACGATAATCATCCCCCTGTCAACTAGTGGTCGGATCAACGTGTTCGGAGCACCGTGAGTAGCAATGCGCTTCTGTCTGCTCCATGTGGCGCTCCTGTAGGTTCCATGTGATGCTCCTGTCGGCTCCACGTGGTGCTCCTGTCTGCTCCATGTGGTGCTCCTGTCTGCTCCATGTGGTGTTCCATGTGGTGCTTCTGTCTGCTCCATGTGGTGTTCCTGTCTGCTCCATGTGGTGTTCCATGTGGTGCTCTTGTCGCTTCCGTGTGGCGATTCTTTCAAGATGCACTGACTTAGTCGGTGCATTATCCTTGAACCATGCGATGCATTCCCCATAAGATGGTGGCGATTCATCCGTGTCCCGGAAATGAGGCCGAGTTTTCTTCGCACATGGCGGGGGCCACGCGCGGAGCATGATACCGGAATGTCGGCCGTGGAAATCCCGCCGCGCCACTGCGGCTGGGACGCGTCAGCTACTCCTTCCAACGTTGCTGGTGCAGACTGCGAGGGAAACAACACTCAGAGCTTCCGTGTCGCACGCCGTGTGACTGCAAATAAAACTCCTGCGGGCAAATTATCAGCCGCACACTCGGAAGCGTGGGCCGGATAACATTATATTCCCAGCAAAAAATAAACCATGCGTGGCTTCACTGCCGCTGGAAGCTGCCGCGTGCGCACACACGTCACGAATGACTCGCGATCACGTTGAAGAAGTGGTACACCTCGTCGCCGTCGTAAACGGCCACCTCTGTCTTGCACGCGGCGCATTTGACCGGATGGTACAGCTCGTGGGCGCCGACGTCGCCGTCGCCGTCGCGGCGGCGGCGCGGCGGCGGCGGCGGCGCGCTGGCTGAAGCCGCCTCGCCGCCGGCCCGACTGCTTCAGGCGGTAACGCAGACCCTGCGACTCGTCCACCTCGCAGTTGAAGACAAACATGGCGCGGTACTGGTTGTTGTACAGCTCGTGCCTGCGGGAGTACGATCTGTTAGCAATTGTTAATTAACGGCGATGTGTCGTAAACCAATAACCAACCAACCAATTGACATTGTCTCCGGAGGTTGTGAAGCCAAATGTTTCGGACGAAGCAACACACATGTTGTTTTCTCTTGTTTTTTTTTCTCGACTTACAACCATGCACCAAAAATAAGACTTATTTTGTCAGTGGACGCAGCAACCCAGGACCCTGTTCATCAGCGATGCTACGAAGAACAATCACATCTATTAATGTGCTCATGCATTGACCTCCTTGCTACGTAATAATGCTGTCATATTCCGGATATTCAACCACCAAGCGTCCACCCACTTCAGAGGGACGGGTGCTGTGTCTGTGTTTACAAGTACGGCCGCACCGTGATCAAAAGGCTTGCTCGTCTCTCGGTAGCGTACTCGAGGACTGCTGCTCGTGCTAACAGCAAGTCCCCTCCACCCCCCAGAGCCAGTCACGGCCTCCCGGCGTCGAAAGATGGCGACGGTGCATGGCGAGCCAGCCGACCGCGCCGACGTCCTGCGTCGAAGGGGGGGGCAGCCAGCTGCATTCGTAGTATAAGAAAAGTGCATTTATTCATTCTGACCTACTTCCAACAACGTGGTCGATAGGCTGTATCAGAAAATGTAGGGGAAATATCACACTTTTGCGGTTGCACCTTTTCCGTTTTTTTTTTAATGTCCAGTAGGGCAATACTACAATCCATTGCATAGAATCATGCAGTATCGCTGTATCTAAACAAATGTTTATGCAATGAGCCTCGCTTCTCTCGCTGTCCACAGCCTTCAGTCCATGGACGGAGCGGTCGGCTGATGTTGCTGGAAAACATATTTTCTTACGAACGCCGGTTAAAGAAAATATGTTTTGAAACGTGCATGTGGACTATCAGAAAAAGACGAAAAATGACTGATGATGTTTTGATGTACTTGGTACTGGCGCTAAGCACCGTGTTATACGGAGTCCGAGAGGGTTGAATGTGGACGTAACCCGGAGTGCGGGCGGCTCTGTACGGACGCGAACTAGATTCCGGAGGCCCGGTACGGTATTGGCCGGCGATTGCGGTCAGGAGCAAACTCACTGCTACTGACCGCTGACGGTCGAGACAGACCACGGTCATGCAGGCCGGGCAGTACTGCAGCTGCTACTCACCGCTGACAGTCGAGACAGACCATGGTCATGCAGGCCAGGGATGGTCAGGCCAGGTGAGCTGCTACTCACCGCTGACAGTCGAGACAGACCATGGTCAGGCCAGGAGCGGCTTCACCGCTGACGGTCGAGACAGACCATGGTCAGGCCAGGTAGCTGCTACTCACCGCTGACGGTCGAGACAGACCACGGTCAGGCCAGGTAGCTGCTACTCACCGCTGACAGTCGAGACAGACCATGGTCAGGCCAGGTAGCTGCTACTCACCGCTGACAGTCGAGACAGACCACGGTCATGCAGGCCGGGCAGTACTGCAGCTGCTACTCACCGCTGACGGTCGAGACAGACCATGGTCATGCAGGCCGGGCAGTGCTGCAGCCTACTAAAGTCAGGCCAGGTAGCTGCTACTCACCGCTGACAGTCGAGACAGACCATGGTCAGGCAGGTGCAGCTGCTACTCACCGCTGACAGTCGAGACAGACCATGGTCATGCAGGCCGGGCAGTACTGCAGCTGCTACTCACCGCTGACAGTCGAGACAGACCATGGTCATGCAGGCCGGGCAGTACTGCAGCTGCTACTCACCGCTGACAGTCGAGACAGACCATGGTCAGGCCAGGTAGCTGCTACTCACCGCTGACAGTCGAGACAGACCACGGTCATGCAGGCCGGGCAGTACTGCAGCTGCTACTCACCGCTGACAGTCGAGACAGACCACGGTCATGCAGGCCGGGCAGTACTGCAGCTGCTACTCACCGCTGACAGTCGAGACAGACCATGGTCATGCAGGCCAGGCAGTACTGCAGCTGCTACTCACCGCTGACAGTCGAGACAGACCACGGTCATGCAGGCCGGGCAGTACTGCAGCTGCTACTCACCGCTGACAGTCGAGACAGACCATGGTCAGGCCAGGTAGCTGCTACTCACCGCTGACAGTCGAGACAGACCACGGTTCAGGCTGCAGCGAGGCAGACCACGGTGCAGCTGCTACTCACCGCTGACAGTCGAGACAGACCATGGTATGGGCATGAGTGCTGCTACTCACCGCTGACAGTCGAGACAGACCATGGTCATGCAGGCCAGGTGCAGCTGCTACTCACCGCTGACAGTCGAGACAGACCATGGTCATGCAGGCCGGGCAGTACTGCAGCTGCTACTCACCGCTGACAGTCGAGACAGACCATGGTCAGGCCAGGTAGCTGCTACTCACCGCTGACAGTCGAGACAGACCACGGTCATGCAGGCCGGGCAGTACTGCAGCTGCTACTCACCGCTGACAGTCGAGACATACCACGGTCATGCAGGCCGGGCAGTACTGCAGCTGCTACTCACCGCTGACAGTCGAGACAGACCACGGTCAGGCCAGGTAGCTGCTACTCACCGCTGACAGTCGAGACAGACCACGGTCATGCAGGCCAGGCAGTACTGCAGCTGCTACTCACCGCTGACAGTCGAGACAGACCATGGTCAGGCCAGGTAGCTGCTACTCACCGCTGACGTCGAGACAGACCACGGTCATGCAGGCCAGGCAGTACGCAGCTGCTACTCACCGCTGACAGTCGAGACAGACCATGGTCAGAGCCAGTGTAGCTGCTACTCACCGCTGACAGTCGAGACAGACCATGGTCAGGCCAGGTAGCTGCTACTCACCCCTGACAGTCGAGACAGACCACGGTCATGCAGGCCGGGCAGTACTGCAGCTGCTACTCACCGCTGACAGTCGAGACAGACCATGGTCAGGCCAGGTAGCTGCTACTCACCGCTGACAGTCGAGACAGACCATGGTCAGGCCAGGTAGCTGCTACTCACCCCTGACAGTCGAGACAGACCATGGTCATGCAGGCCAGGAGTAGCTGCTACTCCCTGACAGTCGAGAAGACATGGTCATGCGGCCGGTAAGCTGCTACTCACCGCTGACAGTCGAGACAGACCATGGTCATGCAGGCCAGGCAGTACTGCAGCTGCTACTCACCGCTGACAGTCGAGACAGACCAGGTCATGCAGGCGGGCCAGGTAGCTGCTACTCACCGCTGACAGTCGAGACAGACCATGGTCATGCAGGCCGGGCAGTGCTGCAGCTGCTACTCACCGCTGACAGTCGAGACAGACCATGGTCAGGCCAGGTAGCTGCTACTCACCGCTGACAGTCGAGACAGACCATGGTCAGGCCAGGTAGCTGCTACTCACCGCTGACAGTCGAGACAGACCATGGTCATGCAGGCCGGGCAGTACTGCAGCTGCTACTCACCGCTGACAGTCGAGACAGACCATGGTCATGCAGGCCGGGCAGTACTGCAGCTGCTACTCACCGCTGACAGTCGAGACAGACCATGGTCATGCAGGCCGGGCAGTACTGCAGCTGCTACTCACCGCTGACAGTCGAGACAGACCATGGTCATGCAGGCCGGGCAGGTAGCTGCTACTCACCGCTGACGGTCGAGACAGACCACGGTCATGCAGGCCGGGCAGTACTGCAGCTGCTACTCACCGCTGACAGTCGAGACAAACCATGGTCAGGCCAGGTAGCTGCTACTCACCGCTGACAGTCGAGACAGACCATGGTCATGCAGGTGAGCGCACCGTGACAGTGAGACCTGTCAGGTAGCTGCTACTCACCGCTGACAGTCGAGACAGACCATGGTCATGCAGGCCGGGCAGTTCAGTACGGCGTCACTGTGCGGCAGCTTCTGCGGCTTGGAGCTCAGGTCGCCGCTCCCACTGTAGCACATCAGTGTCAGTGTCAGTGTGTCAGTACAGTGTCAGTACAGTGTCAGTGTGTCAGTACAGTGTCAGTGTGTCAGTAGGGCACGACACGACGCACAGACCGTGTCGGCGGATGGGACTCCTATTACCGTATAACGTCATACATAACGCTGTGAAGCTTTCTTCGCTGATTGCTCAAAACAGATGAATGTGAAGACGGAAACCATACGAATTTTCTTGGACAAGCGATTAGCTTGGACAGTGTTCGGCTAGTGAGCTGACCAATTTATCGAACTGTCAATCCGAAATTTGCCCAGGGCTTCCTCAAAAGGAAGTTCTTCACCGATTACACTGGATTGCATCCAATGAATAGGAACAAAACGGCAAGTAAGTCATTCGATCTCGGGTTACACGCTTCCGCCCAACCCAACGTAACACTCAACCTCATTTGCTGCCAATAAACGTTACCCACCCGGCACTTAACAGCCCCAACAAAGGAAAACAAGACGTATGTTACAACTGTTCCCGATTTAAGAGTGTTCAGAAGAGCCGATTTACCGTTCCGAGCTGTAAAAAAAACTTTATTTCACTCGCTACCAAGTTTGATATACATTGAACCTTTGTGGGTGGACAAATTCATTGAGGATTGAAAAGTTCCTAAAATCAACTGTACTGAACGCACCGAAGTGTTTTTTTCGCGGTGTAATTCGTCTCAGCCGATTCGAGCATACAAATGCGACGGATATATGATATATGGAGCCGGACCACACGGCATGCGTCTAGAATGCTGATGATGAATTAATGTTTAGGGGCACGTGGACAAGGTCATTTTGTGCCCATAACAATGATTAGACGGAATCTAGAATGTTACGTCGTTCAAATCAGATAATAGCAAAAGTAGAGTATTGGCTATCATAGACGACATATAACATCGAAGTTTACTTGTCGAAGGAAACCGAACACGGTAATGGACGTCACGATTTCCGAGTCGTCACCTGATAGCATACGCAGAGCTGGTGCTCGCTCTGCAAAAATACTGACTGCGTAGAGGTTCCAGCGCTGAACATGCCACAATGACATGGTGTACGGTAAGCAGGGCAGAGCAGCGCGGGCACAAGGGTCGGTCAACTCCAGACAGTAAGTGGATGTGTGTGGCTAGGGTATTTCTCATTCTTACACGGCAGAGCGCAACTTCTTCCCATCGTTCGACCCGATGCGAGGGGGACGAATAACCTGGGGTAAGTTGCTCGTCTCACAGTCGAAGGTTGTGGCTTCGAGTCTCACCTGTCGCTGCTCTTCGCCCGCGACCAATCGGCGTGGAGATTGGCGACGCTACATGACTCAACGGTCGATGTGTCGTGAAAAACCAATAACCAATCGACCCGATGCGATGACCACCACAACCCTAGTGTCGGCTTCAGGACACTCAGTTTATTACTCATCGCGAACTCCAGTCTCGTTGCCATTCTGATCGCATAAACGATGATATAGATGGATAGAAATATCTTGGAGGGAATAATAGCGAAACGACACGACCACTACCGATAGCGGCCTTCGCAGCCATCTCGGCAGCTTCACTCCCAGCTAGTCAAACGTGACTGGGGATTTGTCTAGTAATTATACAACCCGTATAATTTTGCGAACAAGTTGGATATCCTGGTCGAAGGATTGCATTGCTAAAATGCTGCTCAGCGAATCTGTGAAAACAACGTGCTTCGAGGTATTCGTGGTGCTTTGAGGTTATTGCTTGAGGTGCTTTGAGGTTAAGACTATGCAATCTCGGAGCATGTTGTGAAAGGACAAAATACGCATGTTAAGGCATGTCAAACCGCGTGTGTGCAACAGCATAGGCGACACGATAATGGTTCCTCGCATCTATCTTCATGCGTGCATACGTTCCATTGACATACAAACCATATACCTGCCATGCTCCCACGCTTTACAATGTTCGGGCCAAAATACGTGTGTGATTCTGAGCATTATGAAATAATGAGCCCATTGGACGACAATTTCACCAATGACACCAACAATGGGACACACAATTGGTAATGGTTAGTCAAGTTCAAATTATTTTCACAATGAAAACACTTTTTCATCAAGATGATTTCAACGTCGATGCAACCTTTGAGAACAGTGAGTTCGTGGTGGGATTCATCTAACAGCGAACACAGGCTGCGAGGCATTAACATTCCATAGCTAAGCACCTGTGCACAACACAACCAAGCATTTTCATTATTTAAAATAAAATACAAATTTAATCCGAGCATAATCCGAGCATGATCAAGTATGGCCACCAGCATCGAGTGATGTTACTCGGATGCGAGCTGTGCTTTCAAGTGCTTCATCACCGCCCATTGCGCAAGTTTATAAAACTCTGCCTACCTATACAAAAGGTTTCTTGTTGGTTGACCGACCCATCCACATCGAGAGTCCCTTCCAAAACGTTATCTTGAAGGCCTTCACGTGGGGATCACACCTTTCTGGCAGCTACTCCACCTTTGCTGCCACAAATGGCATATTAGAGTTGCCAGAGCCATAGGTGTTCTGCTGGATCGAACGTAAGGTATCACGGCATACGCTATGCTTCCTGCTCCTGCTTGGTTTGCTTCCTGCTCACTGCTTGGTCGTTGTGTAGAGGAGCTTGAGCCCTCGCCCGACCGGAATGGCTGCGACCTTCGCAAGGTGTGGATGCTCCTTTTTCTTTCCCCGAGTCTCCTAGCGGCCATAAATTCTTCTACTTCTAATCCTCGATTCGAGCCATGTTTTCTCCCGCAACCATTTAGATGCCACTCGTACCAGTCGACGATGGTGGCCGCCTACCACGCCAAAGTAGTCAGTGAAATATTCCGATTCAGCTACACGCTAGATGTTTCTTCATGTTTGGTGATGAACAGCATCGGCCACCATTGCCGTACGGCCCGACTCGAGGTATTCAATAACGTGGTACCAATGGCGTTGATGTCTGAACAAGCTGTAGCATGACACCGCGCAAAGCCCAGGTTTTGTTCTGAGCAGTACAGCTATCTGCCCAGATTGTTACGGTGCTCTTGTCCCGGCATTTTATGTCCAGGCGGAGGTCCTCTGAAGAGCGCTCCGCGTTGATCTCAGTACCGTAATACACATACATGTGCAATACTGCACGTGCGATTCTATCCGCTGCCGCCGCGGACTCTTGAGGTATCGGACAAGCAGCGACGCACGAGATCACCGTACACGGAGATATCAGACGAGCAGCGAGGCACGAGATCACCGTACACGGAGATATCGGACTAGCAGCGAGGCACGATACCACCGTACACGGAGATATCGGATGGCCAGTGGTGCATAAGACCACCGTACTCGGAGATATCGGACTAGCAGCGAGGCACGAGACCACCGTACACGCAGATATCGGATGGGCAGTGGTGCATAAGACCACCGTACTCGGAGTATCGGATGAGCATGCATGACACTGCTGGCCTCGGAGGTGTCGGATGAGCAGCGATGCACGAGATCACCGCACGTGGAGGTTCTTCAATTGCGGCGTGAAAACAGACATTTCGCGCAATAATAATGACGGCCGCCCGATGACATTCGTCACGCTGTGTCAGCTGTATTACTAGTTCGTTAGTTATTAGAGCTCTATGGCACATCGACTATTACTAGCGTAACATTTAAACCACGAACTGTTATGCTCAGGTGCTTTTCACTAGCCCAGCATGGGCTGCAGGCACGTGCAAGTGCAAATGTGGCTCAGTCTGGCGCCGCAAAAGACAGTAGAGATTGCCGGGTTCTTGACAAAAGCCATTCTGCTGCCCGGGCTTCAGCACCTCGAGCGCCAAAAAGAGGTGCGCGATCGCCGTGATATCGCATACATCCTTTTGCCGGCAGGTCCAACCGACTCATGCGATAAAAAGATACAAGTGATAACATGCGCGTTTTGCCGGGCATGCAAAAAATTCTGATGAAATGTGACACAACCGTCTTGGCGCGAATGTTAAATTGCTACATACGTCACATACCCATTGAATCTATGCGGTTTTCTCTGACCTACGTATTAAAAAAAGCATCCTTTCGCACCTAACATCTAAAGTAATCACTATATGGCATGAGTCCATTCACCATTAGACGCGTCACCGACATAGCTATTGAATGGTGTGAGGTGTTTTAGGCACAAATGTCGCCTACGTCTTCCTTCATTTGTGCGGCATACCAGATGATCGAATTCTGTTCTTCATGATAATACATTCAACAATGAAATTACTGCTTTTAATCGTAAATCGGTAGAATACAAGTCGGTGTGACCAATGAATGAAGAAACATCGGTGTAATTCGCCGGTACTGTAGCGTGAGTACCGGTGTGACAGCGATACGGCCAGCATCACCACACTGACGGCGGCCGCTCACCAGCAGCGCACGCGCGCCGACAGTGGGCTGACGAGTGGCGGGACGTGGCGGGACGTGGCGGGACGTGCGGGACGTGGCGGGACGTTACCGGACGTGGCCGGACGTGGCGGGACGTGGACGGACGTGGGACGTTACCGGACGTGGCCGGACGTGGCGGGACGTGGCGGGACGTGGCCGGACGTGGCCGGACGTGGCCGGACGTGGCGGGACGTGGCGGGACGTTACCGGACGTGGTGCGGACGTGGCCGGACGTGGCGGGACGTTACCGGACGTGGCGGGACGTGGCCGGACGTACCTGCTGCCGGCCGGCGTCGGCAGGTACTTGCGCCGCTGGCGGTCCACCCACAGCTGGTCGGCCTCGTCCATGGCCGGGTCGTACAGCAGCTGGTCGTCGGAGAGCACCGGGCGGCGACGGCGGCGACGCGCCGACCGGCCGCTGGCCGTCGCCGCCGACGGTCCGCCCGGCAGGCCGGCCCCTGCCGCACACCGCCATCTTAATCTCGTGCGGCCGTCACTAGAGAAGATGGGGGTGTCTGGCAGCGCCGCTATGGCGCACAGTCCTCCGTCACGTCACTTTAGTGCGGGTGTCACCCGAGAGACAGGGGGTGTCTGGCAGCGCCGCTATGGCGCACAGTCCTCCGACACGTCACTTTAGTGCGGGCGTCACCCGAGAGACAGGGGGTTGTCGCGCGCTTGGCGCACAGTCTCCCACGTACTTATGCGGGCGTCACCCGGCTGGCGCCCACTGTGGCGCACAGTCCTCCGACACGTCACTTTAGTGCGGGTGTCACCCGAGAGACAGGGGGTGTCTGGCAGCGCCGCTATGGCGCACAGTCACACCATTCTCAAGTGAGCCCGTTTTACGCAATACATCAGGACAAGACATTCACTTTCGTGAGGCTCCCCAACATCAGGGGGCGACTACAGAGCCCATTGATGGACAACCGGTAAATCAACCATGGATGGGCAATAATCAGCTCAAATGCATATTTTTTAAACACCTATCGTACCGCTTCCCATTTCGGTAACCACACACAAATTTGAGAGATAAGCAGGATCCATTCCGACAGTTCGGTACAGCGCATTCACCCATTCGAGGGACCAAATTTCTGGAAGCGCCCACATTTCGGCATCAGCGCACCGAAAACCGGATAGCTTCAGCCGACATTGGCTGCATTGGTCCTCAAAATCAGCCTCCAGGCCGAACATGACACGTAGTTCAAAATGTCAATGTTGTTTGTTTATTGGTTGGTTCACGACACACTTTAGGCACATTCACGGCTAATGGCGCCGCCCACACTGTAAAATGTCAATGTCTTGCGGCAAATTGTGGAAATAGCAGTTTTTTTCTCAATGTTGCACGATCCCCTGCTATCGCACAGTCTTCTCGCGCAGCTTATGTCACACGCAACCGTGTTGTGCAGCACCATGCAACCCACTACCATTGAGATGGGCGACGACCCGGACTGCGGGCACCCGGGAACGCAAAACACGTGGTACGAGACAATCTCGTGCCACGCGAAACTCAGTGGGTGCCGGCTGGGCAGGTACAGGATACGTTCGTTAACCTTTTCTTTGGATTAAAAAAATACGAGCATTGCAAACATGATACAAACGACAACTCGCTGTGGTGAAAGCTACCAAAGCTGATGCGAACCACAACTTAATATGATGAAAGGTACCAGAAAGCAAAATTAAGGTATGTATAATTTTAAGTGAAAAAAACTACAAGGAGAATAAAAAAGCACACAACAAAAACAGTCAGTAGCTCAAAAGTTTTTACAGTAGGGTCGGGTCGAATCAGGTCGTTCATACGACCTTTTGAAGCATCTACACATGAGTAGGTCTCGTTGGAGCTCGCCCCGGGTGATCAAAACAACACTGAACAGAGAAATGAGCGTCTCCTGCGATACCTTCACCAGCCTACACGATTGCATTGCATTATGCAGCAACAGATTGGAAAATTCGCATGTGTCATATTTTCCCATGGAACTTTCTTTTGCACAATGCATCTTGAGAAACAAGAGCAGTCTCCCACACCTTGGTTCAACATAAACCCTGACCAGCAGAGACATGGTTCAGACGACGCCTGATCAACAGAACATGTTTCCTGGATCAACGGAAGACAAAGACGATTGGGTTAACAGCCAAACACGACTCGCAACAATATTTCGCCCCCACCAACGAACACCATCCACCACAAGTAACTTTAGTCGACACAACACAACAGTGTGCTTCAAGATGGAGCATAAAGGAACACACACACGGTGTAAGCACGGAGGTGGGGAGGACATAACTACGACAAAAAAGGAGCTAAATGGTACAGGCACACATGGACAGGTGCAGACACATGGACAGATGCAACTGGCCTGCTACTCATCTACTCACCCAGGACGCCAATGGTCTGCGAAGCAAAGGGATGTCTGAAGGAGTTCTATGTTTTTAAAAACCTGCGCTTCTTTTCACCCCACGAATCCTCGGCTTATTAAGAGAATAAGATACCGGCCGGTGTGCCATCTCCCTTGGGTACATCTGTAGGGGTGTAGCTGAGACTAACCTCACCCCTTATTCGATCTGCATATGTTAAACGTCACCCGATACGTTCATCACGTACTGCATCTTGGTTGGTCATTCGAGTTTTAGGGTGCATCGATCAGGTTTTGTCATTTAGCGCCCATAACGTACTGCATCTGCAGGCTACAGCACACCACACACGTCGGTGTTGCAGACACACTTCGATGCCTTACCGTCGGCGGCTGAGTTCGCTGCGCCTTCTGCTGCGTCTCCTGCTGCGCCTTCCGCTGCGCCGCCAGCCGCTCCGGCCGGTCGGGAGGCAGCGTCAGCTGATTCCGCCGACTGGCCCGGGGCACCCTCCTCCGGCAGCGAGTCGTCGTCCGAGTCGAAGTACATGTCGTCATAGTAGCGCGGCTCCGCGCTCTGAGACTGCGCGTTCGGTTCGGCCTTGGCCTCTGTGTTGGGCTCCGTGTTGGGCTCTGTGTTGGGCACTGTGTTGGCCTCTGTGTTGGGCTCTGTGTTGCGCTCTGTATTGGACACTGTGTTGGGATCGGCACCAGGCTGCGAGCTGGACCCGGCGCCACCGCAGCCCGCCGGCACGGAGAGGGCCGACGGCGCCGACGGAGCGGCCACAGCCAACGCGGACGACGGCGCCATTTTTCGACAGTAGGCCGCCATCGAGGCTGCAAGCTCGGCGTTCACTTTTCTCTCGAACTCGTCCTCCGCCGCTGCGGGCAATACGGGCGAGCGTGACGTCAGCACGGCGGCATGGGGTCAACGGCACGTGCACATGGTGAGTGGCACGCGTGTCAGAGGGTCAGCGTGTCGCGTGAACATAAAACGTTTCATAATACACATGAATACGTGTATTATGTAATATATACATATACATAACACACATTAACACAACGTTGCATAATGAAAAATGGTGCGGTTGGAGATTTTTGGTGATGCTCGTGGGCACGGTCACCAGCATATACACTAGGGTCGCTTTATGAAAATGCTTGGTGCGGCACATACAAGTGCACTGAAAAAAAAATGGTTCAGAGTATCGTAAGACTTTGCGCTGCATAAGGAAAAAACGCATTGAGCGGAATGGCGCGAAAAAAAACATCGTCCGCTCTGAACATCTCTGCCCCAATTTGTTTAGGACAGGATTCAACATGAAGGGCACAATTCAGCATCGGGTGGGGAGAACTTGGCCATACAGAAATAAAAATGTGAGACACCCGTGAGAATACCATTGCCGTTATAGCTTCCGCAAGCTACAAGCTGACTGACTTTTAACCCGCGCCGTCTCGGGGGGGTCTTCAACCGCCCTCCCCCTCGGGTTTTTCGTGGACAGTGAAAGAATGGCGCGCGGCAGCGCGCCGAAATTTGTCATACCTCTTCCCACATCAATTTGGCACGTTGTGTCAAATTTTTTTAAAGTCAGGTCTTCTTGGGCCAACGAGTTACTCCAGGCCAAGTGATGTCACCTCCAAAGGAGTTCAACCAGTCGTCACGCTTGAACGGATGCAGATATTTCAACAAAACTTTCAGCGCTTGCTTATCTTCAGGGATGCAAAAAAATGCACCAGATGAATTTTTTCCCCGTTTTTTTATTACTTATTAGTTTTGCATATTCGCCTATTGGAGTTCAAATCGAAGATTCTGGCTAAAGCAAGCATTTTTTATTAGCGCAAGTTGACATCGAACAACGTTTTTCGGTCCGTTCTACCCATTAGAAAAGGAAAATTAAATACAATTCAGCTCAAAATTTTTAGAGATAAAAAATTTCGGGTGGCCAAAAATGTGTATCGTCCTGATCGATTTCGCTGTCCTTTTCTGATTTCAACTATTTTTTATCTCAAATATACTCCAAAATGAACCCCCGGAGCCAAAAACATGATGTAAGTCACCAAAACCTAGGCCCCCGGTGGCGTCACTTTTGGGTGGAAAATTCGGGTGGTGTCTGAACCCACTCGTCGAGCGCTTTCCGATGTCACATCTTTCGTTTTCGTGCGACGCTTAGTTTGGATATTTGAGGGGTTCCTATCAACCCCCCCTCCCCCCAGACGGGGTTTGAGGATCTGACCGGAGAGAGGGGGCGGGCTAAAAGCAACACACCGACGAACATCACGGTACGGATGCATTCACTCCGTCAACTGCTGCCATCTGCACGCAGGGACGAGAAAGTCAAGTACCCGTACCATTCTCCTGGCGGGAGCGCTGGATGGACGGTAGCTGTGTCCCGAAGCCCCGGAGCCTTTGGAGGAGATCTGCCGAGAACTCATTGTCGCTGAAACGTAATTGAGCGTGTCAAAAATCAACAGTTTGCACCAGAGCAGGACGGTACGCATCAACTCGCTTCCCCACCTGTCCAACACACGTTCCAAAATACGACATACATTTTGAAAGGTAATTTTGTGAAAGAGACAACTGAAATATTTTGTTTCATAGTGAAACGAAAAACTCTGTACAATTTCGATATATTCCTACATATTTACCCGATTTACAGTTCTTGCCAACACCGCAAGGGACGATCTCACAACGATATATCACCAGTAAAAGGACTATGTCCAATGGGAATATGCTCTCGGCCGATCCCATTGCCATATTTAGATTGGTCTTTGTGTTTAGTTTCCTTCCATATTTTTTCCAACTTATCCGACGCGCCAAAAAAATTGATGTATCGGTGCAGGATAATGAGAGAAAAAGATTACACCGTGTACTATGCATATGTCATAGTGTATGGTCATGTCATGGCATATGACATGTGGCGGTCATGCCATATGCCATGACCTAACAAAAAGCAATATGTCGATATGTTTCTCATTATCGTTAACAAAGATATCACTGAAGTAGATTGATGTCAAAACAAGTAAGAAGTGTACATGTAGAGGTATCCAATGGCCATAAAATTAGGCTTGAAGGATTTCACATTTGTTTTAACACGAGCCCTGGAGGGGAGGGGCGAAATCCGTCCACCCCTCTCCGGTTTTTCGTAGATAACTCCAGATTTTGCCGGCCGATACACGCCATTGCTTGTGTACCTGCTTATAAATGACGGCCGCGTTGCCTAAAGGCAGAACAATGAAAATCTACCCCAAATTTTTTCGAGTTAGAGGTCGCTAAAGTAAAAAAATTATCAGCGCCAGACAACAAATATCGGCGCTGATGCGCTTCCCGTATATTGGCAAAAAGGAAGTGTTGTTGGCAACACTAGCGACTTGTTTGATGTACATTGTCATGCTACATTGTTTCAAAGTCATGTCAGTCACCGAGGTCAAGTTAGGTCAAGTTCATGACAGGTTAACAAACGCCCTGGAGGGGGATGGCGAAATCCGCCAACCCCTCCGATTTTTCGTACATAACTTCATATTGTACCGGCCGATATACGCCATTTTTGCGTACCTACTTGGAAATGATCGGCGTATTGATTAAAGTAAGAAAATGAAAACCGGTTGAGAACCTTTCAGTTAGGGGCCGTTAAAGTAAAAACAATTCGCAGCGCCAGACCACAAAAATCGGCGCTGATGCGCTTCCCGCATATTCGCAAATGGGAGCTGTTCTTGACAACACTAGCGACTTGTTTGATACATTTTGTTATGCTATATAATTTAAAAGTCATGTTAGGTTGCCGAGGTCAAGTCAGGTCAAATTCATGACAGGCTAATAGAATCCAACTTGGTCAACTGGAATGTTGTAAAAATGCAAATGACTGTCATGCGATTGATGTCACTTTACATGTTACTCCCACACATCCCGAAATCTACTGTTTGTCATTGTGTGCCTAGCGTTTCCATACTTTATTCATGTATTTCACTTTCTTTGCGAAGCCGATTGTGCCGAACTGCCCAACGGAGCAGTCGGTGGCAGCCCGGTTCCGGTAACTGGAGAAGGTAATGACCTGCTAAAGTGCTCCTATATA
The DNA here is from genome assembly GCA_034440575.1 of Imbricaverruca yamaguchii. Lineage (NCBI taxonomy): Eukaryota > Metazoa > Arthropoda > Thecostraca > Neoverrucidae > Imbricaverruca > Imbricaverruca yamaguchii. The sequence continues at coordinate 399,169 of JAOTOL010001478.1, forward strand.
GGTGACCTGAGGTCAAATAGTGGATCTGGCAACTGTGTTGCATCATTGGTAATGTCCAAAACAACATTAATGTTGGCATTTAAACACAATCACAGCGATCCATAACATTGCAAGCCAACCACCAAGAAAATGTACTATTTTGACCACATTTGACCTTGAAGATATTAGCCTAAGGTCATGAAATGTGCACACAACAGAGTTCACTATCGTGCCCATCCACTTTCTGTGACGATTTGAATTGCCTCGTGCGTAATTTCAGGCCCTCCCGTGTTAATCATTATATTAGCGAACCTCGACATCATACCATATTCGTTTCATCATCCCACACCAAATCAAATACCATTAGTTTAACACTGTTCCAGAGCATAACAGGTGTCCGCCGTACTCGCCCCTATAGATGTTCCGCCTGGCCGGTCTGATACTGACTCATTGGCTTGCCAGGGTCCTGACCAGGTGGAAGAATCTCGATTCGCTTACGTCATAGTCAAGGAAGATGGTGCATGCCACAGGCAAGGAGAAAGACAACCGTACCTGTCGTCGCTGTCGATAGCCTGAAGGTCGCAGTCGCTGTCCAGATCAAAATCATCATCGAGTTTTTCCAATGGCTCCATCCTGAAAGTGAGAGGTGGCGGTTGTTGGCTTTACGGCATGTCGACCGTTGAGTTATGTAGTCGACCAATCTCTCACGTCGATTGATCGCGGGCGAAGAGTAGCGACAGGTGAGACTCGAACCCACAATCTTTCGATCGTGTGATGGATAACTTAGCTCTAGACTACTCGTCCCCCTGAAAGTGAGAAGATATATTTGCATCAGTATGATGGAATGGCAATAGTAAGAATGATCAGAGAGAGCGAGTGAGAGTGATTGATTGATTGATTATTTGGGCTTAAGGGCGCGCCGACTACAAGGTCATTTAGTGCCCATGAGAGTGAGAGTGAGAGTGAGAGTGAGAGCGAGAGGGAGAGGGAGGGAGAGAGGGATGGGGAGGCAGATGGGGAGAGAGAGAGAGAGAGGGAGAGGAAGAGGGTGAGGGAAAGGGAGAGGGAGTGAAATCAGAAGACAAAGTTCATAATAACATTGATTACATAACAAATTAGATGCCAGATGATTAGATGCAGCTTGGCAAAGGAGAAGCAGAGTTATAAATTGAGATATTTAGACAGAATGATGGAGAGATAGTGAAGAATTGGAGAATATATTAGAATATAACACCAGAGTGAATCAGGGAGGTAAAATGAGAACAAGCACAGAAAAAGAACATGTGTAAGGGTGGAGAAAAATGGAGCATTTGAGGCAACAGTGAAGAAATCATGGGCACAGTGGACAACAACCAGTATTGAAATAAAGCCACTGGATGCAAAACAAATGCATGGACTGGGAATATTCAAGCTTACCTACGAACTTCTTCCTCTACTATATGTTGGGAAATCAACTATAACCAGGATACCCACTATTTGAAAATATCCACTTAGCACCAACACAATAGATGATGTAGACTCCTTTAGTGATTGATGACAATAGTATTAGGAGACCCATCAGTAGGTTTAGATAATCCAACTCCAGTACATTTTAGCTAATGTGACATCAGCATGCCAGGTCAGGTTACCTCAGGTTAGTTTGGATTGGGCTGCATTGAATTGAGTCAGATTTGGTCAGGTCTGGGTATGTTATGTTGGATTGGGATGGGTTGGGTTAGTATAGGATATGCTGGGCTATGCTAGGCTAGGTCAGTCTATGCTATATTGGGTTATTTTTTCCTTACAATTTGATTTTATTCTTCACTATATATTGCTGCACCAAAACATCTTTTTTTGCTGTATGTTTCTCTCATTTTGTTGATGGGATAACATGCATCTGCATTGTCAAGAATGGGTTCTTCTAATGCATTTAGATTGTTATTTCAATGATTCTTATGTTTTAATTTGTGAAACAACTGCTTATTGAGTTAGTTGGATGGTTAGTTAACAGGGTTTTTGTCACATCAACTGTGCTGGCAATACAGTGCTGACTGCTTATTGAGATGGAAGCACATAAACTTGAATTGGTTATAGAGATAACCAATGTTTATGTGCTTTAACCAATTCAAGTTTATCTGTGACTGTTTTCATCCCCTCAAAAAAAAGAGATAAATTCATTCAAATTATATCAAAGAACACCAGGACACAAATCTTTGGCCAAAAATTGGCCCAAAGGTTTCTTCTGTGCACACATCTGCCAAGAAGCCCAACACATTTAGGTGAGCTTAGGTGATACTTTTTGCTTTAGACACCACATGGCATTTGAAGAAAAATAGTGTAGGAACACATTCCATCCATTCTAGTGGGAAATTTAAATGCAGTTTTCATTATTTTTCAATATATGATGAAGTGACCCTTCATTCAAGTGGGAAATGTGAATGCAGTTTTCACTATTTGTCTATGAAGAAAGGATGCCTGGCTAGGCTTGTTAACAAGGTCAGGTTGGGTTAGGCTATGTTAGACCTTTTAAAGGAAGAATATTAAAGAAGACAAATTATTTTGGAATGTATTTAACATTGCTTTCAACATTGTTTTTTCTTACATGAGAGGTTAGACTAGGTTGGGATAGGTCATGCCCCATTTATTATTTCCATACAGCATTTTTATACTATATCACCTACCTGCCTCCATACCTACCTACCTTGATACCCCTTTCTGTATCATTTTTCATGTCAACTGAAAAATAATAATTTAATAAATAAAGTTCATAAAGCTTTAAGGTTAAATAATATCCACAGGAGCCCATCTGGGTTAAGCCTAACTGGAAAAGATACTAGAAAATTATAATCCCAATACCCCAATAAATCCTTTATCTCAAGTTCCAAGGGAACTATATATCCCAGCCTATTGAACACTATTCACCCAATATTGCACCACACTTCTCATAACAATTCCAAACTCCTCCAATCATGTCCCATTGTGCTACCATCGCCAATCTCATCAGTATCACATACTGAAGCGGGCAGTGCGTGCAAACCCACATGCTATTATAATATTTGAAGTGCTCCCTTTTAATATAATGCATCAGCATGTTATTAAACATAATGGTCCAAGTTCCAACAATAATGCAGGGACTACACTAAGGGGACCTGCATGGTACACACCTACTAGCAATCCTATTTTAAGTCTGTAAAGGGAAGATACCATAACCACAGCAAAAAGACTCTCTTGACCCCAACCATCACCACATTCCAAATTATAAAGAATACATCCACCAACATCCTCTACATTTATCACTGCCTATCTGCATTACCCATTCAGCCCTACTCACTCAGCCTCATGTAACATATGTGACTTGAGTGCCTTACCAATAATTTTCAGACCCATGCATACCTGCTTAAATGAACATGTACAGTGCACACCTACTTCACATAAACATCACCCCATCCACCACTACACAGAACCCAAAAACAAAATTTTGCCACTTAATTTTGTTTTCAATCTAAGATTTCTATCTACTTCCTCTCTAAGATCTAAGAGAGGAAGTAAGTGTTCACATGTTAACCACATTCAGAAACATTGCATTGGGAAAAATTCAAGAAATCTTAAAAGTATCCTAAAGCACAAATTAATCTTGCCTCATTCATGATAAAATGGTGTAAATGCTTCATGATTACATTAAAACACAATATCCAAAAGCACTGGCTGGGTCAGGTTAGGATGGGTAGTCAGGTTGGACCATGTTAGGTCACTTGAAATTTTACAAGACAAGCATTTACACACATTTTCCTCCATAAAGTGAACAAATGGGTTAGGTTTGGTTGGATTTTTGTTAAGCTTTTTAAGTTGGAAATTTGGCAAAATTTGGGGGCCAAAAAGCTCCAAAAATATGTATTTAAAGAAGTAACTTATTATGTACATGAAATTATGCATGAATATATTATATATTATATATAAAATTATTTTCTATTCAAATGCAACTCATATTAGGTAATGTTAGGTTGGGTGAGGTTTATTAAAGTTGAAAATTTTGGAAGCTAACTATATTTACAATTAATAAAAAAGTTGATTTTTTCTATATAGGGAGGTTAAGCCAGGTTATGTTATGTTTCACTGCATTTCAATTATTAATGAAAAACATTTCTTTATATGCTATTACCCAACTGAAAGCACTTTTTTGTGATATTTTGTTCACAACCTGAAAAGTAAGCACAGAAATTGAGTGGTCCCATCATCTTAGTCACATTTATAAACATTGCATTGGAATTACAAATTTGAACAATTCATAAAACACCTTAAAGCACAAATTTACTCTTAATTTAAAGCCCCTTTTCATATTTTGCTTGCAAAATGCAAGGAAGGACTTGCGTTGGAAATGGGAAAAAGACTGAAGCCACATAATCGATTTCCCACGGCAAGCAAAATCCATCCCAACACACAACTCTACGAGCTCCACAACTGATAATATTGCTAATACAACAATGTTAATTTACCTTTGAGGAGTGCCGTGAAATGAACGCTGGTAAAGCGCCTACTATGTTAAAAGTCTTGGTGCCTACAATTCGCAGACCAGGCCCTTACGGAACAAACGCGCCGATGCTGCCGCATATCATTGCGCTTTTGGGATACCATATCCATACACTTTAGTACAGGATAAAAGGCACAGCGACATAATGCCCAAGTATAACGATGGGAAAGCATCAGAATGTCAATCTCCAAACTAAGCGTCACGCGAAAATGAAAGAGGTGCAGGAGCGTCGTCACTGGGGAGACAGCGGGGGAAATTGCCCCCTGCCGTGAGACTGGGGGGGCGCCCCTGAAATTTGTGGAGGCCCCCAGGACGAAAAGGAAGCCCCAGGACGAAAATGAGGGATTCTAGGACAAATGTACGTAAGGACAAATGTACGTATGGCAGATGTACGTAAGCAAATGTACGTAAGCAAATGTACGTAAGCGCAAATGTGCGTATGGCAATTGTACGTAAGCGCAGATGTACGTATGGCTAATGTACGTAAGCGCAAATGTACGTATGGCAGATGTACGTATGCGCAAATGTACGTATGCGCAAAAGTACGTAAGCGCAAATGTACGTATGCGCAAATGTACGTATGCGCAAATGTACGTATGCGCAAATGTACGTATGCGCAAATGTACGTAAGCGCAAAAGTACGTATGCGCAAATGTACGTATGCGCAAATGTACGTATGCGCAAATGTACGTATGCGCAAATGTACGTAAGGGCAAATGTACGTATGCGCAAAAGTACGTGAGCGCAACTGTACGTATGCGCAAAAGTACGTAAACGTATTAATGCTTTGCCCTTAAGCACAAATGTACGTGAAGGCAAATGTACGTATGCGCTTAAAAAAGTACGCTACGTACTTTTGCGCATACGTACGTAAGCGCAAATGTACGTATGCGCAAAATTATATAAGAGCATATGTACTTTTGCGCATAAGCATCTAACCAAATTTGCTTAAATGCAAAGGCATTAAATACGTTTACGTACTTTTGCGCATACGTACATTTGCGCATACGTACATTTGTGCATACGTACATTTGCGCATACGTACATTTGCGCATACGTACATCGGCGCATACGTACATTTGCGCTTACGTACATTTGCGTACGTACATTTGCGCATACGTACATTTGCTTTGCGTACATTTGTTTGCGCATACCAAATGAGGCCCTTTTGACGGTGCTACCTTCTGGGCCTTCAGGGTGGTTTTAAGTGCTGCGGTGCGATTTTTGTATATAGTCAAATGTGATCTTTTGGCCCTACGTCATTTGCTTGGATTCCTAGCTGCGACACACTTTTGTTGGGTCTAAAACGTTTCAGGTTTTTTGGCGTCATTGTTGGAGCCAGAGTTGGTGTTTTTTGTTCGTTTTTTTGTCGCTTTCGGAGTTTTTTATTTTCAGAGTTGGACCCATACCCAGAGTGATTTGCGTTGCTCCGGCTTCATTTGCTTTGGTACCAATGAGCCTGTTGCTGGAATGGTACGACTGGTGCCCTATTACGTACATCTGCCATATCGTACATTTTTGGTACACCCCTCAGCATGTTTACATTTGTCTTTAGAAATCCATCATTTTCGTCCTGGGGCTTCCTTTTCGTCCTGGGGGCCTCCATGAATTTGGGGCAGTCGCAAGGGGGGGCGATTGGCGACGCCCCTGAGTTGATCTGCCCATAAACTCTAATAACCAACCAAGTCAGCTAATGAATGGATATGGAATTAATGCTACCTACATTGTCTTTACATTGCATTTTTGTCGATAACTGATTCAAATTTACGTTGTGTATCGATATGGATAAAACATAATTTCAACGTCCCTGTTTAAAAGCCCCCAGAATGATGCAGAGGGCGATAGCTCCTTGTGGCACCTCTTCTTCATTTTCGCCATTAGTTTTAACATTTATCATTTATTGCCATTAGTTTTCAACGAAAATGCAACGTGATATCAATGTAGGTGCAGAATGATGATGATTGATGCAGAATCGGTTCGTGGATAACATAGTTGTTTTATGGCTGATTTTGACGAAAATGAAACGTCGACTGCATATCGTGGATCATAATTTTGCATCTGAACCCCATTTTAACTTAAATACGATGATGAATTTGAAATCATGTCGATTCAGTATATCACACCATTGCAAGATATGGCGCGGAGCACAATAATTCAGTCTCGGAAGCTTCAGATTCGTGTTGCAGAGGTCACATTTCCCTAAATGACATCCCTGGCTATTATTACATTTCAGCTTTATGTGCGGCTTAAATAATATAGTTTATACTTACATCGAAACACCATGTTGTGCTTCTGTCAGTTTTCAACAAAGGAACGACGACAGGTTATCGAAAAGAAATGTTGGAACGACGTTGCTTAGATGTTGTTGCACGAAATAGCATACAATCATTAGAAAAAAATGCTTCCTGGATAGCATAGGTGATGCGCAACCTTCAATACGTACCAATGTAACGTTCTCGTGAACAAGGTTTGCTTCAATATGAACGTTACATTTATGTACAATTCATATCGACACGCAGCATTATGTATCTATTCAATTTATACCAAGATGCAACGCGCAATAATTGAAATGTAGCATTGATTCGATATCGATTCAATATAAAAAAAACAATATTACATTTCCACCAGATTCCGACCACAGCGCAATGTCGAATCAAAGCTGTGTACTTCTAGGGAGCACACGACACGGATTTGTCACTTCATTTCGGTGAACATCCGGTCCAAATGCAATGTCGCCTTCTCAACTTTGACTGATAATTCCGTCAATGGCATTTAGCATTGGTACCGCGTTGCATTCTTACTGTCTGGTAGAAATTCTTTAAATATATTTGAGGCACCGAGCCAGCTCCCCAGGGGATAACGAATCGACCGCTTCTGCCACATCATTGTAATCATCGCATACAAGTACTGAGTCACTCCGACCGTATTTCAGCTCTCTATTCATATTCGTCATAGAGCATTGGCATTAATATACGAGACGTTGGACACCTTTCAAGAAGCACAGCTTCCGACGTCGTTGATGCGAAAGCAATACTCTAATTATGTCACTCCCTCAACTTTGTAGTGCACACAAGAAGCCGAGTTGCAGGGCGTGGTGAAAAGCGGCGGCGAGCGACCGATTACACGACATTCGTACAGATCTGCATCGCCTGCAACACTCGGCGACACTCGGCAGTATGCCTCCTCCGGAAGTGCATATGCATGGTCGGGGTGTTTGGTCCGATCTCACGCTCTGGACAGATGGGAAATTGCAAAATTCCATCCAGTTCATGCAGCATTTTTCGGACCTGCCCTAAAGCCCTTCGAGCCGCACCGGACGCCTCATTTTACCTCGTGGTAGGTACGCGAATTGTGTGTGATGCCCATTTGTGAAACGTTGCAACCTCAATAGATTTGAGCGCGATATTTGTGTGAACAGGGTACCTGGATTTGGCGAAAGTGATCGACATCACGTGGTGTGACACCCGTCGTATAAACATGCTGTTCTCGAAATACACCCTCCCTCCATGCACACGCCCTTGCGGTGGTTCTGTCAGACTGCTTTTTGGTCATGAGCACACCATAGCATTATGGTTCCAGAGCTAAGGTGACGCCATGCAGTAATGGCGGCTCCCAGCTGTACGGGAGAGCCAGATGTCATCGGTGTTTGATGTGCAGATATGGTGTCGGCTGGGTGCGATTATCGGACCCTCGAATAATGCGTGCTTAATTATATGCTTGGCTAAACGTCCATAAGTACATTTGTATAATATAGCTATTTTTATATTTTGTTTGAGGTTCGTACAGAGATGTGATTAAGGAAATTTCTTGTGTGCTTCACTGGTGAGGATCATGGCTGGTAGGAACAGATAAAAAGCATGCTCGTGAGAAGTAGGGGGTGTCGATTTGATGCTGTCTCGTCCAGTGTCTCGCTTACGTTTGCTGAGTTTTGTTTGCGGGAGGCTGCTGGATTACGACATTTTATTGGTGGCATTGGCGTCGACTGCCCATGTTCTCAATTTTGTGTAGCAACAGTGCACGCCGAGAAACAGCCGTTTACTGCAACCATCTGCAATGCTGAGTTGATGTTATTTCCATTGCACTGATTTAATGGTGCACAAACAAAGCCGGGATATTTAATCTCTATTTCTCCTCAATTTTGTGCATTATGCAGTTACACATTGATTCAACGTTGAAGAGTAACATGGACTCCATATTTGGCTTCAATGTTGCATCAATGTCAACCTTCAACATTTAATCTACGCTGCTTTACAGAATCCATTCAACGTCGAATATCTAACAGATTGAATGTGCTTTTCAAGGTCGTATCAACGTCGAAAAGACAATATTGAATCAATGATATTCTGTAGCATACATTCGACATTTCACATTTAACATCGACTAAACACCATTGCACGAAGTCGAATCGGTGCAGAAATCACAACATCCAATCAATTCCATTTCCATTACATATCTTCAATATCTCATATCAACATTGTTTTAGCATACCATTCTGATTTCGAATCCGTGCGAAAGTGGCTAAGAAATCAATGTAGTTTCGACATTGCCTCAAAGTTAGTTCGATGCGAATCAATTCAAATGGCTGCTAAATACCACTTCACGATATCTTATCAATGTCGAAACAATAACAATGAATCAGCGTCATTTCCATTGCACATATTCAATATTGTCGAATGACTGTCGGAGAGTTTGTGCTGCTGTTGACAGCTTCGACCTGCTGTGTCAGTGTACTCAAGCTCTTGTCGAGCCCCTACAGATCAATGCTATTCTGACCTTTTCTCTCAACTCTATACGCCACGTTTCACCAGGTCAAAGCAACGCACAAAACTATATTGGAGTACCTACAGAAAGACAGACACCAGAAGACAAACAGAAATTTTGGTAACTAACAAAATAACCAACTGGCAGGATATTATTGAAAACGGCATAGATTTGGCAACCCAGCAACTCACTCCTATACGTTCAAAATTCCTTCTTTTTCAGGGCGTCTTTTTCGAGCTTTTTGTGCTTTTTGCTACGTCATGTCAAATCACAGCTTTGACGTCATAAAGGTTCCGAGGTTTCATAAAAAAATACAGATAAAGACGGAAGAAAGATGTTCACAGAAAGTTTCCACAGCATCAGCTGATTCTGGTTTCGGCTTACCTTCAGAACCACACCTAAAGTGTCGGCCTCACTGAAAGTCTGGGTGTCGTCAACACATCTTCCTCGTTGCCCAACACCATCAGCGTTTCTTCAATGATCATCTATCGGACCTCTCTTCTACTGCATCTTCGTCAACGACTTCAGTCTGTTCGCCGAAGACGCAGTGGTTTTCCAATACGCCGATGATACCGAAATTTTGGTCAATGGTAAGAAATATAAGATTCAAAACGTCGTCGCTCGCATGGTAGCAGTTTTTTCCTCCCTCGACATCTGGATTCGAGCAAATGGACTGAAAACTAACGCTGCTGAGACTCAGCTGATGCTGTTTGGCAGCCCACAAAATCTACGCACCTTCCCGCGTACCACGGTGAAATTTCGCGATTACAGTCTACCCACCATTTCGGAATAAAAAAATCGGACTTATTTTCGATCGCTCGATCACCTGGGACTCACCAATTGGTCCTCCCTCCGTTTCATCCATGTATTGTGCTTTCCCCAATCACTTTTTAAAAAATCAGCGCCCTTGCTCGAGTACATCCTCTTCTCCTGCCCAACGAAATTTTAAGTCAAAGACGAATTTTCCGAGGAAACGAGTTCCCTTCGAGACGAAATGTCGCTCTTGCAGTGGATATTGCTGGAATGCACCCCAATCCCTTGCCAACAAATGCTTCCTCCGAAGGCGCTTCTGCGATGAAACATACGTCTCCAACAAAAGTCACTGGACCCGTTCCTGCATTTGTCATTGCACATTACCTAGAATTACTGGGGTTAGGACTTCGACTGGCCCTGTTGATCAATTCGGCCCGCATGACCAGTGGTCTCCGGTCATAATTTATCGGTATAAGGAGCTCAGTTCATGGGAAGAATCGTTCAAAGGAATTATTGCGATTATCACGTATGTTGTGATGGCACTCGGAAGTTCGCTGGGTGGCCCTGCGCTATAAAACAGTCGTAGCACCTCTGAAATGAGATCTAACTCAAAGTAACGTTTGATGTTCTTTGCAAGAGCGCAAGTTATACATTCCAGGACTGCTCTCGTACGAAAAGTGTTGAATATAAACAACCTTGTAGATGGCGCTGCTGCCAGTATAGGTGGCGCAAACGTTGCAGAATTCCTACCTCTTCTTGTTTGTTTATTGGTTGTCACTTTATGACTTGACGGTTGGCGCCGCCTTTGCGGTGGGATTGGGAAATTCCCGAATACAATCTGCCATAGCCCGCCTTAACCTCCATCCCCCCCCCCCCCCCCCCCCCCCCCCCCAAAAACCAAAAAAAAACATTGCTGTGTTGGTTCATCTAAGCCAATATTTGGGAAGAGAAGCGCTCTCTTTATACATTTCTGTCCTTAATGACACTTTATTCAGCTTGGTCGATCTATGTTTCCATAGTCAATGATCTTATTTCTATAATTGGGGGCGATGGTTAACTTTGCGCGTGAAGGTACCTCGACGTCATCAAAATAGCCCAGTTTGTGTCGCCGGCCGCGTCCGGCCCGCCGAGTCGACGATGCATTCGTGTTCAACCCGTTCTCTGGTTGCAGTTTTGGACCCTGGGCCTCGGAGTTTTGGGCTTAATTATATGCTTGGCGATCGCAACGAAACCGGGCCCCTTCCGACCCTTCAGGGGATTGACCCTTTCGCCCACTTTGCCTATGCCGCTGTTTGAGACGGCCACATTGTCTTGCTATATTGTGCCCCCCCCTCCAATAACTTTCAGAAACCTACAACTATGACATTTTCAATTACGTCTACATTTCAGTTCACAAACATTTGCCATACACGCTTTCCGTCTACGTACAGTTGAGCTGACGTGAACTTGCGCATACCTACATCTGTCGTGCGCATTCTTGCGCATACGTACATGTACTTGCATTCGTTTGCCGACTTGTATGTTTCATACGTACATTTATCTGCACGTCCGTTTTTCCTAGAATCGCATACTTATGCTTCCGTATACTTTTACGCTCACCTACATTTGTAGCCGGCATACATTTGTGGTTACGTACATTTGCGGTTATGTACACTTGTGTACATACATTTGAACTGAAGTATGTTCGTGCTTACGTAGTTCTGCGTTTACACACTTTTGCGCCTACGTACATTTATGCACATGCACATGTATGTGCGCATACGTGCATTTGCACATACGTACTTTGCGCTTACGTACATTTGCACTTACGCACATTTGCACTTTTGTACTTTTGTGTGCACGTACGTTTGCGCTTACGTACATTTGCGCATATGTACATTCGCGAGAACATACACTTGTCATTCATGCGTTTTGCGCCTTCGTACATTTGTCGTACGTACATTTGCGCTCGAGTACAATTGCCATGCGTATTTCTGATCATGGTCTTACATACATTTGCTTGCGTATGTTTGCACACGCATATCTGCCATACATACATTTGCCTTACGTGCATTTTCCGGTTACCGGCATTATAGATACAGCTGGGGGATGTTTTACCTCTCCATTGGCAATAATACGGTTTGACCCAGTTGCCACCCGGTCAAGTCGTATTAGGTACTTACCAAGATATAGGGAAAGCGTTAATCCCCAGCTGTATTTGAAAGCAAAAACTGCTGGACACGTGTGCATGGTTCCAAAAGCCAAAAATGTCCTAGTCATTTGAAAGAGAGGACAGGAAACCAACAGACTATGGTGATTTCGCCATTGCATACATATTGCTGATTGACATGCTGGATATAGGTCAGTAACTGGGGAAGCTAAATTTTTACCTTGTGTTGTTTTGTAACGAACTAATGTGCTTAACTCAATGACTATTTCAATACGCTGATATTTTCAAGGCCACGTTCTTATCGCATTTCCGATAAGCTTCCTTCCTAGCAATCCTTCCTAGCAATCAGGTGCGCACCCAGGATTTTTCCATGTGGCGGGGGGGCGGACCGAGCACGGCCGGCCAAAAGGGCACCTGACCGGCTCCAAAAGGGCACTTTGCGGTCCGGGGCACACTGGAAGGTTTGTTGACCGGGGGGGGGGAGCGTGACAAATTTTTGGCCAAAAGGGCAGTTTTTGCACAGGCAGGGGCACATCAGGCAGGTGATTTTTGGGCTGAATTTGGGACATTCCGGCCAAGAGGGCACTTTTCGGTCAAAAGGGCACTTTGGTCTCATGGGGGGAGCCCCCTGCCCCCTCCGGTGCGCCTATGCTAGCAATGGATGAGAAGAAGCGTAAGATTCAAGGAACACTAAATGTCTTCATGAGGTAAGAACGATGCTTTTGCCTTGCAGTGACACTGATATAAAAATGCTTCTAAAGCACCAGTGAGAAAATGTTTTTAAAAACACAGCCTATTTGATTATTGGTTTGCATATTTGATTTGATTTGCATGTAATTGAGGTACGCTCAGCATCTCCTTAGTTCGTCATGGTTTCAAAATATGTTGACAAGGGGTCCAAAGCAGCTTTGATGGCGCACGCGCTTGGTCTGACCCAGCTCAGCCTCACTCAGCCATACCGAACGCTTAAATATCCCAGAAAATGTGATAGTTGAAAAATCCAGATTGCGTAACTACAGACGGTTGTCTATGAAACTATGAGCACTGTTTTCATGCTTCTTGCTCGAAGATGGAGAAGCTTTCCTGTACATAGATTTGTCGATTCTCTCACTTAAATTAGCGATGAAATGTTTTCCTATTATTATTACGTGTGCGGCAATACAGGGTACAATATTTCATCAGCTTTGGGGGACGTCGCCTTCCAAACATTGTCGCACCACCTTCCCTCATCCATTCAGAGCTAATTCCCCGTTGCTTTAGCATTACTGGAGGTATACAGTCTGGCTTCCTCAGATGATCCGGAGTCACCAATGCGCTCTCTTTCCCCGCTGAAGATCTTCAGAAAAGCCCATGGCCTACGTTTCTTCAAATTCTCCGTATATTTTCATGCAGGCATAAGAGGGAGTAGATTGCTGACGCGGCCTTAATCCTTCAGTGATTTTGTCTTAAAGCCCCGGCTGCATTCGCCACACTGTGCTTTGTCGCCTTGCCTAATAGTTTCTAATAGGTCCTCCCTTGCGATTTGCTAATTACTGCCATGAGATGGCATTGTGCAATATTTGATATCATGGACTGCTTCGGAAGGTGGTTCATTGGGAAAATTCGATGAATTCAAGCCAACATACCATTAATTTGTTGGCGGGTTGGGCTGTTTAAAACAAAATAAAGTCCTGATGTCTTTGCGCCTACGGCTTTTTGGAGAGGGAGGAGAGGAGGGGCTTGTCGCGATTTTTGAAAATCCGCCGTGACCCTTTCTGGTAGTTTTGGGGGCTCCATGCGAATTCGGGCCCTCTGACACGATATTTAGGACGTCAAACCGATGCTTCTGGCCCAGATTGATTCTTTAGGATTCCTGGTGAATATTCTACGGTCCCGACTTCATTCTCGGATCTCGGTTCGATTTTTGGGCACCGGGGTAACCTTTTTGGGGACCCGTGCAATTTCTTTTCGAATTCCGAACGCAACATAGCAACACGCAAGTATATTTACCTACCTACTCTTGTATGTAATTGCCTGAAGCCCATGGTTCACTGTATCCACAACAAATAAAGACATAAAGACATAAAGACATAAAAGATTAGTGCAACTATGAGCCACAAGGGCCCTTCTTGGTTGCACTCTGTACACTCAACCAGTTGCCCACCAAATCCGTCGATCAGCCCTCCCTGTAATACTGAAAAGCAAGCCCTCTATTCTTATAATGATTGTCTATGCTGTTTTTAAAGACGTTCAATGTGCTGCTACTTACAATGGTTTCTGGCAGCTGGTTCCAGTGTTCTACTACCCTGTTGGTGAAGAAAGACTGTATTAACCTTGTTCTGCTGTGGTTAACTTTAATTTTGAATTGATGACCTCTAATTGCATCATTTCTGTCAAATTCAAACATTTCCCCAAGATATCCCTCTCCGGACCATGGACAAATTTAAAGACCTCGATGAGATCTCCTCTCAGCCTTCTATATATAAGTGCAAACATATTCAATTTCTTCAATTTTTCCTTATATGCCAGGTTGCTTATGCCATTAACCATTTTTGTAGCCCTCTTTTGTACTCTCTCTAAAAGCTAACAATCCTTTTCATAGCTAGAATACCAAGCTTGGATACAGTATTGCAAATGTGGCCCGGCATATACACAGTAAAGCTTCCTGATGACTTCCTCACTTCTGTATGATACATTCCTATTTATTGCCCCAAGCATTCTCAGTGCCTTCTTCCTGGCTTCCTTGGTCTGTTCTGATGCCCCCAATTTTGTGTTTAGAATAACACCTAAATCCTTCTCCTGTTGAGTCACTATAGCACTTGGCCACCCATCAAGTATGGAGCCTTCATATGCTGCTTACCCACATGCATGATTTTGCACTTATCGAAATTAAATTTCATTTGCCATTCTTCGGACCACTTCACAAGTTCGTCTAAGTTTTTGCAACGAGATATGCTCATTGTGACCTGTTTTGCCCTAAGACTTCCCATCCGATCACATCCGCAAATCATCCGCATTTAAAACCTTACTGCTTTGGCCACTTTCAATGTTACTTACAAATAGAATGAACAGTGTGGTCCCGTATTGACCCCTGGGGTCCCAAAAAAACATTTGCCATGATAACTTTGTACCATTTAACATCACTTTTGTTGTCTATCTGAAAGCCACAACTGTATAAATTTTAAGATGCTACCTGCAATACCATGGGCCTGAAGCTGTATCGTTAACCGTGTATGGGGTACTTGTCAAGGCCTTACTAAAGTCAAGATATGCTACATCAAACTGTTTCCCTGATCAAATTGTTCTGTGGGGTTCAAAGGTCCAAGAGATTTGTGAGGCATGATCGTCCTGTCTAAACCCATGTTGAGTATCTTGAATCAATTGTTTCCTTCCAGACATCTAACCATTTATCCTTGAAAATTGATCTGTGTACCTTGCAGACTAGGGATGTGAGACTTACTGGCCTATAGTTTTCAACTTTCCCTCTTTCTCCTTTCTTGAAAATAGGAACTACATTTGCCCTTTTCAATCTGTTGGAGTTTCATTTTGTGAAACAGATCTACAAAATATTATACTAAGTGGATTGCAGTTCCTTTCAGCTTCCTGCAATATACTAGCATAAATTTCATCGGTCCTGCTGCCTTGTTTGGCTTTATTTTCCTGATATGATTGAAAACAACATCACTATCAATGAAATCAACATCATTTTCGATCCATGTCACTGAACTTGGTGTACGGTCGGCAGTTTGGTCGATCTTCCAATGTAAACACTGATTTAAACTGCTTGCTGAGCTCCTCAACCATCTCAGTATCCTCGCCAATATAGTCCCATTTACTTCGGTGGACCAATTGTGCTGAAACTTTACTCAGCTTGTAGAAACTAAAACCTTTTTGCTGTCCCCATTACAGTTCCTAACTAAATCCGTTCTTTTGTCGCTTTGCTGCTCTGGTTTTTTTTTCAGTGTCCAGCCTTTCGATACGCCTTTAGATTTACGATATTTGAAGCTTCCTTAAGCACTCTGAATGCAACTTTCTTAGCGTTATTGCTTTATCAAGTCTGGTGTAGCCATGTGGCTTTCCTATCCTTTCTTGTGTCTTTGCTGTTGGGGGACATGTTATAGCCTGTGTCGAGAATTGTCAAATTGGTGTTATCAAAACGGCTACTGTTTTATTTTGCCTTGATATGTGCCTAACAACTTGGCATAAATTAGATAGCTGGGCCATTGGCATTTTTTTAAATGCGTTTCAAAGACTGTTTTCGGCATTAGGTGCCATATTGGCTGTGAGACCAATCCAGGTAAGTCGTCAAATAGTATCTCTTTGATCGTCTCGACAAGCTGATTCGATTGGAACAAGGCAATGTCGTCAAAAATTGATAATAGCAGCATGATTGAATGAGGCTGCTTTGTATGCATGTGCATACATGCCAAATACCTACCTATTTGTTGCATGTTACTTCTAAAGGCTATCTGATGTCCTTGAGACATTCAGATAGCCTTTCCACATCACGTTCAGCCAAAAATCGGATACGTTGGTCATAACTTTAAAAAATTAAAATTCGCTATGATTATTGAAATTCGTCGTGATCACCATGGGACCATCGATGCATATTTTCCCAAAGGGACACATTCCGACATCAATGAATGAACACTGGTAATACAAGACAACATCGCGCGAAGGTGCGGAGCGCAACTGCCTGGACGGCATAGGCACCTCAGTTCTATCTTTCATGGATTCAAGTGTTTTGGTATTCTCCACGTCCTTCTTAGTTGTTAGCACTGACAAAAGCTGCTGGTGCACTAGTCAGTCCGGATGTAGCCGTCCTCCTCTCCTTCCCGTCACGTTTTTTCAGTAGCGACGCCTGTTTTACGATCGTTCAACTGACTGACCGTGACGGGAAACTGTAGAACTGACATTGGGAAGTCCACATAGCCATCAAGTTCGGAGCTTGGCGTGTGGCACGTGAGGGCCGATTCGAAGGCGCCGTCCCAGGATATCAACTCCTGGAGACTTTCCGCGGTTTCATTTAGTCTCGGAATTTTTCTGGAACGGACGCTGGAGTCTCCACGCTCATTTTTGCAGCAGATGCACCTGATACATTCAACAGCGAGCTGGAGCTCTGCTCTGTCATCGCTATAGAGAAGTGTCTGGAGCACCATTTCACTGTGAGCATACCAGGCACTGGAGTGGAGGTAAGGCATTACGATGCTCACGACTTCCCCATGCTGCAACCGAGTGAGCTGCAGCTGGCGCAGCACATGCCGCGGCCCATCCAGCCGGTTGTGCTGTACCTTTGCACGAAACCACATCGGATAGTAAACCCCCACAATGAATTCAAAGATACGCCGGAGGGTTTTGCATGCAGTGTCTCCCAGGCCATGATCTGATACGTATAGTGTAGGTACATGCACCGGCAGCTTTTGCCCGTACTAACAACTACGAGAGGACGTGGAGAATATGCTAAAACGACTGTGAGTTCCATGAAAGATAGAACTGGGGTGCTCTATGCCGACCAGTCAATTGTGCTCCGCACCTACGCGCGATGATTGCCTTGGATATACCAGTGTGCATTGATTGATGTCTGACGTATGTCCCTTCGGGAAAAATAGGGATCGATGGTCCCATGGTGATGACGGCGATTTTCAACAATCACGGCGAATTTAATCATTTTTATCACCAACGTATATTATTTTCGTCTGAACGTGATGTGGAAAGGCTATCTGAATGTCTCAACATGCAACGAATAGCTACCTATTCGTGCATGTTGGATTCGATGCCATAAAGACATAAGACATACAGACATAACAGATTAGTGCAACTATGAGCCACAAGGGCCCTTCTTGGTTGCACTCTGTACACTCAACCAGTTGCCCACCAAATCCGTCGATCAGCCCTCCTGTAATACCGAAAAGCAAGCCCTTATTCTTATAATGATTGTTATGCTGTTTTTAAAGACGTTCAATGTGCTGCTACTTACAGTGGCTTCTGGCAGCTGGTTCCAGTGTTCTACTACCCTGTTGGTGAAGAAAGACTGTCTTAACCTTGTTCTGCTGTGTTTAACTTTAATTTTGAATTGATGACCTCTAATTGCATCATTTCTGTTAAATTCAAACACTTCCCCAAGATATCTCCTCTCCTGACCATGGACAAATTTAAAGACCTCGATGAGATCTCCTCTCAGCCTTCTATATCTAAGGGAAAATATTCAATTTCTTCAATCTTTCCTCATATGCCAGATTGCTTATACCATTAACCATTTTTGTAGCCCTCTTTTGTACTCTCTCTAAAAGCCAACAATCTTTCATAGCTAGGAGACCAAGCTTGGATGCAGTATTCCAAATGTGGCCTGACATATGCACAGTAAAGTTTCCTTGATGACTTCCTCACTTCTGTATGATACATTCCTATTTATTGCCCCAAGCATTCTCAGTGCCTTCTTCCTGGCTTCCTTGGTCTGTTCTGATGCCCCCAATCTTGTGTTTAGAATAACACCTAAATCCTTCTCCTGTTGAGTCACTGATAGCACTTGGCCACCCATCATGTATGGAGCCTTCATATGCTGCTTACCTACATGCATGCTTTTGCACTTATCGAAATTAAATTTCATTTGCCATTCTTCGGACCACTTCACAAGTTCGTCTAAGCCTTTCCAGATAGCCTTGTATTTCGTATGTGATGCACATGCGTACAAAGCAGCCTCCCTCAATCATGCTGCTATGTAGTTCAAACAGCGAATAAATATGAAGCTTTGTATATATTCCTATGCCCAGTGAGTTATGCTGAAGTCTTCAAATGAGTAAGTGCAGAAACCGCGGCTTTATCATGATTTTTACTTGTTTAAACCTCAGAGTTCCTTGTATGCCCCGAAATGGACAATTACTGGTGTATTAGAAGATACAAGATAGCCGATATTTTCTTAACTATCAATTTTTGACGATATTGCTTTGTTTCAATCGACTCAGCTCGTCGAGACGATCAAAAAGAGGTACTATTTGACCCACTTATCTGGATTGGTTCTCACAGCCAATATGGCGCCGAATGCCGAAAACGGAGTCTTTTGAAACGCATTTTGAGAAAAAATGTCCATGGCCCAGCGATCTAATTTTTATGCCCAATTGTTAGGTACAGATCAAGGCAAAATAAAAACAGCAGCCGTTTTTGATAACACCACTTTGACAATTCTCGACACAGGCTAATGTCTAATCTGAATTTCCTTCAAGTAAGATTTGAAATTTTGCCACATTTCACAGGCATTTAAATTCTAGAATTCTTCTTCCAATCTTATGGCACTTAAAGCCGCTCTCATGCAGTCAAAGTCTGCTCTGTTGAAATTTGGAACCTTTACCAAATTATCCTTAATAATTTCCCCTACATGTGCCTTGAATCTAACTATGTTATGGTCACTTCTTCCCAGAGTTTCTCCTACAGTCAAGTCTTGAACCAAGTCACTTAAATCTGAGAATACAAGGTCCAAGAATGAGCCATGCCTGGTAGGTTCCGTTACAAATTGGTGTAAGAACAGGTCCTCTTCAAGGCATTTCCTAAACATTTTGCATGATGGGGAGCCAACACCAACATTTTCATATCCTTTTAGATTGAAGTCACCAAGAATAAGGCACTTCCTCCGAAAGTTTCTACTGATTTCCTCACAAATCACCTTGTCAAGCTCCAGTTGCTGAGAATGTGGCAGGGTTCCTGATCGGTAGAAAGCTCCTATCCTCAGTGTATTGCTGTTGCCTTTTCCCACAGCGACATCAAGCCAAATGGACTCAACAGACACATTTTTATCCCCACCTGCTACTTTTTGAGAACTGAATAAGCTATTCACATAGAGCATTACACCACCCCCTTTCACTGCTGGACCCCTATTGCATGAAAACATATTGTATCCCTGGATCTCATAGTCCTGCAAGTTATCTCCAAAATACCCCTCACTGACCCATGCCTCCGTAATGCAAACAAAATCTGGTTCCTCCTCAGCAACATAACACTTGAACTCATCAAATTTGGATCGGATACTCTGAGCATTAAGCAGCATACACTTAACATATGCTCCATAACCACCTTTGGCTTTTTCATGCTGAGGAGTTCTTTTATCACTGGATGAACTACCACTCTGCTTCCTTGAACTACTGCTGTCCCTATTTGCTGACTTTGAGGTTCTATTGCCTTGGCTGACACTATTGGAATATCCCTGAGATGGCAATGCAATTTCATCCCTCCCCACCCCATTTCCTAGTTTCCCTGAAGGACATGCTCATACACTTTGTCTAACACATGAACCCCCTTCTCGGAGAAGTGCAGGCCATCCCTCTGATAGAGGTCCCAGGATCCATAAAACCTGCACCACTCATCAACAAATAACAACACTACAACTGGCACGGCTTCACAAACGATTCCGAAGCAACAGAAGCGTGTTGTTTTCTTTGTTTCTTGTTGTTGTTTTTGTGTAATTTTAGTTCGCGAATAGCATTGTCGCCTCTGCGCCATTTCCAAACGACGTGAGAAATACAAGTACCCAAATTTCAAGGGCGACTTTGATGTCACATCCGACTTCTGCAGATGGGGCAAGACAGAACTTTGGGATTGTCTCCAAGCGTTTTTGATATGCATAAGTATCTATTCAATTAGTTTTAATTGCATTTAAGAAAACGCTCCATATTCAGGCTTTTGTATTTTGATGGACTTAATGCTCCTTAGTTGTCATGGTCACTTTTAGCATCCTACCTGCATCCTATAACATCCATACATTATAGCATCCTACCACTCAGTTTTATATAAAAAAATTCAGTTTTAGGTGGAAATTCAGGCGGTCCCGATAAGCTTTAAAAAGAATATATTACATGTTTTGTCGCGGTCGTCCCACCTGTATATGAATACAAATATATGTATGCTATATAATATATTATTATATATATATATATATATATATATATTATATATATATATATATATATATAATTATAGAACAAATGAGCGTACGACATATGCACCTAACCAAATGTGCGTGCATTGGCTCATGCTTACATTTACGTTTGCGTACATACGTACCTGATTGCGCTTACGTACATTTGCTCATACGTACAACTGCACGTACGTACATCTGTGCATACGTACATTTGCGTTTACGTACGTTTTCGCATACGTGCTTTTGCGCTTGCGTACATTTGAGCTTATGTACATGTGCCATACGTACATCTGCGCTTGCGTACATTTGCTTGTGTGCAGGTGTGTACATACATATGGCATACGTACATTTGCCTTTCGTACATTTGTCCGGTTACCATATATATATATTATAAGCATAGAGGCCCTTCGAAAATAATGTGGCCGAAATCCCAGGAGTTTCGGAAAGTGGGAGATGCTCGGTAGGTAAGGTAGGTGCCCTTCGGATGTTCGACACCTCCCCCGGACTATCCTAGCTACCCTACTGAGTCTAGTACAAGGTATATTCATAGCAAAATTGACGGATCTGCATAGGGCTTGCGCCCCATAGATACGGATATGGGACGGGTCGTGCTCAGTAAATTGGGTCAGTTTTTAATTCTGGGTGAGCGTGGCGGAGAGTGGAGGGTGGAGGAAGTGCTCCAAAAATTCCTCCGTTGCGTTACAGGTGGAAGAACGCTTGCAGCGCATATTTTGGGATCACTCCTAACCTTTTCAGGGTGAACTTATTTACGTGATAACGATTTAGAATCTTTAACTCGGGTCAATATGGAAGGGTGGGAGAAACGTTTCGCTGATATTTGTGCCAGCAATGCCAGAATGCTGCCTCGCGTATTTCGATCTCACGGGCCCACATTCTTGTCATGAAATGGAGCATTGTGGGGAATGAAAGCGTTAATTGCATTTCAATAACTACGTTCCATTGATCCCGGGATGTCGTGAGCTCCGTGCACTCGGACCCAGAACCATGAACTCACGCCACAGGCCAGGCAAGAAGACCCTTAGAGCGAGGCCACTAAAACTTACGAACGAGATGACCCCACAACAACCGGCAGAGGTCCCATGAAGTTGTTCGGAGGATAGAAACAAGCCGACGATTAGCATCGAAAAGTGGCTCTGTAGCTCGCGAGAAGTCACCGACACCGTCCATGTGGGCCCATGATATTCGAGGCCCCGGGCAGGAGGCTGATTAGCAGTGGTATTCAACGTAACATTCGCATGGTCTCCAACTTCAGCGTCAAATTTCGCGATTATCATCTCACTCCTTGTCTGGAAGCAAAAAAAAAACACTTCCATAGTTGTCTTTACATCTTTGTCCACGTCTTCCATTGCACTATAATCTAGAATCCTCAACATTCGTACATCACATCTGAAGTACCTGAAGTACCCAAAGTAGGCTGCCTTCCAGCGTCTTTGCTTACGCTAGGGATGTCTTCTTTCTGGTGATGATGGCTGTGACTTTACAACACACTCGGTAGCTGAGGCTACCACATCGACAGCATCGTCACCGCCTGCCTCTCACCCTGGGAGGAAGGGCAGACACCGCGGGGAATCAACCTCGTACCTCTGACTTGTATCACGCTCAGCTTAACCGGAAGTCTCGGTGTCGTCACACGTTCGTTTCTGCATGACAATGTATGACAACGGTACGCAAACGAACCTCTCTAGGATTAAAAAGCTTCGAACTATTCAGCTAGTCACATTTGGTCGCAAAAAGTTAGGTCATGTATCGGAACTGTTACACAACTTCAAGTTGCTACCGGCGGGGTATCTTGTGAAGCGCGGCACCCTGCACTGACATAAAAGGTGCAGCGCACTGGCTTGGCAGAGGAGGTCGCCAGTAGGTCTCGTGCCGTGGGAGATACTCACCCGATATTTATGAAACAATACAGAGCCCTGCATGTGCCTCGATATAGAACCGATATGGGGAGACGGCGTTTTGTCTGCCTGGCAGCAGAACAGTACAACGCCCTGCCATCCTCTCTGAGGGTGCTTACTGGGCCGGACTTTGGGCAAGCCTTGAGGCGCCCACGTCGTAGAGGTTACCATGACAGGGCAATTTATTTGCAGTGACACAGCCAGTATTGTCCTAAGGGGGCCCGACCACCCCAGCGATGAAATAAAATAAGTGTCCTGCGAGCGATGCGCGTAAAATGTAGGGTTTTGGGTGGTGAAAATCTCTAAACGTATCGTTCCATCTAGTGTATGCTTGGTACCTTAGACGATAGGGGGACTTTGGGGTCTCCTAGTTGCCTAATGAAGGAAGTTCTCTGCCCCCTCGCGTGCGATTGGTGTAAATCTGGCCAGCTTATCCAATTATATTCACTTCCCCGCAAATGCGTCCAAATGCAATAAAATACTGCCATGGGTGTCGTTTTATGAAAACGATTCCGAGATGGGCCCATCCTCGTACGAAGGGATGTTGAAAGGTGCTGTTTGCGGTGCTCGGAAAAAATCGGCTTGGTGGGGAGGAGGAACACTCTAAATTTACCGCCGTCAGCTTTGAGTAGGTTCAACATTGGGGGCTAACAGTATCATTGTGGTATAAACCCCTCGTCCCAAAGAAACTAAGCAACGCACATGCTTATTTGGATAGGGGGAAGCGGCGGATGCAACGGTTTTGGGATCAGTTTGTGTCCGTGCAAGGCCATAGGTGTCATGTTGAAGTTCATGAAGTTTGGGTGTTGCGTCGTCCCGTCCCCCCCCTCCTCCTCCCCTCCCTCCCCTCCTCCCCTCCCCTCCCCTCCCCTCCCCTCCATTTGGTTGCACCCATGCCGTGCTGGTTCAGATATGCACCAGGGAGATATGCGAGCACTTGTTTTGAGGTGGCAATAGTAACTCTGGCGCCTACTTATTGTAATCGAAGCTGTGTAATTTATCGTGCGAAATGCGTGTGCATGGATGCATTGTGTTCTGCTGTGTTTTTTTTGTGGAGCATCAGGTTATCAGGGCTCGTGTCAAAAGACACCACAGTGTCAACAGCAATCGGCGCAAGGACAGACATCAGAAGACGTAGAAACGCCAGAAGTGCAATTGTTGGCAATATGTTGATGACATGCATGCAGGAATCGGGTCAAGTGAAACTATTGCTATAAGCATAGTTTCTTAAGCGCAATTCAGTCATATTTTTCCTAGGTCAAAATAGCTTTCCATATGGTGTTTGTTTCCGTGCAAATAGTACGTTTTCAGTGCATTGTGTGGAGAGAGTGATATTGCGGGCGCCGGCGTTGTAGCTACGACACCAGAGCTTCCAAAGTTTGCTTGGTTTGCGAAACATTTTCAAAGCACCAGCTTGTAAGCTTAAGCTGAAACTTCGAAATTTGCAGCGGGAAATTTGCTGGCGATCCTCCCAGCAGCCACACGTGGACCCCTTGTGGTCGGAGTTGGCGGCAAGATGAGGCCTGGCGGCGGCGTGGCCAGCTCGGACATTTTGCCGCCGAGCTCCGAGCCGGCCGCATTTTTCCATTGGCTGCCTGCTGAGAAGCTGCCGGGCGGTGCGGCCGCCAGCTCCTTGAGACGTGGCCGCCGATTGGTGGAAGACCGCGGCGGCGGCGGCTCCCGGCGCGCCCATTGGCCGCGGAGGCTGCGCATCTCGGCCGGCGAGATCGATCTGGGCCGGCGGCCGGCGGGGCCTGTCCAGATCACCGGCCGGTCACTGACGCATCGACCCGACCGCCCCCCCCCCCCCACCTACCACCCTCGTCTGTCCGCCAGCCACCAAGTGTCGCGTGCCGGTCGTAGTGCTAGCACCACTTCATCGAGGTCGAGATAACTCGTCACGCTTTGTTCGTGAACTTGCCAAGGCAGCTTTAACCTTGGCGTATGCGCAGAGAGCTCTGCTGTCTCCCATTCCCTCCGCTCTCGGCTGGGAGCGCGCTGGTGCAGCTCTGTCGGCTCCGCCCGTGCAGGCTGAAGCGCCTGGAGCTGCTCCGTTCCCACCTCGTTACGCTGCTCTCGAGAGAGAACGGAGACGCTGTGCCCGGCCGATCACTTACCGAGTGCACTCTTCCCCTCCTCTGGGGTGAGGAGGCCATAAAAGAGATGCCTATTGTGAAGGTCGGATTCCCTCTGCAGCCGTGGCTTCTAGCCAACCGAGTTTCACTGAACAGGTCACCATCTTGTCTTCCTACCAGGGACGTAGCTAGGGATTGTCAAAGGAGGGTGTGAGATGGCCCGGACTATCCCCACAACCTCTAATGCTCCCGAATTTCGGCTCCTTTATTTCGAAAAGGGCCTTGTCTTCCTTAGAAAGTAGTTTTCTTTCCTTGTAATCCTCATTGGGGGCCCGGATCGTCAGATCTCCTTCCTCCTCAGATTATAAGCAGTCATGGCACTGTTCCAAACGAGAACTTCAGACCGTCCACGCATGAATCTAGATGCAGGATGTTAATACGTTATTTGAGAACACGTCAGTTCAGTATTTCTCGTAATTATAGCTAAGGAATTTATATAGTATTAGATGGTATGCGGTCATAGGTCTCCGCATTATCTAATGTCTATGGTTTCACCACAGGTGTATAGATATAATACATCAAATACATCGAAGCACAAGAAGATCTAAAAAGTTGATCCTTCTACTTTGCACCAGCTGCCGATTCCAGATGAATATGAATTGGTGTCGAGTTTTCCTCCTCGGCTTTTCGGGAAAGTCATGTTCTATATGGTCACGGGGGGGGAGGAATATGCCCTCAATCACAATTCAACTGGATAGAGGATGATAGCAATTGCGAAAAAAGACATGGCCTTCTTCCATTTTCGAATTGCTGTCACACATGACATTTTGCGAGTTAAAGTGTGGCTGACTCGCTTCAAGATGCGGTGCCACAAATCCCTGATTCATTCCGTTGCACAGAGCGGACTATCCCTGAAGAACATACTTGTGTTTGTGAACGCAACACGCTTGACTGCTCTTCCATTGGTAGGCGACAGGCCAGTGACGTCAGCACTTCGGTTGGCGGCACTTCGTTCAGGGTCAGTGCCCTCTGTTCAAGGTCGGTGCCCTACGGTCGAGGCCAGCGCCCTTCGAACCTGACAGGCGTCTCTCTGCACTAGGAAACAGTGCATCTGGGCCAGTAAGGCGCCCATCTTGGCAAGTGGGGCGTTTCTTGGTTCTCTTTAGACTCCTCTAGGTTTAAGTTGGGTCGATGCCGCGCCTTCTGGGCTTGTCCAGCGCCCTTCTGGGGGCGGAAGACGTCAATCTGGCCTGGGATGGATCCCCTCTTCAATAAGAAGGAATCACAACTCAACTGGATAGAGGATGATGGCAATTGTGAGAAAAAGATCTCGCCCTCTTCCATTTTCCTTGGGTCACTGTAGGGTTTCCTATGTTTAAATTCGGCGGCCCTTGGGCATCCTCATGTATAGGCATCTGCATTATGCATATATATATATATATATATATATATATATATATATATATATATATATATATATATATATATATATATATATATATATATATATATATATATATTGATATATATGCATATATATCTATATATTTACTTTATATATATATATATATATATATATATATATATATATATATATATATATATATATATATATATATATGCATATATAGATGTGCATATATTCTAAATATTTGAATATAATACACGTCAAATTGATTGTAAAATGTAGGACTCCTCGACCGTCGACTGCACGACATCCAGTGTCAGATGACGCCTGTTAATGCGGTGCCCTTTTCATACAGCAGCAGCTCCATACGAAAAGCTGTATGCGAATTTCTGAAATACGTAGGTTTGTCCGACCACCAGTTTTGGTATCAAAATACTGAATATTTTCTGTTATTGTGGTGGACTAATTACTGAGATACCTGCTTTGCCATCGGCGGAAATGGAACTTGCGCGCCATTTGAAACCCAGACTTAGCTGGTTATGACTGTTTTCAGCGAAATAATCCCCGTGGTGTAGTGCGGGGTCATCTAGAGAGCACGTTGTATGCATTAGGTTTAGAAAGAAAAGAAACAGCGCTCGTTCCTCCCAGCCATTCGGCCAGACCCGCAACAAACTGCGCTGCACACTAACGCCACACGCCTTACAAACAACATACGCCGCCAGGACGTGAGCTACACGGCTTATAAACAACATACGCCGCCAGGACGTGAGCTACACGGCTTATAAACAACATACGCCGCCAGGACGTGAGCTACACGGCTTATAAACAACAACATACGCCGCCAGGACGTGCATCACACGGCTTATAAACAACATACGCCGCCAGGACGTGAGCTGCACGGCTTATAAACAACATACGCCGCCAGGACGTGAGCTACAGGCTTATAAACAACATATAGCCGCCAGACGAGCTCACGCCTTATAAACAACATACGCCGCCAGGACGTGAGCTACACGGCTTATAAACAACATACGCCGCCAAACATCACACACATCGGCGGCGTCACACATTGGTGGCGCTCTGGGAGGACCAGCACACGGGCCGACCAGCACGGCGTCCTGAGAGGACCAGCACGGCCTCCTGAGAGGACCAGCACTCGTGCCGACCATCACGCGGCGTCCTGAGAGGACCAGCACTCGTGGCGGCCAGCACGGCGTCCTGAGAGGAGCAGCACGGCCTCCTGAGGTGACCAGCGCACGTGCCGACCATCACGCGGCGTCCTGAGAGGACAGCGCACGTGGCGGCCAGCACGGCGTCCTGAGAGGAGCAGCGCGGCCTCCTGAGAGGAGCAGCACGGCCTCCTGAGAGGAGCAGCACGGCCTCCTGAGGTGACCAGCCGACCGACAGCGGCGCGCACGTGCCGGCCGGCGGGTCGACGCTCACGCGCCGTGACGGCGACCAGACGCTTAGTGCTGACGGCGGGCCATTGGCGGGCCACTGGCGACATTAGCGGCGCCTTTGTGCGCCGTCGGCCGGCCAGATAGTGGCCAGCCGGCCGGCCGGGTGGCGGCCGATTTATCTTGGCTAATGTTGGCGGAATACCGAGCCGGTGACGCCGGCGCCATGACCGGCTGAGATCGATTCTCGGTCAGCGGTCGGCCGCGGGACCGCCGCGAGAACGCTGCGCGGCCGCCCGCGGCCGGCACGGAGCTGGCGGGGCTGGTGGAGCTGGGGGAGCTGGCGGGGCTGGCGGGGCTGGTGGAGCTGGCGGAGCTGGCGGAGCTGGCGGAGCTGGTGGAGATGGCGGAGCTGGCGGAGCTGGCGGAGCTGGTGGAGCTGGCGGAGCTGGCGGGGCTGGTGGAGCTGGCGGAGCTGGCGGGGCTGGTGGAGCTGGCGGAGCTGGCGGAGCTGGCGGAGCTGGGGGAGCTGGCGGAGCTGGCGGGGCTGGGGGAGCTGGCGGGGCTGGTGGAGCTGGCGGAGCTGGCGGGGCTGGCGGACTGGCGGGGCTGGTGGAGCTGGGGGAGCTGGTGGAGCTGGTGGAGCTGGCGGGGCTGGTGGAGCTGGCGGAGCTGGGGGAGCTGGCGAGGCTGGCGGGCTGGGGAGCTGGGGAGCTGGCGGTTGGCGGAGCTGGGGAGCTGGCGGAGCTGGTGGGGCTGGTGGGGCTGGTGGGGCTGGTGGAGCTGGCGGAGCTGGCGGGGCTGGTGGGGCTGGTGGAGCTGGCGGGCTGGTGGAGTGGTGGAGCTGGGAGCTGGCGGAGTGGCGGGGCTGGCGGAGTGGGGAAGTGGCGAGCTGGGGAGCTGGCGGGGCTGGCGGGGCTGGGGGAGCTAGCTCGTGGCTTCCCCCTTGTGCACGCCCCGCGCCGAGCCAGAGCGGGGTCGTGCACCCGACTGGTGCCGAGGAGCACCAGGCTGGTGCCGAGGAGCACCAGGCTGGTGCCGAGGATCACCAGGCTGGTACCGGGCGGCGGGGTCTCGCCGGCGGCCCGCGGTGGCGCAGTTGGAGTGCATCACCTCGGCAGCTTCCACTGGCCGGCTTAGAAGCAGCCTTGCTCCCGTCGGTGACGACGCGACCCGACCGCTGTCCCGCGGGTCTGCCCGCCTCGACCGAAGGCGTTATTCGCCCGTTTAATCGCATTGCTGTGACAAAGGATGGATGCAAGAAATTGGGGACACTAAGTCACCGCCCATGTGCACCGAGAGCCGAGAGGAACTATCGATACTGCCGGCACACTTCAGCAGCGTCCAGGGGACATTTAATCACTATGCTTTTCGTACCGACGTACCGAGAGCCGAAAAAAACTATCGATGCGCTGTCGCACTTCAACAGGGTCTGGGGACCCTTCGTACCGAGAGCCAAGAGGAACTATCCATGGGACCGTTCCTTCAGCAGGGCCCGGGATAGATCCGTTGAGGGCTCACCCATTCGGCACTGTAACAATATCGGGTGTTATTGGGGGAATCGAAGAGGACTCTCAGGCCACCAAAGGTGCGTCTGTCACTGGCAGGCACAGATCAGCTCCGGAGTTCCCAAGAACGCCTCCGTGAGACACCTCAGAGAAGGTCTTGCCACTGCTGTCTTGGCACCAAGCGCCAAAACCGTCTTTGTAGGCGCCATTCTGCTTTCCAATTTTCCTCTCGGGAACCGTTCGAAGTACCAGCGAAGCATGAATAGGTGTCCATTTCCCTTTCCCTATTCATGAATGAATGTATGCGCTTCACCTATCAGGAGTGACCTTACCACGGCTGGAGGCGTCTCTGGAGTGACCTTACCACGGCTGAAGGCGTCTCTGGAGTGACCTTACCACGACTGGAGGCGTCTCTGGAGTGACCTTACCACGACTGGAGGCATCTCTGGAGTGACCTTACCACGACTGGAGGCGTCTCTGGAGTGACCTTATCACGGCTGAAGGCATCTCTGTAGTTACCGGAGGTGCGCTCTGGCGTAATATACCCTAATGCTATCCCGGCGACAGTGTCGGTGTCAGAGGTGCCTGTCATTGAGGCATGCATGTGGTTTGGCTCCGCCCCTCAACTGCGCCAGATATCCGCTCCAATAGGTAGATTAGTTTGGTCCAGTGGGCTCATGTTAACGCTGAAGAGAATACAGCTGAGGATGCTGGATGTGTTTATGTTCTGAATCACAGCAGTGTGTATCAGAAGGAGACGAACATAAAACAACTTTCAACGCTGCTCAGTCAGCAGCTGGAAATTGAGCTCCATGGCTTCCGTTCAAAAAGAAGCACAACACTTATTGTAACTTTCATCAAGTCCACTAATTGTAAGAAGCCGTAAATTCACAGGTGAATGTTCCAGGTCCCCCTATGCCTTTTGACTCGCCTGTCACCAGCGGTGGATACAGGGGGAGAGCACTGGGGTGATGTGCCACGTCCCCCATGAAAGGTTGCGCCACTCTAGTTGGGAAAGGCGCTCGTCCGGAAAGACTTGAGTGCACTCCACCCTCCCCACTCCACGGAATGTTCAGCCAAAGGCTCTCCCTGAAAGGTAAAGGTGCCCCTTTAGTATGTTCGAGTCTATCCCCTTCCCAGAACTCAACGGATTCTTCCAGGTATTTTCGCTGCGGTACTCCTCCAAATAAGCTACCCCATACAAGTTCCTAAATCCGCCTCTCTGTCTCCCTCAACGAGTCTTCAAAGCCTCGAAAAGCGCGGCTAATGGTGCAATTGGATCGGGTTTCACTCTCTGCTCCGATATATCTTCTCGCAGGACGCTCGCCTCCGAAGCTGCTTAGCTGCACTTCCACTGAGTAGACTACCATCCACACAGCGTCTATTTGTATATCATGCGGCCAAGTACTGGTGCTAGCTGCCCGCCGACACTACCCGTGCCACAGGTGGGAGCTGTCCGCCGACACCACCCGTGCCACAGGTGGGAGCTGTCCGCCGACACCACCCGTGCCACAGGTGGGAGCTGCCCGCCGACACCACCCGTGCCACAGGTGGGAGTTGCCCGCCGACACCACCCGTGCACAGGTGGGAGTCTCCGCCGACACCACCCGTGCCACAGGTGGGAGTTGCCCGCCGACACCACCCGTGCCACAGGTGGGAGTTGCCCGCCGACACCACCCGTGCCACAGGTGGGAGTTGTCCGCCGACACCACCCGTGCCACAGGTGGGAGCTGCTCCGCCGACACCACCCGTGCCACAGGGGTGCCCGCCGACACCACCGGTGGGAGCTGCCCGCCGACACCACCCGTGCCACAGGTGGGAGCTGCCCGCCGACACCACCCGTGCCACAGGTGGGAGTTGCCCGCCGACACCACCCGTGCCACAGGTGGGAGTGTCCGCCGACACCACCCGTGAGGGGACACACCCGTGCCACAGGTGGGAGCTGTCCGCCGACACCACCCGTGCCACAGGTGGGAGTTGCCCGCCGACACCACCCGTGCCACAGGTGGGAGCTGTCCGCCGACACCACCCGTGCCACAGGTGGGAGCTGTCCGCCGACACCACCCGTGCCACAGGTGGGAGCTGTCCGCCGACACCACCCGTGCCACAGGTGGGAGCTGTCCGCCGACACCACCCGTGCCACAGGTGGGAGCTGTCCGCCGACACTACCCGTGCCACAGGTGGGAGCTGTCCGCCGACACCACCCGTGCCACAGGTGGGAGCTGTCCGTCGACACCACCCGTGCCACAGGTGGGAGCTGTCCGCCGACACCACCCGTCGGCCATTGATATTAAGTGTGATTATTTTCTTGCGACTTTCAATCAGTGCTTCTAGTCGGCATCCACGCAACTTGTGTTCTGTTTTGTTCATCGCGATTGCTGTATGCCGCCACAATCTGGCAAATAACTCGTACGCGTGGACGATGGTGCAGAAATACACACATACACTGTGATGAGTGCCAGGAGCTGAAGCCTCTCGGTGGCCATCTCAGCCATGGCTCGCGCACTTCGAAGCCGTCCTATCTCAGCCATGGCTCGCGCACTTGGAGCCGTCCTATCTCAGCCATGGCTCGCGCACTTGGAGCCGTCCTATCTCAGCCACGGCTCGCGCACTTGGAGCCGTCCTATCAATCTCAGCCACTGGCTCGCGCACTTGGAGCCGTCCTATCTCAGCCACGGCTCGCGCACTTGAAGCCGTCCTATCTCAGGCATGGCTCGCGCACCTGGAGCCGTCCTATCTCAGGCATGGCTCGCGCACTTGGAGCCGTCCTATCTCAGCCATGGCTCGCGCACTTGGAGCCGTCCTATCTCAGCCATGGCTCGCGCACTTGGAGCCGTCCTATCTCAGCCACGGCTCGCGCACTTGGAGCCGTCCTATCTCAGCCACGGCTCGCGCACTTGGAGCCGTCCTATCTCAGCCATGGCTCGCGCACTTGGAGCTTCACTCAATTAATCACACACTTGTTGCTTCATCCTCAGCTAACGACCCCCCCCCCCAAACATACTCATATATGACATCGATTTTCGCCGTGCCCGTTACCCAATCGCCATGTCCTCTAGGCATCGACACCGCACCAGTGGCACACAATTTACACAGGGGGCTATGTTCAGGGCGTGAACTTCCATTCTCATGTACCTTTTTGTCTCGCCCCGCAGCTCCGGTGCACGATTTGTGCCAACGCATTTCAGTCCGGCTGACTCTGTCTGCCGGCGCCCAGGGCAAACGCCGACACGCCAATGCACTTACTGAGCATTTCCCATGCAGACCTGTTCTACAGAGCCTTTGATGCCGCAGCGTGTCATCAAGTTTGCACTTCCGATTCCAAATTCGCCTCCTTCCAAATCCATTTGAAGTCCAATCGGTCTTGTCATTGACTGATTGTGCGTAACTACAGCGAAATCTGCCCCCGGAAACAAACAAAAATACTTAGTCGGTACGTCACGTGACGCTTGGCGCGCCCTCGTGGATAACTGTGCCCAATCGACATTTACCGCAAACTACGGCACTGGTCAATCCTATGGAAGGGCGCGGAAACCAGAGGGCAGAGGGGCAGCGCCCCCACACTGACCTTGAACGAGCCTGGTGTTGACCAAATGGGCGTTGCATAGAAAGAATCGACTTTAAATGGATCTTGCCCCCCTCACCCAGCCTTGTGATAGTTCTCCTGCCACCGATCCTATGCCCCCGCTTCACCGATGTTAAACAGGGAGTATCGGTCCCCCGATTTATGTGTGTCTCATCTTTGGGGATTCCTCCTTTTGGAGGACTGCTCCGTTCGGGTGGCTGCTCTGCCGCCTTCCGACTCTGTCTTTCTCCCGTTCGGTTTGTGCGTGTTTACCATGCAGGATGCAAATTGCCCGAATGGGCCGATTCGAATTCGTAATGGAAGGAGAATTATTGAATATTAATGAGGCTGTGCCAGTAGCGATAAGCTAGATTGCTGCTGCATGGGCCTGCATGAAATTATCTCCACTGTTGATTCTAGAGATGTGCTTGATTAGGAAGCGCCAAGCTCTGTCGGAACTGGAATAATTAATGCTGAGAGTGGAATATTGGATTACTTCATGGCTGCGCGCCACCACAGGCGGCCGGAAATTCCGCCCAACTGCGCTGCTTTAGTCGCTGCAGGCGCCAAATGCCAGCTCTGCCCGACTGCAATCTCTGCTGCCAATGTCTGCGCTGCGAGCCGCCGCGGCGCTCTGCAGCGGCTTCGGCAGCCGCAGGGAATTGACGCCAGTTCGCTGATCAATACGGTCTCAGCTGCCGGTAATGAATGACACGCTCGCCGGATGAATACGCCGGATGGAAATCCGGGGAAGCGGCGACGCAGGTACAGTCAGGATCCATGTTGACATGCTGACCTCCAGCCGCTCTTGTTCCGCTCGTGGCGCTTGTTTTTAACGAATGTACAAACACAAGTGTATTTCAACATGCAACAATGCGTAGAGAATACTCACAAGTTGTCTTTGTAGATGCTTGATTGTGCGATTATTTTTCTTCCATTTCCAGACTTTAATATTAGTGATTTGTCGCCTTGCGGAGATGGAACAGAACTTACAACATGATGGAAAGAATACAATTTTCAGACATAATCCTTTCTTTTTGCCACTTGAGGATTAGTGTGCGTAAGCAGTCTGGTGTGAAACAGATGTACTTGTACGTACTTGTATGTACCACACATACCAAACATCACCACACATACCAAACACCGCCACACAAACCACACCGCCACACATACCAAACACCGCCACACATACCACACACCGCCACATATACCAAACACCGCCACGCATACCAAACACCGCCACACATACCAAACACCGCCACGCATACCAAACACCGCCACGCATACCAAACACCGCCGCATACCAAACACCGCCACACATACCAAACACCGCCACACATACCAAACACAGCCACACATACCAAACACAGCCACACAGCCACACATACCAAACACCGCCACACATACCAAACACAGCCACACATACCAAACACCGCCACACATACCAAACATCACCACACATACCAAACACCGCCACACAAACCACACCGACACGCATACCAAACACCGCTGCACATACCAAACATCACCACACATACCAAACATCGCCACGCATACCAAACACCGCCGCATATACCAAGCACCGCCACACATACCAAACACCGCCACGCATACCAAACACCGCCACGCATACCAAACACAGCCACGCATACCAAACACCGCCGCATATACCAAGCACCGCAACATATACCAAACACCGCCACACATACAAGCACCGCCACATATACCAAACACCGCCACACATACAAAGCACCGCCACATATACCAAACACAGCCACACATACCAAACACCGCCACACATACTAAACATCACCACACATACCAAACACCGCCACGCATACCAAACACCGCCACACATACCAAACACCGCCACCATACCAAACACCGCCACACATACCAAACACGCCAGAACACACGACATACCAAACACCCACACAGCCACACATACCAAACACCGCCACACATACCAAACACAGCCACACATACCAAACACCGCCACACATACCAAACATCACCACACATACCAAACACCGCCACACAAACCACACCGACACGCATACCAAACACCGCTGCACATACCAAACATCACCACACATACCAAACATCGCCACGCATACCAAACACCGCCGCATATACCAAACACCGCCACACATACCAAACACCGCCACGCATACCAAACACCGCCACGCATACCAAACACCGCCACGCATACCAAACACCGCCACACATACCAAGCACCGCCACATATACCAAACACCGCCACACATACAAGCACCGCCACATATACCAAACACCGCCACACAAACCACACCGACACGCATACCAAACACCGCTGCACATACCAAACATCACCACACATACCAAACATCGCCACACATACCACACACCGTCACGCATACCAAACAACGCCACGCATACCAAACACCGCCACGCATACCAAACACCGCCGCATATACGAAGCACCGCCACACATACCAGACACCGCCACACATACCAAACACCGCCACATATACCAAGCACCGCCACAAAACAACGACACGCATACCAAACACCGCTGCACATACCAAACATCACCACACATACCAAACACCGCCACACATACCACACACCGCCACGCATACCAAACACCGCCACGCATACCAAACACCGCCACATATACCAAACACAGCCACACACGCGCAGCCTTCCGTCGGTTACTCTTGCTTCGGTGTCAGCCGAGGAAACCCCTATTTTCGTGGCACATATAATGTGGCAAATTATTTACTGACCACGTTCTTATTCATTTAAATTCATTTGGAACCTCAACAAAACGGTTTCCGTTTTCTGACTCCCTGGAGCGCTCATACGATTGGTTGTCTTTTTCTGGACAAACGAGGTTCGTTTATCTCTCTTCAGCTCATCCCTATTTCCAACAGCATAATCACTGTTTTGTTGTCAGCAGAACAATGCGCCGCCTCACTCCCCCCCCCCCCGGAGGGAAAAAACATACCTCCTCCCTCCCCCCCTAGGGCAAAAACATTTTTCTTTCTCCTAAAACCCCACTCAGGCGAGCCATGCACCTCCTACACACCCCTCAGAGCGAGACCATGTACCTCACCCTACACCCCTCAGGGCGAACATGACCTCACTCCTACACCCCTCAGAGCGAGCACATGTATCTCACTCCTACACCCCTCAGAGCGAAGACATGTACCTCACTCCTACATCCCTCAGAGCGAGACATGTACCTCACTCCTACACCCCTCAGAGCGAGACATGTACCTCACTCCTACACCCCTCAGGGCGAGACGTGTACCATGTACCGCGCGGAGCCCCCCTCCACCCAGCCTCGGGGCGTTCTCTCCTCGTCATCAAACCGGACGCAAATGTTGAAATGTACCAACCCAAAGCGAATACGAAGCGCGTAATGCAAACAAACGCCACCGCAGAAGCAACAACGAACGATAGGTTCTTTCAGCTCCCTTTAAGAGAATTCATCCATCAACACACATTTGAAATCAAACTAGATCCTTTCCAAAAGAGCAAAGGCCCGACTAAGCATGTCCCAGCCATACCATTAACTACCAACACCACACCGAAGCCACAGATGTCGTAGACTAATTCACACTGCACTAAAACACGGTTTCCTATGCAATACACATCAAACAAAAGCAAGCACCCACCTAAGAAGCAGGCTAGCTGCTTAAAGCTTCGCCTTCGACATCACCGATCCGCATAACCTCTCCTTCAATCTCAGCGAGCTAAATCTACCCCACTCAAAAGCAGGCAATATCTCTGCTGGTCCTGGCTAATTGACACATCCCTTCTTCCCGAATTGATTTGACATCCGCAAACAAAACCTTCATTCGGAACCAAGTCCATTCTAGATAAATAGAGGTTCTCCTGATCTGCAAGTCGTGCTATCCCAATCTCTAAACCTGGCGAACCTCATCAAGTTCCGTCTAGCAATCGCCTTGTCCTAATTAGCAGGCTGGACCTCAAAGTTTTCGAAAAATCATCAATGGACGAATAAAATACTTCCTCAGAACAGA
Organism: Imbricaverruca yamaguchii; assembly: GCA_034440575.1. Taxonomy (NCBI): domain Eukaryota; kingdom Metazoa; phylum Arthropoda; class Thecostraca; family Neoverrucidae; genus Imbricaverruca; species Imbricaverruca yamaguchii. Next base: position 436,105 of record JAOTOL010001478.1, read on the forward strand.
CTATATTCCATCCCATGTCCAAGGTGGAAGGTCACAGCCTCGACGAATAACTACAGACAACCTTAAAGACGTTAATTAGTATATGATGTGAGGATAATCAAAACTACAAACCGATCGAAGACAGGGGTACAGGTACGAGCGTCGCCAGGGCGAAAGTTGAAGGACATTTGTCCCCAAACATCGACAAGCTTAGCATCATATCTCCATCACTCACCAATGCCACGCCACGAGGCCATGCAGAATCTCGCACTCAGACTAAAGATCACCACCGCAGCACCGACCGCTCACCAGCCTCATTGCCGGGAATGTTTACATATCCTGCCTGCAATGAACACCACTCATCAGCTTCATTGCCGGAAATTGCAACATATCCAGCCAGTAATTAACACCGCTCATTGCCGGAAACATCAACATATCCAACCTGCAATGTTGCACAACATTTCAACTAGCTCGATGAGCCAGCATCAAGAGCCCTTGGGCCGACGGAGTAGTTAAAGTCTTACAAGGGACCCTGGCCTGATAGAGGAGGTCCAAGCTGTTGGAAGAGCGCCCCCGAGGCGACGGAGAGGACCTCGCGCCGGGCGTGCAGCGCCTCGAGTTCGGCTTGGGCTCGCGCTGATGGATCGCCCACGTCTGACAGCGGGCGTCGGGCCGATGAAGAGGCCCCGAGCCACGGAGACGGCCCAAGCCGAAGAGGAGGATTCCCGATGTGACTTAAGGGGTCGAGCGGACCCTCAAGAAGCATGCAGAGAGATATAACCAAGGAAAATCAAAATGCATCTGGTAGATTTTGTGGAAATGGCCCTGAGACCTGAAGACATCCACACTGGGGACTGGCGAGGGCTGCGAAAGCAAGAGAGGGCCGGTCTGAGAACAAGACTGCCCATGGCACCCTGAAAATACCGTCTCGACAGGAAAGGACCTCTAACAACCGAGGAATGAACTAGGCCCTGGGGGCCCTGAGCAACAAGCAGGGCGCCTGAGGGCCAAGGAGAATTCTGATGTTCGTCTGGTTGGAAAGGGCCCTTGAGGAATGAACAGGACCCTCACGAGCTGACGAGGGATAGTGAGGGCCTATCTTCCCACTGGAATGCCCCTGAGATGAGAGCTTGGCAGGACTGCTAAGGACTGTCATGGATGCATAGAAGCAGAAGAGGGCTTTGAGGAATGACGAGGGCACCTGAGGGGCAGGGAAGACTGGATTGGGATTCCCCTGAGGTTGAGAGGGGCCCTGTTCAAAAGATGCACAGGCCCCCTGAGTGCTAAAAGAGTCCCTGTGACCTAGCTATTGTGAGGAATACTGAAGGCCAGACTCAAAGCTAGAATGTTCTTGAAACAAACACAACTGTCAAAAACCGGAAAAGTCCCCGAGCAGCTCGAGCGCCTGGGGGCAAGCAGAGCTCCCTGAGAGCTAAGGAGAATCCTTAAGGCTAGCGTGGTTGCGAGAAATACTGAAGGCCCATATCAGAGCTAAAAAGCCCTTGAAACTTGAAAGGCTGGCAAGGACTAGACAAGGCCCCAAACAGCTGGGGAGGAACCCTGTCGATTGAAAATGGTCATTTTGCGCCAGAGAGAACTGGGCTGAAATTCCCAAGACGTTTTGAAAGGGTCTCTATGAGAAGGACAAGTATCCATGATATGATCTGCTTCAGATCTAGAATATTCTTCATAGCCAGAAATGCTATCAATGACTCGTAGGGATCTCAAGGTGTAAAGAGAACCTTGAGAGCTAGAGAGAACTGAGCTTGGTTGCCTCCGAAGGATAAGCAAGGCACCCTAAAAGGTATATATATATATATATATATATATATATATATATATATATATATATATATATATATATATATATATGTGTGTGTGTGTGTATATGTGTGTGTGTGTGTGTGTGTGTGTGTGTGTGTGTGTGTGTGTGTGTGTGTGTGTGTGTGTGTGTGTGTGTGTGTGTGTGTGTGTGTGTGTGTGAGGGCCCCTTGAAGCAAAGTGCCAGAAATCCGAGCAGTTTCAGCGAATTGAGATGGGGATGGATCAGTAGGAATGGGCCCTCCTTAGATGACCGCTGCCCCGAATCAATTCCTGACTACGCCACCGTACCCACCCCACCCTCTACACATTACGATACCCTAACAAAACTCACATCGCGCGCTTCCAAATTACACTTGACAAGTCACTCTGGAGTCCTGGACGTCCCGAACGCCGCACGGGCCGACCACCTGAATAGGCAGGCAGCGGCGCTCCAGCCACGGCGTAAGTACCCGGTGCCGCAAAACATCTGACTCCGTGAAGTCTTTAATTTCCAGCCATTTTTTAAAATCTGCACAGTAAGCCATTTCATAACTTATTGCAATTTTTATTTTGTTTTGTATTAGCAATTTCAAACCTAGCTGTATTGGCAATTGCAAACCAATACCATCAAAATGGAACTGTTCAACTCAACATACTCGTTGGAATATTGATAACTTTGCAACTGAGATCAAGCCACGTAAGGTGGACTTACGAATATTGTTTCGGGTCCTTTAGACGCCTTCCTCCTTGCCTCGCGTTTGGGAGAGAAGTAGAATTGAACATTTTCTGCACATTTTCTCCATCCATCATCCGACCGTCACCCCATTACGAAATGCTATATTTAAAAAACATACATTTCGCATGTTGACTGCTACCGTTGTCTGTAGCTGACTCGCTTTGTTCATTTGCCCATGCTTTTGGCAGATATGGAATAATTTCAAAGATTGGAAAATAATCGATCGAATTCCAACTTCAATTATTGTGGACCTAAAGTGAAATGAGCCTAATATATACATCAAACGTTAATTAAGCGTTCAATGGGCTCATTTCACCCCAATTGTATAACGTTCCATGACACCATACCGTAATATTTCACCGTAAAGACATTACGTAGACAACATGGGACGCTGCATGGAGATAGGTTATGGAAATGCTTTCGGACCAGACCATGTCACGTAGCACCACCAAGTGACACTGACAAAGTGACAAAGTGACACTGACAAACTATCTCCTCTCATCGGCAATTAGGTCAAATGACGCGTCGCTATCTCCCCCGGCGTGGCTGCCACAAAGGAGCGCGCGCGCGCGTGGTCTGCCGCAGCCGCCAGCTTTGTCTGCCCGTGCACGCCGAACTCCACACTAATTCGCTCTCTTCTTGGCTGGAGCGGCTCCTGCCGGCCGGCTTCCCCCTCGCCGCCGGGGGGGGGCGGCAGATGTGACATCTGCGCCGGCCAGCGGCCCGCAGCGGCGCCTTTTGGCGACGCCCCATGGGCGCAGATCGATCGAGCCGGCGCGATTCAGCGCGCTCGGTCTTGATCCCGGCCGGCACCCGCGGGACCCGGCCGCACTTCGCTCGGATGGCAGGCGGAGCGGCGGCACTCGCACCGCAGGCCGACCGAAGAGGCCGCCGTCCCGCACCGGCTGCACATTGTGCCGGTCACCAGTGTGATCCGAACACACAGGAGATGGTAGCACGTCGACAGTGGGAGGCAATGCTATGCCATATGAGACTGCACTCAGGATGCTGTGAATTTCTGAACTCAGTATGGTTTTTGTCCAGTGTAATTGCCTGATGTTTTTTTTCAGGTTTGCTGTTGGTGCACAGGCGGCGGAACTGGAGGAGCACCGAGCGCGGTGGCCGCGATCTGAACTTCACACATTTCACATTGACTCTGTGGCGTTAAACTGGAAAGAAGCGGCCGAAAAGTGTCCGGTCCCCCGCCCCCGTACCCTCGTACGTATTTACAGCCACCTACGATTGGCAACAACAAGCATCAGGGATGTTGTTCTTATATACTTTTAAGGGGGAAAGTTCCACCTCAATGTTGGCTTTGTCCCTCAATAATTTTAACTTTTAACATGGTACCCTTTGGAATGTGCTCGCCCGATCCATTTGGACCTGCCCACATTGCCTTAATGTATTTTGCTCCCTCTCCCAACAATGTTCAGAAATTAACACCTGTGACAGGCATGTTAGTTGAAGGTTAGTTGAACCTTGTTGTGATGTTAGTTGTCTTTACAAAGTTAGTTGAACTGCAAATTAATTATAACTTCTGGGTGACATGGGAAGAAGCCGAGTGGAAGCCTGTTTAGTTTGCATATATGCTATGTAATATTCATTTGATTCTCATGAATGTATTTATCAAATCGTTCATAATTGTTTCCGTGAGGTGCTAGGTATCTCGGTCATTCTGTGGTCTAACGGGAGATGCTGTGACTAGGGAAGTTCTATTCGTATTCTTGAAATTGGAGGCTTCACAACAGAAAACATCAGCTGAAAAAAGTAATTGCATCTAGCACCTAGTAGTTGCTAGTCGCCAGTAGAGGGAGCTGACTGCACGAAAAATGGAGCTGATATTCAAGTGTAGGGGCAGGACAATCACCCATGACCCATGTGTGTAGAAACCGGAAGGGGAGCGGAAGAGACGCCATGCATTTAACCCCGCAACTCTTCGATGTTAACGCTAACTGGAATTAACCCTATGACGCTAACTGGATTTAATTGATTACAAACTCGGCATGACCTCCAATTGTTGGGCCATTTCTATGCCCATGCATTCATAAAGTCATAAAGTCAAAGTGTTCAGACATACTAACAGGCACAAGGGCCCATCCAGGTTAAGTCTGTACCGGGAAGATGCCATGCCATAACCCTGGCAAAAAGACACTCATCACACCAGCCAACAACACATCCCTAATTCTAAACAATCCATCTACCAACATTACACATCCTCATCAATGCCCATCTACCTTGAATCATCACCCCTGAACTTGTTGGCATTCCTTTCCCCTGGTCAGCACCACGGAAACACCAGAAACCGTTGCCACAACCCGAGGTGTCAGTTAATGCCGCTAGATGTCACTGCTTGGCTGGCAGTGGTGGAGCCAACGAACTAGAACGGTGAGCACGACTGTTGAATCCGTCTGGGGCCGTTAAAAAGGTTCACAATGCTCGAAAGCCACTCGTGCCAATAATCCCCAGTCAAACATATTCTGGTGAACAAGCCAGGCGGAGTCGGTTAGGTCTGACGTAGTTGCAAATTATTATCGAACGAACAATAAGCATGCCTTTGCATTTCTATGCAACGGCATGCCTATTTCTACTGGTTGAAGACATCACTGATGTATTTAATGGTTAATATTCAGTGACAGGGGCTAAATAACAATCATGAAATCGCTACACTATGCCAACTTGCATGATTATCGTATATAAATGCACGATTTTGAAATATAGCGACCATGGGCCAACATGACTCCGCCGCATCGTGCACATGGAGACACGGCTGCGCTTTCGCAATCTTGATATGATTACTCCACGTTTCACACTGGCGTACCATGGTGTAGCTGTTCCCTGGAGAGTAGCCTGGACGCGTCTGTCAAACTTTTTCGAAATATGTGCTTGCACACTCAATACGCCGTTCAAGGTGTTCGTTGTCTGGTTCACTTCAACGTAAATTTACTCCTTTTGGTCAAATGCGCCCACCCCGATTTTATTCATCGACAAAACAAGAACATCATCCCGGACCAATTGGAGCATTTGGCTGAAATGCTCAATCGCAAACCTTCGCCTCATACGAGAAGAGCGTAGGAGCGAGACGACCTCTTCTCCGTTTTTAAGTTCTAGTCGGAACACAAAGGGTTGTTGTTTTGTTGTTAAAATATAATAATAATTTGTTGTTAAGAGTTTGCTGTAGTCGAATCTTGTTAAAATTCGTCGTAACTTTCCAATACATCGATATATTCACTGGAAATCCTTTATGTTTTTGCGCGCTAGACACTGAGTCACGACCTTGTTTTAAACATACATCGAGAGGAAAAGCTGGCATAAATGTTCCTATAACTTATAAAAACAGCTTCTGGTTATTGCTCTGCAAGAGTACAAGCAGGGATTCTGCTACCATCGGGAGGAACATGACTTCCTCTCCCCTCCCCTACTTTGGTTCGGGATATAGCAATCACTCCCATTTCTAGGGGCATCACTGGAGGCCCCTTGAACTGCACAGGTGGCCCCTCGCCGACACGTGAGGTCCCTGACCGACACAGGAGGCCCTCATCGACACAGGATACCTCTGGACAGCACGGGAGGCCCATGATCGACATATAATGCCCCTGACCAGCATAGGAGGCTACATGACAGATCCACAAGGTCCCTGACCGATACGGGAAGCCCTCATCGACACAGGAGACCTCTGGACGGCATGGGAGGCCCCTGGTTGACATATAATGCCCCTGACCAGCACAGGAGGCCCCTGACCGACAAAGGATGCCCCTGACCAGCATAGGAGGCTACGCGACAGATCCATGAGGCCCCTGACCGACACGGATGGCTCCCTGGTCGGTACAGCAGGTTGCTCGCTGACACAAGAGGCTCTTGCCGACACAGGAAGCCCGCTGACCAGCACATGAGGCCCCTTTTGCGATACAGGAGGTCGGCACCGACACAGAAACTTCCTGACGGATACAGGAAGCCCCTAACTGACATAGGAGGCCCTTAGCTGATGCAAGCGGGCCATGATCTCCAAATTCTCCAAATTAGAGAGCCATGGTCTCCAGGATCTCTCCAAATCAGAGCACCTGATCATACACGTGCTCTCAGCACGTGCTCTCCAGATCTGGCTAATTTGCCGTCCTGCAGCCCTGGTGCGTGAGGTCTCATCGTCGCCCCCGTCATTAAGCCGGTGGTAGCACGGCCCGGAGTCAAACCTCCGACTACGTTTAAGAGATAGCACGCTGCTTAAGTGAAAGGAAAAAGAAGCGTCTTGCTGTGTACACTGAACGCTAAGCAGTTCAGTTCAGGTGGTCAGGGCCACATGGGCCGCATGGGTCACATGGGCCAGCAAATTGCTGTGCACAGCAAGCTAAAATTCACTTGACTGGCTTGAGAGAAGTTAGCAAGCGGCGGCAGCAGGTTACTCGGGCACCTCTAAGAACGCGGTCACGCAACTGCTTCGCTGCAACGCGCGCGAGCGGCACGCTACAGCGCATGATTTGCTAGTCCCGAGGCCAGTTTCACGAAAATCTAAGACATTTAAAAACTACGAAATGTAAAACTAAGAATCTTTTAAAAGCAGTCTCATGAAATCCAACATGTCTTAGTTTCAAACGTCTTACTTTTTCGATTGTTCGTAGATATTGTCTAGAGGTGGTTTCTTAATATGTGTGTTGCTGAAATGTTGGGAGCACGATAACGTCTTATTCGCGTTGCAAATAGATACCTACATCTAGCTGCAATACATTAAAAATGTTCAACACACAATGTATAAGATAAAATTAATGAAGTGCTTAAAAAACGACGGGTTGCGATCAACGGTTTTTTCTCAATAGTTGTTTGTTTACATAATCAACTGACTGGCCGACAGCATTAGGGCATACCGATAATAGATGACGACAGTAGCTGCAATATATGACGGAGTTGAGGTTGAAGATAGTACGTTAATTCCTACCTTCATTCACCATGGGGAGCAGAAGCCAGCAACGCCAGAAAAAAAACTGAAGTGTTCCGAGCAATATTGGACAAGAAGGAGGTGAGCATGAATCTGACGAATAGTTCTGTGCTGCAATGATTGGAGAACGATACAATTAGTGGTGCAGGTAGTCAGGGGTCAGATGATCCCCTGAAATCATTGGTGTAGCTCTGCATGCTTTTGGGAGGACACTTGCAACCTCCCTGAATGCTGACTTACCCCCAACTAATTTCAACATGCTCAACAATCCCAAATGACACGTTACTCTTTGTGGCATGTCCCCCTATTCATTTTGACCCGCCTATTGCCTTCATGTTTCCCCGTAAATTATTATTGTAACATATATTGCCATTCAAATAATTTTCAGAAACCTGCATCTATACCTGCCATTTACCGGGGCAGTTACGTAGCCTGCCATTATAATTTGCACGTAACCTGCCATTATCATTTGCAATCTACGCAAGAATTACGTGCTTGAATTCTTGCTCGTGAACCTAAGACATTTGGGTGAATTTGTCTTACAATTCAGCTTTCATGAAACACATCCGTCCATTTTGTCTTGAATAAGAAGAAATTTGTCTTGAATTTTTTTCTTAGTTTTACATTCTTGTTTCTTAAATAAGACTTTTTCATGAAACTGGAAAAGTCTTATTCAAGACAAATTTGTCTTAAATAAGACAAATTGATCTTCGTGAAACTGGGCCCCGGACGTGGAAACGTGCGGACGAGGGATTCATGGCCACTCCACTGTTCATGATCTTAACCATTTGCCCTATGGGACAAACATGTCCCATGTTCCAGCAGTTTCTATCGGCGCTCCCACTCTCCGATACCAGCGTGCGTGTGTACACCAGGAACGGGAGCAGTTGAGTCGGTCCACGAGGTCTCTGTCGGTGGTGTGATTATCGATACTGTGCCTTTAGCACATTAGTCATGCAGTCAGCCTCTTGAACTCGGTTGTTCAACACTCACAGTGCTGTCTTCCATTGGTAATAACCAATCTGAAGATGTGAAACACTTGAACAAGGGCTATCGTCGATTCAATCTAAACCTCAGTTGTTTTCGTGCCCTATTTCTGGGGGAAAACACAATTTTGACATCTAGACTTCAAATGTCACATAAAAGTGGCAAGTTGGGATAACTCATGCCACATGAGCATGTTGAAATGGCATGCTCAATATATCCTGATTACGCTAGCACTTCTAGGGCCCAATAACTTCCGAAATGGCCAGGCAAAGCACGCAGTTTAGCAGCCATTTGCCACACAGGGCTACGGGACAAAAGATCGGAGCTCATGTTCTCCGAATCTGCGATCGGTGCAGGTTAGTGGAGCTGCCAGAACAAGTCCAACGAGAGAAACGCGAACCATTCGTGCTTCCGACATCCTCTGCAGTAGACCTGATCACACATGCAAACAGCTGCACGCATGCTGAACAGGCTGTCGAACGCCATGACTATGCACCGCACGGTCATGACATGGCATCGGATGATCAGGACAATTGTCGGAAGGTTGGCTGAGGTATGCACTCCCCAAATATTCCAGCCAAAACATACTCGACATTTTCGTGATTGAGAAAAGACACAAAATTGTCTTTTAACACCGATGTAAACGCTACATTAATTACATTACATTGAATGTTGCATTCACAAATGTCTGACCTTGACTAGGGCACAAGGGCGCAAGAACGCTAGCGAAAACTAGAAGGCCAACGCCATTCTGCCATATAGAGTTCTATAAGATCAGACCACTATGGTTGAGATCACGAAAAACAGCGGCACAGGCACGCTGGTGTTCACGTGTCTGGGTCTGTGCTCGTCCAAAAGCTAGTGCACATTTTGTGATGCGTATGCTAATTCGACTTAGTGTTCATACGCGTCCAATACAGATTTGTCACCCGGTTTACAGCTATTGTATTGAAATCCGATGGTAATCAGACACCACATTCAGCCAGATCAGAAACACTTGCAAAATAACGAACCACGTGTCAGATCTGGTAGCGATCCCATCACTGTTTTGTCTGGCGTGATATCCGTTGGATATTACGGGCGAGATTGCATATCGGGTTTCCAGCTTAACCAGAGATGAGTAAACATGGAGATGCGAAATGTGAGACGTGCGACACGACGCCAATGAACAGAGATAAGGTGGGAAATCAGCTTTTGTTAACAAATGCGTCGCGTTCGTCAGATTTGGGCTTGTCCCCGGCTGGCGGTGATGGATAGAACTTGTACGGAGTGTCCTGCTGTGTTCAACTTCCGTAGGCGTAGCGGCGGATACCAAGAAAGCGAGGATGTTCATTGAGCTTTTTGCATCACCTCACACTGTCAACCGTGTTTACATTATTCAAAATATATTTGCATCGTGAATGTGCATAAAGCCTACCACGCTAATGTCGAGAATCAGCCGAGGAAGCATACCACCGAAAAACTTATTGTCGGGGGAACGACGAGTGAGGAATAACTGTGTGACCTCCTGCATCACCCATTGTATATAAGATGGCGTTCAAACGTCAATAATAAGCCGTGTATATTGATAGGCAGTGTAAGTTAATAATTCAGCGAGTGAATAGGCATAACGCATTCCACATAAGCAGTTTTCTTCTCAATCGATACCCGAGTACAGGAAATACAGGAATTGAATTCGCATTATGCACGAACTGGAACTTTGTAGTCAATGGAATCTGGTCGGGTGTAGTAAATAAAGTCAGTGTCTGACCTTTAACCTTGTAAAAAGAGGTTAAATATAACAAATACAAAGCCTGTAAAATATACTCCTGACCACCTCAAGTCTGAAAATTACCATTATTTGGTTCAAATTTAGCCTAGAATGTGCCAGTTTGCTCTGAAGTTCATAAGCTTGCAAAATGTCTTGCCTACGAAACGAAGGAGCAAGATTATCATTAAATGTGAATCTTATTAGGAAAGATACATTTTAATGAACCTCACATGATTCATATCAGGACAGGCCAAAGTTCTGTTAACTTGCCCGCTTACAGTCTTCTCCAGCATCTCCCTTGATTTCAGCTTCTAAAATTCCCAAAACTAGCCATGCGCAATTACTGTTAAAAGAATTACTGCGCGAACCCACCCACACTGCTTAGCAAATTGCGAAAACAGAAATGAGTGAAGGTTTTCGTAAGTACTCACTTCATGTTAGTACATGCACTACAAATTTTCACCCAAAGGTTCTTCGAGAAGGTCTAAATGCTCAAAAGACGGGACACTGAAAATTATAAAGCAAACGCATACCATAGCACAAGGTAAGCATGTGCTGCTATTTTTCCAAAGTCAAATGTGATCGGTTGTTTTTACGTACCTTTGTTCCACATCGCAATTCTTTCAATTGATCGGGTCCGTTGTAATCAGACAAAAGCTATCTCACGTCCAAACAAATAGGTAAACTACTTGAGTGTATCACGCATCAGAATTTTGGATCATGCATCGTCTCCATAGATTGCGCTTGGACAGCTAATTCTCAATGCAAATTCTGCCGCCCGTTCACAAATAATGTCAGCCAATCAGCGGCCGTCTTCCATGTACGTCACCGGCTGGCTGGTCCCGTGTCGCATGCAGCCCGTGGTAAACAGCAGGAGTACATTTTCCCATGTTGTTGGCTCGCTTGGCCTGAATGCGTCAGATATGTTGCATGAGCGCCAATTACTTGGGCTTTGGTGATTAGTCCCGTTGGCTACGTGATACATGGTGGGATGTTTAAGATTCATGTATTAGGTGTCGAAAAATATATGTGGCACCCTTATCAAACGTGAAGCCTCTTTGCCAACGCATTCAATTTCGGAAACAAGCCAAATTAAGTATGTAACTTGAGGCTAAATGTGCTATATCGTTATGATATAGCACATTTAGCACATCATATGCTAAATGTGCAACGATCTCAAAAGTGGCATTGAATTGGAATTGTTAAATCATACTTTCCCGACCGATCGACCAATGAATTTCAGCCACAAAATCCTGATATTACTTAAGTTTGGTATCAAGGTACTCTAAATCTCTGAACATGCAAATTTCAACGCGATCCGACCAGTGGTTGTTGAGTTATAGCATCTGATAGAATTCGTATGTCAAAGAACGTGGGCACATTTAAGGATGGGTGTAAAGTCGATGAAAAGAACCAAAAGTTTGGTATATTATGCGTCTATGAGAGAATGAAGGACTAGGAAAAACGTTCAAGAAATACAAATTTATTTCCTACCTTTAACCTCGCGATCCTGGCACCACGTGATGTGAATTTCTGTGAATCCTAGCCCATCGAACTGCATAATTCTGACAGCGGAAATCAAAACCGAGATCTAACTGCATTTTTTAACGCGTTTCTTCCTAAATATTCGACGTTGCCAACCGTCGATGCCTTTTCGCGATTTTGAGCTTTTCGGGACGAAAGGATTTCATATACGCTTTTGCCATTGGAAAACTATATGCGATAGAACAACACAATCAAGCCAGAAAATGGGAAAGGGTTTTCTTAGCACAACACATTTGCAACTTTTCGATGGAAGTCTTGTAGTTTCCATTAAGAAGCTTCACAAAGTTCAAGGTCAAAGATTATCGACAGGTCATCTATAGGCTGATGTATGTGCAACGATGTAATTATGCTTCAGAAGAGCTCGCATGCATTGCATGCTATCACAGACGAAAATAATGCGACTTGACCTCATGAATCATGCGATTGTATTTGCGTATTAAATGGAGTGCGGCCAAGCACCCATTCGGGCTTGTCCACAGCACCAGCTCGGTGTGTGTCTGAACACTCATCAGGATCCCAAACTGATGATGTCGGCGCGAGATCCAGACGTCAGCTTCCGTGACCTATTAGCCACGCGGCGTGTGACGTCAACAGTCGAGACAGTTCGTGGGCGAAGGAGGGATCCTGCCACTCATCAAGGAAGTGGGCAGTCATGATCCAAAGGACGAGCTCGATGGTGAAACTAAGCATAACACTAGGTAAGTGCGGATCTCTCCATTTCGGCACACCATTTTGGAAGCACATAAGACTTGCTCAAAGTTCTCAGCCACAAAATCGTACAGCTGAAGAAATTTCGTTATGTGGCATAGGAATAAGGCAGGTACTTTGCCAATACGAAGGATAAGGTGAGGGAAATGAAGCAGTAATTCAAGGTGATTTCGCGGTAAATTACTCTTTCGTGGTGCAGGATGCTGCCCAATGGTATGGGCGTTGCCACAGTGGGGTCTGGAGGACGCGTCCCCCAATCTTCGTGAAATTTAGCACTACACCTATGATGTTTCCTGGATGAAATCGACTTAAGAGCACTCTCGCCTTCCCCCTCCACCCACCCAACATCCGTGGCGACGTCCACGCTCGGACGTTCCATTGGGACGCACCCCAGTACACGATTCACCCGATTGCCGTGTACTGAGGGGAGGGTGGCAAGCCACACCACGAAAGTGTTTGTTTCAAAGCACAAATCATAATACGACAATAGCATGCACATTCATTGAGAAGGTAATTCCCGTAGTTCTAAGTTATCTGAGGCCTCCCAAAAGTAGCCTACTGGTCTGCCCAAGTTCAAATAGCCAACCAATTTACTTCAGCGACGGCTGCGCTACTCAGTATAAGAATAGGTATGATGTTGTGAATGTCTTTTACCACGAGAAGGGCTTTTATTTTATATGCGTGGAACTTCCTGGCCACTTCATATGACCAGGGGACAGGCGGCGGCATTGGTGGCACGGCAAAGCGAGCCACATATGATAGTGATGACAGTCTGAAGCGACCTACGGCGAATCCCGTCTTGATGGCCAAGACGGTGTTTGAATTTCTGTTTGAATATAAATATCCCGTGCAACTGCAATATATATATATATATATATATATATATATATATATATATATGCGAATAATGTCGAAAATTGTTCACGAACATTGATCTTGACCAGAAATATCCACGATATATGCGAAACGGATGCATTAGAAGATGCCGAAGGTTTCGTGTCTCTGCGTTTATCCATTCTTTCACAAAACTCTACTCATAACTTACACGAAATTTGTTCATGCCCAAAAGTGCAAAATTGCAAACAGTCGTGTAGAACGCGATATCGGATATTGATGAAAATGCATTGCAAAATGTTTTTCCTTTCTCAGTTACATCATGTCCGCTTCTAGTTCCGTTGCCAAATTAATAAATGTTGATGGTATAAGGGTTAGTGGAGGTCACGAGGTCAAGAGGTCATATGTCGAAAATACTTCTGGAGTGTATTCTTTCATTCTTCTTCTTGTCAAAAATATATAATGCGCCACGCCTTCTGATCCTCATCCATGAGATATCCATTGTGAAAGCCCATGACCTAGAAATCCTGCTGGAAGCTCTAACTCAAAAGCCGTTCGTCGGATTTCGCTAAAAAATTGGTTCAGGTGTGTTCAGAAGCCAGAACGATCAAGTGAACAAATTGTGGTGCAAATACACACAAATACACAACTTGGAACATATTTAACCTGCCCGTCTCGGGGGTCATTTTAGCCCCCTAAAGTTTACCGCGGACAATAAACAAATGACACGTGGCAGAGCACCACATTTTTGCACACCTTTTCCCACACGAATTTGACATGCTGCGTGAAAGTCGTGAGGTCAGGTCGTCTACGGTCAACGAGTTAGTCAAGGTCAAGTGAGGTCACCTCCAAAAATGCTTAACAAGTCGTCACGCATTAGTGCATAAAGATAATTTAAGTAAACTTTCAGCATTTGCTTATCTTTAGGGATGCAATAATACGCACCGGAGGGATTTTTGAGTTTTTGATCGTTTTTACGATATTATTTCTATTAGAGCTAAAATAGGACTTTCTGGCTAAAGCAAGCACTTCCATGGAAAACAGTTTACTCCGTGTAACATTTTTTTCTCGATCTGCTCCACCCATTATATTTTTTTTTAAATACCCAAGTTGAAGACTCACAATTTTCAAATCGTTCTCGGCAAGGGTGTAGCTGTGTATGCTTTTGAGAGGGCACTTGCTTTCCCCCGCCTCCAATATATTTGAACCCTACCATTGTTTTTGTGTATGGTTCCCTTCCAATAATTTGCAGCTACCTACACCAATGGAAAACATAATTAAAATGCCATCAGATAGATCATGACGATACCAGAGGTATATAACATATTTTTGTGTGAATTAGTACACGTATGATATCACAGATGACTTCACGTTTTGGGTCCTAAGTGTTCATATATTCTTTTAGTGCTTTTGGAAGATTAAGAGAGTTTTGAAATCAGAAAGAAGAGACTCATCGAACTGCTACTACGAACAGCGAAACTGACTATTTTTCTCGAAATTGCGATTACCACTGATCTACCGACGCCCCATGTAATTTTCGCATTTAAAAAGTAATATGGTGAAAATAATGTCATCGAAAAGAAGAGATTATAAAAATATGCAATACACTTCCTGTTAGTTTTGGTGAGATGGCAATTTGTCAAAGTTCCATGTTAGTGTCCTTTTTTGGGGGCATGGGCGAAATCTTCGTATTTTGTTTTTGGACGTGGCTTCACTTAACCGGCAATAGGTCAGTTGCCTTGAAGGATGTGATCTAAGCAGCTTTGTTTTCTTCTTAGTCATGCGAAATTGTTGTATAAAAACGTGTGCCGGGCTTGGAAGTGCCACCGCGCGCAGTTTTTCTGCTATGGCTGAAAATACCGCACGGGGAAAGATGTCCCCACCTCCATCCTACCTAGGCGGGACGGGGTTAACAACGCGCCCACACACCTATTATACGCCCTAATGCTAGTTTATACCTGTTTACCTCTGTTTTGCTCCTCCCTACTTCCCCCAATGCCCTTACGACACTTTGGATAGCATGGAACAGTGCGTGGGCCCTGAAAAGCATGCTGTTATTCCGCTCCGCCATATTTGAAAAAAATATGTGACACCTCAGGCAACTTCGGTAGCAGCAAACTCATAGGCATGCTGGTTATTGATCTGCAAATGTTTAATATTGGACACTTGAAATCAATCCCAGGCATTTCGTGTCATGACGTGAACTATGGTATGTTATTCCCAACCTCCCAACAAGTATCATTCACCGTGAGCTTCGACTCAACATCTACAAAAGCAAGGCAGCAGAACCAAAAGCAGTTAGTCGAATTTCTGAATATTTGCACCTCTACCGGTAACTCTACCGGTAAAAGGGAATGGAGCATATTCGATGTGCTCATGATAAACTTATCACCAAATTTGATCCGTCCTAATTAGTCCTGGAGGCGATTGCAACAACAAAAAAAACATCAGAGGCGGCCTTCACCCATTCCCTGAGCGCTCCGGAGGGCAGCGCCCTATTGGTGCCCATATCCACATAATAAATATAACCGATTGAAGAGTTGCATCTCGGGGTTAGTCAAAACTAACATGAACTTACAGTGCCACATACGATAAATGTTCAATCGCATCGCAGGCATGGCGCAGTGGCAGAAGTCCGACGGCAACCTTGGGTCAGCGTGGACACAGCCGGAGACGCAACTTGCTGCGTGTGGCGCGGCACCTCAAGGGCTAGCCAAAGCTCCACTTTCAATCTCGCGGCCGTGCGGCCGTTTTACTGCACGTGCGGCTTGTTTGTCGCCGCCGCGGTCGGCAGTTCGGGACGGTTTCATGCGCGGGAAAAATCTGCATGTGGGCCGCGTCGAGTCCCTTCGGGACATATTTTATCTCCGAAGTGAAATAACGCCATAAAAGCGTGTTGCCGTTTTAGTAGGCTTTTATGTTCGCCGACTCGCGGCGTCTTGGCCGTTTCGCCGGGCGTATTCGGCTTTTTGATTAAACCGAAGCTGGGAGCGGTCCTCGGCGGCTTTACGGCCGCGCGCCAGTGGCGCCCTTGTGCCGACCGCCGCACTGCAGCCGACCCATAAAAAATATGATCTTAATATAAAAGAACAGCTTCTTAATCAGAATATTGCGGGCGAGAAGTGTTAAAAGTTTATTGGCGGGATTTATTGGCGCCGTTTATGTGGATCCTGGCAGACGGTTCCTTGAAGATAACGGCGGGCGCGACTTTGTCGGCCAATGGGATCCAGGCGACATTGATGCGCCTGCCAGTTTATATTACTTGACGCTCGTATGTTTGCGTCTGTGTGTGTGTACGTAAAAGAAGAGAGAGATAGAGATAGAGAGAGAGGAGAGGGTAGAGAGGTAAGATGAGAGAGAGGGAGGGGTAAAGAGATAGAAGAGAGATGGAGAGATAT
Organism: Imbricaverruca yamaguchii; assembly: GCA_034440575.1. NCBI lineage: Eukaryota > Metazoa > Arthropoda > Thecostraca > Neoverrucidae > Imbricaverruca > Imbricaverruca yamaguchii. The sequence goes on from JAOTOL010001478.1 coordinate 452,772, forward strand.
TAGAGCGAGAGAGATAGAGAGAGATATAGATTGAGAGACACAGATAGAGTGGCAGATATATATATATATATATATATATATATATATATATATATATATATATATATATATATATAGATAGATAGATAGATAGATAGATAGATAGATAGATAGATAGAGAGAGACATAGAGAGAGACAGAGTGAGGTAGAGAGAGAGAGAGATAGAAAGAAAGATAGAGAGATAGAAAGAAAGAGAAGAGAGGTAAGGAGAGAGGAGAGATAAAGAGAGAGAGAGGAGAGAGGAGAGGAGAGAGCAGAGAGAAAAGAAAAGAGAGGGGAGAGAGAAGAGAGAGGAGAGAGGAGAGAGGAGAGAGAGAAGAGAGAGATAGAGAGAGGAGAGATGGAGAGAGGAGATAGAGGAGAAAGAAGAGAGAGAGAGAGAGAGAGAGAGGAAAGGGAGGAGAGAGGAGAGAGAAGAGAGAGAAGCAAGCCGCTTCTAATGGTTTCAACGCAGGCACCGATGATGAATCTAATTTCTTAAGACAGAAATTCCGTCCAAATTGAAATGCAACACTCCAACTATTCTCCGTGCTCTCTGGAGGGCTGTAAACAGTGGATGTGGTTGTATTCTTACGTCCCTTCCGGGATCATTTTATATATGAATTTATGGCGCGGAGTTTCCATCTGCCCCCGGAGAGTGACGGCTGGAGAGGAGAGAGAAGATATGAGAGAGAATGCCGCCACTGCATCCACCTTATATTTCAGGGAACTTTCAGTGCCGTACTTAAAACCTGCCGGAGCCACGGCACATAAATTGTCCAGGTATGAGCAGAGCAGGTGAGCAGAATCGAAATGCACACAAGGTTCCCCTTCCAGCATCCCGATATTAATATTTGTTGGAGTGGACGATAGCAAGTGAAGATTTCGAACATGCATGATACCGGAAGAAGCGCCAAAGCTGCACACAGAATAGCGCTGAGCATAAAGTTGCATCTATTTGCCCAAAATATAGCGTCAAGGTACCGAAGCAAAAGAAGAGAACAAGGAACAAGGACAGGGAAGAAGATGTGGCTCTAGCTATAGGTAGAGCTGCAGCCTCTCCCTTGAAGAAGGCATAACTGCTATTTTTTAACAGATGGAGACTACTTTCCCTTCGATCCCGGTTCTCTCAAACTGTAGCATCTTTGAACAACACTCTTCTGGTTTTACTCACAAACGCAACCTTATTTTTTTCGGGCTCCGTGTACAGAAACGCTCATGATTATCTGGCGATGATAAGTACAAATAAAATCCCCGTGTCGATGTATCTGGGCATCATTATCCATCGTAATCGAATGGTACATTAGCATGATGAACCACAACATAGTATGTGTATGCCAACCATGTTCCCTTGTTTATGATGCCTTCCGTGCCACAGCTGAAGAAAAGTGAGGCATATTCCCGGTGCTGTCTATACTTAAATCATTGTCAAATGTGACGCGCGGAGAAGAACATTGATTCTTAACATCATAGACGGAACATATGGGGTGCTTGGGCTCTGTGCCTTGCGTCCCCGCTTCCTCTTAAACAACAGTGCTAGCGTACTTAGTTGCTAGACCGGGTGTCGGGATATGTTGGCGGATCCAGACCATTGATGTGGTTGAGCAAAGAGATGGTTCTTGACGTTCATGATTAAAATCCGTTATTGGAAACATTCTGTTTACTCGACTTAAAATGTACCAACGGCTGCTCTCAACAGGTCCAGGATCGTGATTACATCCAACAGCGATGGAATGCACTCATAAATAACATTCAGCGATTCAACCTGTAGTTCCTTCGCATGCATCACGATCCAAGGGGCTAATGACGAACCACGGAGAAAACACGGGTGGGCTGGTACAAAATAATATTTTGTGGATGGATGCTAATTCACAAGCGGGAGCCGATGCAGAGGCGATCGGTTCTTCCACAGGGCCGCGACCGGCGCACGTTTCTTCAACAGCACCAGCGAGATCAAATCTGCTCTGAACGATGGAAAACACGCGAACAATATTCAGCCGGACGGCGGCAATCTCCGCCGGAGCCGGCCGCCGATCGAGCCGCAGTGACGTCGTTGTCCGAGATCACCGGCCATGAAGAGGGGCTGCGCGGCTCTTCAGAGCGCCATCGCCGCGGCCGGGCGGTGGTCGGCCCGGTCAGATTGGACCATCTGCGCGCCGGCAGCACGGCCGCGAGGTCAGATTAGACCACCGGTCCGGCCGCCGGGGCTGGCGCCCGACTGTGCGCGCTCCGGACCGCAGCCGGCGCCGCGCGAGAAGAGCAATACGCTGTCCGCGCGGCGCGTGATCGGGCCGGCCGATCGTTTTTCTTCGGCTTCAGTTGAATTACGCTCGGCCGGCCATTCTCCACTCGGCCAAGTGCCACGTGTGGGCTTAATGTGTGCCTGCGCCCGCGGCTAACCTAATAGCGCGAGCGTGCCGCCCGGCCGCCGCCGATGGCCGCGCCGCTCCATTCGGACTGGAATGGAGCGGCGCGGAAGGTTGTTGCGTCAGCTTGGCATATTCATGCGCAATCTATGTAATCATGTTTTTTGTAATCAGTAAGTGTGAACTTCAGATGTGCTGGCACGCAGCATGAAGTAACGTGGCAGATGTAGAGATTTGCAAAGCGCAGTGGTGGAATCCAACGTGTTGTATGCCATTCTCTTCAGTCAATATCCAAAGGCAGAGGCTCAGCCCAACGAATGGCAGTGGCTCCCCCCCCCCTCCCAGCATGGAAATTACACCAGGCCAAACAAGACATCTTGGGATTTGCACCACGCTAAGCCGGAAACTTTTCGGCCCACCTGCGCGCTTAAAGTGGCTTCGTTTAAGCTCAATGGAGGAGTTATATTCTTAGCTTCTTACGCCCAGCTGGGAATTAGCGGAGCTGAAGGTAGAACTGGAAATGTTCCTTGAAGCCGAAGGCACCTCTAATAATGAAAGAGCCATTTAACGCTCGAGAAGGCCCCTTGAAGCTAAAGCGGCCCTTAAAGTTGGTGGGGCAGCTCGCATTCAAGCTGGAGGGTCCCTTGAATCAGGAGTGTCCCTTAAAGATGGAGGGATCCTCTGAGCTATGTAACCCCATGCAGCTTGATTATCTCTGCAGAAGTTGGATGTCTTCTGGTAGAAGGGTGCCTGAAATTCGGGATAATGAATTTTAAAATTTGAGTGGCCTGTGAAAATTTGAGGATCTCCAGAGAGCTGGAGTAGAAGCCCAGGAGCTTCTCATAATCTTGGGGATTTGAGGGACAACTAGGGGAGTCCCGACAATTAGAGAACTAACTGGGAACCGGAGTGACGTCTAGGACCTGGAGTGGGCCACTTAGAACTGGAGGAGTCTTGAGAAAGCTGGAAGGTCCCCTCGAAGATTGAGATTCCTTTTCAAGATGGAGGGAACTCGAAGGGCTTCATATAGCTGGGGTGCTTCTTAAAGTTGGGCGGCCACTTTTGGCTGCATGGTCCCCTGGTAGGTCGTCGGTACTTGCAGCGTTGGAGGGCTCCTGGAAGATTGAGTATTATTTTGGTATATTTTTGGAGGGGCACAAGCCACTCAGAACTCCTTGAAAAATGCTGGTTGTGGTTCGCCATCACATCGAATAATACGATGAGAACGATTATCTCCCTGCATACATTCGGAAGTGTTGAAGATCATAGCATATGGATATGCGTGACTAATTTCGTAGACAGCAAAATGTTGTGAGAACAGAAGTGCGTTGGGGCTGATTCCATACAGAAATAAAGTTCCGGTATGAAAAAAACACGTCCGATTTTCATTGCACGCCTGACTCAACTCGGCTCCTTTTGTTATTCTTTAATATGACGAGCTTTTCCTGATGTCGGCCACATACTTCGGCCACAATAAATTATCAGAAAAATATGTTTGAAGGAGCTTATCCTGTAACACTTGATCGTTCAAGTTACTCTTCCGTCATTCAGCCGGTCCTTGCAATAGTCCTGTCGCATCCAAGCGCATCTCGTATATCTGACATGGGCCTTCAAGACTTCTAGATGGACGGACAACGGACTTCTAGATGGACGGACCCTTCGCTACGTAGATACGGCAATACAAAATATTTGTGCTTACAATTTTGTCCACCTGAAAACCAAAGGTCCCCCAAATTTATGGACAAAATGGATCCTCCAGATACGATGTGGTATGATAGTTGGTAGTTTTACAAAGCACAGTGATGCAAGCCTTTTACATTTACCTAGAGCATTCGAAGATATTCGAAGTACAATTGAGTAACGTCACACCAATGCTTCAAGGAAAGGGAGTGGGCGCTTGAACTACCTTGCGGATCATCGAAAATGTATTCTGGATCTCGCTTTTTCGTTTCATTTCGCTCCCTCTTTTAATCCCCGTTCCAGCCGTGATATCCCAATGCAATCTATTTAGTATTCTTCACACACTTTCAGGAACTCCCGGCTCCCAGTGCGGGTGTGTTTTTTTGTCGAGAGTGGTGGGGCAGGGCATGTGAATGGGTGAAGGTCAGGGTGCCAAAACTGGTACCAGTTACACCGATTTAAAATACTCCTACTGCTTGGAAATTTCAACTTTGCATCTGGGCCTCCTCATACAATTTCAAGGATGGTCGGGTCAGAAGTCAGGTCAGTCGTCGTATCAGACGTCAGGTCAGACGTCGGGTCAGATGTCAGACCAGGCGCCCGGTCAGACGTCGGATCAGACGTCAGGTCAGACGTCGGGTCAGACGTTAGGTCAGACGTCGATCAGACGTCGGGTCAGATGTCAGGTCAGACATCAGACCAGGCGCCAGGTCAGACGTCAGGTCAGACGTCGGATCAGACCCTGATCCTCCCCATCCGCGCTGCTGGAGCTCCAGCCATCGCCTGCGTCCCTGGCATGAGCACAGCACCCCCAGAGCCGCCACGGCTGCGTGGTGCGCTGGTGCACTGTTCTCCCGGGTCGAGCGGGGCACAACCGGGGCGGTTCGGCTGCAATGGCTGCCCCCTCCCCCTCCACACCACACCTCGGCCGTCCGACGGAGCCGACAAGAGGCGGTCGGCAAGAGGCGGCCGGCAAGAGGCGGCCGCCTCCGCGGTCCAGACCTGCGCGTTGAGCCGCCGCACCTGGCGCCGACCGTCGTCGCCGCCGCCGCCGCCGCCGCCGCGCGAGACGACCACCGACCCCGAGCGCGTCGCCACCGACGCCACCGGCTGCGTCGACGGCGGCGGCGGCGGCGACGACGACGGCAGCGACGGCGACGACGACAGCGGCAGACCTTTTGCCACCAGGTGAGCTGGGCGCAACCGAGGCTGAGGCCGAGGAACCGGGAGTTGCACAATTGGCTTCTGCTTCCTGATCAATTGACATTGCGCCAAGTGTCTGCGGGGTTTTGGAACCGGAATGGTCATAGTTAAAATCTATTCGCACCGGCCCAAGCACAGACAGGTGGATTTCGACCAGGACGTCACGAGCGGGAGAATACTGGGATGAAAGACGAAAATGCTGGGAAGAAGGTGAAAGGCGTGTTATTAGAAAAAGCAGCCACGGTGTCAGCCAGCGCAATCAAGGCAATATTTCTGACAGGGCGACATTGTGACAAGATGTTAGCAACGAGAATAGTAGTTGACACGAGAAAAGATGTTAACAACGAGAACATCTACTTTCCCAGACCGCAATTGAAAGGGAAGCATTCAAATGTAACCAGAAACATACTGTCACGTATAATTTTATCTCAACTGATATCAACTCATAGCACAATTTGTCGTCATGCATTCTGTTTGATTTTTTGTCAATATTCGGTTCTTAACTGTTTTGGCTGGTGTATATGATATCTAGTGCTGACAAAATGCGCTTGATTCTCTCTTGTGTACCTTATAGTTGGAAGAGCGGCCCTCGCAGAATGGTCTTTGGCTAGCAAGTGGCACGTCGAATAGTTGCGTTTACATCTTCGACAATTCTTAAAGTGCAGAATAATTATGTTTCAGGCGAAATAAGGGTGTGCTTGGCGTACGCACAGCGCTGGGAAAGAACTGCAATCATTGTTTTCTTCCAATGCTTGCCTCGCTTGTTCCATTTCAAATAGGACTTGCATTGAAATCTCCAGATGTACTGTGCCACAACATATGGCCCATGTGGCCTTCTGATTGCTGCGAGTGGTTAGTTAGAATGCATTTCAGGATAATATGTGAACTGAAAAGAGCAGTTAGGCAAAAACGCATCTAATCAATGAATCGAGGCTACATGTCTCAAAAGAAATACATTGTTGTTCAAGGAAAGCTAAAAATATATTGATCTTCCAAGAATAAAACCGAGCTATCCAGAGAACACTAATCCTATTAGCTGCCTACAGCATTAATGCTTGTTTCACTTACACTGGTGAAGGGAAATTAGCCAAGTCATTTCTGAATGCTTGTAAGATCAATAGAATATGACTTCTTAGCCTACGATTTTAGCGACAGTATGAAGAGCCCAAATGAATATTATACAGTTTTTCATGGGTAACACCCTAGTTAAGCACGGTATATTCCTCACGCTGTTTAATTTAAGCCTAACTCGTACACCATTAAGCAGAGATGTTTTTTTCGGGTATCTACGTTTTACCATCTGCTCGAAAATTAGTAGTGCCATTTCCTCTCACAAATCATTCCGGATTAATTGTGTCTCTTCTTCTACATAATGCAGGTTGCGAATTTTAAACGTGCCTAACACAGGAGGAAGAATATAAGGTCTGAAACTGGTATATTAGTTGGACCACAGTTGTTATCTTCATCAGTAAATTATCCGATCATCTAAGCCACTCCACAAACAATCAACATATTGTTTTCCTTGGAATGATTTCGCATCCATTTTCAAGAAATCATTCACGCATTCGGGGCCGAATGGTGTGCGAAAGTTGTACACAAGATGTCACGATTAATTTTGCTTCTTGATGAATGCGGATGCATTTGACAAATGTAAACATGACCTTGGCTTATTACCAAATAGCTAGATATATCACCGAACAGTTTTCCATGGGCTTTCTGTGGTGGGCAAAGTGGGAGATACACGACCGTTTTCTTCACATTATTGTCGTCGCCGACTTTTCCGTAGATTCTTGTGATTATTGGAAGCGAAAGGGCTGTAGCGAGAGATGTAGCAAGAGAGCTGAAAAACGTAACTCTTATTCGTAGATTACTTAAATTTGGGAACTAGTAGTCGTGCCAATGGTCATGGGAGCAGGGCGCGCACTTCTACCGTCTAATTGACTCTGAAATATTGAAGAAGAAAAAATTGTGAAAAGTTCTACGCAGGTGAGCACTGGCAACCAAATATTAAGCATTGAATTGGAATTGGGATTTACTGAGGTTAAAATTTGAAGCTTTTTCCTGAAAATTTTCACCACTTAATGCTGCCGCTTGTGTTAATAGGGCAATTTCAACTTGTGATTGCTTGCAACGGTCATTTTCTCCATGGATTCAGTTCAGCCTTGGGAGGCTGTGTTAAAGTAAGATAATATATGGGCAGGGTCAATTAAACAACCAAGGATTATATATTCCATCGAAAAAGACTTTCAAGATTCACTTCTGACTTGCTACAAGACATGAACGGAAAAAGTACGCAAGGGTTAAATCAACTACTGTCTGCCATTTTGGATCAATGCAGAACAGTGTTGATACAAATGAAAGGTTACTGCCTCTCTAAGGCATCCACCTGAAGCTGCCCTGCACGAAACATACAATTGAAGCCCATCAAATACTAAATGCAAAATAGATCAATCAGCGACTAACTACCGTACGTAGCCTTTATATGCAACTTGTGATATCCAATAAATCAACGTCCAGTGAGATGTGGACGAGACTGACAATAAATAATGGGCCCGCAGCGTCAGACATTCCCCAAATCTTTCCTCGAGCCCCACTGATATTTTTTGCACAATGCGGGAGCAGAATAGTTAGGAGGGGTTACCAGGATTCAATTTCGTTATACAAGTGATTAAAATATGACGAAAAACTTCTTGAGTGGGACGAAATCCGCTCTCTCACGGGAATTGAGAATGAGATATTAAAAAGACTTATGCAAAGTGTCACTGGTCACCTCTTTGACATCCTATGCTCATCAGCTAGTCGTCAGGTACACGCCATAAAAGTACGCCATCCATTAATTTCAGGAGAGCATCCAATTCTTATCTCCTTAGCATACCGAAGCACCTGCATCTATCACTCACTTATCTATACGTTGGGAGAAGATGTCTTCTGTTAGGATTGCACCTGACTAGGATTGCTAATATAAATGTATTTTGTTTATCCTTGAAGCGTGCACATAAGCAAGGCAATATTAGTCACTTAGTCATTTATTTTCTTGAGGAACATATTGACCTAATATCTATAAGAGGGCTGAAGTTTAGAGGCGCATTGACTGCGTCGGTCATGCAGCTTATAGGAGGGCGTTAACGTTGTACTGTAGAGCCCACTTGTTAGCTTATCCAGTAGCATTAGCAGCAAATATCCTACCAAAATGTTGGTGCAGCGCACACCCTCTTCTTAGTTCAATATCCCTCCAGTGCATGCTGCAAAATAACAGCTAAGGAGTATACTTTAAGTTTAATGAATGGCTGCAGTATTGAATATGTGCGTCACAAAACCGAAGCGCCTGATCTAGCCATCCACGTGCCGACGCGATTCCATGGTCATTGTCCAGAGGCTCACGAGGCGCTGACTCCGTATTTTGTTGCTTTATCCTCACATTCCACGCCCCAAGATGTGCTCTGTCACAAAAGTGACCAAAATGATCACCGTTTCGCCGATTTTTAGGTCAGGAATGAAGTGTGCTGCGCGCAACAGGGTGGTGGGTCTGGTATTCTTTGCGAGCGGCGCTATCCTCAGCTTCTGTCGAGAGGGCATATCCTGTGGTCCGTCGTCTGGATTGTGATCGGCCCTGCCGTACTTCCCATGGGCGCCGTATGATCGGTGTACCAATTGCACTCCAAAACTCCAACAACCAATCAGCCTTACTCCTCAGTCTTCGACAATTATGACACTATGGAGTGCTCTGATATCGGCGCAGATGAAACGTTCCGTCTAGATGTTCCAAGAATGGTAGAAGATTCATGTTCAATTTTGGCAGTTTAGTCGTATGCAAGTTTAGCACGTATGGCTTACATGAACATGCGAAAAAAGTGAATCAACGTGCTCAACTCGTCTCGTTTCGTAATACGCCCAAGCGATTTCCAAATATTGAGCTGCCATCGTTGCGGTCATTGCAGGATACCAGCTGCACATAATATATGGCGTTTTCGTTCATTTATTTCTTCTGTGTCCTCTATGGAACCATTCTCCTTTGTCGAACATCATTGTCATTAACGTTATCGAACAGATTATGGGGGCCAATGTGTTCCGAGCGAAAGAACACAAATACCATCAGCCTGACTGGCGCAACAAGTACAATCTGTATATTTTGAAACCTTTGCTCTGCCATAGTGTCGAACTTGATGTCGGTGTCACTGTGATGTCCCCTGATGTGGTGTTGCCGATACAAACACAGCGGAAGGTAGACTGAAGCATGTGATTTCAAATATCTTGTTGATGCGGTCGGTGATGAAATCTAGCGGACGATGTGGGCCACTTAGTCATCGTTATCTATTCTTGTTGCTTTGTGGTTGGTGTTGTCATGAGGACGTTGTGCACGTTTCTTCCACGCTGATGAATTTGTATGTTTTGTGTATTATTTTTCTGACAGATTGCATGCTTTATGTAGTAAGTTTTCATCAGTTTAATTCAAACAAACACGAATGACTGCACCGCCATAAGTCGTCTCGTGGCCTCTTCTAGCACAGTTCTCGCCGGAGCTTTCAGAACTTTCGCGGCGTCGGCACCGGCGCGGTGTTAGTCCATTTCCGCAGCGGTTCTTACATGCCACAACTAGATAAATCCACGCAAGCCCACCTCATTAACTCCAAGTGAGCCCAAAGTCCCTATTTCAGGTGGTGAAATGCTAATTCTCTAACTATTCCATTAAGGAATCAAGAACATAAGCAGTAACTGTCGGGGCGGAGAATGGATACACCTCTTTTGGTCGGTGTAATTGCGTGCAGCGGTTAATTACTGCATATTAGGCTAAGGAGCTGCGCACATTAGACAACTGATCCGGCCGACCGCGTCGAGCTCGACGCGTCGTTAGGAGGCGCCGGTTACCGTGCGGAGGGCGTGGTCGCCGGACACCGGCGGCGACCGTCACGACAGCCGGCTCGGCCTGCGACGGCGACCGAAGGAGCCGCCGACTGTCGGCGGCGCCCGCGCGCTGAGGCGTCGCCGCTCCGAACCGCCCCACTCGTGCGAATTTTCCCCGCCGAGCGGGCACAACGGTTAAACTTTTGATCGGGTGACGACCATTGGAGAACTTGGCCGGGCTCGCGTGACGACGTGATTCACTGCACGGCCGTGGCCATGTCGACGCGACCGCACTCACTTCCGTCAAAACCGGCGTCGTAAAGCGAGCACGACAGTGAGGCATGCCATGCGGCGTGTTCCGAGCGAACGGTCCGGTGTAAATCGACACCCGGCGGCGTGTTCCGAGCGAACGGTCCGGTGTAAATCGACACCCAGCGGCGTGTTCCGAGCGAACGGTCCGGTGTAAATCGACACCCAGCGGCGTGTTCCGAGCGAACGGTCCGGTGTAAATCGACACCCGGCGGCGTGTTCCGAGCGAACGGTCCGGTGTAAATCGACACCCGGCGGCGTGTTCCGAGCGAACGGTCCGGTGTAAATCTACACCCGGCGGCGTGTTCCGAGCGAACGGCCCGGTGTAAATCGACACCCGGCGGCGTGTTCCGAGCGAACGGTCCGGTGTAAATCGACACCCGGCGGCGTGTTCCGAGCGAACGGTCCGGTGTAAATCGACACCCGGCGGCGTGTTCCGAGCGAACGGTCCGGTGTAAATCGACACACAACGGGCACGTTTCAGAGACAGCGTGGATGTTTACATTTTCACGCACTCGTATAGGACAAGCATTCATGCGTATGCATGATGTATTCGATGAAACAACAACACGACATGACTCATTCTCAGGTCCCTCCAATGATTTCCCAAACAATTCACGTGCGAGAGGTGTCATCATCTCACGTGAGTTTACACATGCAACCTTCAGGTTTACAAACATAAACTATACTTTCGTCTGTCGTGATCAAGTTTGGAGATTAAACTTAAAACCGATGCAGAAACAAAAAATTAACTTCGACCCACTGATGGAGAAGGGTGACATTTTTATACCAACCAACAAAGTTACGAGCAACATAACAAGCTACCACTCCAATCGTTGCCCGACGCTGCTCACTTCTGTATTTTCTGAGACATTGCATGACGATTCCTCGCATTCGTCATCCATATGCACAGATCGTTTAGCTTGCATTGCCGGGTTGGACCGAGCAGAAGGGCCGGTCCATCGCTCTGGGCACGAGCAGACTTGCTCTGTTGAATCCGTTTGAGACTAGAAGGTGTGGTGATGACCAAAGACCGACCAGTCTTCACCATGACCATCCACATGGTAGATACCGCCGGGAGCTGAGCTGTCCACGGACACCAGCGGAGATAGCTCGCCGCAGCCCGACATGGCTGATTGTTGTTCTTGTGAGAGCGCTATATGACCACCTTCAATTGATGCGCCGCTGGACCGAATTGATCACTCATGCATAGCTGGCAGTACATTGCCTGGCTGTTGTTTTTTTTTTGGTAGTTTCTATCTGTCAGGTTATATCTGGCCACTGTACTGCGACACCAGTTCTGGAACGGCTGGACATAATTTTGCTGGCATCATAGTTTTGCCTGTTTTGCTACGGGCAATGTGCTCAGATATGGAAGTGCACAAAAGGGTAGGTAGTTGGAAGAACCGTACAACCTTCTGGTCGGTACCACTAAAGCTCAACAGGAAGTGGGTTATCCCAAGATGACCCTGACAACATATATTTTGTTCAAGAGCTGATAGATCTGATGGCAAGTGTCAGTCATCCACCAAAACAAAAGCCAAGGTCTGAAGTGCCCACCGTATGGTTGGTTGGTTATTGGCTTTACGACGTATCGACCGTTGAGTCATGTAGCGTCGCCAATCTCTCACGCCGATTGGTCGCGGGCGAAGAGTAGCGACAAGTGAGACTCGAACCCACAACCTTTCGATTGTGAGACAAGCAACTTACCCCTAGACCACTCGTCCCCTCCCCACCGTAATTCATTCTCGGTACAAAGTCGAATAGTTGTATCGGCTGCGCGTGCGTCTCGTGGCTCAGCCTGGTTGTGATCCTAGCCCATGCCATCTCCTGGAGGCTGTTTCACCCCCACCCAAGCTACAAAGTATTTTGTGGAGGAGTAAAGTAAAATTAAAACCATTTAGACATGAGGGAGATTCCCGAGCCCAGCCTTCAGCACCTAAAATATCACTCAAACTATGACGTAAGATTCCCTCAACGTAAATGTCCATTTGCCTGCACCATGATCGCAAACACTCGCTATTACAGACATGTAACGTTCTCCTTTAAAGGCGGGGGCAAGTGACCTTTATGGTCCGGCACGCCCTAAAAAAATCACTCCACGCGAGTCCGGAACACGCGTCTTCACGTTGACCCGGCGTGTGCCGGACCGACGCTTTGTCGCCGCCGGCGATCGGCAACACCGGACAGTATCGGCGCCGTCGGTGCGGCCGCGCTGTTTGTCGCCGCATGATTGGCCCGTTTTTGCTCGAGACGCCGATTGTTTTTGCGGCTGCGGTGAGTGTTGGGCCGTCGCGGCACACCTCGCACCCGCCAGTAATTGTCAAACACCGCCGGCGGCCGTATTGACCGAAAATAAACACGATTTGGAGAAAAGTCAACGCCGGATCGGTGCAGTTGGCTCGAGGTGGCTGGTCTTAGAATTGGCGAGCGGCGTTGCTCTGGCTTATTGGAGCCGGACCTGCTGGGCTTTCCGTCCGCCGCGGGTGATGGGACACCGCAGCCGAGCTGGTGCTCGTCTCCAGGTCACAGGTCACGGTCTGTGTCGCGTGGTACAGACGCTGGCTTAATCGCCTGAAGCCGTCATCAGCTTCCGTGCACTGTCCGTTCGTCCCCGAACGCCTCCAGGCATGTTCAGTTCAGGCATGTTTAGTGCGCATTCATGAAAGAGGATGATGAAAACACTGCACACGGCCGGCAAAAGTCCGCAGGATGCAACTGGGCGTCCGCACCTTATAACATCGGCTTAACCGTGAGCCGAAGAGGGCAATGCGCACTGCGAAGGTGGGCAGCTTAACGTAGACGACGACACAGCTGCGTCCATGTCGACCGGAGTTCGTTCTGGCCGCTGACGACTGCAGTTACCCAGAAGGGTGACATACCAGCCACATTGTGGCATTTGCGCTTTGGATCCTGAGTATTCAGTTGTCGGTCGCAAAATGTGTGCGCTAAGGTCGAATGCACCGCTACGAACTGAAAGGACAAGGGAAGAAAATTGATGCTGTACCATGAAACTCTTACTTGGCTAAAATAATATTTACACAATAAAAATATAAATGACAAATGGTTATTGAAGGTATTGCTCTGTATATGCAAATACAGACAGCAGATCAATAAAACTAACTGGTTCATATTTCCAAGTCACACTGCGAACATTAATATTCTGGCGCCTGGCACTCGCCTGGGCAGATTATAAAAACGATATATATTCAACTATTTTTGTAGGAGTTGACCATACCTTATACACAGATTGCAAGGCAGACTAAGATAATTGTAAATGCATGTAGCTTCTAGTCTCTGCATAGCACATTTTTCTGTAAAAGCTTTTTAGTATGACTTGCAAAATGTGGTAAAACATCGAAGAATGTACTTATTGGCGGATTCGCTGGTTAGAGCAACAGCGGGAGAACGGTGTCACCACTCACTAGTTTGCCCCACTGACAGAGCTGTCATCAAGTTATTCCAAAGAAAACTGATATAAAAGCCTTGTTTCCATGGCAGGTTTGAATTGGGATTTGATTTCCACAATGAATCGAATCCGGATTACGAGGAGGGTTTCCATGACAATTCGCAAGGAAATCAGGATTGCATGTAGTATTTCGAATCCAGATTTTGTGGGAAATCCAAGATTTGCTGACAGCTGCGGCGCACGTGCGACATTTCCCTTCAATACCCAACAACGTATGTCACATCGGCTTGGGTTGCGTCGTTGCATGAGGGACTCGAAGAGGGCTTGCTGTTATTTGCGAATTTATTATATTATATTTTGTTATATTATATTATACATGATATTATTGAATATATTATAAACCCGGTCACCCTTCACAAAAAAAACTTCTAAAAACAACGCTGGCGCTGACGACAGGGGAAGCAGGAAAAGGACGCGGAGTGAATGCTACCATATGCTTCCAACTCCTGGGAAATCCGGATTTCCTCAAGAAATCTTTCTAAGCCGGATTCGGAAACCCAATCCAGTTAGCTGACGAAGGCGTTTCCATGACTTCGGAAATCCGGATTGGTAACGAAATCCGGATTTGCTAGTATCATGAAAACGGGGCTAAAATGACACACGTAGAAAGCAATCTACATAGTGCACTGCAGATATTTCAAATCCAACCTCGTGAGAATGAAAATAGCGCGCAGCTGCATTTGTTGGCACTTCCCTCCCCTCTAACAGGCAGACAGCTGTTATGTTTACCGTTCAGCCAAGTGAGTGATGCGGTTAAACGTCGAAAGGCCTCGCCGTCGGCCGAGGCTGGCGGTCTGAGACGCGACGCCACCGCATTAGACTGCTCCACCGAGGAGTCGCACGCGCTCAGAAGGCTACATCTCATCAAGTCTGCGCAATCCGAATATCTGCAAGGCGTCAAGTTAGTTAGTTATTAGGGCTTTAGGGCGCATCGACTACATTGGTCATGTAGCGCCCCTGCAAGGCGTCAAGTTACGACATTCATTTCTGCACGCGCCACATTGCCCGGATCGACTGGAAGGTGCTGCAGGGTGAGACCAGTGTTCTCACGTGACGCGCTGCGGAGGCTGCTTCTGGATATCAGCATCAGGTGCCACCTCGTCGAGCTGCTGCACAATGGTCGAGCGGCTGGCGGGGAACACTCGCCAGCTGACACGTGGCCGGAGTTTGGAAGGCGGTGCCGGTGGGGCTGCCGGTGGCTCGACACGCGTTCGGCCGCCGTCGGCGTGTGGTGCGGGGTGCAGGCGCGACGCGCGGTCAAGGTCGTCAGGAAGCGGCCGTCGCCGACAGCCGGCGGGCATGTGCCCGGCCGCAGGTGCCGCCGTCCGCCCCGCGGCGGCCCGCCGTGACTCGCCGTGACGCCGTGACGCCGTGACGCGGCGGCGGCGGCGGCGGCGGCGGCCAGGTGCGCCCGCCGTGGGAACGCACCGGAACTGGCCGGAAGCGATCAGCTTCCCCCTGCACCGGCCGGAAATCGATCGAGGAACGCGCCCAATTCGGCGGCGGCGCAGCTGAGCGCGCCGCCGTGTTATGATCGGCGGCGAGATGATGTGCGGTGGCCGGCACCTGGGCGGCCGGCACCTGGGCGGCTGGGGAGCGCCCAGCTCGGCTGCGGGTAACGGCTGGGCGGCCGGCACCTGGGCGGCTGGGGAGCGCCCAGCTCGGCTGCGGGTAACGGCTGGGCGGCCGGCACCTGGGCGGCTGGGGAGCGCCCAGCTCGGCTGCCGGTAACGGCTGGGCGGCCGGCACCTGGGCGGCTGGGGAGCGCCCAGCTCGGCCGCGGGTAACGGCTGGGCGGCCGGCACCTGGGCGGCTGGGGAGCGCCCAGCTCGGCTGCGGGTAACGGCTGGGCGGCCGGCACCTGGGCGGCTGGGGAGCGCCCAGCTCGGCCGCGGGTAACGGCTGGGCGGCCGGGGGACACCCGGAGGGCGTCGCGCAGCGCCGACAAAGCCGCAGCCTGTCACCGCACCGCACAACGGGCGCACCGAACTCGCACCGATAATTATTCGACTTCAGAACATTTAGTGAAGAGAGTGGTAACGTAGCAAGGCTGCACGCCATCGAGCGCACCGACGTTGGATGGCGGATAATTGAGGATAATATTTGCACGTCATGAATGGCATCATGACGTGCCAGCATGGCATCATGACGTGCCAGCATGTGTGCTCCAATCGGAGAGGCGTGCAATGTTTTTTAAAGTTGTCACGGATGCTATGAGTAGCAGCGTGTAGCTCCGTTTATGTCAAATTTTGATCAAGAACTTACTTTCTTCAAACTTGAGGTTTGCCCGCCATTGCCAAGTGGTGGCGCTGTTTGTGAGATATCAGTTCACAATTTAATCGGAATATCTTACCACTGTTTCCCTACATTGCGCCATAGCATAAACAATAATGTACCAAATGTAATATTGTGTTGATATAGTGGCATTATGGTGGGTTCTTGCCCATGATCACATATATTTAGGTTCCATTTGATCGTCCATGGATTGTACCCCTCGCCCCTCTCCAATAATTTCGGAAATAAACGCCCCTGGTGCTGCGTTTACATCCACGCTGAAGTGGAAAAGAAAAAAATGAATACCAAATAGCCATTCAATTTAGTCACTTGATTATAATTCCGTACTCATATATTCGTCTTTGATATCCCTGGTTTTTCATCAATTCATCAAAAGTTAAAATAACAAGAGCAGGCAAGGTACCTGATGATGTATGCAGATCCATGGGGAACACACCATAGAAGAATAGTTTATGACTATGTTCCCCAACGAGGTGTTTCACCGTATTTTCACTACGTGTTGGCTTTCTTATGGTTGGAAGAAAAACACCCGACGAAAGTTGAAGAAAGCTTAGATATTTAATTTCTAATAGCCAGCAAGTCATAGTTGAACCTCGCAGTAACAATTCAGCTTTATTTCATTCGCTATGCAATCCAGTAGCTTTCTCAACTTGAAAATCGCCATAAGGAAAAAAAACGGGGATTTACTATAAGAAAGCTAGTTGGACTTGGGAGCGATTGACAGAGACGGTAGCAGTGAATGACAGGACACGCTTCCCGAAATTTATTCGTACAGCCACGCAAGGTAAGGCTGGATTTACTTTTGATTATTTGGGCTTAAGGGCGCGCCGACTACAAGGTCATTTAGCGCTGGATTTACTGTTCCAAGATGAATTATTCTGATGGTGAAAACGAGTAAGTACTACAATCGCCGAAACAAAGGCACAAAAATTATCACGCAGATTTGCCAGCGACGTCAGTTGCACCGACGTCAGTTGTCTTCCGAGGAGACATTCATGATTCGCATACGCAAAAGGTATGTTGATCAGAAATCAGCTCCGTCATGAAGGTACGATGCCACTCCCTCTGGCCCACTAGGTGTGACAGAAAGGAGTGCCCCGGCATCCTAAGCTAGCATCCTCCACCCTTGATTATGTAGGATGTTAGACTCACCAAGAATATGTTCCTTCCTGTCTTTGCTGACGAGTTTGAACCAATCATCAAAGTGATGTGGTGAAAAATAACACAAATGATATCCCCGAAGGATAGTGGTCCTTCGATGGCATCAGCGCGGAAATGTTACCTTCGCTGATTACCGCAAACACGCCAATTTGTATTCGGTCGTATTAATGCCAACGTCTGGTAGAAAACAAGGAATGCCTCAATGTCACGCATGTAGATACTTTTCTTCTGGACGATCGTGCGATATCTGGTGTATAATTTGACGTTCCTGAAATTGTGGGGTCTGCAGGGACCCATGTAGTGGAGGTAAAATACTACAGCGCAGCGTTTTGTGGCTCAAAATGTCGGTCATATGTGGCCAGAACTCCAATAACAACTCTGATGCAAATTACACCGCAGAGTGGGGAGTTGCGCCAATTTGTGAAGCATGTTGGTGGATGACTGAATGCAAGGCGGAAATATCTGAAGTCACGTTATTGGTGCACAGGTATGCTCTTTGATGTAGTGCGCAGTGCAGTCGCTGTCGCGAAGCAAATATCCCACCGTATTCGAGAGCAGCATGATTGCATTTCAGCTCAGACAAATCATGACCGCAAGTTGTCAGACCTCTTCAAACTGAATCTGCATTGGCATACTCCAATCCGATGAACATCGAAATTTCATCGTTAATCTAGCTAGTTTGAAGTTCTTTTTTTCAAGAGCGCACGTCGGTTTTAGTAATTTAGAGGATAAAAGAATCGCAACCAGAATTACCGAATGCATTAACACCAAGTTAGACCACTCGCTTTGTATCTACTTCATCATGCACTTTACAGCTGCGGACGAAAAGCTGGCGACAGTTCTAACTGTTTTCAAATCCGAATCGGAAACTGTTAACCGTGCTCCATCCGACAATAGAATCCATTCCAACTAAAGGCTCGTATGGATATATTCAATCCATACTTGGGTTACACGCGAACGAAAATGAAATATTTTCACTTCGCCCCCGTCCGATTAAATACTAATTGAACATTGTTGATAATTAGTTCAAACTAAATCATTTTATCCCAAAGAGCTCCGTTAAGTCAGATTCATATTGCCACGGATCCAAATATCACGCTGCGCTGGTTGATGCGGTTTTACGCTCTACTCTGCTCAACTGAGCCGTTTGACACATTCACCGTCCATTTGATCACTGACCGTCTGTTCCTGATCAGTGGCGGTGATTTACCCACGCCGCCCGGTACCGCCGCCCCAGTCATCGGATCCACGGCATACCCGATAATCGGGCACCAGCCACCTCGATTTGGTGGGTCGTGATTTTTTAACGCAACCTTCCTTGCACCTTGAAAGGCAGTGGTACTCGGAAATACGTTCATTCAGACGATATGTCTGCATTCGATTTTGTTGCGCTTGTTTTGCTCCGGTGGTTGCCATCTGCGGAAGACGGGGCTGTTCGATTAACGGGTAAGACTTTTCACACACGATCGGAATTTCTTACGCCGACTCGCGGCAGAAGTTTAAAATCTTCTGGGGCGCCGGCCGTTATCGCGCGAGGGCCGGACCTAACGCGCGCCCTTGAATCAGCTTCCATTTGATGAACCGCCACAGGAAGGCAACGCAGTGAATGGGATCCGCCACGCGTGCCGCGTCGTCGCGAAGAAAAGGCCGCCCGCGGTGTGTTGTGAATACGGGCCGACCGTTGGAATCAGAGAAGGAGAGTACCCCGGGACGTGGTCGCCAACGGTCTGCCACTTCCTCGGCTGCCGTGACTGTCGGAAAAAGCGTAATTCGTGGACGATATCAATGATGCGAGCCGTGCGGAAATACGGGAAGCGCTCAGTTTATAACAGTGACTCCCACTCACAGGGCGCGTGTTCTAAGCAAACGCTTGCGCACGTGTGTTCTCCAGGCCCAGGCGGTGGGCAACATTGGGTTGTTTCCGCATCGCGAGATGAATGTTGGGTCCTGAAGAAACACTTGAAAGTCGTTGGAAATATCGTACGTAAAATATGACTTCGAGATTAAAATGCACTGAGGTCCGGCAGAAGTACTGAGCCTGTGACGAGGGCGACAAAGTGGCACGCACGGGAATTCGTCCCACCATACCACCGTCTCGAAGATGCTGTTGAAAGTGCAGGGTGAAACTACTAAACCTTAATTTGTCACAATATCTTGCAAAAATGTCGCTGGCGGAAAGCGATGAGCCTTTCGGTCACGTTTGCATACCCGATTAGAACACCTTTGGACACCTGCCATTTGAAATCCCTGAGCCAATTAATTCACTTAATTAACATGGTGCAGTTGACAGTCCATCGAGTTGGGAACATCCGCCTGGCCAGAGGTCAAGTCGCCCACAACCCGACTATCTACTGCACGTCTGAAGTCCTCCAACTATTTTAACAAGTGCCGGGAGATCGTTGCAGGGCAACAGCCATGGTATCATTCACATTTCAGCATTGGTATTTTAATTACATGCATGCAATTTGAATTAAATGCAGGCCAGGCTGTTGATTCAGACTGTTGATGAATGCAGGGATGTGAGAGGAAAATGGATTACGTTTGAAGAACTGATCTCACGTGATTAGACAGACATAGAGCAGCTCAATTATGACACTGAAAATATGATGTTAAAATGTCATGATTTATAGCAGTTTTTTTTCGTTTCACACGAACAAATGGACATAAACTCAAGACGTCTGGCATTACTATGTTCATCAATTGATATCGATGGAAGTTGACTGGTCGTGCTTTAGGTGCTGTGATTGAAGGGCATCTGTGTTTCTAGGTATGTACATTGTTCATCTTGTAATAATACTTGTGATGACTCTGGTAAAATATCTCTGGAAATAGGTTGTTTCAGGTCATCCCAGCCAACCCAGAAGCTCCGCATTTTCATTGGTTGAACTTGTTTTACTTATATTGCCTAATTTTGCGTGTCCGCACTCTTCAAGTTTGAAGTATGGTGGACAATTTCGCGCCTAACCACATGCACAATTTCGCCTAGATTGACCAAATATAACTCGATAAAAGTGGGTGAGGATTGATTCCAGGACAAAGATGTGCACTGAAATATTTGTAAATAATTGTTCGACATTTGCAATGTTTGCAATATGCGAATGCAATATGTTCATGTCACATATACCGGTGTTCCGGAGTCACCGATCCGTCCGCTTCCCTTATCAACCAAAAATACACCAGATTAAATACAAATTGAAAGTTCCGCCTTCTAAAACCAGAAATTTTCGGCACTCTTCGTGCGCCGAAAGCGGTCTTCCTTCATGACGTTATTTTGTCAGACCCCTTGAAGAAAATTATGTTGTATCTCTATATTTAGGGGTTTATAGTTTTACTAGTACGTGCGCATGCATGCACTATCAATCGTAACACTGGTGTTTGCATGCTCAGGCAATTATGTGCGCAATGCCTGGCCTGACCTTCCATAATTTAATCAAACCTAATTTAATTAAAGTAGCAACGAACATTTCTGCGTAGCATTGTTTACGTATGAGTAAATTTGGCACCAAGGCATTTCCAATATCGGTAATTGTGTATGCAAACATTTGTTTACGAATGTTCGTGCACAATTATTTGTCACACGAGCATTTGTGCATGCGAACACTTGTATGCAAATATTTTTTGCCATTACAATTTGTCGCGCAATCGTTTGTGATGCGAGCATGTGCGATGCGAACATTTGTTCAGGTATCATCCTGATACTCGCGAACCATGCCGTGTAGCTTTCAACCATAATATGCATGCCAATGAGCATCAGAGGCAACATGTGTGGTGGTCTCTGTTTTTGTCTGGTGCAAACTACTGACTTAGGCTGCCTTAGATTAAACACAATTTACCTTTGCCAGCTGGAGAATGGTGTTATTAGGGATTCTCTGTGTGGATCGTTGTCCAGAAGTCATTGCTTTTAGCAAGATTGGTAGGCGGCGCTGCCATTTGTCACAAGCTCCCTCCTTTGCGTGCCGATGATATGCGCGGAGATTTACTGTCCGACAGAGGTTTAAATCTATTGTTTTCCATTAGCGTGATTCCACATCACCATTGCAGAAGGTATCTGGCTGGAAGGTGCCAGTCATAATGCGAACCGCGCCGTTTCGCCGATGAATTACTAACACCACTGCGTGGCCGAGGTCGACAGCGATAAATCACGAGCGGTCCTTGCGGTATGCGACGGTTACTTCGGGATTTCAAATCGCAGATTAAAATTGGGCTGTGTCAGGAAAATGCGAGGTAGTAACTGGTTCGACCTCGGTCTGGCAAGAACGCACGGTTCCCCGTTGTGTCTGGTTATCCGTGCTGAACGAGGAACAACCTCTCCAAGCATCCTTATTTGTTTTATTTTACATGATCAAGCATTCCACGGTATTGTTGATAGTGCACTGTTCCAGTGCATTTTTCCGCAAAAAGGCATACGTAGTGTATTCACAAAGAGTGAAACAAAGTAAGCAGCGCAGCCATAGAGGTGGAGGAATAAGGAGGCCATAGCTCTTTTTCTTTACGCTCTCAGTTCCAAGTCTTTGGATTATCCTAGGCTTTGGTGAGGGGAGGGGTAGGAAGTAGGGCCACAGACAATATTGAAGCAGGATTGTACACTAGCCATCTACAAAAAAAAATTCATCCACCACACAAAAAAGTATTCTTGTGGTAACGTTGAAACATCGACTCTATTACACTGTTGATGTCACCAGTTGTGCATGCAAGGGAGTTTCTTCAAGCTGCCAGATGTAGTGATAATCGCACGAGCTTGAGAGTGCGATTTTTTGGCTACAACTTGGCTAGAAGTGTGGCAAAAATTCCGACCCTTGTTCGAGTCCCACCCCTTCCAAAAAAAGAAAGAAAAAGAAAAGAAGAATAAAATGTTCCATTTGTCTGTGAACAAAAATGTTGAATTATTATGTGACCAGAGCCGTGATCAGGGCCGAGACACACCCACCAACAGCTTACCCTCCACCGACTGACTTCAACTGAGAGTTCTCTGAACCGAGTTCTCCATCAACTGAGAACTCCTCCCGGGGTGCTTGTATGCTGCTAGCGGAGAAGACGTGAATGGAGTTCAAACAGACGCCTAATGCCCAACGGTTTCATCTCCGGATCCATTGAGTCGATTTCTCGGCGGCGCGGCTGCCATTCACCGTGTCGCCCAAGATCCAACGGCTACACGGCCAGCTGGCGCGTGCCCCATTGTCAACCGTCGCCGGCACCTGTGCACGGCCGCCGACAGTTCAAACGTCTGGGGCGGCCGGCCTTTAAACGGCCGCCGGCCGTCTGCCCAGATGCGGCACGCGCCCGGCGCATTGTTCCAGGTGCGCGCGCGGCGGCGGCGGCGGCGGCGCGGCGACTTCCAGGTGCGCCGCCCTTTAAACGGCCCTGCTTGAATGGCGCCGGCACACCTGGAGACGCGCGCGGCCGAGATGCCCGTCGGCCGGCGGCGCACCTGGACGGCGGCGGCGCCATCTGCGCCCGTTAAAGAGCCGTATCTCACCGGTCATTAGCCGGCGGCGGCGGCTGTGGGTCCCGCGGAGCTGGCCAGCGCGGCGCCACCTGCCGGCCATGCCGAGACGCTGAGAGTGTGATGAGTCGTCGGAGCTGCGTGGTGACGGCGGCGGTCGGGTGTACGCGTGTACCGGTGGTGCGATGCGTGGTCGGCCAGTGTGCACGCTGCCTTCTCCAATAGCTGAACAGCGTGGGAAACAGCATCACATGTTTCCCATGCAGCTGCCGGCGACACGAGTGTCCCGTGCAATTGTTTCGGATCGATGGAGGAATTCGTGGATTCTACCACCTATCAGCCGGTCATTAAGTTCGTCGAAGAGCGGCGTTTCGTGAATTGCAACACCTGCGCACGGATGCCGACATTCAGTGTTGCTGACGGCCAACATCCTCGTCAGAAACGACAATCGAAAAGATAATTGAGCGCCGCCGTGCGATTATGTTCCTCTCGGAGCGTATATCCGGCGGTCGTCACGCGAGATGCAGCCCCATTCCCAGCCGCCCGGCCCGCCTGCGCCCGGCACGGTGACGCGGCCGTGCAGCTCCGACTTTTGACTGTGGACGCAGCATCGCCTCGGGCAATTGTTTCGGCGTACCCTGTTTGTTTGATCGATGTGTCGGCTGCGTCCCGGCCCGGCCTGCACCTGGAGATGACACGTCTGGGGTGCCTCCCCCCCCCCCCGCCGTCGCCGGCGGATATTGCCGATGATCAGCGCGGTGGCCGGCGATCAGGTGGCGACGATCAGCGCCAGCCGGCCGGACAGCGCCGCTATTTAGGGGGTGGGGGCGTCTGCGGGGGAGCACGCGGACGGGCCCGGCCGCCAGGAAGAGCCTGACCGGCCACGCTCGTTACGGTCGCACTAAATGAACCGGCCCTAATGGGCGGCCAACGAGCGTGGGAGGTGGGTCGGCGCCGCGCCGGCCGCCGCCGCATTCCGGCCGAGAATGTCGGCGCGGTCAGGTGGGCGGGTCGACCGCCACCTGGCCGTGTCATCTCGTCAGGAGATGCCCTCGGGCGTCGTGCAGCCCCTCGGCGATCGGCGCTGCCGCGGCCGGGTCCGGCGAGTCGGGAGGTGGGCAGCCGTCGGCGGAGGGTGGCGACGCCGAGACCAAGGCACTACCGCCAGCTGCTTCAGGCGTCTGCGCGGACCGCCCGTCGAGCGGTGTGGGCTTTAAACGAAGGCCGCCGAGGGGCGACGCAAGAATTTGAACTCCCTGAGATCGCCGGCAGGTGGTGGCGGCCGGGAGGGGTGGTGCGCTCTATGGTACCGCACACCTGCCAGATATTTAAAAGACGGCGGTGGCAAATCGAGACATCTGGAAGTACCCGCCTGTGGTATGCGCCGTCGCTCATGAAGTAAACAGTGTGGCAATAAAAAGGCAACGTGTTTTACCAGCAGGACGCATAATTCCACGTGAGACACTCGAGCACCTGGAGGAAGGGAGAAAACGAATGCCTTGACGTGGAAGACCATTGAGACATTTACACTTGCCTCAACATCACTAGCAGTGCACAGCTAGTAAGCATATGCAAGCGTGAATTGCAAGACACACTATTTTCTGGAAGCACATTGCAGGTGATCGGCGAGAAACTGTTCCTGACAAGGTGGCAAGCATATCGGACCGACCAGTGATTGCCGCCATACATGCTCACCAAAACCCTGGTGCCCTGGGATAGCGGTCACATTTGGTAGATGTTCTGGAAGGCTGGTCCGCTGCACGGACATACCGCATGGGAAAACGTGTCAACAATTGGTTTCCATCGCACTGGAAAATAATGATGGTGAGGCATCTATGAATGACACTGCCGAAATCTTGGAGCATCATGCCTGTCGAACCAATCCATTCTTTGAAGAACTATCTTTCTTTTTTAATGGGGAAAGCGCAGTATGCCTACAAAGCTAACATACAGGGACGTCGGCATGGGACGGCAAATAATAATTTGATCCACGCTTTGGTTATGACCCCAAATTTTGACGCGTGCTCAGGTGAGAGGTCAAGTTGGCTTCTTACCATGAGATGTGCCCCAAATAACCAAAGCGTCGCAACACACAGCATCACGTACATCACGATGCGTGTGTAGACTAGAATAGCAGATCGCTTGGTGGCAATTTGGGTTTCAGGTCGTTACAAGCTACAGCGCTCGACAGGGTCAAAGTCGGGTCATCGATCCTGAAAAGTACCATGTTAGGACAACTCATAGAGTACGGCCAGAAATTCTGTGTTTGAATTACATATATTGCTGTGTCTATAATGAATCGCAGTTAAACAATATATTTAGCCTAAAGTGATATCGTCTTATCCGGTCGTGGTCAAAAGTTAAACGTTATATTTTTATTAGCATTTCCTATATAATTGTTCCAGCGAAACAAACTGGAATGTATATGATAGAGCGCAATGACCTCTACTGAGTTCCAAAGTTGCAGATAAATATCCGATCAGGTCATGGAGAAATGACCAAGTATGTGCGCTGCGGCACATTCTCCGTAAGCCAGATAGATGTAAGTAAGAAATCATGCTTGCGGAGTGCACGACTTCGTACTAAATTTGTGCAGCATAATGATCGTAGATGATAGGCTACAGATTGCTACCGCTTTAGCTTCTTCAAGGTAACCAAGGCCAATCTAACGTCTAGGTTTCTTGGGTAGTCTTTGATGCTGAGTCTGAATTCGGCGCCCAGATAAGTTGTTCCGAGATCATCGACGTTAGTTGACTGTAGAAGTAGCTCAGTACTGCGTGGAAGTAGCATCTGTGGTTTTGTTCTTGTGGCAGCCGTGCCATTTCTATTGATCGCCGACATGCATCTTGGTGGTGACCGGATTTTGGAGCGCAGAACGGGATCACATGATCCAAGCGTGGGATCCAGGGACTTAACTGTTCTCGTTCGTGCCGTTCAGCAAGCGTGCAGAAGTTCGCCAGAGAGCAGAAGTAATCTTTGTCCGTCCTAATTATCCGCATAGCTCGGCTCGCTGCGAAGTGAATCCGGAGAACCGGAGACAACCGATCCACCACTACCGCTGTAGATCCCGGACGGACTGTTTACCATTAATTTGCAACAGCATTTGAGACGGAGATGTGTGCTGGCGGCCGGAAGCGGTACTCCTCGCTCGTGAGATGCAAACAGGCCGAGTGGTGCCTCCTATTTGGACATGTGATTTGCAATTGGCGCTCCCCCAGCAGAGCGCGCGCAGCCGCCCTATTTTCTGATTGAATTGTTGCAAGTTGCAGACGTTGTCCTAATGAAATAGCATGCACGGACTCGGGGGAGCCGCGGGGAGCTCGAGCAAACAATGGGGGAAGGATGCAGGCCCTGGCTATTAGTATTCATATAATGCAGGGAGGAAGTAGCTGCAAGCATGCAGGTCGCCGACTTGACAACGGGTCTGGGCTCCCTGACAACGGGTCTGGGCTCACTGACAACGGATCTGGGCTCACGGACAACGGATCTGGGCTGTCTGGGCTCACCGACAACGTGTCTGGGTTCTGGGCTCACTGACAACGGTCTGGGCTCACTGACAACGGGTCTGGGCTGACAACGGGTCTGGGCTCACTGACAACGGGTCTGGGCTCACTGACAACGTGTCTGGGCTCACTGACAACTGGTCTGGGCTCACTGACAACGGGTCTGGGCTCACCGACAACGGGTCTGGGCTCACTGACAACGGGTCTGGGCTCACTGACAACGGGTCTGGGCTCACTGATAACGGGTCTGGGCTCAACGACAACGGGTCTGGGCTCACCGACAACGGGTCTGGGCTCACTGACAACGGGTCTGGGCTCACTGACAACGGGTCTGGACTCACTGACAACTGGTCTGGGCCGGTAGCCGGCAGCGGATACGACGCGCGTCGTATCTGCCAGTGTTGCACTGAAGTGACACTTCTTCGGCCAACGCAGCATTTCATTGGGACAGTCTCTGACAGATGTGTGGTAGGCTGCCTAATGATACGGACCCGGTGCTGAATTATGCTAAACACGGTTACTACAAATACGGTTGTGCTTGCGAGGGAAAGCAGAAATTGTGACAATTTTGTTTATTCATCAGAGAACAGAGGAACTTGCAGTCTTGACAGAGGAACTTGCAGTCTCATGAATTGAATTATGAAGGGAGCCCGAAACATCAAGTATACAGAAATACGAATAGAGTGTTTTTGTTTTACTTATGCATGATTGTTCACTAAGATATCTTGGAGTGAGTAACACCCAGCGATTATCCAAAACAAATCCGAAGACAAAACCGATCTTTTCAAACGTAATAGATTCCTCACATGATGAGGTCATACGAAAAAAGCTACGGTAAACTAATAAGGCGAAATGTCCTCTTGGTCCTATGTCGCGGTTATTTGTTGCTATCCGTAATCAAAACCTTGCAATAGGAGCATGAATGGTACTAGAATGCGCAAAGTCGTAAAGTATGATTATGAGTGTGTTGATGTGAGATCTCTTGATAATTGAAAACAGCTACGCTTCTAGATTAGGCGGAATATTTGTTCAAAAGGTAGGATGAAGACAAATGAAACTGGAGACAAATACTAAAGGATAGACTTCGACTAATACGAAACCTTGAAGTGCAACCCTCTAGGCTCAGTAAAAAAGAGCTCACAGAGAATATCAGGTTATTCCACCTTCCAATGTAATTCATAAAGTTGTGTTCAAGCCTGAATCAGGATATTATAATTAAAGACATCATCAGTAAATCATAATCACACATTTAAAGGCCAGCACCACTGAATGTGCTAGAGGCGATTTTTCAGTTTTCCTGGAGAGCGCATTGTGTAATACTCGTTCACAAGGTACCTTCAAATGTACGTGTGCAAGTATCCACCAACTCATCATGTGCAACATATCTGCCGAGGTTCGTTTTCGTTGAAGGGCCACCAGACCACAGAAGGCAAGCTGCAGTGCAGCATAAAACGTTTTCTTCAATGAAATTAGACAATTGTGAGCGGGAGCATGTCACTGTTGATCCTTCATATGCTCATATACGAATTCATATATTCGTTTCTTTAAAAAAAAAATATATCGAAGCTCAACCCAAGGAATTGTACGATTGTATCTCATGAGCATTGCACTGGTGAATGCGTTGAGCCCACCAATGCTTGACTTTTTTCCGGACGCTCTGACCAATGGCCAGGTCTGGAAGGTTGCTGGTCGACAGAACAATGACACATTGGATATCCATGTAGCTTGTCATGTGGCCCGCACCCACCAGCATTAACGCTCTTCCGCGATGCTTTAAGGCTCCTTAATGCCCATTAAGGTTGCGTTCCTTGGCATCCCAAACGACACTTGCGTCGTTTCGGATGCCAAGGAATGCAACCCCCTTAGAAATGTAGTGCTGGCGAAATACTCTAAAATAGGTGATAATTAAGGATATTTTAGCGCCAGGTGACTAACCGCTCCACTAGCTTTCAAGCTAACGAAATACATTGTAATCGTTGCTTGCACCGCAGCTTGGTGACCATGGTCGGGTCATTGACGACTGCAAATGCTGTAACAGGACCGGGTGTAGCCGGGTGTAGCCGAGCCGGGTGTAGCCGGGTCGGGTGTAGCCGGGTGTAGCCGGGTGTAGCCGGGCCGGGTGTAGCCGGGTCGGGTGTAGCCGGGTGTAGCCGGGTCGGGTGTAGCCGGGTCGGGTGTAGTCGGGTGTAGCCGGGTGTAGCCGGGTCGGGTGTACCCGGATGTAGCCGGGCCGCTAACTGCATCCACTTCTTCCGCTTCCTTTTGTCATAGCTTGTGCATGTGCTCTGCCGATAAAAGTATCTAGCTGGGTTGGAATAATCTCCTGAGCCCAGGCATTTAGCGGCCAAAGCTGCCACTGTCACCTGGTGTCTGATGACCGGAACCGATGCTTCCCCCGCCACTCTGCGTCAGCCACGCTCGCTAAACACGGCAGGAAGTGTGTGAACGGTTATTTAATAGGGGCTGGTATTTTATCTCTTGTTTTCAACATAAGCAAGAAGCATTCGGAGTATGTCGCTTCTTCGGCCGCAAGATATAAATACGGTGCATAGTGTGGCACCAGGGTACTACAAGTCCGATGTACTTTGATCAATCAACATGCAATTCCCATGGCCGTGCTGCCTCAAATAATCGCATGGCAAGTATAAGCAAAAACACGATGTTAATGCATTTCATTTCCAAATCACATTTTCTTCTGAGAGCTAACCCCGTCGCTGCTCTTTGCCAGCGACCAATCTGCATGAGAAATTTGTGACGCTAAGTGACTGAAGAAGTGAACGCGTTCCAAAGCCAATGACCGACCCGAAAAAATTTCTTTCATCCGCAAATTGATGCGAAGTCCTTGGAAAGGGGAAGTCATTGAAAGCAGTCGTTGGAAGTATCACATGTTACGGGAATCCTATACTTGTGTATCTAGCCGCCCATTGTCCAAGGATGGAGGTCTTTTCAGAAACATTGCAAATGCCTGAGATTGGAGAGAACAACTCCACCTGCGTCAGCGTCAAGACTGTATCGACATCGATAGCTCTGAGCGGGAGAGTTCCGAGCATGAGATTCCACCCGGGCCGACGAGTCCTCGCCGCGCCGGGCCGCCGCGCCTGCCGGGGATTAGTCGCAATGACGGCACTTCCACCTGGGCCGCCGGCCGATCGCAGCGGGCGGAGCGTCATCGACGTTATGGCCGGCGGCGGCAGCCACTTGGCCGACGGCGGCAGCCCGGCGGGACTGCGCCTAATGATATTCCAGCCACGTCTCGGCTATCGGCCGCGCCGGCTACGCCACGTTTTAACTAATTAGTATCTCTGTTAAGCGATGTTAATCTGTTGCTGGCGAGCGCGGTAATATCCCGGGGCGCAATTAGCCGCGGCAGACTGCGCAGCCGGTCGGGTTCGACGGCGGCGACGTCACGCGCAGAGATGCGGCCGCCGCCGGCAGCGCTTCCCGCCGGCCGCCGGCAGCGTCTCCCACCGGCCGCCGGCAGCGTCTCCCACCGGCCGCCGGCAGCGTCTCCCACCGACCGCCGGCAGCGTCTCCCACCGGCCGCCGGCAGCGTCTCCCACCGGCCGCCGGCAGCGTCTCCACCGGCCGCCGGCAGCTCTCCACCGGCCGCCGGCAGCGTCTCCCCGGCCGCGGTCCCACCGGCCGCCGGCAGCGTCCCCACCGACCGCCGGCAGCGTCTCCACGGCCGCCGGCATCTCCCACGGCCGCCGGAGCGTTCCCACCGGCCGCCGGCAGCGTCTCCCACCGCCGCCGGCAGTCCGGCCGCCGTAGCGTCTCCCACCGGCCGCCGGCAGGTCCCACCGGCCGCCGGCAGCGTCTCCCACCGGCCGCCGGCAGCGTCTCCCACCGGCCGCCGGCAGCGTCTCCCACCGGCCGCCGGCAGCGTCTCCCACCGGCCGCCGGCAGCGTCTCCCACCGGCCGCCGGCAGCGTCTCCCACCGGCCGCCGGCAGCGTCTCCCACCGGCCGCCGGCAGCGTCTCCCACCGGCCGCCGGCAGCGTCTCCCACCGACCGCCGGCAGCGTCTCCCACCGGCTCCCACCGCCCCTCGCGGGCTCAGCTGACGAGGTCGTAGCTCGTCAGGGGGGTCTACTTGAATGCGAGGGACAATGTTGCATCTCCGATCTGCCGTATGGGCCCGCAGCAGGTGCAGGGCGTGGGATGTGGGAGGCCAGCCTATCTCGTGCGCCAATAGGCGTGTGGGATGCCGAAACAGTCGCGCCAGCGCGAGCGGCGCGGAAAGTTCTGGAACCGTGTGGCAGCACGGAATGCCTTCGGAAGACTGAAACTGGCCGGCTAATCAGTGTTTCGATGGTCGGCGGGCGGGATGGCTCCGGCGAGCACATCGCGTCAGTGACGAGGAAACTCGCTCCAACGGCGCAAACTTCGCCGACTGAACAAGATGCTTTGCATTTTTGCGTCATTACCAGTGTGCCTTGAAGGTATTATTAGAGCGTGCCCGGGGCCGTGAGCACTGGCTTAATCCGCGCTGATGTCCTCCGCCGAGTCAATTACCGACGCAATAAGCCGCGCTGGCAAATGAAGGCCCCTTCAGGTGGAAGACCGTGCAAAACAAGAAGCGCTAATTATTCGCCGCTCCCGGTGTCTCCGCCGGTGGCGAGTCGGCCGGCGCCGGCCGCCGGCGGCCCACCCGTGTCATTTCCGCCGGCAGCCGCCGACAAGCCCTCCGCCAGATATAAGAATATATGGCACTCCCAGGCCCGAGTAAACATCAAAGGGTGTGGCTCTCATTTCTGCGAATGCTAATGGAAAGGCGGCTCGGCGGCGGCCGGCGGCGTCCCAGACAGCAGAGCCGCCGGCCGGCCGACGACGACGCCGACCTGCTGGCGCTGATGCCGGCTGACGGTGCCGGCGGCGGTGCTGGACTTGACTGCGCCGGCCGCGATCGCCCGCGAATCACAGCCGGTGCCGATCTGCCGCGATGCCAGCCAGTGCCGCGAATCACAGCCGGTGCCGAAACGGCCGCCGTGACCTGCTCTGGCCGCCGCCACGCCTCACCCACGGGGAGTAGCTGGGTTTGCCTCCGGGCCGCGGCGGGAGGGAGCGTCTGCAACCCTGGCATCAGCTGGGGACAGCCCGTGATGCTTCATGTATATGGCTAACAGTTTGATTTAAGCCTGCTCCCGTTAAAAATTGTCTGCGGGGCGATTACCATATATGTGGGTTGTCCTACATCCGCAGAAGTAATGAACCCTACATTATGTTGTAGGTACTTACAGTGTATAGCACGAATGCTAGCTTCCTGTAAGTGCTTTCCGTGCATTGGATATGCATATGAACATATGCGAAAAAACGAACACACTTCTTGTGTATGAATAATTCGCTAAATTAAGATATATTCTTTGAACTTTATGACTTTCTCTGTTTAGTACATACCAAATGTGCCCATTACATGGTGCCATGTGAAACGCTGACATTTGTCATGTCTAGAACCGGCATGAGAGCGCCTGCGCGTTCCTTTGAAGAACATTTACTTCGAATGCTTACAATCCTTTTTCAGGGGAGAGGCTTGGTGGTGGTATTCACCGCGCCGTGGCCTGGGCGGGGTGTGCCACCTACGTAGCATTTGTATTCATGTGCTGCCATGAGAGGGCAGTTGCTATCGGTCTGCAGATTCTCGATCGATAATTATATGGTGTTCGACCCTGTGCCGAAGGCACTGGGCTCCATAGCACACCTCTTGTCCTTCATAGCCTGCCTCTTGTCCTTCATAGCCTGCCTCTTGTCCTCCATAGCCTGCCGCTTATCCTCCGTGGCCTGCCTCTTGTCCTCAATAGCATGCCTCTGGTCCTTCATAGCCTGCCTCTGGTCCTCCATAGCCTGCCTCTTGTCCTCCATAGCCTGCCGCTTGTCCTCCATGGCCTGCCTCTGGTCCTCCATAGCCTGCCTCTTGTCCTCGCTCCTCCAGTCTTGCACTTGTTCATCAACGAAAACAAGTTCCTACAAGTGACTGAACTCGCCTCAACCGTCGCGCTCTCAAGCCCTGAGTTGTTTTCAAAGCTCCAAGTGGTGGTGCGTGCCCAGTGCATGGCTAGTTTTGTCCATGCAACGTTTCAGGTCGTGCTTTTCACTCAGGATTCAATTCAAAGACATGGGAATAGCCATAGAGACGGAGGGGTAAGGCAGATGATTAACTGCCTCCTCAAATTTAAAATTGGATTGCGATGCCTCATCCAGTTTGAAACATGTAGAAGTGCATATTTATAATATGCTCTATGCAGGTTGTGTTTCAGTTGACAGCCTTCCAAAAAATGTCAAGATTGTATTGCCGTTATACACTGGCCTGGAGATGTTACCTCAGTTCCTTGAATATCTTGAAATTACCAAGGCGCGAAAATATATGGCACGTATTTTTTCAGAAATCATATTTAGCCCCTGATATCGAATGAGCATGGAGCAGAAGCAGAATAAGAGTCGTCCACTTTGGTGAAATATTCTATAATTCAATGGTGTGTCCCATTGGGTACATCTAAAGATCAGTTTGTCACTTCCTATGTCTGCTTTCAAATTCAAGGTGAATAGCTGAACTCCAACAAAACTAGAAGCGAGTGCGGCACTGCTGCCATGCTGTGGTGATGGCAGCCCTCGAGTTAGCAGGTGTGTGATTTTTGTTCGATGACAGGAACCCTGCAAAACAGCCGGAGTTATTTCCATACAAGTCAGTCAAAGTGAACTAACTTCTCCAGAGTTGGCAAGTTCAGCACCTCTGGTCCATATTTATCCTAGTACTATTGACGCGCAGCGCGACTTACATTACAAGACTCCCCAAATCTACACAACACTGAAAATCCTGTGCCGGTAGCCATCTTACTTTTTTCAAATGAGAAATTGGAGCCCGATTATTCTCTAGACTAATTCCCTATTCTCTAGACTGTGCCTTTCAAGCGGACTCCATTCGCCCCTCCCCTCCCCTCCCATTGTACGCAGGATGCTTTCAATGTTGATGCATACACGTAAACAATGATACGTGGGCAGCGTAGGCGTACTTATGTAAAAGTCGGTATACACAAATGTACACATGACAATGTGTGTACATTTGTGTACAATGTACATATATATCACAATGTACACATGGCAAGCATACGTAAGCGCAGATGTTCGCATTCGCGACTACGTGTACCTATGACAGCTGTTACGTAAACAAAGATAGACACATCAGCAAGCGTACGCCTGCGGAACTATATGGCTGTGTGTGTGACAAGCGTACGCCTGTGGAACTGTATGGCTGTGTTCAAGGTACGCCTGTGGAACTGTTGGCTTTGTACAAATGTACGCCTGTGGAACTGTATGGCTGTATGTGTAACAAATGTTGGACGCTTGGTTGTCTATGGCTGTATTGTAACAATGTACGCCTGTGGAACTGTATGGCTGTATGTGTAACAAATGTACGCCTGTGGAACTGTATGGCTGTATGTGTAACAAATGTACGCCTGTGGAACTGTATGGCTGTATGTGTAACAAATGTACGCCTGTGGAACTGTATGGCTGCATGTGTAACAAATGTACGCAAACCTAGATGTTAACAGGCGGACACACGCATTTGCATTCCATTTTATCTGTGTTTGCGTACAAATGCGCCGGCGTTCACTCGCCAAGCGTACACTTATACAAACGTACGCTTGCTTACATCAATAAACTCCAGTATACACATGTCAAAGGTGCCTTTGATTCCACACACATCTGTTTCAAAATCCTACCCATACCTTATCCTGCATATCAATTTGCAATACATATTTTCACATAGGTACATTTCCTACATGTATTCTTTTGTCATTTCGTTTGCTTACATACAGCTTCTTATGTACATCTACTATGCATACATCGTCGGACGTCCATGTAACTAAGCCTACGCCAATTTGTGATGTATAATTTATGTACGTGAATTCCCACTTACACTTCTATTGCGCACATTTAGTCATCACAATTTGTATTTGGGCATCCCTACGCATATTTGCTGCCATGTATTTGTTCTCGTCAAATGCCTCACGCACTACTGCTTGCATATATCCAGACACGCCTTGATGTGCTGCTTTTGCATAATTTAGCACTCATAGATACACTTTCATATACGCATGCTTCCCCTCATGCGCTTCCGACAATTTACCCCACATACATTTATCCTTTCGCACATCCGCCCCAACATTGTGTTAGTGGGCTACAAGAATCGATTTTGCCGAGACTCTACCCAGGGGATTGCCTGTTATTACGTGTCAGATGACCTGACTGTAGCTGAGACCTACCAGATATATACTTCCCTGCTACCAGATGATGCTGAAAATATTTTACATATGAGAAGCAAATACCAAGAAGTCCTAGTTCCGGTGATACTATGCAAAATAAGTAGGCAGGGGGAAGTGCATTACTTCAGCGCAGTGGCGAGGGTCACAAGCATGGGATAAAAGCAATCCACACGGTGCTACTTTTTCTGGTGACTCGCTTCAACTACTGCCGAGACACATTCTCCATTCCCACTGACTCCTAGATTGTAGACGGTCATCTCAGATACGCCCACCGCCACCTTCTGCCACTTCATTCCACATCCACGTTCACGTGGAGTCTTTGCCCACCCAATAGTTTTCATAAAACGACAGCCCTGCCGCCCACCAGCAAACGCAAGCCTCCCCCTTTCAAATTGTTTTATAAACACTCTGCACGTGCCTCCACGTGCCCACTGCACACGCGCGCAGTGCACAAAAATGCGCAAAGTGCAGCCTGCCCGTAACGGTCGCGCCGCACTGGGACCGACTCTGCGGCGGCGGCGCGCGACCTCGGCAGCGGGCTCGTGTTGCGCGCGACATCTCCAGTTGCGCCGCCGCCGCCGGCCGGCACATTCCTGCCGGCGGCCGGCCGGCTCCGATCGCGCCACAAGTGTGTCGCCGCCGCCGCCACACGCCCCCAGCTCGGTGTCACATCTTGGGACGCGCGCGGCGCGCGCTGTTGTCGCCGGCGGCCGCGCGCCGGCCCGTATTTGGTAATTGGAGACGCGCGCGGCGGCCGACCGGCCCGCCGCCCGGTTTAATTAGCCAGAGAGCCGGCAAGAAGTGTGACTGATGTCGGGCGTCCTTGCGATTTCCTTGGGCCGGCGCCGAGCAGCGCTGTGACACACGCAAGACGGCGGCGTCATCACTAATGCAGAGGTGTCGGCGGCGGCCCGGGTCGCGCTCGACGCCGGCCAAGACCGGACGGTTCAGGGCCGCCGCTCACGTCACCCTCAACAGGGTCCCGCAACAATGCCGGCGGGGCGAAGCAAGCATAAAGCAAACATAATCTCGCCGAACAAAGCCAAGTGGCAGATAAGGAATCCAGGCGCGCGATGGCCGCTCCTGAGCCTCCGTTTTACTGGTGCTGTCTTTGTTTCCCGCTTTTATGCATTCATAAAACGGCGTCGAAAAATGCCACTGTGATCGACCCACTGACGAGGAGGCCCCAGTGTTGTCTTTACGAGTCGACTCCGCAGAGCCCAGCGGTGTGACTCCATACCCCCCCCCCCTGCCCTCCCCTCGGCGGCAGGACCAGGTGATTGGATCCGACAGGAAAGAGCGGAACGGGCTGTGGCGAGCTGCGGCCGGGCTCGCGTGAGTTGACCGGCTCATCAGAATCAGTTAGTGTCTCAATTATTTAAAGGTGCCGTCGGCCGAAAAGAAGGACACCCAATTTAAACTTGTCGTCGCCTGGCTTGCCGGCGGCGGATTGTCAAGACAGCTAATGTCTGTCATCAGCCGGCGATCGATGGCGGCCGACGCCGGTGCTAATAGGGTTTGGCTGCGCGTGTGCACCATCCCGGGCGCCAGCGCAACAGGGGAGGTGGAAATTGTCGGTCTGGCCGGATCCGCGCTGGCGGCCCGACATCAAAACAGGCATTACGGAACACTGTGGAGAGTGCCTGCACACCGGACCACCAGAGGCAGGCGTGCCGACTACTGCCTTCGACGGACCGCCCACAACCGACGGACATGCCGTTTGCCACCTGGCATTACAGCTGGAGCACGGGACGATGCAGGATGTCGGCTCGGAGAACGCTGTGGCGTGCTGCATGGCTACTGAGGCATGCATCCATCACGATTCAATCCGAGAGCCCATGTCGCTTTTTGGACTTGTTGGCTGCGACCTGCTCGCTTTCTTTTTCGGTCGAATTAAAATGTAGAATTTTGCGGTTTGCAATCCATTTTTAGTGGTACACGATCTTAATATTCTTGGTCAACAAGTCACCTTATCCGGGTAGTATAAAAGTCAATATTTCACGGAAAGGTGGCGCATTGATGAGAATTCAAACGATTGTAGGGCGACTATATGGATCCGGGCTAACGCTGAGGAAGGTTTCTCGCTTAAACAACAGACCTACGAACTGTTTATGGAGCATCACTTCTTAAAATTCCAAGTGGACTCCAGTTCGGAATAACGGCAGCAAGAATGAAGCTAAATGTTTGAGTTTATAGCGTGATTCGTGGTGTGTCGCAGCGAAGTGGTGAGTTTATGAGAAAGGTCACGGACGCTCCAAGTTATCTTCTTCTTCCAATGAAGGAAGATTACTGAGTCCTCGAGTCTGATGATGCATACACCAACCGATGCATTACATTTGGAGCAATGTCAATGGGCGAATGCAAAAACAAACGTTAATTACATTAAAATTATCGACGCTGGGTAGCCATAGGCATATGGGGTAACATCGAAGACAGCATTTTATAGGGATGTCTACATTTCAATAATTATAGTCTTTCATATGTCAATGCCCATTTATGTTCAAATCGGTCAGCTTGGGGAGGATCATATTGGCCCTCTTCGGCGCTCTGCACCCTCATTAAATACATGGTTCTGATAGAATGCTAATGCGAAAGTATCTTCCGTTCTGCTGTAGAAATGCATGTCACAATCGAAAACTCTCATTTGAATATCTCCTTCCGACATACAAATATCAGACATAATAAGCGTAAATGACATTTCTGAGTGGTATGCATGAAAGCTACGAGTGTGACGATGGGGGATTTATTCCTGGTGGCCATGACATCGCCATAGGGCATTTTTTTTTGGGGGGGAGAGCGTTTTAGGTCGACTTTGTTCCATGCAACTCCGCAGGCGTAACGTTGAATCCCACTACGTCTGGAGGACGCGTGCCCCGCCCCACCGTGGCGATGCCCGCTCATGGTCACACAATAAGGCTGCAACGAATTGTTGGTGCATTAGGGTACGACCTAACTCTGAATCGGGCAGAGATTCACCCTCGACCATGAACATGACACACGTGGGTGTGGGGGACGGATTTCCCCCCCCCCCCATTCCAGGGCAAGATATTTCTGGAGACTTTCCAGCGCGCGTGCCAGCACGCGGCCGACAATTCGTCCAGCAGTTTGTGGGAGCGGCGGCGTGCAGCGACTGGTGCGGGCACGTGCCGCGGCTGGGAGCTGCAGCGGTACGGCAGCGGTACCGCCGCGGGCTGCCCCGGCCGTGGCGGGCCCGCCGTGCGGTGGGTGGCGCACCGGCCGGTGGTGAGCCGCTGCGGACTGCCCCGGCCGTGGCGGGCCCGCCGTGCGGTGGGTGGTCCGGCCGGTGGTGAGCCGCCGCGGGCTGCCCCGGCCGTGGCGGGCCCACCGTGCGGTGGGTGGTGAGCCGCCGCGGTACTGCCCCGGCCGTGGCGGGCCCACCGTGCGGTGGGTGGTGAGCCGCTGCGGTACTGCCCCGGCCGTGGCGGGCCCGCCGTGCGGTGGGTGGTGAGCCGCCGCGGGCTGCCCCGGCCGTGGCGGGCCCGCCGTGCGGTGGGTGGTGCACCGGCCGGTGGTGAGCCGCTGCGGACTGCCCCGGCCGTGGCGGGCCCGCCGTGCGGTGGGTGGTGAGCCGCCGCGGGCTGCCCCAGCCGTGGCGGGCCCGCCGTGCGCTGGGTGGTGCGCCGTGGTGGGCCCACCGTGCGGTGGGTGGCACATCAGCCGTCGCCCTCCATTCTGCTGTCGGCCGGCGGCGACACGAGAGCCGAGATTGAGCGGCCCATTGATCGGCCGGCCGGCGGGACAGGACAGGGCGTGGTCGGACGACTGTCTTGGCCTATGAGCAGGCCGTGCATCAGCGTGTCAGTGGCGGCCGACAGGCCAAACTCGCCCGCTCCACGCCCGCCATGAATGCTTTACGCGCCGGGCCGCGCTGATTACCTGCCGCGGCGGCTGTGCGGTGCGGCCAAGAGCGGTCCCGGGTGTGGGACCGGGCCCACCAGGACTGGTGCCGCCCCGGGAGTGGGACCGGGCCCACCAGGACTGGTGCCGCCCCGGGTGTGGGACCGGGCCCACCAGGACTGGTGCCGCCCCGGGTGTGGGACCGGGCCCACCAGGACTGGTGCCGCCCCGGGTGTGGGACCGGGCCCACCGGGACTGGTGCCGCCCCGGGAGTGGGACCGGGCCCACCAGGACTGGTGCCGCCCCGGGAGTGGGGCCGGGCCCACCAGGACTGGTGCCGCCCCGGGAGTGGTGCTGGGGCTGCGGGAGTGGAAGTGGGCCCACCAGGGCTGGTGCCGCTCCAGGTGTGGTGCTGGCTCGCCAGGCTCAGTCGAGCTGACGCTGACGTTGACGAGGTTTATTCCAATAGGGAAGGTGTTCGCCTTAGCCCACCTAGTACCCATATAATATCTTAAATGCATGGAGGCTATGAAAGGAGGCAAACATGTAACATGATTTTTGCCGGAATTCAAATTTTAGAACGTCAAATTTCATTAATACAAATTTGACATGAATTCAAAGGCGTTGTTTTCTGCAATATGATATTTCTTCGTCTTAAAAAGGTGCAACGCATGCCTTTCCCTCGCCACCTTACCATTCAGAATTGGTGTCTCTTTTTACCCGGATATTTGGATATCTGCGGACACCATTACTCTCTTCTCTCAGTGGCCTCATCGTTTAAACACACTTCTTCTCCCCACACCAGCACCCCCACCCGCACAGTGACTCGGCCGCGCCCAGAGGTGACGTGGCTCCCCTGCCTCAATCACATGTCTCATATCCCTTAACCGCCCATCACCTCGTCATCCGGAGCCAGCGCACCTCGCTCCCCTGCACCTCGCCCCCCCCGGAGGCGCCATCTCTGCCAATTTCCCCGCCACCTGGCCATCCACAGGCGCCGTTATCGCCCCCGTCCCCTGCGCTGTCGCCATTAAATACTGCTGTACCCGAACCCTGCTCTTGTGCACCTTACTGCCGCCAAAACCGGCCTGTTGCGCGTCGAACGAGGTAGACACCGAATCCGCACCCCGCTCTCGTGCACTTTCCTGCCGCCGAAACCGGGCCGGTGCGTGTCGAACGGGGCAGAAGCCGGACCCGAATGACACGCGGAAACTTCCGCTCACTTCCTCTGCGTTTCCGGCGCGGACAATGCCGGAGATCGGCGTGCGGCGCGCGGGTAATGGGAGAGACGGGGCGGCGCCTGACACGGTTCGCAGCGTCGCTCGTCGACAGAGGTCACACAGGTCACGCCCCGGCCGCCGCGCCCCGCCGCCGGCCAAGTGGTGGCTGCGGTGGCGGGGGGGGGGGCGGGGTGACTTTTCAGTCGCTGTGCTCCCGGCTGGGGAGCGCGCTGTTTGCGCAGTCGGGGGAAGCCGCAGTGCAGTGGAGGGCAGTCAGTGTTCGGCCAGAGGTTGAAACTATCAGCTGTGAAGCCGAGTTTCACGTTATGTGCATACATGCAGCGCCGAGCATGTATGCACAGGAGGAAGGTCCTGTGCAGACTAGGTGCGTGGCAGGAGAAGTCACCACAGCAAGTTGGTCAGTCGCTTTCTCAATTGGAGCCCTTATGTCATTCAGATTCAGCTAGGTCGTAATTCTGAACGAACCTAGCGAATGTATCCTGGTGAACATCAGACAGAAATGTTCGCGTGAATATTCAACCTGACCGTGACGTGTGTGAAACGTCAATGTTTTGCTGCAGCCTTCCGAGCCCTCCTTTCTTCGCTCAAAGCTAGATCTGATCTTCAAATCTTGTT
This sequence comes from Imbricaverruca yamaguchii, assembly GCA_034440575.1. Classification (NCBI taxonomy): domain Eukaryota; kingdom Metazoa; phylum Arthropoda; class Thecostraca; family Neoverrucidae; genus Imbricaverruca; species Imbricaverruca yamaguchii. The sequence goes on from JAOTOL010001478.1 coordinate 493,036, forward strand.
CTTCTACACCTTTCGCGGTAACAATTCCTCCGACGTACCCACAAACTGTGTTAGTGTGTTAGTGTTAGTTAGAGTTAGTTTTGTGGCAGCGCTCCACGCCCCGAATATCAGGTCCAGGCTGTGAGTCCCTCGCCAAACCGGCCACGGGCCAGCTTAGTTTGCTCAGTCGGCCGTGAGGTTGGATCGCCGACCGGGAGTTTCGTCTTCGAACCCAAGGAGCGGTAAATGTTTTATCGTCGCTTTATTGATTTAACTTGGTGAGTGTATCACACCTGAGGCCACATTGGCTCTCAATGCACACCTGAAAGCGCGCGGCCATGGAAACGCCAAGGCAACGCTCACATCTAAGTTGGCTACAGCGGGTTCCATCAGTTAGCTACAGTGTGGTACCGTCAGTTGGCTATAGAGAGGCTGACGTCAGTTTGTTCCAGTATCCATTTTTCCAGTCCGCCCCAATATGCTGGTGCCCCCAGTCAGCCCCCAGTCGCAGTGACGGTCCCGTCAGCCCCCAGCCCCAGTGACGGTGACGTCAGGGTGCGGCCGCTGCCGCCGACCGGTGTCGCGTGGCGACAGTCCAGAGACGGCGCGTCAGCAGAGCGACGTGTCACATTACCGTAATAGGCGTCGGTGGCGAGAGCCAACGGGCCGCACGCACCGCCCGGCAGACAGAGCAGACTGAGCACCGGGACCGGCAGCGCTCTGCCGGCCAGATTTGTGCTCAGACTTCGCAGCTCCTGCATCCCCGTCATCCCCGGCATCCCCGTCATCCCCGTCATCCCCGTCTGGCCATCGTGCTGTTGGTTGGTTGGTTATTGGTTTACGACACATCGACCGTTGAGCCGTGTAGCGTCGCCAATCTCTCACGCCGATTGGTCGCGGGCGAAGAGTAGCGACAGGTGAGACTCGAACCCACAACCTTTCGATTGTGAGACGAACAACCTACCGCTAGGCCACTCGTCCCCGCAATCTTGCTGTGCCAGCCTCTCATCTCGGGTGGGTTGTCCGCCACGTAGCGTGGCGTTTGTCTCGCGGTGAACGCATCGGACGTGATCTGCGATCTCGTCGTCCGGCGGACGTCGTGATATCTCGTCCGGCGGACGTCGTGATATCTCGTCCGGCGGACGTTGTGATATCTTGTCCGGCGGACGTCGCGATATGTTGTCCAGCGGACGTCGTGAGATCTTGTTCGGCGGACGTCGTGATATCTCGTCCGGCGGACGTTGTGATATATTGTCCGGCGGACGTCGTGATATCTTGTCCGGCGGACGTCGTGAGATCTCGTCCGGCGGACGTCGTGAGATCTTGTCCGGCGGACGTCGCGATATCTTGTCCGGCGGACGTTGTGATATCTTGTCCGGCGGACGTCGCGATATGCTGTCCACCGGATGTCGTGAGATCTCGTCCGGCGGACGTTTGGAGACGCAGTCGGTGCAGGTCCTCGGACATCGGCCGCGGCCCCGACAGACCAAGCCGCCGCGACTGGATGGACACATTGACAGCTTGTCTGTGAGGAGTTGGTCGGTCGGCGGCCCAGCGGCGCCCCAGGCGACAGCCGCCTGTCTTTGTCAGCCGGTCTGGGTGTCAGAGTATCCGGGTGAGGGTCGGCGGCCTGCCTTTGTCAGCAGGTCTCTGTGTCAGGGTGTCCGGGTGAGGGTCGGCGGCCTGTCTTTGTCAGCAGGTCTCTGTGTCAGGGTGTCCGTGTGGGGGTCGGCGGCCTGCCTTTGTCAGCAGGTCTCTGTGTCAGGGTGTCCGTGTGGGGGTCGGCGGCCTGCCTTTGTCAGCAGGTCTCTGTGTCAGGGTGTCCGTGTGGGGGTCGGCGGCCTGCCTTTGTCAGCAGGTCTCTGTGTCAGGGTGTCCGTGTGGGGGTCGGCGGCCTGCCTTTGTCAGCAGGTCTCTGTGTCAGGGTGTCCGGGTGAGGGTCGGCGGCCTGCCTTTGTCAGCAGGTCTCTGTGTCAGGGTGTCCGTGTGGGGGTCGGCGGCCTGCCTTTGTCAGCAGGTCTCTGTGTCAGGGTGTCCGTGTGAGGGTCGGCGGCCTGCCTTTGTCAGCCGGTCTGGACGTCAGCGTGCCTGTCTTTGTCAGCCGGTTTGGGTGTCCAGGTGAGGGTCGGCGGCGGCCTGTCTTTGTCAGCCGGCCCGGGCGTCAGGGTGTCCGGGTGAGGGTCGGCGACAGTCTCGCAGATCCGACACGGTAGCGCCACGCGCCCAACGCTGTCCTTCCGGCCACAGGACCCCGCAAAAAGTCCTTCCATCGGCGACCACAATTTCACTGAATGCGTGTGACGTGATGGAGAGAACGAGAGGGAGAGGGAGAGTAAGAGAGTGACAGGGATAATGAGAGAGGGGGAAGAGTAGAGGCGCGGAAAGAGAAAGTCAGAGAGAGTGACAGATATAATAAAAGAAAGAACGAAAGAAAGAGAGGAGGCACAGAAAGACAGAGAGAGAGAGAGAGAGGGGGAGAGAGAGAGGGATGAGGAGAGTACAAGCCGTGAAGCAGCATATCAACTGGACGACTGGACACCCGTCATCCAGTCAATGAAAACGTAAGGCATATTGTTCGTAAAAATTGCACGGTGCCACTTCGTACATGAGAAGACCCCGCAGCACTATAGCTCCAGATGCACACGAAAGGCATGAAAACGTTCGGCTAACAATGCTCCCGTGAACCCGACGTTTTTCGTAATGTCGCCTCATCAGAAATCACAGCACCAAGACTCACGCAGATAAATTAGATCCCCATCCTGCATACGTAGTTGCCGACTATGCAAATCCAAAAGTAGAGCAGTAAGCCCAGGTTAGTGTGTTCAATCGCTATCACGTGGGGACTTGGGTCGGATTGTCTGTGTTTACGGTGCCGGCGGGTCTATCCAGGCCGTCTGCAGTGGGGTGAGGTGCCGTCGGGTCTGCTCAGGTTGTCTGCAGTGGGGTCAGGTGCCGGCGGGTCTACTCAGGTTGTCTGCAGTGGGGTCAGGTGCCAGCGGGTCTGCTCAGGCCGTCTGCAGTGGGGTCAGGTGCCGGGGAGCTGCCTCGGCCGTCTGCAGTGAGGTCAGGTGCCAGCGTGTCTACTCAGGCCGTCTGCAGTGAGGTCAGGTGCCAGCGTGTCTGCTCAGATTGTCTGCAGTGGGGTGAGGTGCCGTCGGGTCTGCTCAGATTGTCTGCAGTGGGATCAGGTGCTGGTGGAGCTATCCCGACTGTCTGCAGTGGGGTCAGGTGCCGGCGGGTCTACTCAGGTTGTCTGCAGTGGGGTCAGGTGCCGGCGGGTCTGCTCAGGTTGTCTGCAGTGGAGTCAGGTGCTGGTGGAGCAGCCTCGGCCGTCTGCAGTGGGGTCAGGTGCCGGCGGGTCTGCTCAGGTTGTCTGCAGTGGGGGTCAGGTGACGGGGGAGCTGCCCTGGGCGTCTGCAGTGGAGTCAGGTGCCGGTGGAGCAGGCCGGGCCGTCTGCAGTGAAGTCAGGTGCCAGCACGTGCAGCGACGGCGCATTCAGGCCGGACGGCCGACTCGAACAGTGACGTCGGTGGTATTGTGGCGCCGAGACGTGCTCCTTACTGGGTCGGCGCGGCGGCGGCGGGGCTGGGGGCCGGCTCACGTAGACGGGACGCGCCTCGGCAGCGGCGGCCGGCCGGTACCGGCAGTCAGCTGTACCCCACCTCCGCGCCAGCCGGTACCGGCCGTCAGCTGTACCCCACCTCCGCGCCGCCGGTACCGGCCGTCAGCCGTACCCCACCTCCGCGCCGCCGGTACCGGCCGTCAGCTGTACCCCACCTCCGCGCCGGCCGGTACCGGCCGTCAGCTGTACCCCACCTCCGCGCCGCCGGTACCGGCCGTCAGCTGTACCCCACCTCCGCGCCGCCGGTACCGGCCGTCAGCTGTACCCCACCTCCGCGCCGCCGGTACCGGCCGTCAGCCGTACCCCACCTCCGCGCCGCCGGTACCGGCCGTCAGCTGTACCCCACCTCCGCGCCGCCGGTACCGGCCGTCAGCTGTACCCCACCTCCGCGCCGGTACCGGCCGTCAGCTGTACCCCGCCTCGACGCCGCCGGTACCGGCCGTCAGCTGTACCCCACCTCGACGCCGCCGGTACCGGCCGTCAGCTGTACCCCACCTCCGTGCCGCCGGTACCGGCCGTCAGCCGTACCCCACCTCCCGCCGCCGGTACCGCTCCCGCCGTCACCTCCGCTCCGCCGGTACCGGCCGTCAGCTGTACCCCACCTCCGCCGCCGGTACCGGCCGTCAGCTGTACCCCACCTCCGCGCCGCCGGTACCGGCCGTCACCTCCCGCGCCGGTACCGGCAGCCGTACCCCACCTCCCGCCGGTACCGGCCGTCAGCTGTACCCCACCTCGACGCCGCCGGTACCGGCCGTCAGCTGTACCCCACCTCCGTGCCGCCGGTACCGGCCGTCTGCCGTACCCCACCTCCGCGCCGGCCGGTACCGGCCGTCAGCTCCGCGCCGCCGGTACCGGCCGTCAGGTGTACCCCACCTCCGCGCCGCCGGTACCGGCCGTCAGCTGTACCCCACCTCCGCGCCGCCGGTACCGGCCGTCAGCTGTACCCCACCTCCGCGCCGCCGGTACCGGCCGCCAGCTGTACCCCACCTCCGCGCCGCCGGTACCGGCCGTCAGGTGTACCCCACCTCCGTGTCGCGGCTGCTGCGCTGCTCCGCCACGCAGCCGGCACGTGCCGGTGCGCTGCATTCACCTGTCAACGGTGTCGCCGACGGCGCGATGGTTGCACCACCGCCGCCCCCTCGACGGGCTCGACCCCCCCCCCCTCCCGTCACCCTGGCAGAAACGGAGGCGGCTGACGCGGTGAAGGTTGCATCACCATCGCGCCCACGGCGCGCTCGGGACCTCCCTCTTCCGTCACCCTGGCAGAAGTGGAGGGCGCCGGCCAGGTGACAGTTGCATCACCCTCGGCGGCGCGCGACACCCCCTCACTTCTCCTGTCACCCTGGCAAGAACGGACGGGATGTGGTGGGGCGGCTGTGGCAGCTACTGCCGATGATGGCTCGACAGTGACAGCAGTGACGGCAGTGACAGCAGTGACCGCATGACTGGGCAGCGCAGGGGACAGCGGTCACCACGACAGCCGCCCGGTGGCTGCTCTTCAGTCGCCCCTGGCGATCGCTATCAACAGTCGTGGTCCGGACAGCTGGACGGTGATAGATGGACAACTCAGATGGCGGTCGAAATATATGGAACAATGACGGTCGGGTCGAGTAGGCGCGGCGGAATGGTCAGGTATTTGTGAGATGGACAAACGATAGTCATCAGAATTCAACAGATGCTTGGAACAACTGAACATTGTACTTAGAAGTGCTGCTAGATGATGTCAGCTTAGCTTCCTTCCCTGTGTACTCGCCCACGGTCGAGCATTCCCATTCTCGGAAATAATCGGATTTGGCAAGGAACTTCACGTAAGGAGATTTTGTTAAGCTCCAATGTTGGAGTGATTTTGAAGTTTAAAGCTTGATGACTCCGCACTCTCAGAAATGTTTGCTTTGCGTCTTCCGCAGCGGATAATTCAGCGCTGCCAGTTGAAACAAAAGCTCAGCGACGTACGTGCACGAATTGCGCAATACTCATTTCAGGTTGCTGCTCCAGTTTTCAGCATTGAATCGCCATGTCAATTAATTGGCTAATTACAACCCGCTTTCTCGCTCCATGCATATGCCTAATACCCGACTCAAAGGAGTGAGCGATAAAAAGCGTCGAGCCAGACGGCGCGCGCGCTGCGCTGTCTGAGATGTCAGCCTCCGACAATAGCCGCTCCCCCAGCCGAGCGCGTGCAGGACAGCAGCGTGGCACGGTTTTATGGGGCACGTGGCCGGGCCGAGGGGGACAGAGGGGGTCACCTTTGTGCTGGCATCGATCGGCGCAGGGGGCGGCTGTCGTCTTGGTCGACGGCGTTTGATAACGACGCGTCGGCGAGTGTCGGCCACCTGGAGCCGGCGCCGGCGGCGCTAGGGGAGGCGGACTTTTTCACACACCGCTCACGCCGGTTGACGGCCAGATGTCACCGTGGAGCGGCGGCCGTCAGGGTCGGCACCGCCGGGGAGCGAGGTCGGGTCGGGTCGGGTCAGGGTCGGCACCGCTGGGGAGCGAGGTCGGGTCGGGTCGGGTCAGGGTCGGCACCGGTAGACAACATGTGTGGACAGCGGCGGCAAGCATCTGCCGAATCGTTAATTTGTGTGCAGCCAGTAGTGAGACATTTTGCTTAAGCGCAAAATAGTTTTTCTCTGAGGTTTCAGTAAATTGTAGCATAATAGTGCGAATATTTTCCCTTTGTTTGTTTTTCGCGATGATCTGCCCTGCGCGTACACATGATTAGCTCTACTGCACGACTGAGGACGTGTGGACTACCATGTACATCGTAGTCATAGCTGTCAGTTGATGTACGGCATACACGTGTCTGTGTTAAGCATGCAATTTCTCACAGATTGTCATCATCAAAACACTTCATGATCTGACTTACACATTATCGACAATGAATATGGTTAAAAACATTATATGTACTCAAAATATACTATCAGCGGGAACTTAGCTCCCGTATTACAGGCACATAATGTGGTGTGTGCCATGCCTTTGTTGGCGGGGCACATGTTCAACAACAGCCAATGCCCTCTCTCGACGACCGGGGAAAACATAAGTGCCGGAACGCTAGGTGGCGTGGGGCGACGTACGATGCGCGCCGAGAAGTTCCGTCACGAAACCTCCTGCCCTTTGAATATGCGAACATTCGGAAGAAATATTGTCACGAAAATCAATTGCACGAATCGTGATTAACGATTCGACCTACTCCGGAGGGACATGATCCGATGCGGCTGTAACAAAACAAAGCTTCCATGATGTTATGACTTTATCGGACTGAATCCGTCATGATTGCTGTCTTGCATGCACGCCAGACACCGGTTCGGACTTCGTCCTTGCTCGTGCCAATACAATGTTATCCTGAATCTTCTAACTGTGTTTGACAACTTGCTTACTATATGTACTGGTATGTAGCTGGGGTGCGAAAACTAATCCCACGGTTAATATCAAAATATCGAGCCACACGGCACCCAAATCTCTGCTACATACATGGCATCGTCTCGATATGCAGTAAGGTGCAATCTCCCAAGCACTGACACCGGACATGCTGGCCACCCAACAAATACTTCTGCACGTGACGCTGTCTTTTCGGCGCCAAACGACGCTATTATGGGCCTTAGTTCTTCAGCAATGTTGCGCTTGAAGAAATCAGCAGGCAGTAACTTGAGTAGCTTCTTAGATTTAGCGATATAGCGGTTATTTACTGTCAACAGCAGTAAGTATGTATCAGCATAGCAACTATTTCGAACAAATTCCGCTGACGGTGACAATGAAGGACTGTTGGAGCAGTCTTCTGCTAGCTTTGCGAATGTGTCTTCTGTTAGCTTTACATACACGTTTGGCATGGTTTGTTATCGTTAATTCCAGACTGGCAAAACAGCTGGAGATAATGGAAAGTAGATGATGGTTCTGTTCACGTTTGACATCGGACATGTACTTTGCTATATTTGTTTATAAAAATGTAATCTACAATTTCCCTGGCCTGCCATCACTGGACAAGGCCCCATGCTAAGTACGGGAGCTCGATGCGTCACTCCAGACCACACCACAGTATCTGGAACCGTGACTCCAGGCCACACCATGGTGTCTGGAACCGTGACTCCAGGCCACACCATGGTGTCTGGAACCGTGACTCCAGGCCACACCATGGTGTCTGGAACCGTGACTCCAGACCACACCATGGTGTCTGGAACCGTGACTCCAGACCACACCACAGTGTCTGGAACCGTGACTCCAGGCCACACCATGGTGTCTGGAACCGTGACTCCAGACCACACCATGGTGTCCGGAAGTTCCAGCCCTATGGCCGAATCTAAGCCGAGGGTTTGGCGTGTTGTCAGTACCGCTCGTCAGTGTCGTCAGTGCCGCTCGTCAGTGTCAGTGCCGCTCGTCAGTGTCAGTGCCGCTCGTCAGTGTCGTCAGTGCCGCTCGTCAGTGTCAGTGCCGCTCGTCAGTGTCGTCAGTGCCGCTCGTCAGTGTCAGTGCCGCTCGTCAGTGTCGTCAGTGCCGCTCGTCAGTGTCAGTGCCGCTCGTCAGTGTCGTCAGTGCCGCTCGTCAGTGTCGTCAGTGCCGCTCGTCAGTGTCAGTGCCGCTCGTCAGTGTCAGTGCCGCTCGTCAGTGTCGTCAGTGCCGCTCGTCAGTGTCGTCAGTGCCGCTCGTCAGTGTCGTCAGTGCCGCTCGTCAGTGTCAGTGCCGCTCGTCAGTGTCGTCAGTGCCGCTCGTCAGTTCGTCAGTGTCGCTCGTCAGTGTGTCAGTGCCGCTCGTCAGTGTCAGTGCCGCTCGTCAGTGTCAGTGCCGCTCGTCAGTGTCAGTGCCGCTCGTCAGTGTCGTCAGTGCCGCTCGTCAGTGTCAGTGCCGCTCGTCAGTGTCGTCAGTGCCGCTCGTCAGTGTCAGTGCCGCTCGTCAGTGTCGTCAGTGCCGCTCGTCAGTGTCAGTGCCGCTCGTCAGTGTCAGTGCCGCTCGTCAGTGTCGTCAGTGCCGCTCGTCAGTGTCAGTGCCGCTCGTCAGTGTCGTCAGTGCCGCTCGTCAGTGTCGTCAGTGCCACTCGTCAGTGTCAGTGCCGCTCGTCAGTGTCGTCAGTGCCGCTCGTCAGTGTCGTCAGTGCCGCTCGTCAGTGTCGTCAGTGCCGCTCGTCAGTGTCGTCAGTGCCGCTCGTCAGTGTCAGTGCCGCTCGTCAGTGTCGTCAGTGCCGCTCGTCAGTGTCAGTGCCGCTCGTCAGTGTCAGTGCCGCTCGTCAGTGTCAGTGCCGCTCGTCAGTGTCGTCAGTGCCGCTCGTCAGTGTCAGTGCCACTCGTCAGTGTCAGTGCCGCTCGTCTGTGTCGTCAGTGCTGCTCGTCAGTGTCGTCAGTGCCGCTCGTCAGTGTCGTCAATGCCCCGACACTGCCGCTCCACAGCCGCGTCCCCAGTCTTATCGGGCCAGCTGCCAGCTGATCCCCGCCGGGGGTTCAATGCGAACACGCGGCGACTGGATTTCGATGTCGATCTTTACAGGATACGGCAGACTGGTGAAGTCGAATGCTCTAACCGACGGAGTAACAGGCGCGGTATGGCTTGGCTGTATGCATTTGGCCGGCAATTATGTTATTGTTGTCCGTTTGTTGGCGTTTTTGACCACGGATATATATATATATATATATATATATATATATATATATATATATATATATATATATATATATATATATATATATATATATATCCTACAGTTTATGCGTTACAGCAGGCGATGTAAAGATTTATATGTCTATGCAGTTATCACTGACATTAGTAACTCATTGGGGCATTTTTGTTACCATTAGGCTTTGCTACTTCGTTGTATATTTTCCTTATGACTTACCTCTTTTCTTCATAGTTATTTTCCAGAGGACCTGTGATACTTGTTCTTTATTCCGGTACGAAACTAAGCGTTTCGTAATATTTGTAGAGCCCAGCGGTTCCAGATTATCGTGGGAGCCGTGAAAAGCCTTGGCCTTGACTGTGGGAAGAATCGACTATCAGAATGCAATACCAATCTAGAAAGTATATTATTTTAGTGCTCTACAAGTTCTCTTACTGTTTTTCCCTAGCAATGATAGCGTAAACATCGGCCAGAGTGTAGCTTTTTCTGCAGTTCGTGCACCATGTGTTTGGCAGGGCGATGTCCTTGCTGTGCACTATCCGAGTCTGCAGACAGCGAGACGGCGCGAGTGGTGCCCCGCCGAAATGGCAGCTCGATCCTGCCGAGCGGGAGCGTGGTGCTGCAGCGCGGGCCGCCGCCGGGTGCAGCCGAGCCGCGCGTGTTCCGCAGGGGAGGGCGAGAGGGGAGCCGGCCGTCCGCACACGGGCCGGCCCGGTGCCCTGAAGGCCAGCCCGATCGATGACGCCGCAGCCGGCCTGTCTCAGAGCCATCTCGCCAGCGGCCGCTTCAACCGACGCCACTTTTATCGATCCGCCCTCCAACGTCTGTCCGCCGTTCAAAACCGGACGGTTTGGCGCCGCGCGGGTGGGGGGCAGGGTTTGGCGCCGCGCGGGTTGGGGGGCAGGGTTTGGCGCCGCGCGGGTGCCGTAGGGTTTGGCGCGGCGCGTACGACCCGCTGAGATATGGCGCACGGAAACATGCGAATGTGCATAACGTGCCGTACTGTGGCGGCAAGATTCAGATGTTGTTCGGGCTTTCTTTGGCATGCTCGTATTGATCACTCCCGCGTCCTAAACGTTACATTTCTCATACAGCGTATTAAATTTCAAAGCTTACGACCCTTGCAGGTTGCTTAGAAATTAGTTTCAGTATATTTAGCACCATTTACCACGTATGTTCATAGTAGAACCGGTCGATGCTTTCCGGTTGTGAACAAATCAACATATTCATGTTTGCTTATGAAATCCATTTCATCTCGCCTCAACATTACACTTAGCAGACTACCTTTTATTCTACTCTTGGACCGTTCTAGTCCTAGTTTAAAACAAAATAGTATTTTATTAAAGTGAATAAGTTAGCTAGCTGATGCCAGCTGAGCAGATAATCTACCTATTTTCTCCATGGTTCCAGAGTCCATTGGGAGATCTAAAAGTATCGGCAGGGTTGTGGTAGCTCTCCGCCGTGCACCACACCAGTGGATGTGTATTGTGGATGCCCCGCCGACGCGGCATCTTCTAGACGCTGTGCCGGTCGCATCAAAGCGATGCGGTACAGTATACCCGTCCGGCAGCCAGGCGCATCGAAGATGCCGCTGAGGAGCGCCACCTAGTGGTGGGACTCTCCGTTCTTCGGTAGCCCAGATACGCGATGACTGGGAGTGCTGAACTGAAATAATATTTTCTTTGTTCATTAATTTTCTGGTTTCATATTTAATGCGTTGATCTTGATGGACAAAAAGTTTAAGTATGTTTAACTGATTGCATTTTGTTTTTAAAGACACGGCCTTCTTGATACCAAATCACCTTCACAGCTCAGGAGCTCCGAGAGATCCTGGAGATATCCCAGCGTCGAAATAGTTCAACGTGGAAAATTTAATTTGAAACACGGACTATTTTTCTTTTCAAAGCTCATCACTATAAACTGAAAAATCCCAGAAAATGAACCATCCTCTTTTAAGAAGTTCGCTTATTTTCCACAATTTGCTATCCAGACGGGTTGGAATAACATGCGATAATATTTTCGCTAAGCCACCTTTGAGTGCTTGAAATTATCCTTAATTATCCCAAAATTCAGATTATAGTCAGATAACTGTACAAATGTAAGGTGCAGAGCAGGTACAATTATTTCGCATGGGTCCTCGACGGGACAAATAAATAAATTATGTTATTTATGAAGAGGTGCTTGTCGTGAACGTACATTGTTTACTTCTGGGACAGTTCTCTTAAAATATACCTTACGAATATATATATAAAGCACGTTAGAAATATTACATGCTATGCAAGGTCTATTGAAGAGAAAATCTGTCCGGGTGCTGGTTCTGTCGAATGCTCAGCTCTCCTCATATGTTGATCCTATTGAGCGTCTGGTACTGCTCAGGTAATAGCACTGTGGAGTACCCAACTTTCTCGGGATGGTGGTCCTGTTCAGTATCCTGCTCTCCTGAGGTAGTTGCCTTGTTGAGTATCCGGTTCTCCCGGGATCATGATCCTGTTTAGTGGCCGACTCTTTCGAGATAGTGATCCTGCTGAGTGTCCGGCACTCATACGCCAGGGATCATGTTGGTTGGTTGGTTTTCCTGAGATACTGGTGCTGTCGAGTGTTCGGCTTTCTTGGAATAGTGGTCCTGATGAATGTCCGGCACGCCTGCGATGGTGATCATGTTGAGTGTCCGGCACGCCTGCGATGGTGATCGTGTTGAGTGTCCGGCACGCCTGCGATGGTGATCGTGTTGAGTGTCCGGCACGCCTGCGATGGTGATCATGTTGAGTGTCCGGCACGCCTGCGATGGTGATCATGTTGAGTGTCCGGCACGCCTGCGATGGTGATCATGTTGAGTGTCCGGCACGCCTGCGATGGTGATCATGTTGAGTGTCCGGCACGCCTGCGATGGTGATCATGTTGAGTGTCCGGCACGCCTGCGATGGTGATCATGTTGAGTGTCCGGCACGCCTGCGATGGTGATCATGTTGAGTGTCCGACGCCTATGGTCGGCACGCCTGCGATGGTGATCGTGTTGAGTGTCCGGCACGCCTGCGATGGTGATCATGTTGAGTGTCCGGCACGCCTGCGATGGTGATCATGTTGAGTGTGCAGCACTCCTGAGATACCAGTCTGCATTTGTGTGCCGGGACCCGATAAGACGCTATCGGGTCGAGCCTTGAGCCCCGCAGTGGCGCCGCTCACCAGGACACCATATGGCCGCCGGCTTATCATCGCCACGATAACCACGGAAAGACCGACGCCTCAGGACGTCCAGGTGTCAACGGGGGTGGGGGGACGGATATCTGCAGCGCGGCCCTATCTGGCTGATATCAGACTCATTTTGGGACCGTCGCCGTTTTGGTGTGTGTGTCAAGGGATAGAGGTTGATTCTTGCTTGCTCCCCATCTGAGCGTGCCGATAGTTAATCAGGCACGATGACGTGACATATGCTAGCAATGCTCTGTGAATACAATTTTATTCACGTTCTGCGATCGGAGGAAAGGTTACACTAATACTCTTTTATTCATCGCTGTACGTGGTACTGGTGCTACGCCTCTCTACCGCCCATCAGAGCCCGGCCGACACTGTCCAAGCAGTCTACGACAGCCTCACTACACTCCCTGCTTCATGGTGCCGCAAAAAGCTATTCAGTTAAAACACGCCATGAAGCTATGCCATCAGTAGTAATAGCAGAGATAAAATAATTTTTTTTCGGAAGTACAAGCACTTCGTCCCAGTTGGAGCGGATATGAATTCAGGTCTTTTACGTTTGCACCCCGGTATCCATTGTAGTTAATTACACGGGAGCCGGTTGCACTTCACTGCCATTATAGCCCACATCCGGTCACATTATTAGCGTTGCACTCAGTGGTGTGGATTGCACGTGTTCTGCAATGACCCGCGCAGCATCTTTTCGCCGATTGGATTTGCTATGGTCGAGATTAAACCGAAATATCTCACATTGAGCGATGTTTGTCCCAGTTTAATTTCCTAAATTATAGTGTTCGGTATATACGTATATATATATATATATATATATGCATATGTATGCACTTATATATAGTGACCATACACGTCAAACGAAGTCTCAGACGTAGAGTATGGACAGTTTCGGGCGGGTCTTGCGCCGAATCCTAAGCAAACCCTTGATCTAAGCACCATAGAGTGGCCCGGGTTTGTGCAGATATATTGCCATTTCGTCTGACACCGTAATGTAGCGGGAAGATTAGGCCCGTGACGTCGAGCGTCGTGTTTCACACCAGGGGTGACTATCAATGGCCAGTAAAAGCTGACAAATGGCGAAGTGCGTTGGAGTTCGCGAGCGTAGAATGGTCGTCAGGTTCTAATTCATGCCCGTGAATACATTACGAGTCGAAAAGGATCACCCGACATGAGTCGTGGTCGACGCTCATTTCAGAGTATCGCCGGGGAGTTAGCGCTGTCTGAGGAGCGTCACGCACCTGGCCGCGTTGACCCCACTAAGACGGGAAGAACTGCAATCCGTGGACCACGCACAGGTTCCATGTAAATTACGCCACAGCTCGGTGGGCTGGGGTGACCTGACTGTGCTTTCAAGCAGCACGTCCGCAGAGGAGCCGTCATTGGCCTTGGACATTATGACAAGCAGACACATAAATAAGGCACTTAGCGCCTTATTTATGTGTCTGCTTTTATGGCTGCTTAGACGATATCTGAATGCATGATACCTTTGCCGACCTCTTTTTTATCTGCATGACGTGAGGCTACAATAGCCACGAGCTAATTGTGGATGGCCTTAATACATGTCTGTCTGTCTGTCTGCCAAGCGCGCTACCTAGCGCCGATTTGCGGCAGCACACCGGCATCAAGGTGGCGTCTGTCCCTACGACTCGAATGTCGAGAACCAACAGCTGAGGCACCGGCGAAGGTCCGGCGTGCCGGGGCACGCGACCAAGTCAGACCGACTATCAACAGACGGGCTTCAGGTCGGAGGAGCCTGTCAGAATGGCCCGCTGCCGTCGCAGCCAGGAGACCGGCGGCTCGTCTGCGGTTGGTGCGCCCCGCTGCGACACCTTTTAGCGGTGGACGCGTGGCCGGTCGATACAGTAGCCGACCCATTACGTCAGCGGCGGCGACTTGTTGCTGCCGACGGCGGCCGACCAGAGAAGTACATCGCCGGGGCGGCCGGCCCCGCGGCGCGTCTTGGCGGTCCGGCGCGTGCCGACGGCGGCCGGCCAGAAAAGTGTGTCCGGTCAGAGAAGTAGTAAGTCCGGCGCGTCACCGCCGGCGGTGCGCTGCCGGCGGTCAGCTGCCGGCGGCCAGCTGTCGGCTCAGCCGACGGCTGCAGGCGGCGCCGGAAGGGAGATGGAAAACAAACAAGGTCCGGTCAGTCAATTATCGATGCAAGTTTCGAAGCGGAATGCTGAAATGCTGTGTCGCAGCTGCAATCGAATTGCAATCGAAACGGCTTGAATCTTGCTGGGGTCGTGCTTTTCAAATGTGCAGTCGAGAATGAAAAACTCAACCAGTGAGCCTGGTCAGACAGTCACAGCCTAGCTAAGCGGCGGAGTGAGGCCTATCGTCTCTTCATTGCCTTTCTTGTGCGACATGGAAGGCTAAATCCGACTGATGCATTTACTACACACTACGCCATTGATTAACTATGCAGCTTGGAACAAACCCAATCCGGATTTAGCGTGCCATAGATTGGACATGGCCAGAACATTTGGTTGGTTATTTAGTTAATTGAGCTTCAGGACGCATCGACTTCTTTGGTCATATAGCGCCGGACAGAAAAGGAATATATCATGGCCTGATGTCTCCTCTATAATGTATCATTCGCCCCATGTTGAAGGTGAAATTGATCGGAATAAATTACAATATTCAGTAGTTCCAAAAATAGTGAACTGTCGTGAACCAGTAATTATTCCATCGTTATGGGCCTTAACAATCGATATTGATAGTCCAACTTGGCCGGCGACCGCAGTCACGGTGGCTTGATATCTAAGGGCGCACCAGCAACATGACCATCTTGTGCCGTGCCCCTGACGATGCTGTTCATGGAAGCATGTGCATGCACACTACAGGCGTGATGCTTTACGTTATCGCCAGCTACACTAGAGTTAGCGAGCATTGATTAAAGGCACGGCCGCACCCTGAACGCCTCAGTCATACAATAATTTGCCAGAAGCTCCGAGCACGCGATACCCCGATCCAGGCCGGTCGGGTGAGCACCTGATACGCCGACCCAGGCCGGTCGGGTGAGCACGCGATACCCCGACCAAGGCCGATCGGGTGAGCACCTGGTACCCCGACCCAGGTTCGGTCGGGTCAGTATCTGATACGCCGACCCAGGCCGGCCTGGCGAACACCTGATACCAGACCCGGACCAGCCGGGTCATCACTCAATACGTTGACTCAGGCCTGCCCCTACGCGACTAATTGCTGCCGTGTGAGTTAGGTGTCTGTGCCGTGCTGCAGTCTCAAGAAGCGCATCCCCAGGATACCGTCTTGTACGTGAAGAAAGCGTCGCAGTCGCCGCCGTGGAGCCGCGCGCGAGCTGTCGGGCGAGCTGTCGGGGCGAGCTTGGCGCGCTGTTACCCGCCTCGGCTGACCTGCGGCAGCTGTGCCCCTGTTCCGCTGGGCATGTCGCCTGACACGGTCGGACGCCGCCGGCCTCTGTCTGGAGGCGGGAATTTCTGCGCCGTAAAAAGCGCGTCAAGACCGGCACGTCAGTGACAGACGGCGGGTGATTGGCGCCATAGGTGTGTGATTTGGCGCCAATTATCGCCCCTGCCCGCACCACTGGCAGTCGCTAAGACAAAAACCGGAGCAAATGCACACCGCCAGCTGAGGTCAGGGCGCAGGAGGTGGGGGCAGTTGGCCGAGGCGACGGCGGCAGCAAAAAAACCAGCGGTTTGAAGTGAAGGTCAGACTAGTCAGAGCCGGCACGCGGCCGGTTGGTGATCGGTGCTGGTGCTGGTGCTGGCGCTGCACGTGAGCCGAGGGCGCCGTGCCTCGTGTCACGTCTCCGTCTGACACTGTGCTGCTGATATGAGCTTTGGCTGACAGCTTCTCACCGGGTCGATGCCAAGATTTGCGCACGCTCCAACTAAAACAACTGAGTGACGGAATGGGCGGCCGTAAAAACACGCAGCCATCTGTGCTGGCTGCGGGTGTTTGCCATACTTAGGCTACCATTGATGGTCCATCGGGTAAGCGTGCTCATTGCCGCTTCAACGGCAGATTGCGTGCTTCTGAAAATACAATGCTTGTCGATGTGCTTTGCATTACATTGCGGCCACCCTATTCTCACCCTATCGCGACTGCCATGTATCTGACAAGTAACACAGTCTTGTTTTCCAGCCAACCCGGTGCTGTAGTTCAGCGGACATCTCGCGCTCTCTCCAACTGCCACCGCACGCTGTCTTCTCGGCGAGAGTTTCACAGCAATCCGCCAACAGCATCGCAAGGTCAGTGATTGCGCGTGCGTCGTGCAGTCGCATCCCTGTTGTATTTACATGACATATTTCCAGTTTCACTGCCTCAGATTCCAAGTGTCCCATTTTCACCAATCTGTGGTATTGCAAAGGGACCAGCATGGTCAGAAGTGATCTACCCCCTCAACACACACACTAAAACGTTCGATGATAGCGATTTGCGCACAACTAAGCAAACTCACCATTACTGATCTCTTGAGACTTTTCTCGTGAGAAAATGCCCTTGTTGAGCGAGAACAAGCAGCGCGGGATCGAATGCGGGTTGCAATTCCACCGCGTCGTTGACCCCGCGCCACATTTACCCGCCATCAGCCGATGCCAATGACGGAGAAATGTGGCGCGGAGTGCAGCGCTGCTCCTATTACCCGACCCGTATCGCCGACCCCGATCAGCCTTCGATAAGGGCGGGTTTCTATGTAAAGAGGTCTGACGCGCCGCCGGCCCGCCCGCATCTTGTCAACACAAAACGGCGCGTGCTAGGCCAGAGGTGACTCATCGGCCCCACTCCGATCACACTCCAACATAAATCACAGACACACAGATCACCACAGATCACTCCAACACAAAACGGCGCGTGCTAGGCCAGAGGTGACTCATCGGCCCCACTCCGATCACACTCCAACATAAATCACAGACACACAGATCACCACAGATCACTCCAACACAAAACGGCGCGGGCCCGACCAGAGGTGACTCATCGGCCCCGCTCCGATCACACTCCAACATAAATCACAGACACACAGATCACCACAGATCACTCCAACACAAAACGGCGCGGACCCGACCAGGTGACTCATCGGCCCCACTCCGATCAGGCTACACAAATCACAGACACACAGATCGCCACAGATCACTCCAACACAAAACGGCGCGGGCCCGACCAGAGGTGACTCATCGGCCCCACTCCGATCAGGCTATACAAGTCCGGACCGCCTCGCCGGTCGGACTACCCCCCCCCCCACCACCACCTCCCTTGTAGCCCAGTGCTGCTGATGCGGTCACGTGACCACTGTCGCGCGGCTGCGGGGGCGAGAGCGAGGGGAGGGGGAGAAGAGGCAGTCACGTGGCCCACGTGGTCTGACGGTTGGTGGACACGCCTCAGCCGTGGCGGGTGAGGGGAACTCCTGTGACCCCTGTGACCCCTGAAGGCTGACTCAGTGGTGGACGCCCCCTCTCCCCGCCCGCTATCGAGGGACACCGATTTTTTATCGAATCAGTCGAGGTGCACCGTAGATGCAGAGGAAACCAAGTGGGGCTGAATATGATGAACGGACATGAGCAATGCCATGCGACATTCTAACTGGAAACGTGCCGAGCGAGGTTGACCTCACAGGCCGTCAGGCACCTCCCAAATTGCACGATATCTGGAGTTCAGGAGCATCCAAGAAGTAAATGTTGAGACAAAGTTGCACATTTTGCAGCCACAGAAGTTCATGAATTATCCGCA
The DNA here is from genome assembly GCA_034440575.1 of Imbricaverruca yamaguchii. Lineage (NCBI taxonomy): Eukaryota > Metazoa > Arthropoda > Thecostraca > Neoverrucidae > Imbricaverruca > Imbricaverruca yamaguchii. The sequence continues at coordinate 511,144 of JAOTOL010001478.1, forward strand.
AAGCCGATAATGCATGAACGTTGCATTTTCCACTCGTGACGTCATACATACACCCTCCACATGTGGTGTCGTATGTATGTGCATGCACGCACACCCGGTGATGAACAGGAAGCGCGTGCATAGGTAAGAAGCACTAAAGCCGTAGCGTCGTCAATTAAGCACCATGATACAATTCAATAGAACGTTGGCCTTGGTATATATATATATATATATATATATATATATATATATATATATATATATATATATATATATATATTGTGTGTGTGTGTGTGTGTGTATGGCCACCTCAGCTGCCGAAAGGGTGCATAGTCGATCAGTTTGTTCTTTGTGCTGCAGTTGCAATGCTGCTCAAGTAATACATACAGGTTCTCAAAATATACCTTCGATGTCTGGAACCAAGAAACCATAACTAGCCTCAGCTTGGTTCAAACGGAGTCGGTGAACAAGTAAACCGAACGAACGAACTAGATCATAAGCTCAAGCTCCAGTATCCGTAACCGTGCCGGCAAACATGAATGTTTTGCTTGACACCATGGTTTGCGTATTCTCCTTTTCTACCGTACCGCTTCTTCCGTCTTCTCCGTGATATCCAGTACAGGGCTGATCATGAAGAGCGCGGCGGTTATCGTTGTGGATGCCATATAACTCGGTCTCGTTGATTTATTTTTCTCAGCTATTTCTTGCATTTTCTTCTAGTTTTAATAGCTGCTGCGTTGCATTTGAAGGACCGCCGACCTTGGCTGGGCGTGCTGTTGCTGCTGCACGAGCGACAGAGCGAGCAGGGTGACACGAGGCTTTGCTTGTCCCGGCGGATACTGTGACATCTGGAGGAGTGTGAGGAATTCCAAGCGCTGGTCAAGGAAACGCTCGATATTGACCCACTTGTCCATCGGCGATTCTTCCGCATGTTTGTAGTAGAGTTCGACGAGATGCTACCAACGATCCATGACAGGGTTGAGAAGTCATGAACGCAGCTGTGAACTCTCCGGTTTCGCCTGCGGAGCCGCTGGTGGCAGTGCTTTGGTGAGGGCTTGATTGCGCTCAGGGGTGGACGCAGGAATTCTTCTCGAGGCAGGGGTGCACTCGTCTGGAGAAGCGCTACTGCTCGAGACATTTTAGAACGCAGTGCACTGGAGTGTCCCTAGAGTGCGCCGTTTGTACTCCTAGGTCATGTACGGCTGAAAATTACAAGGGAAGGGGTTCACTCCGACACCCGTGGAGGAGTGCCATCTGTTCATAGTGGACACGTGTCCCCGTGACCCCTTGCATCCGCATGTAACTATAATAAAAATATCGTTTCAAAAAGCAAGAAAAAAGTTTGGTGTTCGTGCTCCATCTGTTGACCGTTCCCGGCTCTCACCTCCACGAGGTCTGGCCTGACCTGTCCATTTGACTGACTGTCTGGGTGTTGTGGCTGCATCACCCACGGCATCAGATTATTGTAGGTATATGGGTAGATGTCCCCCTGCCATCGCCACTCGAACCACGACATTTTACCGACATTTTCTGAACCTGGAAAATATCATCAATCTCGCACACACCTTTCATTTGCCCAATCATTGGAAGCACCAGCGGGGTCAAGGAAGGCGGGGTCAACCTGCCCCAACAAATCCAGGATTCTAAATTAGCCATATAACATTCCATATAATTGTATAATGAGACAAAGCTTGATTTTGTCCCCCTGACCAAAGGACGCTTGCTGCCTCTCACCCAAGAACCTAATAATCATATAAATAATCATTTAAACGGCACGACAGGCCTTCTCCTGGAATGCGCGTGGAAATTAGCACCTACATGTAGGCTATATCTGCTTACTTTCCATCTCGTTCTTTGATATTCCAAGCTCAATTAAGTTCGAGTAAAAATATGAATTAGGTAATTTCGAGGATGTGCAATGTACAAATGGATTCTCCATGAATTTATGCAGGCATAGAGTGACTCAGAGGAGATGGAGCACACAGTGATCCACGCCGAAGTGCTCAGCTTGCTATTAGCAATGTGTCATGACTCTAAAATACGCAAGTCTTCGGGTCTCCAGGACTGTTTTTCTCTGAATGCCCGCACCTAATCTGAAACTTTCACACCCCTGGGCAATTCCATTCATTCACAGCTCACTTCCTGGCTGTGAACCACTGGCCCAGAATGAAGTCTGTCACAAGTGAACGCGAGAAAAGCGGGGAACTCTGCTCGGCACAAGGGAGAGCAAGCCTTGGTCTAATGACCTCCCGCTCAACTATGCCACGAAATCCACCCATGTGTGTGGCGGTGCAGTGTGTTACATTCCTCACCTCAAGTGCACAACGATGCGCCCGTGCATGCCAAGCTAGCCAGCTAACGTGCACCACCGGACTGCCGCTGCGTTGCGTGGGTGCATTCTCCCCTGAGCACACAGGCGTACCTCGGGCTCGGTCAACGCTCCATTTGCGCCCTGTTGGGACAGCTGAGCATGTTTACCCCGAAACGGTGCTGTCTTGTTGGAGACCAGCTGCCGCCTCTTCCTGAAGCGGACGGCTGAATCTGGCGTTGGGGTTCAGCTCTATGTGTCCCGCTCATTATGAGAGAGAGGAAGAGAGAGAGAGTTAGAGAGGGAGAGAGGGAGGGAGTGCGAGAGAGGGAGACCGATAACGAGACCGATAGCAAGATCGGGAGCATGACAGAGTGTAGGACCGAGAGCGAGATCTAGAGTGAGAGCGAAACCGAGAGCAAGAACGAGAACAAAAGCGAGACAAAAACCGAGACAGAGACAGAGACAGAGACAGAGACAGAGACAGAGACAGAGACAGAGACAGAGACAGAGACAGAGACCGAGACCGAGACCGAAACCGAGACCGAGACCGATAGTGAGAACCAGACACAGAGAGAGAGAGAGAGAGAGAGAGAGAGAGAGAGAGAGAGAGAGAGAGATATAGAGGGAGAGAGAGAGATAGAAAGGGAGGGAAGGCTTACGCGAGGTAGGGAGAAGTATGCAAAGGGCAAAAGGGCGATGAGAGGGAGAGAGCATTTCATGCTAAGTGTGATGGAAATAAAAATAATTCATAATCGCAGTGAAAGGCATAACATGATGGGGTTGTAAGGGAAGGGCGCTAAATGACCAACCATGGTCGATGCGCCCTAAAAAAATAACACACGGTGTAGGGAGTGAAAATGAAGACCCTAGTCAGACCCATAGGAAAGACCCCTTCACACTGTTACTAGCATCCTTAAGGAACATCGTTGTTTCAAACAGCCACTTGGTATGCAATTTGCAGCAAAAGTGCTTATCATTTTTACAGTGTAGGACCAGGACCATGGAGACATGAACTGCCAAATATGGATATGAAGTACACCCTGAAATTTTACTCGGATTCGCATAAAAATCGATATCAGCAAGTGAGTTGACTTCGTCTGTTGGGCCAATGAGGCCTCATCAGTCAGTTTTTCGCTGTTATCCTAAACATGGTAAAGCTTGGTCAATTGTCAATGTCATTGTCAGTTTGACAGTGTGCTGTTCAGATCAGGAGCTCAATTGTACTCTGAATGGTGGCTCTCGGGTATCCTCATAACGCTTCGATAAACGAAGAATAGAGCACCCACTGTCCAAGCTGAGCAACCTTAGTAGTCCGATTTGTCAGCTCGGACAAGCAGCTAACAGCCACGCAGACCATGTGTTCTTCTTCACTCATCCCAGCACCGAGGAGGTTCCAGAACAGGTCAGGTCAGCGCCGAGCTCATTCTGCCCCTCGCATCATTCAAATCCTGCGCGGTGCACCGCGGCACGGCTTTCACGCGACGCCGGCGACCGGCTTCCGGCCAAGCCAGAGCCGGGCGCGGGAGCGTGAAGGGCCGCCGGTGCGGCACGGTGCGCGCCGACCGTAGGTCCGATTTCGCCCCGGTCACGAGCCGGCGACTTCCCGAGCGGCCACGCTTCTTAACCCGGCGCGCGACCCTTCTCTCCTTCCGGCGGCGGCCGGCTGTAAACAAAAACGGCCGCGGCGCGCGTAAACCCCGCGCCACGGCCGCCGGCCGAGCCAGACCGAGTCGCTAGAAAGTGAAACCACCGACGCTGCGGCGCGCCTCGCCTGGCAGCGGACTGTTCGGAGTTCGAACGCGCGGCTCGCCGGCGCCGGCGTCGACGGCGGCGCACTCGTGCTCCACAGTCGGCAGCTGTACGAAGGACACGGCGACCTCTCTAGCTCGACACTTAGGGAACATGTGTACACCGATTTGTGAATCGGTCGGCGGGCTCACGGGCGCGCATTGCGAGGACGACTCTGTCAAATCGCCGCATTAGAAAGCATGCGAATGACATTGTAGCGCAAGGCATTAATCAGCCGGCCAGCTGATGGCGGGACAATGCACGGCCGGTGGCAGGGCGGCCACTAGTTCCACTAGTCCATTATGCTGTCTTCGCCGCTTCATCGGCACCGGCCAATTCGGGTAACCTTTTCTATCAATCCGAGATGGAACCGGCCATTAAGACAGATTGTCGTTTTCAATTACACTCGGCTCGTAAGCTAATTAGGTGTCTCGAAAGCCATCGGCTGTTCGGCCGGCCGACGCGCACGGCTGGCCGCGTTTCCGCGGCAATCGGCTTTGTTCCTTCCGGCGGGCCGGCGGAGGGAGCGGCGGCCGCGGCCACGGTCGCGCCGCCCCGTGTCGCCGCCGCCGCCGCTTCCGTCTCTTTAACTGCCGGCATGCGGGCGCGTCATTTAACCCGGCGCGTCCACTTCCTTCCGCGGCTCAGCGGCGCCGAGGAGGATGCGCGGAGGGGACGGGCCGGCGGCCGGCGGCGCTGGGGAAGGGCGCCGCGGCAGCTCCAGTCGAGGTGTGTGGCGCGACCCCTGCGCGGCCCGTGCGGCACCAGAACGCATCGGCCGGGCCGCCGGATTCGACACGCGGCGCCCCGCCGAGTCGGCCGATTGGCGGCAGTCTGGACCTCCAGACGGCCAGACGGCTGCCGGCCGCCACCTCCCCACGGCCGGCACATCGCCGCCGGGCGCGTGGCCGCGTCAGCGCCGCACTCAGCTTGGCCTGGTGGCGACCCGCCGCCGACTGCGCCGCCTGACACGCTGACGCCGGGCGGTGGGGAGCCGCCCGTCGAGTGGGTCACGTCGTGTGTGAACACGGATAGCGGCCGATACGGCAGCAACAGCTGGTCGGACGCGACGCGGCGGAAGTCCCTGTCGACGACGGCAGCAGCTGCAGCTTGTGGTGCCGGTGGTGCCGCCGGTGGTGCTACAGCTCGTGCTGCCGGTGCGGCTGCCCCTACAGCTTGTGCTGCCGGTGGTGCCGCCGGTGGTGCCGCCGCCACAGCTCGTGCCGCCGGTGGAACCGCCGCTCGGCACGGATTGCCTGGTCGCGTGCGCTGGCCGTGCCGCTGTATTTAGTAGCCATCTGAGCAGTAAGCGCGGCCGGCCTGAAGCCACGCCACCGCGGAATTTATGGCCAGGCTCCAACGAGCGCCGCTCTAATTAATGGCTTTCCGCAGTCTGGGGGGCCGGGACAGCCAATGGCCCATTTTACCCGTTGGAGCCAGGAGAAGCTGTGCCATCGGCCACCATCTGCCGCAAATATATTACAAGTATTTGCACACCCTTATTACGTTTTTATGAAGCAGCATAATGGAACGATCGAAGCGTTCAGAGTTTCGGGCCTAGACACCGCTTAATGCATGTATTGGAAAGCCATACAAGCTTGAAATCTCCCTTACCATAATACCACCTTGCATCATAGGTAAGTGTACATAACTGTTAATGTAGTGCAGAGACTTGAACAGGACCTCGTCTGACAAGATTTGACTGACTATTGAAGGCCACCATTGGGGCCGAACCCCAAACCTTCAAGCTTTCCTCCCTCTAGTAATGGCAAGCAATGTCAAACGCGACTTGACTGGGTGGAGTTGCGGCCATGGATGTTTTTGGGAGAGACGCATGACCCCCAATCAGTATGTTAGAGGAGGCTGTGATTTGAAGGCTATGATTCAACGGTCTTTGATAACCTTCCTTAAAGTTTCTCGAAATGGAAAGGACTCGATTGTGAGACTGTGCTAATGATGCAATCAATTATCATACACAGACAATCCCTATTGTTTTGCCATATGTAAGCATTGGCCGCACTTAAAATATAATAAACCATACATGCATGTCTAAAGAGACTGCAAAGAGGGCTGTCATAGATGCAGTTGATGAGGAAAAACCAGCACGTCTTTTTCCCCAAAGCATTTTCCAGTTCACAAACTGTTTATGGATGTATTGAACCGCTTTGAACCATAGGTATAGGTTTGTGAAAATTGTTGGGTGATTGTGATTGTTGGTTTTACGACACGTCGACCGTTAAGTAATGTAGCGTCGCCAATCTCTCACGCCGATTGGTCGCGGGCGAAGAGTAGCGGGAGGTGAGACCCGAACCCACAGCCTTTCGACTGTGAGACGGACAACTTACCCCTAGACTACTCGTCCCCGTGAAAATTATTGGGATGATGCATGAAGCCACTGGGCGGGTCCAGATGGGTTGTGGGGCGTGCTATGTAGGGTCCCATGCTAAAAGCTCAAATTATTTGGGGAGGCAAGTGCCCTCCCAAAAGCATACATAGCTGCATCCTTGCTTTGAACCGAACACAAGTGTTGGCTTATCTACACGGAGTGGCGCAGTGCACGAAGGAGAAAAGATTGTGAATGGAGATAAGTAAACCCTATGCGACCGCCTTCATCGCTGTCGATTAAGGGGCGGGAGTGGCCGGGTGGTTAAGGTGATGGGCTCTGGGCACCAAAGGTCCCGGGTTCGACACTAGCGCCGCTCGGGACATTTCCCAAGCCCGCAGCCCGCTGGCGAAACAGTGTAGGCGGCGACATTAGCGGTGAATATACGTAAAGTGCGTCTTGAACCACCCGATAAACAAACAAACAAACTGTCGATTAAAAGTTTCCCGACGTCAAAACTTCCTCCGCCTTCAGCACCCGTTCCCCCGGAGACCGTCACGCCAGCGCTCCAGTTCACTACCTGGTGCTGGAGGATTCACACCCGAGGTGGCAACTGCTCAGAATTTGGGGGCCGAAGCCAGGGCGCGGCCGTCCTGCTATGATCACGCCCGGGTGGGTCCGGTCAAATTGCACTTGAGCTCGCTCAAGTGCAATTTTGACCTTTTTTAAAGAGTTTTGTTTAAAGAGTTTTGTGAAATATGTTTGTCTCACATAAGGTAGAAACATTATGTTTCTTTCTGTTCCATCAATGTCATACCGCAAATTCACATCATCATTGAAGATCTTCATTCCCCGAATGCGAATTGAAACGAAACTTCCCTTATCAAGACCTTCATTTTGCATTTGCTTATATGCATAGCTAACAACACGATAGTTACCAGTGTTTCTTATAGCACATCGATCAATACTCATTATTTGCAGTCCTCTATCTAAAAAGCAAAATTCGAGCTGTCAATCTATGACTCATTTAGTGTTGTTCAATAAGTTCAATAAGGTTTAAAATAGGGCAACGTATATCGAATAAAAGTATTTATCACTACGTGATTTGGAAATTCAAACTGAAATATTCTTCAATCTTTCAAACATGATCACTATCTTCCATAAAATAAACACAAGTGATCCCCCTGACTATTGTTTCCTGTTCCACTTCCTTTCGTCTTCAGACTGTGCTCGTTGGTTTTTACACGTATTTGGTGGCGACTATGAGCTACCTATGTTACCTAGCACCTCAAGCAATCATTAAGGACTATAATATATCACAAGTTTGAAAAGTACCAGACATTGCTATTAATGCCAACTGACACTTCACATGCCCACCACAAGTCATGCATGGTTACCATTAAACAAGGATAGCTTAAAGTAAGGCAAGTAAGAGCTACGAGGACGTGATAATCAGCTGGTGAAGGACTGTAGCTATATACATAGTGGGTTCACTCTGCCGTATTACTATGAGATGCGACTGTATACGCACGAATTGAAATGATTTAGATATGACATGAGTTCACGTATTGTAATTAGCTTAACCTGGTGTTACCTTAGTGTTGTTTGTTTATGCTTTATTATGCTGTATTGTGCTTTTATCAGCACAGGTAATCCTGCCAAGCGACATTGAACGTTGTGAAATTATCTTTCTAGTCCCCACATTTCAAGATGTAATGTTCCTGATTGATGTAGCACACGAAGGTGAAAACTTAGGATACTACCGCTTTTGGCTTGATCATTAATGATGCACTAATGACAAAAGTGAAAACATTTGTAACCAGGTGTTCTGTGAATGCATGCAAACTTCAATGTCAGCCGCTTATAATAATTCAAGCTTATATGGATAATACATGTGCATACTGATATGCTTTATGTGCATTCTCCTAAAATGTTTCGTTCTGTAATTGCAGCCAGTATGATTCATTTTCCAGATTCAATATCTTGTCGATGGTGTAATTTATAAAATGTGACAGCACACCGAGAGTCATGGCATAGTGGCCTGGAATTTCTGGCGCTTTCACTGTCTGTAAGCAAATTTGGCTGCTTAAGCAAGCGAGGGTCCCGGTTGTGGAGGTTTGTCCTCTGTCAATTTTTGCGAGGTATGGTGTTGTTTCAGTTAGTGGCATCGAATAAATCCAATGAGCAAGGCATCATAATTACACCTCCATCCTTGGGCTCCACCAAGATTCAAGGGGGCCGTTGCGCAAGTTATATTTCCGTGGCGCTCGTTGTAGGCCGTGAAGAAGCACACAAGAAACTGGGCACCCCTGAGGGTCTTCGGGCCGTCGACTGTCGACTCTTTTCCCACATTCTGACTGGGCCCACTTTGCTCTGACATCCCACACTTTGCTTCGCTCTGAGCGACTTGCTGCGCGAGTCACGGTACGGCGCCTCAATACGCCTCTTCCGGTCCTCAATCATCATGTTCAGGGAGACGCATACATTGAAGGGACACTTTCAGCGAGAGAAGGGGCTCAGGAGAGCATCGACAACTCGGGTGGTTCTCTTGGCCAAATATTCGATCCACCATTGGTTCGGTGGGAGTTGTTGCTATGAATTAATGAATTGTTGATTCATTGCCTTTGTTTTATGCTAGGTAGCTTACAGCCAACAAACAATTCTAATACAATTAAGGAGTGTAGTTCGAGGACTACGGCGACGCAGCCGACTATAATAGCATAGACAATTTGATCCTGGGATAATAGTTGCATGCAACGTAATATGAAGGTTGAAGACGGAAGGATTTGAAGCTTTGAATTGTGACCATAATGTACGAATATTGGATGTGGTATGCAGTATGCATTATTCTTAATGAAATGAAATTATTTGATTATTGATGAAATCTTGCACATGGTCACAATTCCACTGTTTTCTTCGTAATAGCAAGATAATGAGTATTGTACCTTACAACATATTCTGGAAGAACATCACGTGGATTGTTCATGTGACCATACACAATGTTGGTGATAATACGTCATTTTAAAATCATGTGCTATATTGCTATCCTTGTGAGTTTTGATAATGCATTTGACATTTTACCCAGCTCCAGCCATATTACATTGTTGACATGTAAAGCAATTGATTTAAGCATTTCTTGGCTTTATTGGAGTTGCAACTCGTCCTTTCAGAAGATGAATGTCAGTGATCCGTTTGAGCTATAAACCAATATCTTTCATAATCTGCGGTTTGCAGCCATCGGCATGCCAGATATCGTGGAAATATTTAATTATTTGTGTTCAGATTGTTGAATGTACATGGCTAAAGTTCTGGCTGAAGTGGTGAAATAAGCCTCACCATTTACATGATGATTAGGTTTTCATGATTATTTCCATTGCGGTTTTTCCGCTTCGATATTTTGCAATTTACCGGCAGAAGACGGGCACACATCCCGAATCGCAGTTAGGAAGCCCGCCGGTCCTGCTCGAGCTGAGTAACCAGGCCTTCGGTGCTTACACTTGTCACCTGCAGTTGCCGCGGGCGAAATGTCAGCATTATCGGCGCGGTGTGGTTGTGACGGCCGGCGGTCCGAGCTGACGAAACACCGGGCAGACGGAGCCGACGTGGCGCGCCATCTGATCGGTGGGCCGCGCCGCCGTCGGCCTGTTTGCGCGCGAGCGCGCGCGCGCCGTCCAGTTGCTCCCCCGACCGCCAGCCATTGTAAAAAGCGGCGCCGGCTGGCAGCAGGGATGCCAGTCATTCACCCCTGCCGTTGTAGTGGCGCCTTATTTGCGTGCGGCGGGCTATCTTGAGGCGACCGACCTGGCCACCTCTTGGGCTTCACCTGCTCCCCTCGGCGGCGGCCGCCGCAGCTGGCTGCCGGGCAAGACAACAACACCGCGCCGGACGGGGAGCGCCGGAGATGGTGGTGGATACCAGAAGGCCGTCCGTGATGCCTTGCTGTCGGAGATGCAATCGCCGTGGAGCGATAATTAAAGCATGATGGGGGAAGGGTCCTGGCTGGAGACCGCAGTCGCTTCCAGCATGTTGGTGGTGACGATTTTCGCAGCAAATTTAAGCGGTGCAGACTCGGCAAAGGCTACGCCACAGAGCACTTCCGTGGGGCGCCGAGGAACTATTAGCTCATGCTTTCCATGCAATGGCCTTGGGCCACAGTCGAATCCAGAAAGATCACGGGCTGTGAGATATGACTGACCCTTGAATTGTTTGGAGTCGATCTGCTGGTGTGAGTGATTGGTGAGAGCGTTCATGAAGCGAAATTTCCCATAAAAACGACGACCTTGTTTAAGTTTCAAAAGGCCAACGAAGTCTCAGAAGGTATATTGCAAAGTGCATGCTATTTTTTCTGGAGGTTCACCCGGCGGGGTGACATAAAGACAGCACAATCAAGGATCAACCAGTCCTAAACCCTCCCAATCTCTCTCTTGACCTAACCCTAAGTCTTCCATGTCATCCTACCATAGTCGCAATGATATCAGTCTATGGGAATTGCTGGTAGTGTTGTTTGTTCAACAGTGATGCATAGTTGGTAGTATTGTTTGCTTAACAGTGATGCACATCAATTTGAGTAGTATGGCAGTCCGCAACAATAAGACGACGTAGCCGTAGCGGTACATTATGCTGCGTGGAAGCAATGTCAGGAGCAGTGAACCCCAGAGTATAAATTTCGACTAGCAGTGTTGTCACATAGTAGCCACGTCAAGAGCAGTGAGCTCCTTCCCTGATGAAGTGAAGGTGTAGTCTGTAGCAGCAATGTCGCGCGGATGTAGTGTCTGGGAGAGACGGAGTAGATGGCTGATGGTACTGCTGTTTTTCCAAAGCCACACTGCACGTTAGTTAATATGCAATAGCGCTTCATAAACCAGGTCAAACGAGCATTAACCATCTTCTCATCAGTTTGCAAAATGGTGAGGTTGATGGTATGGATCGGTAGCTTTTGAAAAGTTTTCTTCTGAACAGTGGTCTCGTGGTGGTAGTCAGTGCGGAGCAGTTCCCTTCTGCACTGGGCGAGGTGGCACAACGTCGCACCTGGACCACAGCCGCAGTGTCCAGGGAGGGTCCTCGATACTGGCCCCGACTGGAGAAGGAGAACAGTGAACGGTCTCGCCAACAGTGATGCAGGCAACGACGCAGCAAGGGCACTGCCAAACGTCCCCTGTCGAGTGGGCTTGAAATGGCATCTGATGGCACCGCTGGCACCTACGCTTCGCGCTGGCTTCTACGCCCTGTACAAAAGAGGCGTCGATCTTCTTTCTATGCAACACACGACTCGGTGACGTGGGGATTGGCGAAAGCAGCCTATGTGATGTTCTTGCTGTTTGCCTTGCACAGCCCACGCTGGTTCTAACATGCCTCGAACGGTAAACAGCTGGATCGTCATCTCGGCTTCTCAGTTGAATTATCGTGCACATGACACATGGCGTGCACACGACTACCGCACTCGGCACAGGCTGAATGCACCCTTTTCGGCTTTCAGCAGTGCTGACTTTAGCACCCTTGTGGGGAAGCTACTCCTCGCCGCGTGGCGCTCATTAGAGCCTGTTCCCATGCTCCGGCAGCGGTGCAGATTTGTGTGAAAAATGGGGGACGAATTCTTTCTGGAAAGCGCCACCACCAAAGGGGTGCCAGTCAATGTGAATTTGAATTTAGAGTAGCAGACGGTTAGACGCTGGATATGTCGTTATCATTTGAGTGTTCCAGGCTGTCGGGGGCGTCAGAAGGATACATGTGGGAACACCCGGGTTGCCAGGTTGCTGGGAGAGCGCATTTAGAGGCTCCAGGATCGTCAGGAACACCAGTGGAGCACATCTAGGGGCACCCGGCCTGTTAGTAGTGTCGGAGGAACACAGAAGCGTCTGCGATAACAAGGGACTTCAGTAGGACGCATTTGGAGGCGCCTGGGATGTAAAGGGACCAGAATGAAATTTGTATGGACTCCCGGATCGTGAGGAGTGTCAGTAAGGCTTAACTAGGCGTACTGACAATCAGGCCCACTGGCAGGCTCGGACTAGCAGCGGGCACCGGTAGGACACGTTTGGTGGCAACTGAAGTGTTCGGAGGAGTCAGCCGCTGCCACCACCTAAATAGGAGACACGTGCTGCTACCGGGGGAGGGGCGTGTAGGGGACACACGCACTGTCGCTCGAGCTGTCTGGGGGGCAGGACATACGCGCGGCGCACGGACTCTCAGGGGATCCATTTGAACAAAAATAGGCACAACGAGGCTGGCGGTTGCCAGCAAACAGCATGGGATACCAGATAGCTGTTAAATGCAAGTGGCGGCATGCTTTTAGCGTTAGTTACAGCACATCAGCTCTGCCGGGATGTTTCGGCGTCTTCACCAGGCGACCGAGTATCTGCGGTGAACAAGCTGAAAGAAGACCTGTTTCGCTTGCGGTAGAGGTAATTACGAGCGAGACTAAAGCTCGAGCCAGTCTGATCTCGTGTATATGCGACAAAAGGTCTTCTCAGCGAATCGATCGAGCCCACCCGACCGGCACGCTTTTGAAACCTTAGAAACATTTTGTTGCAGCGTTTCAAGTGCGAATTCATTAACCCAGACTTGGACGGGATCTTTTGATTTCAGTTTTTGTGCGTTTTGCATTACAGTGTCTTCCTCGAAGTAAGCGCATGCTTCGCTCAAAGAAAAATATTTATGGCTGAAGTTCAACGGTGTTGGGTAGCCCTGCGCCGATTCGGCCGGCCGGCGGTCGCGCGGTGACGTCATGTCACGTGACCTGCCTGCCCCGGGGCCGGCCAGCCGACCATCGCACTCCCATTATTGTAGGAGATACTGCGCCAAACGACGGCGTAAATTGAGAAGAAAAACTGCGAAATAGTAGGGATCGCTACGCATCGTGCAACCTGTGCTATTTCGCAACAGCTCGGTAGAGTGCATTCAGTTTTAGCTGCGTGTACAAGATTGGTCGGGGCCCAATTTCGCCTATGGTGCAGCAAATTTCCCCTGAATGCGGACTACTGTTATTGTTCATCCATCGAAAATCATATTTTATCTCGGCATGCCCGTAGCACGGCCAGCATTAGCCATGATAGTGTCATTCCTCCGCGGCTACTGGAAGGCCCCGGCTGCGGTATGATCACACGGTTTCTACCTACATGATCCCTTATCCTGAATTTGTGTTTGCAGCACTGGAGCATGAGCGCCACGCTCTCATCCATCCGGCAGTATTGTGGGCGCCTGATATTACCAACTTAAGATGCACTTCGGCTCGAAAAACAGCATCTAACCCGAGCCTGAACAACAGCTACCTTGGCCTCGACCTTGTCGGGAATGTCGTTACACTAACTCCCCGGCTGAATTTAAAGCTCGCGAAGGCTGTTCAAAAGACGCCAGCTGCTTCCGTGCGGCATTTAAGGCGGCCGCCACTGGGGCGAACCCCTCCGTCAGCTGCTACTGGCGGGCAGCAGCAGGTGCTCGCGTCTCCCCACACCCCACAACAGGCGGCCCTATTGTCAAGCCCTGCCCGAGAAGTGCGTGAAGGAATTCAGTCTTGGGCGTATTTGTGTGCCCTGCTTTGGAGATGTTTTTCTCGCTGAAATCCATCGATCGAGAGCCGCACCTCCGGTCCGTACTCCACGATGTAGCGGACCATCAATAGTGTGCAATCGGCATCTCCAAGGCGGCGTCTCTGCCACCGACACCAGGCATCCTTAGCCAGTCGAGTTGCATGTCTAGACACCCCTGTGGCGGTGTAGGATGGTACATACGAGAGTCCTGAAATTGATGTGTGCATCGGTACCGATGTGCACCAGCACATCATTGTTCACCGACGAAGGCGAGCCTGAACGCCTTTTGGAAGTGGATTGATGGAGGTGTACCTGGGTACCAGGAGTGGAGCCTTACACAAAAGTATGAGCATGGCCCAGCAATACCACACTACAGACGGCTGACTGAATACGCATGGGAGGGCCTGGTCGGTGGGGTTCTATGGAGGGCCTGGTCGGTGTGGTTCCATGCTGCAATTTGCAGTTGTTGGACACGACCAATCGAACACTGGAAGAGCTCGAGTCTCATCACGGAGATAAGGAGCCCATCATTGCCAGTTCGAATTTGCATTATAACTTAGTTGAGGACGGAAACGATTCAGGGCCAGCCGACATTTCTTGACGGAGCAGATGATCAAACTTGATCAAGGACTGGAGTGTGGACCATGCATTTCTGCAAGGATTTATACGAGGAAAGGGCAGACCAATAACGAATGAGTTTACGTTCAACTTACACACCCAGATAGCTCACCGACTGGCGGTGTACATCCCGCAGAGACGTCGCAGGGTGTGAGTTGTTGTTGTTTGTTTATTGGTTGGTTCACGACACACTTAATGCACATTCACGGCTAATGGCGCCGCCCACACTGTTTCGCCGGTGGGCCGCGGGATTGGGAAATGTCCTGAGTGGCGCTAGAGTCGAACCCAGGGTGTGAGTCTCAGACCTGTTGCCGATCCTGGACGGTGTACATCCCGCAGAGCCGCCTCAGCGTGTGACCCTCAGACCTGTTGCCGACCCTGGATGGTGTGCATCCCGCAGAGCCGTCCCAGGGTGTGACCCTCAGACCTGCTACCGACCCTGGACAGTGTACATCCTACAGAGCCGCCTCAGCGTGTGACCCTCAGACCTGCTACCGACCCTGGACGGTGTACATCCTAAGAGCCGCCTCAGTGTGATCCCTGACCTGTTGCCGACCCTGGATGGTGTACATCCGCAGAGCCGTCCCCGGGTGTGACCCTCAACCTGCTACCGACCCTGGACGGTTACATCCTAAAGCCGCCTAGCGTGTGATCCCCTGACCTGTTGCGACCCTGATGGTGTACATCCCGCAGAGCCGTCCCCGGGTGTGACCCTCAGACCTGCTACCGACCCTGGACGGTGTACATCCCTACAGAGCCGCCTCAGCGTGTGACCCTCTGACCTGTTGCCGACCCTGGACAGTGTGCATCCTACAGAGCCGCCTCAGCGTGTGATCCTCAGACCTGCTGCCGACCCTGGACGTGTACATCCTGCAGAGCCGCCTCAGCGTGTGACCCTCAGACCTGCTGCCGACCCTGGACGGTGTACATCCCGAGAGCCGCCTCAGCGTGTGATCCTCAGACCTGCTGCCGACCCTGGACGGTGTACATCCCGCAGAGCCGTCCCCGGGTGTGACCCTAGACCTGCTGCCGTCCCTGGACGGTGTACATCCTGCAGAGCCGCCTCAGCGTGTGATCCCCTGACCTGTTGCCGACCCTGGACGGTGTACATCCTACAGAGCCGCCTCAGCGTGTGATCCTCAGACCTGCTGCCGACCCTGGACGGTGTACATCCCGCAGAGCCGCCTCAGCGTGTGATCCTCAGACCTGCTGCCGACCCTGGACAGTGTACATCCTACAGAGCCGCCTCAGCGTGTGACCCTCAGACCTGCTGCCGACCCTGGACGGTGTACATCCCGCAGAGCCGTCGCATGGTGTGACCCTCAGACCTGCTACCGACTCTGGACAGTGTACATCCTACAGAGCCGCCTCAGCGTGTGACCCTCAGACCTGCTGCCGACCCTGGACGGTGTACATCCTACAGAGCCGCCCCAGGGTGTGACCCTCAGACCTGCTGCCGACCCTGGACGGCCGGGAGACACCGACCGCTCCACTTCTGACTCGGCCGGCCGCCCCGTAACCGCGGCACCGCTGCAGGTGCTGCGCCTCCGTCCCCTGGCGCGTCCCCCGTCTTGTTTGTTCTCAGCGTCATGTTCCTGGCCATTGTTCCGTCTGCCGCCGCCGAATTGGTCCCAAGATTAAAATCGGAACTGGGCGGCACGCGCCACCTGGCCGCCGCGCGCTCCCCATAGATCTGACAAAGGCGTACGACTTCTGCTCGCGTGCGCAATGGCGACGCCGCACCGCCGGCAGATGGACTGCGAGGGAGAGCGTCGCTCGCTTGTGAATGCAACCGCGAAGGCATTGCTTCGCGTTGTAGTTGCCGTGCGCACAGCCGCCTAGGGAACGGGAGGAGGGGGGTCGGTGGCGGCTGACGCGCGCTATGTTGACAACACGTGTGGGTTACACGAGTGTGTTCTTTTGTGGGTCATGGTTAAATACAACTCCGCGACAGTTAACAAAGTTGTGAACTACCCATTGAAATTGCAATCAGCATCACGTTTACAAGAACGAAATGAATACAAACAATGCAACATTTCATCATGGAAAGCTGTTTCCGTGGTGTTTTGGTGTACTTACGACGTAGCATAGTTCCATACAAATCAGGTTTGATCTCAGGTCAGATCAACTTGTTGGTATGGCTTATACAATTTATGAAATGGCGTCAACTCAGAATTTTAAATTATCCGGCGAACATGCAACACCTTTTTCCATCCAGACAAAAATCGTGTTTTTCATGACATTTGAGCTGATCCTCTATTCAGTCACAGTCACTGCCTCACTTACATTTTTGGGTTGCCTGCTTCCATACCTACGAAATGCACGATATATTTCTTTAGACGAATGTCTGCATGTCTGTGGTGACACACCACGCGCCCGTACAAAATCTCGTGCCCCCCATGGCGATCCTCAATTGTGGGCCCACCGACTGCGGGGAGAAGGCAGCTCTGGTCAGCTTGCAAGTACCCTGCAAACAACGGCGTGATGGTCGAGCCTTTGCCTGCAGCACGGTGGCTACATAGCCCGTCCCTTGCCTTCGCTCTTCCAACGCCCCTAATGGTGTCTTGCATTGGTGATTTAAAAAATAGACAAATTAACGTGCTTCGTGCGTTTCACTGGAACCACTTATCATTGTCTCAAGCCCACCACAACGGAAAGAAAGGGAAAGCAGGCGACAGGGATGTTTGGTATGGCTGCGTCTGACAAATTTTCCGCCAGCGGCCGGCGCGCCGCCGTCTGAAATCCGCGTCGCTGATTCACCCGCTGCTTGTATGTAAATCAGTCCGCCTTGTCGCCGCCCCTCCGTGCACACCGGTTGCCACACAATCAACCGCCTGCAATCTCTCCCCGCTGATTTTCTTCTCCAGCAGCTCATGAAGGCGGCGGCGCGTCGTCAAACGCGGTCCCGCTTTCACCGGCGAACGTGCGCCAAGTTCCGCAAAGCCGCCGGCGCCTTCTGCGGGCCGAGCGAGTTGCCACCCCGCTGGGTAACTTGCCACCCCGCTGGGCGAGATGCCACCTCGCTGGGCGAGTTGCCACCCCGCTGGGCGAGGGGGCGCCGCCGCCGGACCGGCCGCATGGGTGAACATGTGTCCGTTCAGTGGGGGCCGTAGAGGGCGGGGGGAGGGCAGTGGGCACAGTCACCTCCTGACATGAAGCCAGGAGGCAAAGAAGCCACATTTTGTCTCACCCGATCCGATTCGGATGTGATGATGGCAACTCAGCTGAGGGACCCCGACCCGACTCAGATGTGATGGTGACAGCCTAGCTGAGCGACTCCGACCCGACCCAGAGGTGATGGTGGCAGCCCAGCTGATGGACCCCGACCCGGCCCAGATGCGACGGCAGCGGCCCAGCTGATGGGACCTCTGACGCACCCCTCCCCTCCCTCGCCAGCCCCTGACCCATTGTTTGTGCTGCTGAGTGGCCACCGGGTCGGACCAACAATTGACGCCCGGCTGGAACGGTCTTCGAGGAGCAATCTGCGGCGTTCCAGTGCGCCGACGGGTAATTCCTTTATGTCCGCTCCTTTCGAGCATTGAGTCGTGCCACTGAGGCGGCTCGCCAGCCGAACTAATGGGCTCCGCCAGTCAGCGAGCGTGCTGCTGGCCATCGGCCCAGTTGGCCAGCACTCGCCCGGACTGCCACCCAACACACCCCCGACCACCCAACACATCCCTGGCCACCCAATACATATGGCCACCCAACAATCCTGGCCACCCAACACACCCCTGGCCACCAAATACACCCCTGACCACCCAACACACCCCTGGCCACCCAACACACCCCTGGCCACCCAACACACCTCTGGGCACCCAACACACCTCTGGCCACCCAATACATGGCCACCCAACAACCCCTGGCCACCCAACACACCCCTGGCCACCCAACACACCCCTGGCCACCCAACACACCTCTGGCCACCCAACACACCCCTGGCCACCCAACACACCTCTGGCCACCCAACACACCCCTGGCCACCCAACACACCTCTGGCCACCCAACACACCCCTGGCCACCCAACACACCCCTGGCCACCCAACACACCCCTGGCCACCCAACACACCCCTGGCCACCCGTCAATGAGTGACCATCGGCCGTCCCACACTGCTCGTGAGGGCGAGCCGGCTCGAGGAGGGTTGTGAGAGGCCGTCCTGGTGAGAGGATATGACGGTGAGAGGCCGTCCCGGTGAGAGGATATGACGGTGAGAGGATATGACGGTGAGAGGATATGACGGTGAGAGGCTGTGACGGTGAGAGGATATGACGGTGAGAGGATATGACGGTGAGAGGATATGACGGTGAGAGGATATGACGGAGGCCGTGCCGGTGAGAGGATATGACGGTGAGAAAGAACGTGTGCCGACTGTCGGCGGATGATGGCGTCGCGATGCATTCCACCGGTCATGCCTGCTCCACGTCCCCCTGCATCGGGCAAGTCCGCGGCCGGCCGCCGCACCCGGACTGCATCGCCACCGTCCAAAGACTGCAAGGTCGCCCCGGCAAGGAAGACTTCAAGCGCGCACCGATCGACAACACCGAGACGCTGTCGGGCACATCGGCCGGACAGTCCACGTCAGCCCACACCAGGCCGCTGCAGTAGGCTGACTGGGTGGGCCGTACCATGGCAGTCCACGTCAGCCCACACCAGGCCGCTGCAGTAGGCTGACTGGGTGGGCCACGTCAGCCCACACCAGGCCGCTGCAGTAGGCTGACTGGGTGGGCCGTACCAATGGCTACTGTCCACGTCAGCCTACACCAGGCCGCTGCAGTAGGCTGACTGGGTGGGCCGTACCATGGCAGTCCATGGCAGTCCACGTCAGCCTACACCAGGCCGCTGCAGTAGGCTGACTGGGTGGGCCGTACCATGGCAGTCCACGTCAGCCCACACCAGGCCGCTGCAGTAGGCTGACTGGGTGGGCCACGTCAGCCCACACCAGGCCGCTGCAGTAGGCTGACTGGGTGGGCCGTACCATGGCAGTCCACGTCAGCCACACCAGGCCGCTGCAGTAGGCTGACTGGGTGGGAGTCCACGTCAGCCCACACCAGGCCGCTGCAGTGCTTGGTGGCGCTGGAGGCTGACTGGGTGGGCCGTACCATGGCAGTCCACGTCCAGCCCACACCAGGCCGCTGCAGTAGGCTGACTGGGTGGGCCCCAGGCAGCCCCCCCACCCTACCACCAGTAGGCTGACTGTGGCCGTCCATGGCAGTCCACGTCAGCCCACACCAGGCCGCTGCAGTAGGCTGACTGGGTGGGCCCTTACCATGGCAGTCCACGTCAGCCCACACCAGGCCGCTGCAGTAGGCTGACTGGGTGGGCCGTACCATGGCAGTCCACGTCAGCCCACACCAGGCCGCTGCAGTAGGCTGACTGGGTGGGCCCATACCAGGCCGGCGTAGGCTATCCACCAGGCCGCTGCAGTAGGCTGACTGGGTGGGCCGTACCATGAATGCAGTACTACGTAGCCAGCACCAGGCCGCTGCAGTAGGCTGACTGGGTGGGCCAATGGCAACGTCAGCCCACACCAGGCCGCTGCATAGGCTACTGGGTGGGCCTACCATGGCAGTCCACGTCAGCCCACACCAGGCCGCTGCAGTAGGCTGACTGGGTGGGCCGTACCATGGCAGTCCACGTCAGCCCACACCAGGCCGCTGCAGTAGGCTGACTGGGTGGGCCGTACCATGGCAGTCCACGTCAGCCCACACCAGGCCGCTGCAGTAGGCTGACTGGGTGGGCCACACCATGGCAGTCCACGTCAGCCCACACCAGGCCGCTGCAGTAGGCTGACTGGGTGGGCCGTACCATGGCAGTCCACGTCAGCCCACACCAGGCCGCTGCAGTAGGCTGACTGGGTGGCCAGTCACGCAGCCCACACCAGGCCGTGCAGTCCACGTCAGCCCACACCAGGCCGCTGCAGTAGGCTGACTGGGTGGGCCATTCAAGGCCGCTGCAGTAGGTACTGGTGGTACCATGGCAGTCCACGTCAGCCCACACCAGGCCGCTGCAGTAGGCTGACTGGGTGTGGGCCGTACCATGGCAGTCCACGTCAGCCCACACCAGGCCGCTGCAGTAGGCTGACTGGGTGGGCCGTCGGCGCGTGATATGTCGTGAGACGCAGCGGGGACGGCGGCCCCGGTGCTGGCCACCCCTCAGTGTCGGTCGACGCGCTCCCGCCTCCACCGCCGCAGCCGCCGCCGTCGCCTCGCGCCAGCTCAAGCAGAGATCGTCCCGGTCATTAACGATTACGTCATGTGTCGCCGCGTTCCGCCGCGCTAGCCACCTACGACATATGGGCCAGCGGCGGCGGAAGAAAATTGTCGAATTACAACACTGGAAGAAGAGCACATTATCCCTCCCCGCCGGCAGCGGCGGGCCCGGCCGCGGTGCGGAAACGGCGCGACTTTCGGCGGTGGCGCGCGCGTGTGGCGGCTGATTGCGGTGCACCCCCGGTCCGGTCCGCCACCGGTCTTAAGTGCCCTCGTTGCATGCGAGCCATGGAGATGTTGCATCAAGCTCATTGACACGGCTGCAGGGCAGTTGGCGGCGTGGCCTCCCGGCCGGCTGAGAAAACTCGAATTTCAGGCGTCGTCGAGCGCGGCGGACACGAAGAGCGGGGGCGGGGGGGGAGGCGATGGCGCGGCGGTGAAATCCATCGGCAGCAAATGCATCATGATTATCCGGAGCTGTATGCGGACGTGAACTTTCCCACTGTGTGGGGACGCAGGTCTGCCCTCGTCCCAGGAAGTCTCGGAGCTGTTGACATTTGTTATTGTTGTTGTTGTTGTTTAGCATGTTTGGCAACTGTTTGCAGCAAGATGTGTTGGTCGACATTGAAGATTTTTTTAGCATAGCCTGGTGATATGGAAGTCCGAGACAGGTTTTCAGTAGAAATCGACCCACATAGCAATAATCCCCCCTCCCCCACACTTCGCTGAGATTATTAAGAACACTCAATGACGGCCTAGATCCCACCCGAAGAGTATCTCGTAGGGTCAACTATTCTCCGTATTACGAGCACCTCTCGATGTGCGTGGTAGATTCTGGCTGGATGCCGTATGACATTTAGGTGTTACCTGGTCAAATCCAGCTGATGCACCAATAGATAAGGCATTTATGCTTGATGAGTGATAAGCTATACCAGAAGTTTGAATCCACGGAGGGAGGAACGTGTTGCAAATTTTAATACCGGCGCGAGGCGACTAATGGGGCGCTGGACAAATTGGAGAATGGATTTAAAAGCCCCACACGGTAAATCCCAGTGAATATCACCTCATGTGCATTCCCTGGTGTACAACCACGAGCCTCAAGCCATGCATACCCCAAACACGTATGGAGTTATAAATTAATTTCAGTTGGATATAAATGCTAAAACCAGAAAGAAAGAAAAAACGTTATCACTGTCTGGGTGCGAACACCAATCGCCGGCACGTCAACCGCACGCACAACTGCACGCACTTGCCACCCGGGACGGATTATGGGTGCACCAGTTCAGGTGCAAAGTGCATGGTTAGCTGCCACCTCGGGCGAATGTGGCAGTAAACGCGATTTTTTAACATAGGTGAGAGCACTTCAGAAGAAATATTGTGATGGTAGTTGGTAAATCTCAACAAGATAATTGAACAGATCTCGCTCTAAGTGAAAACATTAAAACTTGACATGTTGCATTGCAACACCGTTATTCGGTTTTGAAAGTTGCATTCAAGTTGAACCGTCGCCACAAGCTTCTTTCTTTGAATGAAGATTGTGAGCACCACATGGATAACATTGAAATTAAAAATGAGTGCCAATCAAAATCAAACGAGCACATCTGACCCTGAACCAGGAAGTTGGAGTGTGAAACACTGCAGCAAAAGAAGTTCGCACGGTCTCGAATGTCGGTCGGCTGAAGTTCAGGTTGGGTTGGGCCACGCCGTTCAGGTTAACTTTTGTACCATACACACGGTAGTAGACATGCTCTGGCTTCGCCCGCACTCGCAGCAATCATCGTACCAATGTAAGAAACGTCACAGGTGGCAGTTACACCCGAAACCTATCCTACGAAATTATTTATCTCAACTAAAAATTGTCGCATGTCGCAACGAAAAAATTGCTTAAGAGAATGGACGCTTCTTAAAAGATAGCTAAATCACACAGGTGGTTCCTCAGACGAGCTGAAATTACTTCACAAAATTTGCTCTTCTAAAACAGCCATATAAGACAAATTTTGGTTTCCACGTGCCAGAAAATTCAGTCGACCACCAAAACAATCTTTCTGGCTGCCTAGGAAATACTACGGAAAATTGTTCGCAATGCTTATTCGATTTTGCATCCTTTCTAAATGAGAAACTAAAAGGCAGTAGCATTTCCATTACGAGAGACACAATCGCGGTCCACCGAGCATAATCAACAAGTGCTTGATGACTGTGACAAGTGGAGGGCACTGATCAATAAAAGCCCAAGCCAAGGATCTGCTCAAAACCCACACCAAGTTCATCGAAGCTTTAAAATGCACTTGTCCCCTTATCTTCAAATAATGATCTTCGTTTTGTTGGCCCCATTTTGATTTCATGAGAAAGAATTAGTTTCCTAAATTAAGTCCACCTCGGGTTAGTAACAGAATAAACAGGTTGTTCGCCTTCAGAACAGTGTAATAAAAAATCGCAGTAATAGTTATCTTGGTTAGCTTCAGAGCCGCAGCCAGTCGGGTCGGGCCCTGGCCCCCTTCCCTTAGCAACAAAAAACACACCATATTGATGAAGATATTTTTAGATTTTCCCCACGCAAAACCAAAAGTGTCCGATGCGCTTCGCGCGCCGAAAGCGTTCTCCGCTCAATGGCATTTTTGGTCTGATCCCCTGGAGAAACTTCTGGCAGCGTCACTGGTTAGCCTTAGTCCCCTGCGAAGGCCTAAATATCCTCAGTTCCAGTCATAGATTGTAGGATACAATTCCAGCCATACCCACTGTATTTCTTCCACTTGTATCACGCTGAAATGAGTAAACACGTCCAGCCTGACACACTCTGACTGGTGGTGGTTTCGTTTGGTCAATCGCCAAGTAAGCAATGTCCAGAATGAGTATTAGCCTGCAGGCAGCTTGCATGGCATGTGCGCCTTTTCAATGGCCTATTTCAATAGGTCGATCAAGAGGAAAATTTCCTTAGACCCATTCGTCAGTCATGGATCTTCCCCCTCTGTGCAGTAAGCTTTAACGTCACGGTATTGAATCAAAAGTCCAGATTTTCTTCTCGTTCCACGCAATAGCTTCATCTGTATTAGAACTATGGCTGAAATTCTCAGAATGAAATTTTCATTTCTCAGAGTCGATATATTTCATTAATAGTAAATATTTGAATATGACATTGCATCCTTAGCAGCAGATAAAAAAAGACCTTTGTCTCCACGGTGACTTCTTCGTTGGCATACGGTCCTTGATAGCCTCAGCTTCTGTGCTTACTAATCCATCCCTTGATAACAGACCAAAGGTGATTTAACAAGTCCGACAAGAACACAGTCCGAAGCACACATGCGTACCCACCCCTCCCTTATAGCAGTAAAGACAAATATTTATATGGCAATGCTCAACTCACCTATTTCTACAATTGGGAATTGTGTGTGCTATTGGCACAGCTCCTTCTTTAAGGAAGCCGTGAATACGCTAGGGCAAAAAGCGAAATTGAATCTCACGGCTAGGCGCTAGGCATGCCTATATCACTGTCCATACCTACGGTGCTACCTTCCTGGAACATGTGAGTGGTAACTGACTTTGTTTGAAACGATGCGCATGAAGACTCGATCATCGTCATACATTTGTGTGTCGGAACGACCAATGGGACTGAGGTCGGGTACGCCAGGATTGACACCGTGACATTACTACGCGGCTGCGGGTGGCGATCGGTCTGTTGGTAGGACATTCGACTTCTGATCGTAAGACTGTGGGTTCGAACCCCTCAGCCAGCGTGATGGCACAGCTCGTCCCGGCTCAGTTGACGTGAGATGCTGGCGATGCCGTAAGGCGAGTTGCCGACGCATCGCGCTCGACTGCGTCGCGAAATATCCTAAGGCTCTTCCTTCCCCTGCACAGTCGCGATTTCTCCCGAATGTTTACAATGCAACAGGTAGAGACTGCAAGAGACAGAAACATGCAGATCTCGAACATGGTAAACAATCCAGAACCGTTGATGTCCCGGCACTGGACATGGACAACACATGTCTGCCTCTCAGCTGTGGCCGCATGACTCTACGAGGAGAGCCGTAGCGCACGTCAGCTGACTCCACCAGACCCTGGCTGCGGCTCGCGTGCCCCATCTGGCCGAGGCCCACCTCTGAGCCGAGGCCATTGTCCCTGGCCTTCTGTCACTCGCCGAAGTACACGCCGCAACAGTTTCGGGGCTTCTTGGTTTCCGTCTTCAGGGGACCGGCGAGGGGAAGATAATCCACCGGTCCGGGTAATTACGAACAGAAGGGGGAGGAGGCTCGTGCCTGCTGCCATAGGCGGAGCTAGGTTTGTGGCATTGGTAGGTCTGCGTGGAGTTCAACCATGCTCAATCATCCGTTTTCATTCCGGAACCGTCATGCGGTGAAATATTCGATTGTAGTAAACAGGCATCTGATTCTTTGAACGACTGAAATGAAGGAATCTTTTAGCATGGCAATCTTTTAGCATGACCTTAGACATACTTGTCTAAGGTCCATAGCGAGTCCAATGCTCTTCCCTTCCCTCTACAGTAATCACGCGGCTGTCTCACTGGGAAAGAAGAGCAAGGTGATTTCGAAGTGATTGAAATCCATTAATTACTCAATGATTCGGGGTATTCGGCTCCCAGAAAACCAAGTCACAAGCCTCCGGGCGGTATCAAGGTGCATATCTGGAAAGGAGAAATGGTAGAACGTATGATCGAAGGATGCATTTTTATTGATATTTAATGCAGCAGGTGGTTGCTCTTTTTACATAATTATCAGTTCTAAGCGATGTTTGAAAACATTCCGATGGATTTGTGTGAAACCGATATTCCATGGCTTATGTAAATTGGCTCAGTTGTCAGCTAAACACGGAGCGCTCCTGCGCGCAATTGTAACTGATCCTGGGTTGCATGTCGATGTCAGCAAGCATCATACATTCCTCTAAAATGGTAACACTAGTGCGACTCCACATGATTCTCACCATATCAATCTTACTGCAGCACACCATAACTATTCGTGTTCCAAACTTGCAATAATGTTAATTATCGTAATGTCGTGCGGTCATGAATCCAGGCGTCCACAAATTTCACCACCACCATCCATCCTCCGCCGTGTACCACATGCGATGTCAGCATCTGGACCGGCCCCGACGGGCTGGGTCGGCCACCCCTGCACGGCTGTATCTGTCGCCGGGACCAGCCCCGACAGGCTGGGTCGGCCACCCCTGCAGGCTGTATCGTCGCCGGGACCAGCCCCGACGGGCTGGGTCGGCCACCCTGCACGTCTGTATCGTCGCCGGGACCAGCCCCGACGGGCTGGGTCGGCCACCCCTGCACGTCTGTATCTGTCGCCGGGACCAGCCCCGACGGGCTGGGTCGGCCACCCTGCACGTCTGTATCTGTCGCCGGGACCAGCCCCGACGGGCTGGGTCGGCCACCCCTGCACGTCTGATCGTCGCCGGGACCAGCCCCGACGGGCTGGGTCGGCCACCCCTGCACGTCTGCATCAGTCGCCGGGACCAGCCCCGACAGGCTGGGTCGGCCACCCTGCACGTCTGTATCAGTCGCCGGGACCAGCCCCGACGGGCTGGGTCGGCCACCCCTGCACGTCTGTATCCGTCGCCGGGACCAGCCCCGACGGGCTGGGTCGGCCACCCCTGCACGTCTGTATCTGTCGCCGGGACCAGCCCCGACAGGCTGGGTCGGCCACCCCTGCAGCTCTGCATCAGTCGCCGGGACCAGCCCCGACGGGCTGGGTCGGCCACCACTGCACGTCTGTATCTGTCGCCGGGACCAGCCCAGACGGGCTGGGTCGGCCACCCCTTTAGTCCAGTGGCACCACCAACTCCGGACTTCCGGCGAGGTTGGTGAGCCGTACCAATCCCATCCGCGCCGTCTGTGACGAGATTACCGCTGACTGGCAGCCAGCTTTGCCGAGACGGAAACAGTCATCACTTCATCCGAGTGCGAGTGTTGTCGACGGGCAATGTGCATGTACATACACATGCACAACACATACACACACACGCATATATTTGTATAAACACATATATATGTATATATATATATATATATATATATATATATATATATATATATATATATATATATATATATATATATATATATATATATATATATATATATATATATATATGCACATACATATATATATATATATATATATATATTGAAGTGGTAAATGGACTGTACCGATCAAGGCTATTGCACAGCAAGATTAACACCAATCGTGTGATTAACACATTCTGCTGAATCACGGTTTTGCAAAAGCGCTTCATCTAAAGGTCTTCGGCACATCATGGACGCTCGATTCTCGCAACCGACGCCTACTAATAGCATTGTACCCATTGAAGGTGAGAATCACTTAGCCGTTTGCTGAATGCCGGCTTCTATTTTGAGCCACATCCGGTCATGAATTCAGGAGAATTGGCTGTTGGACATTCCCGCACCCAAGAAAAAATGTATCTGGCACACATGAGTTTAAAAAACGCAACACGGAGCTCGCCTCCGACAGTTCGGGTCAATCGACCGCTCACCGAAAGCATGGCTGCATGGCTACATGGCTGCATGGCTACATGGCTACATGGCTGCATAGGCTCTGACACCGGTTTACTGACCATTGATCAAGCACCGAAAACAAGGCTGCGTGGCGCACGTGTGTACGCACGCATTCTACTCACTCAAATCGCGCGCTCAAATATTCCGTTTATCTCAGCCCCGCGTCAGCTTCCACCACGGAAGTGTCCACAACTCCCGGCGATATTGGTAGCCTGACTTCGGTGTGCTGAGGACACGATATTCAAGCTCATTCCACGTGATGCACGCTGCCCTCTGAAGTACAATGCGAATTAAGATGATCAAATCCAGTCCAAACCATATCCGTACGGACCAATGTAATCCATATCCATATCCACACCAGATACAGATACCCACCTCTTGTCCGACCCATGTTGAAAAATGCAAAATAATTAAAGCCGGATTGGGTGCATTGTTCAGTATCACGTAGACGACGTGCATTATACAATGTGTAAGCGAAGATGAAGAGAAAACCTAACAACATTTGGTGTGGAATGTGGATTACAATTTCCATCAGCAGCATGATATTTTACCAGGCAAAACAATTCCAATTCAGATTAAATTTGCAGACTTGGTAGTCCTCTAACCTATGCTAGCTCATGGTGCATTAGCGTGAACAAAGCACACAAGGAACAGGGCTGCTACCATGGAATGAAATATGATATATGAAACAACATAACCTGCAATATAAAAATATTGGAAGTACCCACCCTATTCACATGCACATGGGTCTCAACATCTTGAGCAAAATACTCACTGATCTAAAATAAACCTAGCTACCAGGCCCAAAGCACTCGAATACAAATGTCTCATGCCAGACTTATAGCCATTTAATTTCAAGTATAAAAACACGGCTAAATCAGCCCAAAGTAGTTTGCTTCGGCTCATTGTGATTGACATCCATATGCCTTGTGGTACCCATCTAGGTGTTTAGCTAGGGAATTGTGCACTCAGTGAAGCAAAGCCGTGGGTTGACAGCCAAGTGCAGCCATGTGAAGTGAGGAGGTAGGAGGTATCCACCTCACACCTGTACAGCTTACTGTATTTTCATGGTAATGAGGTTATTTTTCTTAACCAGCACATGCCCACGGCATTATTCGCGACAGTGACTGTACTGCACTTCTTAGCCTATCAAGCTTGCATTTAGTTTCTTCCTCAAGCCGTAAAAAAACTTATATTTCCAATGTAGTTGTCTAGTTATCCAAGCCGTGTTATGCCCTACTAACCTCCCTCAGCCCTATATGAGTTCAGGGTGGATGTATCTGCAGGGGTGCCCACGTGCACCCCTGCACATCGTGTCCTAACACCATTTCAGTGCACCGCACACAAACCGTGCTATGCCGTACTAACCTCCCTCAGCCCTATGTGAGTTCAGGGTGGATGTACTTTGTTGTGTGCAGGGGTGCTCTCAGTTGGCACGTGCACCCCTGCACATCGTGTCCTAACACCACTTCAGTGCACCGCACACAAACCGTCTCTTATCTGCAATTCGACTTTCCCGGTCCGGACAGCCTTGTCCGAGATTTTGTCACATGGTTGGAACGAGCGAGTCTACTGATAATTCGTGGACACCAATAGTGTAGAGCTGGCTTTTAAGCTGATAGAACTGGAGGCTTATATTTGATTTCTGTACCGGATTGCGACGCCGGGCGAGACACACAAAGTTTGTCCGAGTATTGACGTTGCCTGAGCTGTGAGCATTCATCAGCACATGCCGACGAGCTAATCCAAGCTTGATCCGAACTAAAAGTGCATGTCCCAGCCCCGAATCTAGAGTCCCCTCGCATTGTGCACCACCACGGCCAAATGTCACAGCCGTCACCACGCTGGAGCCCCCTGCCAGTGATGTCCGCGCTGGTGCGACTTCGCCGCTGAAGGGGCAGACCAGCAGCTGATTCTCGTGAGATAGCGGTGCGCCACTTCGGCCGCCGTCCAGCCACCAGAGGCGGGGGTCGTCCGTCAGCACGTGCCGAGCCGAGGGTCATGCCTCGCCGCCACCCTGCCCTCCTTCACGGACACACCAGCTGACTGACGGACAGCTCGCTCCAGTTGGCGTCTTAACGCACGTCGGCGCCGCCATCTCGAGCCGAGGGTCATGCCTCGCCGCCACCCTGTCCTCCTTCACGGACACACCAGCTGACTGACGGACAGCTCGCTCCAGTTGGCGTCTTAACGCACGTCGACACCGCCGTCTCCCGCGCGCGCCGACCGCCGGTGCGAGTCACGTGACACCAGCGGCGCGTGACGTCACAGACGGCCGACTTGGCAGCCGCCCGTGGTGTGATTCAAGATCGCCGACGGTACCGAGCGCCTCCCCCGGAGCAGGAGAAAGGTTGAGCCGCCTGGCGAGACGTAAGGTCGTCTCTGGCAGGAGGTGTGGATCTCGACAACCGCCGTGAGAAATGACACGAGGCGTGAAGCTGCGGGCGCCTTAGTCCTGTCAAACTGGACCATGCTTCTGCGCAAGTATCTCATTGGTCCCTTCCGCCGATTAGAAAAGTGATGTCTCCCTTTTGTCCGAAGCGTGGCTTCTGTATGGTTGTTTCGCTATCGGCTAACACCGGGTAGTGACGAAGCGGCAGCAACGGATAGTGAACAGTATGTTTTATGCAGAATAGTAACGGCAGAGGTAACGGTTATTTTATCGATGTACGTAAAGCCCCAGCACTAATTCTTACAAGCTCATCTTGGTCGATGTGATACAGAGGTGTGAGCTTTCCTTGTAGGCAACCTTCTTCAAGGATCTAGTCTCCCGTTTTATTGGCGCATCTAGCCACCCGTCTGGTGAGCACAACACAAGCTCGGGAACCTCGGTCCAGTTCGTTTTCAAGGATGTGAAACATTTGTGACGCTATCAGCCTGAAGCACGGGGCGGGGATGGCCGAGTGGTTAAGGTGTCGGGCTATGGGTACCAAAGGTCCCGGGTTCGACTCTAGCGCCACTCAGGACATTTCCCAATCCCGCGGCCCACCGGCGAAACAGTGTGGGCGGCGCCATTAGCGTGAATGTGCATAAAGTGTGTCGTGAACCAACCAATAAACAATCAGCCTGAAGCACGATAACAATAATCTCCCGAGCAAAATTTGGGAACGCTTCCATATTTGTCCACCCTAATGACGCTGGCCTTACAGTCACTTGCCTGCGACGCCTAACCAACAGTGAGACACCTGGTTCATGGCGTTCCGAGCCAAGTGCAACAAAGAATATCTTTTGTGATTCAGAAGTGGTATCCATTATCTAGCAAGGACTTCCTTCCACCCAGCTTGTTCATCGAAGGCATGGCAACTAGGTTGAAACGGTTGAAAGACGCTTTTTTGTTCTTACTAGGTAGGTGATTTCTTCGGAGTTCACACAAAACAGAAACAGGGTCTCGATCATTAAGTCAGAAAAGACGCGATTTGTCATCAAGTAAGGACGCTAGAAGCACGAACTTGCTCCCAGTTAGCTGGACAGCTGGACAGCTATCTGGTTGCTCACTTCCGGTACTTGGTCTCCAATGACTGCCTGCTGGTGATCGCGGTCATGTGTAACATCCAAATGCCTGCATACTGCGTAGAGTGACATAGCCTCATGGTCATTATGTCTGTGCCTACCTAATTATCTAATCAGGCATCCCCTAGCAATTTCCAAACGTAGCATTCAACTTCTTCGATGAGGTCGTCCATGCCTCAATAGCACCTGGAATTTGTCCACCCAGCGCTTATGAAAGCTGTGCATTGCATTTTCTTCCTCGCTGCCCTGGCTCCGCTGGCTTTGTGTGCATCCACAGATGGCTCGCAGTTTCTTCTGTCATTCTGGCTCAGCAGCACTTGTGACGGCCACCCGATCACAGTTGGTTGAGTAGGCCGCGGCCCGGACGAGCACGGCTAACACTTGGCCACCGCTGGTGCTACGCTGCGCCGGCCAAGTCGCCACCTGTGGCCGCGCCAAAGCGCCACCACCTGTGCCCGCCGAGCGTCTTGCCGGACCGGCCACCAGCTGCACCATGCGCGCACCAACTCGCATGCGCCACGATGTGGGGGGGGGGGGCGGGACCAGCGGCACGATTTACGGTCAGCACGGCTCGTCCCTGGCTCTGATTACGATGGCACGCGGTACCCGCGGCGGTGGCGGTGATTGTGTGACAGCGGCCGACGTCGTGACGCCCGCGATCAGCTGTTGAGTGTGTCGACCACCCCTCCGTCCGCGGTCGGCCGATCATCGCTGCGTGCAGCCTCATCACGCTGCAAGTGACGTCTTGAGGTGGCGACCCCCTCCCCCCGCTTCCGGTGGCGAGCCCGCCGGTGACCGGTGGCCGGCGGCGTCGCTGGCGTCGCCGCACCTCCTGCACGTGCACCTCGTTACTGCCGGCCGAGCTGGGTCGGAGGGGGGGGGCATTGGTGGTGGTCGCCACAGAGGGGTGGTGCGCGGTGCAGGACTGCCGGGAACCGTCGGTCCGGCTCCGCTGCGACGACGAGCCCCACACGGGGAGGGGGTGGGGAGGGGCAGCCGTGGCGTCTGATGTTTGTCGTTTAATTAGCGCTGTGTGTTGGTGTAGCTTATAAGGGATGGCATGGAAATGATACTTCAGTCCTATCTGTCCGGAAATGTGTGAGGACGACTGGCGAATTACCGACACTGATGTGACCGAAGATGGCTGGTGAATTACTGACACTGATGTGACTGTGTTGAAAGAGGCGCTTCAAGTCGGTATGTTGAAAGTCAGGCTGTAGAGTTGCACCTGTCAAACACATATTTTTTTACATTGACAATGCCGATGGCCTTGAAGCATTGAACAGGGAAATTAGAAGAGAGAAAAGGAAAGTAGAATCACTGGAAATAAATTTCGGTTTAGAAATCATCGTATTTTTTATAGAGTGAGGCTATGCTACAGACTAAATATACAGCTTAACAGGTAACATTTGCGGAAATGCCCAAAGTCCAAGTTTCTCAATTCGTTCTTTTCGAGATGGAAATAAATACATCCGGGCTCGAAAATGGGTATGTTTTGTGATATGTATTTAAATTCCGAAGCAGATAGTCGCATTTACCTCACCTTTTGAACCAATTTCGGCATACATCGGTGTGCACAACTACATCAGCATTCTAGCATCTCAAGTCAGATTTGTGTTTGCCACTCTCACTTGTACTCCAATTTCAGTCTCCATGCATATAGATTTGAATAGCTGGAGCGTGACATTTCGTGTACGACATCGTCTGTTGGAACCTGTTGCATGCCATGGACTTGTCACCAACTTCGCTATCATTTGTTTCCCGGGAATTGACCGAAACTTTCATTTCGTCGCATCCGAACGGCTTGACAACGGCAGTGGCGTGCCGTGACAGGCGAGCTCCCATAAACATGCCGGGCTTTCCTTGCGACGACACAGCCTTCGTCCTCTGGCCGTTCTCTCCCAATGCCAGCGCCCGGCCGGCGGCTTATTCGGCATGTCTGCCGTTGGGCTTGTCTCGGCTCGACGTTTGGGCCCAGCTTCATCCTGGCTACGACAGGCTGTTTCGCCTCCGCAAACGCCACAGAATTGCGGCCGACGAGCGCCGCTCTGATTAATGAACGAACAAACAACTGTTGCTCATCGCGGCAGGCAGAGAGATCGCGCAGCGTGACCTCTCTCCGTCTCCCCTCCATCTCTCTCCCCTCCATTCCTCTCCCCTCCATCTCTCCCCCTTCCATCCCTCTCTCCTTCATATCTCTCCTTTCCATATATCTCCCCTCCATTCCTCTCCCCTCCACCTCTCTCCTCCACCTTCTCTCCTCCACCTTCTCTCTCTCCCCTCCAACTTCTATCTCCCCTCCACTCTCTCTCCCCTGTGCCCTCTCTCCCTTCCACCCTTTCTCTCCCCTCCACACTCTCTCTCCCTCTCTCTCTCTCCCGTGTTCTCTATCCCCAGCAGGACCACTTTGATGTACTCCGGCGAATACTGGACCTTGGTTCGAGAACACAGGAACGTTGGGTGGGATATTTTTTAATGTCTTCATTTCAAGGACATTTTGAATTCAAAATACAACTATTTGCATGCGCAGTTACTTCGCGCACTTTAGCATTTCGTTGGTGACTGTCTGCTGGGCCTGGTCGGTATCTCGATGATAATTTTCTGATGAGCGTGCTTCGACATCTCGGTAGTGACCGTCTGCTGAGCGTGCTCTGGTATCTTGGTAATGACTATTGAGCGTGCTCCGGTATCTCGGTAGTGACCGTCTGTTGAGCGTGCTCTGGTATCTCGGTAGTGACCGTCTGTTGAGCGTGCTCTGGTATCTTGGTAGTGACTATTGAGCGTGCTCTGGTATCTCGGTGGTGACCGTCTGTTGAGCGTGCTCTGGTATCTTGGTAGTGACTATTGAGCGTGCTTCGGTATCTCGGTGGTGACCGTCTGTTGAGCGTGCTCTGGTATCTCGGTGGCGACTGTTGAGCGTGCTCTGATATCTCGGTGGTGACCGTCTGTTGAGCGTGCTCTAGTATCTCGGTGGTCAGTCTGTTGAGCGTGCTCTGATATTTCGGTGGTGACTGTTGAGCGTGCTCTGGTATCTCGGTGGTGGTTGTTGAGCGTGCTCTGATATTTCGGTGGTGACTGTTGAGCATGCTCTGGTATCTCGGTGGTGGTTGTTGAGCGTGCTCTGATATTTCGGTGGTGATCTGTTGAGCATGCTCTGGTATCTCGGTGGTGGTTGTTGAGCGTGCTCTGATATTTCGGTGGTGACTATCTGTTGAGCGTGCTCTGGCATCTCCACAGTGACCGTTGTTCGCACTGCAGCCCTTGTCTGTAGCTGCCCTCTGAATAATTGATGCTTCATTTCCATACGGAATCGCATCCGCATTAGGTCTTGATATGAAAATTATATTCTCAATAGACAATGGCGCTTCTGAATAGACAGTTGGCGGCGACGGAGGGTCATAATGGCCGTGCTCTGCCTCTGGGTGAGCAAACGGAGAGCGGTCTGGACTCTGGACGATGGTGGTCTGGACTCTGGACCAGCGTGGTCTGGACTCTGGACGAGGGCGGTCTGGACTCTGGACGAGGGCGGTCTGGACTCTGGACGAGGGCGGTCTGGACTCTGGACGAGGGTGGTCTGGACTCTGGACGCGGGCGGTCTGGACTCTGGACGAGGGTGGTCTGGACTGTGGACAAGGGCGGTCTGGACTGTGGACGAGGGTGGTCTGGACTGTGGACGAGGGCGGTCTGGACTCTGGACGAGGGTGGTCTGGACTCTGGACGAGGGCGGTCTGGACTCTGGACGAGGGTGGTCTGGACTCTGGACAGGTGGTCTGGACTGTGGACGAGGTTGACTCTGGACGAGGGTGGTCTGGACTCTGGACGAGGGTGGTCTGGACTCTGGACGAGGGTGGTCTGGACTCTGGACGAGGGTGGTCTGGACTCTGGACGAGGGTGGTCTGGACTCTGGACGAGGGTGGTCTGGACTCTGGACGAGGGTGGGTCGGAGTGAGGACAATCTGCATTGTTGACCAGCAGTGAAAGGACTGTCTTGGCTGTGGATGAACGGAGGAAGAGTGGCCCGGGTTGTAGTGGAGGCACGGTGGCTCTTTGGGTGAGTGGTCAAAGAGGCTCTAGAACAGGGTTAAAATATTGGTTTTCCGTTAGGTGTGACGAGGTTGAAACGAGACTCTAGGATGTCGAGGTTGGTCTTGGAATTGTGCCCTTTAAAAGACGAGGGAGGTCTTCAGACTTTTATGGATGAGCTTAGGCGAGGCCTGGCACCTTTATAATTTGTTTTTAGATTATTAATTTAAGAAGAGCTATAGCGGATAGGGAGAATAATAGCTGCTACAATCTGCATTGCATTGCCACGATTGCTAAGTGAAAGGACCTGGTCTTGGCATTGTGAAATGTTCGGTCATTTTTATCGAGAGAATGCGCATGAGGAAATGACTTATAAAGTGGCCCGAGGCTGTCAGATAAGGAGGCAGGTGGATTTCTTGTGAAGAGTCGTGATTTGCGAAAGTGGTCACCCTATTTCTTGAAGCATGTATCACTGCTCTAGAATGCTTCAGCCTTGTCTATCCAGGTGTGCTAGGAGAGCTTAGCTTCCAAGAACATTTACACATTTGCACTTTACTCAAAACTCAATTTGATCGAATTAACTCGCTTTTAGTAATCTGTTTCTCTTAGAATCAACATGAAAGACACGTCATTTTTATAGAAAATAAAAATCGAAATTAGAACCCGCTTTCTAGCACTCGTATTTGTGGGTGCAATGCTTAGCAGAGGCTGATCCAAAGAGTGGCCCTTCCGGGGTGGTGGTGTATTTGGGGTACGTGGCCAGTCTCGATTGCCGAAAATTGACTTGGCTAAAATAGCGCACTGAGGACGGAACCTGGTGTCACCCATTCCCACCAAAGGGAGGCGCACCTCATGGGACATGTTGGCCTATGACGAAGTGTAGGCATCCTATGCATCAGTATTGAGAAGAACGCTCATATAGGAGCAACCAGGCACCCCACTGAAAGGACACCCCTGTGACAAGACAAATGACGATTGCGAAGATTGCCTTGGCATGAAGATTGCGCTTGTGGAACCGACTTCCCCACTATTGAGGATGAATGAGAGATATTCCCTTCAATATCGTCGAACGTAGCATCGTGGCTATTGGCGTGATGATGAAAGAAATCGACACGAAATCCGTCCACCCCTGAGCCCTGGGGATCAGTTTTGATGGTGGGGAGCATCCGTGTAGCATGGCTTTCGTGCCCCGGTAGCCGGGCAATGGCAGATTTCCGTCGAACGATGGCACATGTGATGAGAATTAAGTGTCCCACTGCTGAGCGGTAACCATCTGTGACTGAACGTGGACGCTCTCGTGTACACCGGGTAGTCTGTGACGGGCCACGATCGTCTCGGGACCAGATCAGCGACCCCGCGACAAAGGCAGGCCTTGCCTTGCCTGATGGGATCCGTGGGGCAAGACTCGGGCGTACTGCGTTTGAGCATTTTGCCGAGATGCGGCGTGAATCTGGCAAAGGTCGCCGCCGTTACAGGAAGCGGTCGGTCTGTTGACGAAGCGCGTGCCCGTTTCGGAGCTCGTTGTGTTAACCCCCTCCCCCTGCTGAAACACGTGCTCTCGTCAGAGATGATTGTGTCAGTTCTCCTGCTGAAACACGTGCCCGCGTCAGAGGTGTTTGTGTCAGTCCTCCTGCTGAAACGCGTGCCCGCGTCAGGGGTGTTTGTGTCAGCCCTCTTGTTGAAACACGTGTCCGCGTCAAGGGTGCTTGTGTTAGCCTTCCCGTCCAGAGGTGGTTGTGTTAGCCCTCCTGTTCAGAGGTGGTTGTGTTAGCCCTCCTGTTGAAACACATGCCCGCGTCAGAGGTGGTTATGTTAGCCCTCCTGTTCAGAGGTGGTTGTGTTAGCCCTCCTGTTCGGAGGTGGTTGTGTTAGACCTGTTCAGAGGTGGTTGTGTTAGCCCTCCTGTTCAGAGGTGGTTGTGTTAGCCCTCCTGTTCAGAGGTGGTTGTGTTAGCCCTCCTGGAGAAGCAGTGCTGAGCTGTGATAACTCACGCCGCTCCAGCGATGGAGCCCCGGCTCCACCGGTCGTTGAATTTCAGAAGGCATGCATCATTCTGAAGTTATCCACGGTGAGAGAAATCTCGGTGGTGTGCCAGAGTGCATCCTATCCGCAGTCAACAAGGGGTCTGTCGCTTCGAATGCCGCTCTGATGAACAGGCAAATCCACAATTGCTGATTTGAAGAAAAAACAAACATTGGGAAGAGCCTCTGTCAATACAAAGTCCTGGACATTCACGGTAAAATGTCACAGCTGCAATTTCATACAATGCATAGAGGACATGTAGTTGTTGGATTACTATACTTACACGGTACATCTGTTGTGTTCTGATGATTTTCTTTTGCTGATCATGATATTTTTAACGGAATGGACGTTTTTTTATAAGGCATTTCGGATATACAATGTGTTCGGTGAAACAACTAAATCCTACCATGAAAATCATCCCTCTGAAAACAAGCTTTTCAGGCTAACTTTAGGCTTCACAGTGCCCAATCACTCAGTTTTCCGACAGAAAACCTTAGAGGTTAGCATGGTACATTGTACATTGAATTTGCTCTGGCAGATAATTAACATCATAATCCTTCTGATGGTGATAAACACTATTCCTGTCGATTAAATGGTTTAGTTACACTTGACGATCTTCCACTTTTGAGATTCCTTAATCACCGCTGGTTTGTTCTGGGCAAAAAGCGCACACCTCCTTGGTTTAGGCGCCCTGCTAATTCGGTGTGTGTCGGTACCGCCTTTTGTGCGGTGGGTTCGTTCACCCGACTTCCTGTTGTGCCGTAAACGCACCTGCGCCATACCGAGGACATCACATCAACATCCGGGGCGAGAGATAGATATTGTGCAAATGACTTCAATATGCTGGAAAGCTATGCAGCGACTGTTCAATGTTCGTCTACGCGGCGAGCATGATGATTGATAAAGGAGCACGATTTTCAAGGTCAGTGCCAAGACATTTTACATTACAACGTAAACGACATTTTCTGCTAGGTTACTGGACATCGTTATTCGTTCTGTGACTCACTTCTTTGTGGCCTGATAATATTGAGGTGATCATTTTCCCAGCAAATAAACCAACAAAAGTCCATTTTTATATCTTGCATCTGCACAGCATCATGCCAAGAGCACTGCACCATGACAAGAGAGCTGCCTCCTTCCATGTTGCGATCTGATTCCGATCAGAGATTAAATTTAGCATTTAAAGTACCAGTTCCTACGGGTGTTTAACGTAACTCACATGTTGCATTGCAAAAATATATTCTGTTAATAAAGCTTGCTCGACAAGCAAAATAGTGTGAGAGGCACTCCGTCCTCAGTCAGTACGACGCCATCATATTGCCACTTACTCAGTCATTGGGTACCATTCATTTTATAGGTTAGATCATACGGAAAATGAACTGAAAGTGAGTAAAGCTTGGAACTATCCGATGAACTAAGGAAGGAACTACTGGGCTGTCCGAGGACCGCTGGATACACACCATCTGGGCTGTCCGAGGACCGCTGGATACACGCCATCTGGGCTGTCCGAGGACCGGTGGATACACGCCATCTGGGCTGTCCGAGGACCGCTGGATACACGCCGTTTGGGCTGTCCGAGGACCGCTGGGACCACAGTGCTGCCCAGAGCAGCCGTGTGTCGGCGGCAGGGTGCTGGCTGCTGGCGACGCCAGGCTCAGCTGGGCCTCGGGCGGCTCCCACTGTGACGAAGGTCGACAGCCAGGCTGGGCTGCAGGGGGGGGGGGGGGGGGTCGGCACGGGCGGCGGCGGGCTCTGTCGGCCGTGATTCCCTCCTGTCCGCTGCCGCCGCCCCGCCCCGTCACCGCTGCCGCTCTGAGCCCAGAGAGAGAGAGGGAGATCCGGCCGGATATGCGCTCCACGAGGCTCCGACCGTCCGCCGGAACCACCGGTCGGAAGGAGTCACGGAACGTGTGCGCGCGTGTGTGGGGAAGGAAGCGCTGAGGCGAGGAAGGTGTAGGCGTCGACAGATCGAGCAGACCGCTCCGCAAGAAAGAT
Organism: Imbricaverruca yamaguchii; assembly: GCA_034440575.1. Lineage (NCBI taxonomy): Eukaryota > Metazoa > Arthropoda > Thecostraca > Neoverrucidae > Imbricaverruca > Imbricaverruca yamaguchii. Next base: position 549,978 of record JAOTOL010001478.1, read on the forward strand.
CGAAACCGCGCCATTCCGCTGAAAGATCACTGCTGTTGGCTTCTGAGTGGCGACATAATTGACGGTGGCAATTTTTTAAAGATCATATACCGGCGACGATGCACAGGAGTGTAAGTAATGTTTGTGGTAGTGATGAAACATTTGTTGGTGCGTGCAGTGCAAATATGTAAGTGGCGCTGTTGCGAACGTTTGGTTTTATCAGCACAATCAATGTACTATACCGCGTCAAGTATGCAACATTATCCTCGTAATGATGCTACCTAACAAGCAAGAGTATTGTCGTCATGGCCAAACCCCTATAGAAATGCCGCCATGATGACAATAATTGACATGATTATGATGACCATGATGGCAATGTTACCTTTAAAAAGTTGAGATATACATTAAGGATGTCGGGACTTCCATCGCTGCAATAGTATTTTCCATTGGCACTACGTAACGACGCTGTGAACTCCCTGGAAATTAATCCTACCACACCTGTATCCTGTCAGTACTCGTCCAAAGTGAAAACACCAGCACCCACATAGTAGGTGCTGAATTATACGCCGATTGCATGCATATGTATGACCGCCTGGTCCCCAGCAGTCCCGGCGCAGTCGAAGCTCGGTTCAGATGCAAATGAGCCCGTCCGGCTACAGTCGCTCCATCCAGCGCCGCCAGCCTCTGAAGGGCTGACTCAATTACGTTCAATTCTTGACCCAATCTGGACAAGCACCGCGGTAAAGTGTCTCAACCGACCATTTCCTTCGCTGCAGCAGCGGCCAGCGCGAGCACACAGCCTGCGGTGGGGTGAGGGGGCACGAGGCGGTGTGTCCGTCACATAGTCTGTCATGTGGTGAGGGGGCACGAGGCGGTGTGTCCGTCACATAGTCTGTCATGTGGTGAGGGGGCACGAGGCGGTGTGTCCGTCACATAGTCTGTCATGTGGCGAGGAGGGGCACGAGGCGGTGTGTCCGTCACATAGTCTGTCATGTGGTGAGGGGCACGAGGCGGTGTGTCCGTCACACAGTGTCTGTCATGTGGTGAGGGGGCACGAGGCGGTGTGTCCGTCACATAGTCTGTCATGTGGTGAGGGGCACAAGGCGGTGTGTCCGTCACACAGTCTGTCATGTGGTGAGGGGGCACGAGGCGGTGTGTCCGTCACACAGTCTGTCATGTGGCGAGGAGAAGGCACGAGGCGGTGTGTCCGTCACACAGTCTGCTGTGAGGGGACGAGGCGGTGTGTCCGTTAGTCTGTCATGTGGTGAGGGGGCACGAGGCGGTGTGTCCTCACATAGTCTGTATGTGGTGAGGGGGCACGAGGCGGTGTGTCCGTCACATAGTCTGTCATGGTGAGGGGCACGAGGCGGTGTGTCGTCTGTCATGTGGGAGGGGGCACGAGGCGGTGTGTCGCACAGTTGGTGAGGGGGCACGAGGCGGTGTGTCCGTCACATAGTCTGTCATGTGGTGAGGGGCACGAGGCGGTGTGTCCGTCACATAGTCTGCGTGGTGAGGGGGCACGAGGCGGTGTGTCCGTCACATAGTCTGTCATGTGGTGAGGGGGCACGAGGCGGTGTGTCCGTCACATAGTCTGTCATGTGGTGAGGGGCACGAGGCGGTGTGTCCGTCACACAGTCTGTCATGTGGTGAGGGGGCACGAGGCGGTGTGTCCGTCACATAGTCTGTCATGTGGTGAGGGGGCACGAGGCGGTGTGTCCGTCACACAGTCTGTCATGTGGTGAGGGGCACGAGGCGGTGTGTCCGTCACATAGTCTGTCATGTGACGGGGACACGAGGCGGTGTGTCCGTCACATAGTCTGCCATGTGGGGAGGAGGAGGTACGAGGCGGTGTGTCCGTCACACAGTCTGTCATGTGGCGAGGGGCACGAGGCGGTGTGTCCGTCACACAGTCTGTCATGTGGCGAGGGGGGCACGAGGCGGTGTGTCCGTCACACAGTCTGTCATGTGGTGAGGGGCACGAGGCGGTGTGTCCGTCACACAGTCTGTCATGTGGTGAGGGGCACGAGGCGGTGTGTCCGTCACATAGTCTGTCATGTGGTGAGGAGGAGGTACGAGGCGGTGTGTCCGTCACACAGCTTGTCATGTGATGAGGACACGAGGCGGTGTGTCCGTCACACAGTCTGTCATGTGGTGAGGAGGAGGTACGAGGCGGTGTGTCCGTCACACAGTCTGTCATGTGACGGGGACACGAGGCGGTGTGTCTGTCACACAGTCTGTCATGTGACCGGGAGCGGGGCACGAGGCGGTGTGTCCGTCACACAGTCTGTCATGTGGAGGGGGCGAGGCACGAGGAGATGGTCCACACAGACCGATTTGCGGGCAGTGTTCACACAGCTCACCTACTCATTATTCGCGACATGGGTCCTACAAGCCAACTCATTTCACTAATTATCTGGTGGAATTAAAGCAGATTTGGACCAAATGTATGTTTCGCTAATGTAAACACTTCAAGGCCGGATCATTTGGATTTGGACCCAGATACCAAAGACGCCAATTATTTTCAGTTGTGCATTATTATAATATCGTATTTACATCCGGCGAACTATAGCTTACATCATATTTTCCTCATTAGTCGTCTGAGCGTTTTTTCATTAGTCTGCCATTGGAATATGGTGGCGTTTACTCTGAACAATATTTGCATTCTGAAATGGATGCGTGCCAGTTGAGTTCCTGGTTACAACAATATGTACAAAAGCAGTCTAGTCTTTTCGGCAGTAGGGCACCGCACTTCCACGATATCCCCAATTGGGCAGATAAGTCTGGGAGGCAAGTTATCCGCACGTCTATAACCCAGGCAAAAATGAGAAATCTGTTCTTGCGGATATATCAGATTCATGGATAGCATGGATGCAGAAACGCCCCAAGTGCATTGTGTTTCTGGAGATTAAATAAAAGTTTAAATTGTCCTTTTCTATGTTAATTTGGCGTTCGGAGACATGATCCCATAATATCCTTGAACCCGACACCTATGATATAAATACTCTTAATGCAAACATATTTTTGGAAACCAGAAACATTGACTGCGGAGAAGTGAAAATACAAAGGATGATAACAAAACAATATATAATGAATATGTCAATGAATTGCTGCACTTCATTGTTCATTCTCCACTTATGAAGACGATTGGAAATAACTGTGAGCAGTGCCCAATGTGTCACAACATCCATACCATCACTGACGCATGGTTTTATTTTGTGTCTTTTATATACAACAGGCAGAAAAGTCATTGCGCCGCGCTAAGGCTTCAACAAATTGTATGCAAGAGCAACTAACTAACGCAAGCGAACATTAACCCCCGCCGTCTTTCCGGTCAAATCCTCACACCCCGTCTCAGGGGAAGGCGGTTGAATACCCCCTCTAAAATCCAAACTAAGCATGGCACGAAAACAAAAGAGGTGGCATGGGAAAGCGCTCGACGAATAGGGTCTGGGTCCACCGTCGAAAACAATTTTCCCCCAAAAGTGACGCCACCAGGGGGGATAGATTTTTACGACTTTTCACGACTTGCATTATGTTTTTGACTCTGGGGAGTTCATTTTGGGGATATATGAAAAAACAAAATGTATTTGGAATGAGAAAAGGACAGCGAAATCGACCAGTGCTATAATGTTCCCCCTCCCCCGATTTTTTTGAAATGTCAAAATTTTGAGTTTTCAAGTTTTCTTTAATTTTCCTTTTCCAATGGATAGAGCAGACCGAGAAACGGTGTTGGAAGTCAACTTTCCCTAATACAAATGTTTACTTTAGCCAGAATCCTCTATTTGAACTGCAGTTTGGCAGGTATGCAAAATTTATAGTCAAAAACGGAAAAAAATTAATAGTTCCACTCGTACGTTTTGTTTCATCCGTAAAGATAAGCAAACGCTGAAACATTTTTGGAGGTGACATCACTTGACCTTGACTAACACGTTGACCCTAGATGACCTGACTTCAAAATTTAGAAACAGCATGCCAAATTGATGTGGGAAAAGGTATGCCAAATTTGGGCGCGCTGTAGCGCCCAGTTCGTCCACTATCCGCGAAAAACCTGAGGGGGGGCGGTTGAAGACCCCCCGAGACGAGACGGGTTAAAGTAGTTCATGAACAGAACTATGCAAGGCTTTACAAGTGGGTATCTACTCTTCCAGGTAGCATTGAAGTACCAGTTAATATGTGTGTGCTAGATACCATTGTTTATCAAGCTGTGCGGATATCTAAGTCGAATCTGAATCAATTTGAATGTTACAGACGAGCTTAACATAGTATATGTAAGGCACATGCAGGTTAGGCTCGTAGGAAAACTGATGAATTCTCCTCTTTACCCGAAGCAGATGAGATGTTGAACAAATAAATGCCAACATTTTTATTTGAATGATGCTAATTCACATTTACCCGACCATGTGTCATAGGTTGACATAGAAAGGATTGAGGTAACATCAGCTATCCTGGTTAAACCATATGTCATTTCTTATTGGGGAACGCAGTTTTGTCATTAAAGAGAGAGAGATAACCTAATCATCACGTTCCTAAGCCTTATTATCACTTTATTCAATCATTACTATTACGTTTTCCAAGAATCCTGTACGACCGTGACGCATACGACAGTGCACTTATACGGTTGGGGGTTATATGCATGGCTTTCTGAGTCTCAAAAGACTGCTCAATGATAATTAGTGCTTGCATGATATGATGCATATTGCAAGAAAATTATTTTTTAAACTAAAATACATTTATAGAGATGCCACATGACACTCACACCTCGAATACCACTTACCTTACCATCGCCGAAGACTAACGAGGCTACCCCACGTCAGGTAGTACTGACACAATCTGCTGAACGACTGAAAGAGTCAATGACCCTTGAAGGAAGTGCATGAGTTCATGAACACGTGCGGATCAATGCAACCTGGGATTCCCCGTTGCAGCGGCGGGCAGCTCTTTTCCGTACATTTATCCTGCCTTTAATCGGAAACCCGGTTGTGTTTCTGCAACCAACCATGACAGGAACTTGAGGCATTTAGTGAGCATGCAACGACCTAAAAGTAAGCTGAAGATAGGCGTACACTAAGGGGGCCACTAACCCCCATATCATGATTTGGCTCCCTCAGTCATCGATCTGGCCTCTCCAATGAGGCTGAAGCTTAAACATTAAACACGTGGGCGCACACTAGATGCAATTGATTTTCTTAACAGCATTGGCCATAAAAAGGTGATTAGACCCTCAAATCAACTTCATAAAGGGACACCCAATGCTAAAGAACAATTCCTATCCGCAAGATCTCTCCAACTGTTGGAATGGTTGGAACTGATGAAAAAGGCTAGAAAAGTACCCCCATGAATTCCATCCTGCTGACAAGGGGCAACTTCTGCATAGGCAATGCTCAGTTAAAACATAAGCATAATAGATGTGTACAAAATATGTTTTCACCCCAAACCGCGAGCATGTTGCTCGCCTTCATTAAGGTCCTCAGATTGCTCCAAAGTTTGGTTAAGTTGATGTGTTGCTTCATATTCGTATGGAATCCGCAGGCCAGGAAAATATTCCGATGGAACGGAAAATATGCCAAGGAAAATAACAATAGAGTAATCCGTGAAGTGACTTGATATCCTTCCATTCCACTAACTGAATATCGATTTCGCATAAATGATGCAAATATGGTCTTATATGTGGTCTATTTCGTTTATGCTAACCTATGTGCCAATCATGCGTCTTTTGTATTTCTGAATGAACTTCATGTAGATTCGAAAGAGCATTTGTCTGATTTCTTACAGATTATGAGGACGCACCTATTCATATTAAGATTATCACAGTAGGCACACAATTACTCAATCAGTTGATTGTAGTTCAGTATGTACAAAATATGTAGTTGGTACATGTACTAAGTGCACTGTTTTTTTTCAACGATCGCTCAACAGCACGCTTTTCTGATAGTAAAGCCTACATTTCACTATACATTCGACATTAAATCGACATTGATGGTGCAAAGCGTCATGGAATCACATAGCTCCAACCACTCTTGCACACAGCGATTTTAACCATTCGCTTGGAACGAAGAAAAATAATTTCTCGTCATGTTCTTGTTTGTTTATTGGTTGGTTCACGACACACTTTATGCACATTCACGGCTAATGGCGCCGCCCACACTGTTTCGCCGGTGGGCCGCGGGATTGGGAAATGTCCTGAGTGGCGCTAGAGTCGAACCCGGGACCTTTGGTACCCATAGCCCGACACCTTAACCATTCTCGGCATGTTCAGCGAGTTGACGTCCGGATGAGTTGGCACGCCGAGCGCCTACCACTACGTCACTGCCTCGCACTTGACAGCGCGTCCCACCAGCGCTGCCCACCTAAATGTCGTGACCCCATCCGACCTGTGGGTGGCTGTCGTCGGTGTCTTAGAGGCGCCTGTCGCCAGGCTGACACCGGCCCGTCAGGCTCGCCACGTCAGCTGCGGCTGACCAGCTCCCCACGTCAGCTCCGGCCAGCCCGACCCTGCTCACGCGCAAGTGATGTGAGTGACGTCAGCTCAGGCCAGCCCGACCCGGTTCACGCGCAAGTTGGCGTGAGTGACGTGGGCGCAGACGCGCCGCACTCGGGGCGAGCTGCCGCTCTGCAGGGGTGGCCGATACCAGACAAGGCTGGCCACGGCCCGACAAGGCTGGCCACGGCCCGACAAGGCTGGCCACGGCCCGACAAGGCTGGCCACGGCCCGACAAGGCTGGCCACGGCCCGACAAGGCTGGCCACGGCCCGACAAGGCTGGCCACGGCCCGACAAGGCTGGCCACGGCCCGACAAGGCTGGCCACGGCCCGACAAGGCTGGTCATGGCCCGACAAGGCTGGCCACGGCCCGACAAGGCTGGCCACGGCCCGACAAAGCTGGCCACGGCTGGCCACGGCCGACAAGGCTGGCCACGGCCCGACAAGGCTGGCCACGGCCCGACAAGGCTGGCACGGCCACGACAAGGCTGGCCACGGCCCGACAAGGCTGGCCACGGCCCGACAAGGCTGGCCACGGCCCGACAAGGCTGGCCACGGCCCGACAAGGCTGGCCACGGCCCGACAAGGCTGGCCACGGCCCGACAAGGCTGGCCACGGCCCGACAAGGCTGGCCACGGCCCGACAAAGCTGGCCACGGCCAGACAAGGCTGGCCACGGCCTGACAAGGCTGGCCACGGCTGGCCACGGCCAGACAAGGCTGGCCACGGCCCGACAAGGCTGGCCACGGCCCGACAAGGCTGACCACGGCCCGACAAGGCTGGCCACGGCCCGACAAGGCTGGCCACGGCCCGACAAGGCTGACCAAGGCCCGACAAGGCTGGCAGCTTGTTTGCACCTGTTGCCGAATGGCCTGCAGCGTCAATGAATCACACTGGTGGGCTTTGTGGGAAAATAGTGTACGCTGGCCGGGTGGGTGGGCAGGTCCCGGCTGGGGTGATATATACTGACGCTGGCCGGGTGGGTGGGCAGGTCCCGGCTGGGGTGACATATACTGACGCTGGCCGGGTGGGTGGGCAGGTCCCGGCTGGGGTGATATATACTGACGCTGGCCGGGTAGGTGGGCAGGTCCCGGCTGGGGTGATATATACTGACGCTGGCCAGGTGGGTGGGCAGGTCCCGGCTGGGGTGACATATACTGACGCTGGCCGGGTGGGTGGGCAGGTCACGGCTGGGGTGATATATACTGCCGCTGGAAGGCGATGACCTAGGGTGAAGTTTGCTCTCATCCTGGTATCTAAATGAATAATCACTTCTGGGACCTATCCATTCTCCAAAGCTGTGGTTGGCACATGTTGTGGCACCTTATGAAATCAAGGTACATAAAGGTTAGGAAAAGGTTTGATGTGGCGCGTTGAAATCAAACTTGAAGGGTGAAACTTAAACTGCGTTAAACTCAAACTTATTGCCAACAGAAACGAATTTTCGAACTTGATTCATATCATGCGGCAAACAATCGAAAGAGTAGGGTATGCCGAAGTCTTGAAATCGAGCTATAAAACAAAATCGTCTGTTACTTTTGCATGCTGTGTACGTTTCCGAAGAGGTGTTTTTCCGCATATCGACAAAAGCATAAATCAACATACCAAATATAGGTGGTGTTGAACTGAACCAAAACACCGCTAAGGCTCCACATCTTAGGATTGAAACTCCGCCCATGCACGTAAAATTAATGGTCTAGATCAGTGGTGGATCTAGAGGTGGGAGCAAGAACGAAATTTCCTCCCAAAGGAAACCGATGAGTTTACGAACGAACTTAGTTTGCTCCTACTTCTTCTTGGCCAGCAAATGACCTGGTCAGTGTTTCGTCTATATTTGTGCTTGTAATGAAATGTGCACATTTGTATCTCGAGTTCATCGCGGAGTGCCTATGGAGGCTCGTGCTGACAACTTCTTTGATCAAAGGAAGCTCGTTTGTGATTTGAGTTTCAAAAATTCTACTGAGCGTTCTGCTGTTTAACGTGTTGGCATCAAACCATTTTCTATAGTACTAGGGCAAGATAGGAAGCCAGAAATGTGACGAGCTTTTTTTTTTAGGTTGGTGTAGTCATAGATGGGCATCGGGTCAGCTTCACTGAAGGATAGCACGCCACACGAATTTGTGGAGTGTACGTGCCCATTCTGACCTCTGCGCAACTTCAGCGTTATGGAGCTATAATATGCACACGCTCCTGCATCATCAAGTCACGTTATGGAGCTATAATATGCATATCCTGCATCTTCAATTACATTATAAGCTATAATACGCACATCCTGCATCTTCATGCTCAAGTCACATTATGGAGCTATAATTTGCATATCCTGCATCTTCAAGTCACATTATTGAGCTATTATATGCACATCCTACATCTTCATCGTCAAGTCACATAATGGAGCTATTATATGCACATCCTGCATCATCAAGTCACATTATGGAGCTATAATATGCACATCCTGCATCGTCAAGTCACATTATGGCGCCCTAATATGCCCATCCTCGGCACACCACCAACATGGCCTAGGTGGACCGCAACGTGTGAGCTACGATGACATCGTATGCTCGGTCTTCCTCGCCAGCTGCTGCGCGTTTGTGGGATTCAGTGGAGGGGGGCAGTGTTATGCAAGTGTCAGTTTGGACTCGGTGCAGGTACAAATCGACTCATCTACTTCCGACGCTAGGGCAACGTTCTCCCTAATGCACAACGTATTTGATTGAAAATCGGTTCATCTGCGCGCAATGGTAACACTAGGCCATCCTCTATGAATGAAACAATTTTCGGTTCGTGCATGCATATGCGTTCGATATTACCCTATGTAGGGTGGCTGTATTCTTTCGGTATTTGTGCTATTGCAATGAAAATGTTGGTTAGTATCGCCTACGGATTGTGTTCCGGTGCCCATGATAGGCATTCGGCATGGCGAGAACCAAAAGGCAAATCGATGATTCAGGCGTGCCTGTACATAAGGGTGAGGTATGCAAGAGCCATGCACCCTTCCAAGAGCCGAATGCCCTATGCATCGCGGTATTCTTGAATTCGATACGAGTCCTGGATTCCGATGAAATAGAGACCATTTATATCAGGACAACAGCCTATTGGCTACAATTTATGAAACGATGGAAAACGTTCTGAATGCTTATTTAGGTGAAGGTGCTAAAGCAGAGAAGGTGACTGCGTTGATATTTTGTGTAGCCAGAATGTCTTTAACCTCAGCCGCAGAAATTAGCCTTAGTCGCGGCTCTGTTTGATGGACCCTTGGAGAATTGGAGGCCTTCCCCAGTGACGTTCACATCATCACCGCGTTTCGACCCAGCCGGGGAGGCCGGTGTTTTGCAACTGTTGTTGGCGGGAGGCCGGCGTAATGTGACAGGACGTGCAGCCGACTGGCAAGGCGGCAGTCCTCTGCCGGCGCCACTCTGCGCCGCCGTCAAACAGGAAGCGGCAGCCGGCTGGCACGTGGCGGTGGCGGCTGTTGCGCCGCCGCTGCCGCCGCCGCCGCCGCCGCCGCCGCCGCCGCCGCCGCCGCCGCCGCCGCCGCCGCCGCTGCCGACGAGACGCGTCGGCAGAGCGGAGCCACGTCCGGCCGGCTCAGGTCGGCGCCGCCGGAAGTGGCGACCCGACAGCGGCGGGGCGTGTGGCGGCCGGCCGACACGCCCCGCGGCCCGGGGGCGTGTCGGCCGGCTCTGCCCACCTAATGGGGCCGCGCGGCGGAACACGGCCGCCGCCCCGGGCCAGCCGCTGCCGCCGCGGCGCCCGGACTTGTGACACGGCCGCCGCCCCTGGCCAGCCGCTGCCGCCCCGGCGCCCAGACTTGCGACACGGCCGCCGGCACGCTACCATGGGCCACACCCGCAGGTAGTGAGGACAGGCTGTGTGGCCAGACGTAGCCGGGCGGCTGCCGAGGCTGCGAAAGCGACCGAGTTTGCTGAAAACAGAGTCACAGAAAGGTCCGTAAATATTGAGTGATATTCAAATATTTACGAAATATCATGGTTTCGACTCGATACTCGACCACCGCTGTTGAGCGGGACGTGGCCGGTCTGAACTTCCGACAACGATTGCTGACATTTCGGGAGATTATGGTAATGCGAAGCCTACACTTCATGGGGCAGAGCAGAACATCGGGTAGGATTATCGCGCATGGTTGCATTATCCAACATCCAGCCATATTAACCCGCTCCTGCAGATATAATTTCATCAGCCTACTTTTCCTGCTTTAACCCTACCCATCTTTCCGGTCAGATCCTCGCACCCTCGTCTCGGAGGGGAGTTGACACAAGCTCCGCTCTAATCTTCAAACTAAGCGTCGCACGAAAACTAAGCAGGCGTCATCGAAAAGCGCTCGACGAATAGGGCCGGAAAGCACCCTCAAAATTGTATCCTCCCCCAAAAAAAATCGTCACTATGTGGTATATGTTTTCACAACTGACCTCATGTTCTCTGCCCTGGGTAGTCCATTTTGGAGGTTTGAAAAACAAAACATTTTTTTAATTAGAAAAGAATGGTAAAATCGACCATGGACCTACATTTTTCCGATCCACATTTTTCGGTGGAAATTTCTAAATTTTGAGTTTCCAACTTTCTTTAATTCGTTTTTTTTTAATGGATAGTGGACAATGGACAGAAAACTATTGATTCAAGTAAACTTGATCTCATTTTTTTAAAAATGTTTACCTTAGCAGAATCTTCGATTTTAACCATAATGGTCAAATATGCAAAAATAATGTCATAAAAAGAGAAGAAGAAAAAATGTTGGCTTTGTTTCCTCCCTAAAGATAAGCAAACACTGGTGAAATGCGCAATGATTCATATTACAAAATTTCAACAGCAATGTAACGTCGAAGATGAGTACCTATTTACCTATTTCATAGTTCTGAACACCGGTGGAAATTTCCAAAGTGTTCCAAAACTTTCAGATGATGCTTTTGTATGGCCTTGTGGTTTCTAGGTGGTGCACTTTCGTGCGTCCGCATGACACTAAACTTATGCTTCTAACAAGAAAGTGATGCTCAGCCGCTTTTAAATGATATTCGAACACCACCTGTTAACAACTGAAAGTTCGTCCATGGCTTTGAGTGATGTCCATGCACAACAAAATAATATCATCAGTAGAAGTTAGAATTTCTAGTGGTGCGGCAAGATTGCCTAAAATGTATGGTCACGTCCTTCACTTGACCATACACCATATGCATCACCCCGAGTGGCTCAAGTGTCATTATTATCGCAAGGTCACACAAATTGGTCATTCTACACTTATCTCGTTAATGTCCATGCTCAAATATCAAGTTGGCAATAATGGAATAATTTAGACGTGTGACCTGAGTGAGTTAGTGACCGAATTTTACTGGGTGTGGTGTTTCCCAACTGGTGTCTCAGTCTACCCTTGCCAGGGACAGGGATGTGCGTGGGTGGTGGTCCTCACAGGTTCTCGGATGTAGCACGTTACCCTACGCCCTACACCCCACACAACAGGCCTCCAACGTGTTCATACTTCAAAATGAATTTGAAGACTTAAGGATAAGTCCGAGACCTGCTAGCCAAAGTGGCCAGAATCTGAGGAAGTTTTGGATGCGTGATGAACAGAGAAGTAGACGGACTTTGAGAACCGTGGCTCTTACCAATGCTCGACCTGGAACCTCAGTACGGTCGGGATAATCCTCCACTCGCGACAGCCACAATTTGATGTCTGGCTCAAGGGGCGCAGTTCGGGCATGTTCCTGTTCGTACAGAGGTTGGCATGGCAGCTGCAGTGCCTGTTGCAGTGCACATTCCACCCGTGGGTGTATTGTTGGGTCGACACGTACCCACTGCCGTCAAGCTGCCGCGGCAATGGTGATTCATTGATCCATGGCTCTGGTGCTCTGCAACTCTGTGTGTAAGCCAGGCACCACCAACGAATGGGTGGGAAAACCTGTGGGTGGGGTAAAGGGGTAGTATGCCTCCCTTCCCCCTCCATCAACCTAGGAGGAGCTTATCATCTCTGAGTCTTGCGGGGATGGGGTCAGTTTCGAAATGGTTCTTGTTCACCCTCTTCCAGCTTGGGAATAGTTACTGTGCCCCTGTATCAACACAGAAACTGATTTCAGTCGGGGGCTTTGCCTTATGTGTCGTTGGTGGCATTCGGGTACCATCAATAATTTGCCGCCAATCGAATTCATACTGAGTCAAGCTAACTAGAGAAATGAACAATGTTTATTTTATTACCGATGAATGAAAACGTACGCTGTATCGATCGGTCTGCCAGCACCCATCGGGCTGGCGGAACAATGCCTCTTTCAACATATGTACGGCGCATCCTATTTAATATATGTCGCTTTTGTACGCATAACGCTGGAAACACCAGCCCGATTCCTCGTTGTAACACATACAGTGTTACAGGTGTGTCAAGAAGGAGACAATAATTGCAGAGGGGCCTAGCCATCACATGGAGCATAGAAAGCCGCTTTGCACGTGACGTAGAAAACAACTTTGATTGCCGGATAAACACTCGCCAGAGCCTGTAACTGAAGCAACCGAACAACATAAATCCTGCGTGTCTGGTGCACCCGATGTCTCCCGCAGACTTCCGGTAGGAAACGAAACAAGACCTGCATTGTCATCAAGAGATGACGCCAGTCGATGACAAGCTTCCCACTGGCGACCCTCAGACGCGCCAGTATACACTGGTGATCTAATATGACACACATGTGTATCGATCTGTATCCTTTTGTGAGGGCCATGGCTCCACCAATGTTGATCTTGCCCCCCCCCCCCCACGTTGATTTGGGCCGCCCAATAACCTATGCTGTTTTAAGCTGATAAGAAAGCTAAAGGAAGAAAAAGAAGAACGCCATGCTACAGAGAAAACTTAGTTGATGTTAACCAGCATATGTTGTACTGCAAAGAAACAGATTAGGTTTAGATAGTGGACTTCCAGACCCTGAACTCGCCCAACAAAAACGTTGGCTTCGTCCCTCCCTAATGTTAGGCACCAAGGAAATACCTTCACCCATCGTCATCACAGCTCAGGCCGGCTGTGCTCCATCAAGGCCGGTGTGTTTTAGCCTGCATATGGGCGCAGAAATATTTTATTTAAGCCGTTGTGTGTTTGTTGGTGTTTGGAGTGAGGGGAGAGTGACGGTGACGTTGACGATGACGATGACGTCGACGATGACGATGACGTTGACGATGACGATGGACCCGAGTACACTGTATGACACTGTGGTCGCATGCTACGACTCACAGTTTGTATGTTGACATGCACGGTGCACTGCTCTTTTGCTTATGTGACTTCACCTGTTACTGACGATTTTTCTCATTAGCGAGGATGCTGAATAAACATCAACATACAAATCGTCAAATAAAAATCAGAATTATTGAGGTCTGAAAATATAGTGGGCGGAATCCAAAAAAGTTTTTGGTTGGTGGGGGGGGTATACTGGAGCCCCCCAATGTTTCTAAAAAATCGACACCCCTGATGATACATATTGACGGGTCGTTCATCTCTCATTTTTATTCTAAACATTGTTCATTTACTGCATCTCATTTCACTCACTGGCTGCCTGATAAGGACCCTCGGGGCGTAATCGGGATTTATTGATGTGGTCCCAGCCCAGGGCTCGCTTGGCCTGTGCAATGATTAGGAACATGGGGAGATGGTATCAGTGAAGACTCAGCCTACCGGAAAATAAGCCTCAGTGAAGGTAATATAAAACTACCTTGAACCAATTAAGTTTCCACCAAATTAAAATGAAATAAATGCATCGGAAGGCTACTAAAACAAACCATTGGGTAGACGGTGATGGACTCGGAACCAACAATCTACCCCACGCCCACCCTAGCTGCACTGGCGCTGACACTCTCGGAGCACGAACTGCACTGATACCCTCAAATAACGCCACTTGATAACGGATACTACCATGACCATGTCCACGTCCATGTATCGACACAGGTCCGGCCTGCCGCCTCTGCGCTACACCGGACGGCCGGTGCTGTACGCACACCAATGTCGGTCGGCCACAGCCCCCCGGTCGGCTGTGCACAGCTGCGGGCCCCTGCACCGGTCGGTACCGGCACGAGCAGCGCCTGCACAGTCGTCGGTGGCCACCGCCACGGCCGCATCGCCCTGAGAGCTCGTGCCCAGAGCTTTGACCGTAGCTAATTATCATAAATTAAGCCGCGGGGTGAGGGGCAGTGTATCGATCGGGGGCACACGCCCGACCAGGAGGCACCGGGGAGCCGAGAGGGGGCACCGGGGAGCCGAGGGGGACTCCAGGTGAGCAGAGCAGGTGGTGGCACTCTTTGTTTCTTCCAGCCGGTCGTCGCCCCGCCCCCGGCGTGCGCTCACTGGCTGACTGAAGGAGCGGCCGGCGGCTTGGCCAATCAGCGGCCGCCTTGCGATGATGTCACCGGGCGACGAAGAGCTCGGCGTGCCGCTCGGAGATAAGTCCGAGTACCGACGCGGCCGGCCCAGACAGCGTGTGGACGCGGGCGAGTTGAGGGCGACGCTGCCGACCGGATTCGCGCCGCTGCGGCCGTGGTTCAGCCCGTGCGCGAGCGTCGTGTCGCCCTTCAGCCCAGTCTGCTGGATGAGCCCCGGCGTGCTGGCGGCGGCGGGAGCGCACTGCGCCGGCATGGGCGTCAGCCAGGTGGAGCACCTCTCGGCGGCGCCGCCCTCCGTCAACAACGTGCTGCTGCGCGACATTCTGGCGCGCGGCGGCGTCGGCGGCGCGCCGGAGCTCGAGCCGCGCCGCTTCTCGGCGGCCGAGCCGTCGGCCGAGGTGCAGGCCGACAGCAGCCAGCAGCCGGCCGCCGACGACGACGACGAGCGCGACGACGACGAGCTGCCGAGTGCACCGGCGTCGCCGGCCGAGTCGGAGAAGAAGACCCGGCTGGAGAGCATCGTGTCGGGCATGCGGCACGGCTCCGGCTCGCCGCAGCCCATCAACGGCTGCAAGAAGCGCAAGCTGTACCAGCCGGTGCAGCACGAGCCGCCCGCGTCGCTCGGCCGGGACGACAGCGACGCCGAGGCGGACGCCGAGCTGCCGGCCGACAAGCAGCGCCGGCTCGAGTCGGACGAGGTGATCCAGAGCCAGCTGAAGTCGGTGCAGAGCCACCTGGTGCTGATGCAGGAGCGGTACGCGCAGCTGTACCGCGACGGCGCCGGCGCGGAGCGGCCCGACGCCGAGCACAAGCCGGAGAGCGGCGGCGAGCTGGACCTGTCGCGGCGCAGCACGGCGCCGTCGCCGGAGAAGCCGCGCGACGAGGCGACGCGGCCAGTGCCGGCGCTGCACAAGATCGACGCCGAGCCGGCGGCGGCCGGCAGCTTCATGGACTACGCGCGTCGCGTGCTGGCCGCCGACCCGCGCAACAAGGAGAACGAGCGCCAGCCGGCCGGCCGCCGCGCCGCCGACGTCCAGGGCCTGGCCGACGCGCTCAAGTCGGAGATCACGTCGTCGCTGGCCGGCCTCATCGACCAGATCGTGACCAAGTGGGCGCAGCAGCGCCGCCGCGAGCCGGAGCCGGGCGCGCCGCCGGCGCCGGCGCCGGCCGAGCGGCGCTCGCCGCGCGCCGAGATCCTGCGTCGCATCAGCCAGCACAACGGCCGCTTCCCGGCGCTGCCGCCGCACGGCTTCGGCGCCGGCGACGGCATGCCGTTCGGCCTGTCGTCGCTGGCGAGCATGCGGCCGCCCAGCTCGCTGCCGCCGCTGTTCCCGTCGTCGCGCGCCGCACCGTTCGGCGGCGGCCCGCTGGGCAGCCCCGTCTACAGCTCGCCGTACGGCCTGCAGGCGCTGCGGGACTCGATGCACCAGCAGCAGCAGCAGCAACAACAACAACACAGCAACAACAACAACAACAACATCATCAGCAGCAGCAGCAGCAGGAGCAGGACGAGGGGCCGCTCAGTCTGGTGATGACGCCGAAGAAGAAGCGCCACAAGGTGACCGACACGCGGCCGGCGCTGCGCACGCCCGGCGCGCGGCCGGACGACGGCAAACCGCTGACCGACGAGGAGGCCTCCCCGCTCGGCTACGGCGCCGCCGCCGCCCACCTGCTGCCGGCCTCGCTGCCCACCTCGGTGGCCATCCCCAACCCCAGCCTGCAGGAGTCGCACTTCTTCGCCGGCTACCCGTACTACGCGCGCGCCGCCAGCCCCGAGCGGCGCGACTCGACCAGCCCGCCGCCGCCGCACCCGGCCAGTTTGATGCACCCGGCGCTGGTCGCCGCCGGTCGCCGGTCGCCGGACATGCTCGGCTACCGGCGGGACACGCCAGACCGCTCAGACTGCAACTCGCTCGAAAGCGGCTACGACGTGCAGCGGCCCAGCATCTCGTTCCCCAGCAGGATCGATGGTAAATATCGGCGCTCCTTCGCCCGTTCTCAAGTGTGTCGCCGACTTGCTTTGCTAGGGATTCTGATTTGCCGGCGAGCCTCCTCAGCATGACGGGGAACTGCGCGCCAATTGATCATCGCCCCATTTGTTCAATCGCCGTGCCAGTGTTTGTCTTGTCCTTTCTCACAAGGTCTGTCGCAGCACATTATTGGTTTTCATTCGTTATGAATTCAATCCGTAACAACGTGGAACACGGTTAGATGGGACCAAATGCGTGGTGGCGTTCAGCACAGCATGACACCCACACTGTACGACGACTGCTGCGTTGTCTGGCGCTCCCCGTTGGTGTGGCGGCAAGAGTGTGACCTTGTGTCCTGGTGCGCAGCTCGGTCCGGTCTCTCGCTCGCCGGGGAACACTCGGCCACGCTCACGCCGATGCACCTGCGCAAGGCCAAGCTCATGTTCTTCTGGTCGCGCTACCCGAGCTCGTCCATCCTCAAGTCGTTCTTCCCCGACATCAACTTCAACAAGAACAACACGGCGCAGCTCGTCAAGTGGTTCAGCAACTTCCGGTGAGTATTGCCGGCGTCCCAGCCGTGGTCGGCGGCACCCGCCTGCGTGAGAATTCGCCGGCATTCCCAGTGGTTGGTACTGTTGGTCTGTTGGTGCTGCCGTGTGGCAATCGTTTCTTTTCGGTTGGTTATTCATTTCACGACACATCGACCGTTGAGTCATGTAGCGTCGCCCATCTCTCACGCCGATTGGTCGCGGGTGAAGAGTTGCGACGGATGAAACTCGAACCCACAACCTTTTGATTGTGAGACAAGCAAAATCGTTTCTTTTCAAAGGTATCTTTTCTGAACGTGTGCCAGGGTGGCTTTTCGACATCAGGATCCATGTTGGAGTTCGTGATGCATGCTAAGTCAGAGCTTGCTGCAAAAACTGCGAGCCCGGCCATTTCAGTTAACTTCCACCAATGATCCGAAGCAACCGTCCGGCCCCGTTACTCCATGCCCTTGTGCTGCGATGTAATATTTACTCCCCAATCTCATCGGACCCGCAAATATATCCGGTTTCTCGATTTTTATGCGTCACGATCCGCTTTGAGCGTAGCCCAAGGCGATATAATACAGATCCGTCACGGTCCTGGAGGAGCTTAGAGCCTGCCCTCCTATAATTATGCAGACGAATACCCTGTCGCGACTCTTTTAACTCAGCGGCCAAGACCAAATAGAAATACTAGCCCAATTTCGCTAGATTAGGTGCCTATGGAGCAGGATGGGGACAGGAAATGTTCTGTGGGAATGCATACCAGAGAGTACGTGCCGCAGGAGCACTTCTAGGGGATGCTACAACGCAACCCTGGCGCGTCGCCACCAACACAAACATCGCATTAAAAGACCGCCACTCATTGAAAGGTTGCAGAGACAAGCGAACTGGTCACACAAACAGTAAACCTCGCCCAGCCAGCCATCGATCTGCGGCGTGTGCGAGCGTCGGCCCCTGACCGACTTCCCCTGACCGAGTGTCACAGTTTGTCGCCGACTCCGACTCTTAATCACCCATACCTCGGCGGCCGCGCGCCGCGAGGGGAGCCGGCTCTGGCGGCGGCTCGTTCTTTATCCGCCCTGGCGCGACAAATGGAGGGTAGCGGGCCGAAGCGGACGCCCTTCCCTTCGGCATCGATTGCGTCGCGGCGGGGATGCACAGTCGGGCCGGTCATCCCGGAGGGCTCGCGGGCATGAAGCCGGGATGTAGAAGCGCCGTGGAAGCAGGGAAGCCTCCTTCCCAATTCATTCGCAAGTATAGAATAAACAGCTGAAGCTAGCCTGGAGCGATTTGTACGTGCCGGTATGCGCACCCCGCCAATCAGTCGGGTTATACGCAGATGGGGCGACTTCGTAGCCCTGACGAAGTGGCCTGGTGTCTCAGCAGACTACAGCTGCTCAGGTGGAAAGCCTGTCTGGCATCAACAGCCACGCCACAATGCGTCTAGAAACTTGCCAAGGTTCACTTGATTGTTTTCTCAACCGAGCAAAAAACAGGTGTCATGTGACCACAAGAACTGAAATCGAGCGCATATGCTGATTTGGCGCGGCTGGTAGACATCTGTACGATTGCAGCACATAATGTCGGCCGGGCGCGACGCAAGCACACATCAAAGAGGCCGGTGGAAGGTCCAACCTCTCAGTCGCACGTGCGCAAGTGTTTGCAGGCCGCCGTCACCCACTTTGCCAGGTGACGACGCGCGCACAGTCGCCTAATCGCTGCCACCTGGGTGCCGAGGATGGTCCTCGAAGACGCACTTGCTCGGAGCCTGATTAGTCCACAGACGTGGGCAATTGGAGTAGCTAGAGAGCATGGGGCGAACCAAGCAGACGGCCAAGCCAAAAATGCGACCACGGACTCTCGTCAGAAAGATACAGGTTGTTCTGATTCACCTCCCCTCCCCCCCCTCTCTCTCTCTCTCTTTCCATATCTCTCTCTCGGCTCATGTGACCGGAACACACGCTGAACTGGCAGCATGCGGCCGCCTTCGCGTCAGTCGACCACCCACGCCAGCTGCTACACCGAGCGGTACGGCCCACACCAACACCGGACCCCACACTGCCGCTCCGCCGACACCACCACCCGGCTGGGGCAGATCGGTGACCGGTGACGTCACCAGGCCGCGGGGCGGGCGCGCGCTGCCGGAGTGAGCCGACACGTCACGGGCCGTCACGTCACCTGCGGGCCACGTGACGCGGCGCCGCGCCGTCACGGGCGTCCGCCCACCGCGGCGAAAGTGTGCCCTGGTGGGCACGCGCGTCGGCCTCGCCGCCGCCCGCGGCAATTATCGCAGTCTTGGCATGAAATGTAGTCTCACTTTCGTTGTCGTCTTTTTATGGGGCGCCGTCGACCGTGGTGAACTGCCGTTGGCGACTTTCGACCACGTGCTGGTCGCGTCGCTGCCCGCCTGTGCACGGCAAGACGGGCTCATGACGGTCGCATGATGAACCCACGAAGCTGGTGTGTCAAGTGATAGGTCATAGGCCAGGTCACCCGTCCATCGTGCGATGGTAGAGATCAGTGACGCAGCCAAGGGGAGGGCACGACGGCACTGCTCGCCTACCAGAAATGTCAGGAATATTTGCACTATGTTGAAGGAGCTCTACAGTACGATTTCTATGGATATCCTAGCTGCTGTAGGGCACTCATGCGGTCTGTAGAGACCCCAGCATCTGTAGGGGTACTCCCGCAGCCTGCAGTGTACCTTGGTAAGTGCATGCCGAAAAAAAGGCAAGGGACATACCAGTGGAGGGGTACATTTCCGGCACCAAACCACCTGAAAAGTAATCGTGGTTGACAGGGATGAACTTTCCTCCACGTGGAGAAGTGGAGACTGGAAGTAGATGCCTGTTATGCCTGTTTTCGTTTCGTACAACATCATAAGCGACATATAAATAATAAAAATATATAATAAACACTAAGAACGCAGACTCCATTGCTATTTTTACCATATTTCACGCGCCTCACGCAGGGCGTAAAGCGTAGGACCGCGCCTAGACGGAGGCCTGAAGCCACACGCCTCAGCACGCAGCTGACCACCGCCAGGGGCGCTGGTGTCACGTGGTTGGTGACGTGTTCAGGTGGCCGGGCCGGTGAATCGTCACCAACACCGGGGCTCCAGGCGGCGACTGACCGCACCCGACCTGCGTGTCATGCCACTGACCTGACCTGCGTGTCACACCACTGACCTGACCTGTATGTTACACCACTGACCTGACCTGCGCGTCATTTCACTGACCTGACCTGCGTGTCTCACCACTGACCTGACCTGTATGTCACACTACTGACCTGACCTGCGCGTCACTCGTCTCGTCCCTGCTGACGTCGCCGTCTCCGTCCGCAGTGAATTCTTCTACATCCAGATGGAGAAGTACGCCCGGCAGTCGGTCAGCGAGGGCGTCAAGACGGCCGAGGAGCTAACGGTGGCCGCCGACAGCGAGCTACTGCGCGTGCTCAGCCTGCACTACAACCGAAACAACCACGTCGAGGTACACACGGCTGCCCTCACAGTGGCCCTGCCACCCGTCACCGACCTCTCCGACACCAGGCCACCCGCGGACTATCACTAGTCTCTGCCGACACCAGGCCACCCGCGGACTATCACTAGTCTCTGCCGACACCAGGCCACCCGCGGACTATCACTAGTCTCTGCCGACACCAGGCCACCCGCGGACTATCACTAGTACCTGCCGACACCAGGCCACCCGCGGACTATCACTAGTCTCTGCCGACACCAGGCCACCCGCGGACTATCACTAGTCTCTGCCGACACCAGGCCACCCGCGGACTACACATCACTAGTCTCTGCCGACACCAGGCCACCGCGGACTATCACTAGTCCTGCCGACACCAGGCCACCCGGACTAACCCGCGGACTATCACTAGTCCTGCCGACACCAGGCCACCCGCGGACTATCACTAGTCTCTGCCGACACCAGGCCACCCGCGGACTATCACTAGTCTCTGCCGACACCAGGCCACCCGCGGACTATCACTAGTCTCTGCCGACACCAGGCCACCCGCGGACTATCACTAGTCTCTGCCGACACCAGGCCACCCGCGGACTATCACTAGTCTCTGCCGACACCAGGCCACCCACGGACTATCGCTAGTCTCTGCCGACACCAGGCCACCCGCGGACTGCTACCGATCGGCCGCGCTCCCGGACAGTTCTGCCAGTCTAGACTGAGCTGCGCGAACACGTGCAATACAGAGGCGGCGTAACCAATCTCTTCTGGGGAGGAAAACCTTGGATATGTATCCGGGGGCCAAAGGAGGCTTTCTGGGGCTAAGAAGAGCCTACTCGAATTAAATATTCTACTTTCAATTCCCCATTGATTGGTGGTTTTTCGCACTTCTATTGCCGAAAGATCGACTTCATACCCGTTAATTCGTCGCCGGACCGGCCGCCGATACGGTGCGCGTGCGGTAAAATCTGACCTGTGGGTCAGGGCCTCATAATGCACCCATGTTGCGATGTCCTCCAAGGAAGACTTGTATGACAATTATTTGCATCACCCTATCCTGATCACGTATATGATTCATCTGGCGGGTCGCTCCTCTCACTGGACCACCTGGTCTGTACTTGCGTTTTGGCTGTACTACATGTCCGTGGTCAAGTACTTAGCCACTTCAGCCACGACAACTTAGCCACTTCTCTGACCCTTTTGTTCTGTTCTGTTCTAACCAGCTTGCACGGCCGCGGTCAGGTACCGACAACCTAGCCACTTCTCTGACCCGCCTGTTCTGTTCTGACCATCTTGCGCGGCCGCGGTCCGTTGCCTGCCGCACAGCTGACGGCGGCTGGCCATCGTTCCAGATCCCCACGCACTTCCCGTACGTGGCCGAGGCGGCGCTGCGCGAGTTCTTCCGCGCCCTGCAGGCCGGCCGCGACGTCGAGCCCAGCTGGAAGAAGGCCATCTACAAGGTGATCGCGCGTCTCGACGAGAACGTGCCCGAGTACTTTCGCCTGCCGAGTTTCCTGGAGCAGCTGGAGTGAGCCCGCCGCCCGTCGCGTAGAGGCCTTGTGAGCGTGAGAGTGCGTGTACCGGGGCCGGATGGCGCCGCGGCCGGCCGCCGCCGCTTATCGTGAATCCGTGGCCATAGATTCGTGTAGCTGTACAGACGAGGCACAGCGACCACCGCAGCACAGGGCTTCACCAGATGAGTTAACTAGTCACCCACCTAGTGCCCGCGCGCCCCCGGCACATATCACGGCGGTCGGGCCGCCGCCGGCCGCAGGCCTTCTAGTCACAACGCGTCCCGCCACTCCACCGAACCCGAGCGTGCGCATGCGACCCCCGCTGTACATAGCCCCACTGTTTGTTACCGCCGTCTGCGAGCGCTGTTCCGATGTTGTTGCGTCGCGACGCAGACTGGGACACTCCATATCATACATTCCACGATGTGATGTACCCGTACCAGGTTATAGGCGGCGCCACTGGCGTCAGAGCGAAGCTGTACACGGTTGTAGGTGGCAGCGTCGGCGTATCTGTGCACAGCTACCGACCCAGATACGGTCGTAGGTGAATGATGACTTATGGGGAGAGATAATATACACTGCAACTGAAATTTCGTGCTTGTGAGTCCAGCAGACGAGGACAAGACTGACGCAAGTGCGGGGGCCGGTGCAGGAAGTAAATTGAATGGCAGCAACGTGTAGACTTTTGCCTGTTATTTATTCGCTTCGCCTCGTCCGATAACACACTGCATGACCACAACACTATCGATGGTGACGACATGGAGTGCGCAACAGGGTAGCGTGAGCTCCGGCAGAGCAACGATCCCTCGGCCTACAGTGGGCGCCAAACCCCTACCGTTCCCGGGCGGTATCAGTGTCGAGGACGTGCAGGTAGCTGTTTTGGTCGCCACTACCACTCTTGGGTTCTTTTCACGACGCATTCAACCGCTAGGTCATAGAGCGTTGCCAATATCTCACGACGATTGGTCTCAGGTGGACTCGGCTAATGCCGTCGGTTGCGAGATACGAACCCACAAGCTTGCGATCAAGAGTCCGACGCTCTACCGACTCGGCTAACACGGCCCTTGTTTTGGCCGCCGGGCACGGCCAGGCTCAGCATGTACAGGATGTCGTGCCTCGTGCATACCTGCAGAATCTTGAGCCGCACTCCTTCACTTGTCATCGTTGCATTTGTAAGAGTAGAACCCCTTGGCGGACGTCCCGTACGGTTTTTCCAACTTCAGACAATATCCGTACCCGTTGGAGATTAAGACCATGCGACGGAAAGGCGATATGGCTGGTTTGCTAGCATAGTGCGACAAAATAATAATTTTACACCGTAATTTAAATGCACCCGAATATGGCAGCATACAGACGTACCCGGGTTGGTCGACGTACGGGTGAAATATCGGAAAAAAAGAATCACATTACATGCCTGTCCAACTCACCACTTCACTACGCTAGAAGCTGCCGGGACGCCACTTCAGTTCAACATCCACCCGTCCATTAAGGCAACTCTTATGGCATAGTATAACTGAAAGCATAGTCTTACAATACCGTTGGCCACGGTTTTCCTAAACCCGGTCCAACAAACAGTTAATCTAGAATGACGGAATCAACGCGTTGCCCAATCAACTTGCTAGATCTGGTCTTGTGCAATGTGCTAAAATAAGTGCATTCTATTCGAAGAAATTGACTACTTTAGAGTGTGGTCACAATTCAAGTGGATCCTGAAGCACTCAGGTGCTAAAATCACTTGTTGCTAAAAAAAACATGCCCGGTACCCCGCGCTAAACCAGCCGTTCAAGGCCGAGCCAGCTTCCAGATGAAGTTGCTTGCGGTTCGTTTCCGTTCGGTCCTAGGCAGGATTACACTCGGCCGCGAGTCACCCTTGTGCGCAATTTCTTCTAAATGCAATGGGATGTGTCTGTGCGAATTTCCATGATGCGCGTCTGCAGCCAGCCACCTCACAGCAGAACATCATAACAGTCAGCGAACCGAGCCCAGAATAAACTCACACCACGATGGAGCCTCAGAAGACTGCAGCACTCTGAAGCGCGCCCAGCCTGCTGGCCGGCAGTCGGCAGCACGGCGCTCCAAGTGGTGACCTGCACCTTCAGTCACCTTGGGTCTGGCAGATGTGCTGGAGTAGCGGCGAGGTAGGGTCAGACCAGACTAGATATGGTGGGGTTAGTTTTCTTGCACGACAGCTGAGAAGAGAGCTGTCTTCATGAGTCAACCTTCAAAGGTCAGGCAAAATCGCATGTATATATTTGCAACACCAGGCGATACAGTGAACTGTGCGTCGGTTGGTTTGTCCATGCAGTGTCACTATCTTTGTTCTCCACGCGCTGGGGAGGGGATTTTTCGTGTCCGCGCAAGGTCACCGATACGCCGGAGCTAACAACGCACGAATGGTGTCCTCACGTACATACACGGTGAAGCTAACACGCTTCCTTTACCAAGGAAAGAAACAAATGCAAACCGAAGTGCAACCACTTGACAGAACGTACACCATGATCACGAACAAATTGGCAAGTCTTCAACTGAACTACAACAGCGACGGCACGCACTCCTGGGACTTCTGTTGAGATCAGCGCGCACTCGAAGTGAGGCCGACGAACCGTCGCAAGCACACGCGCACGCGACACACCACGCACTCAAGCCATCGGACGACAAACACCACCCGAGCAGTCGGCGACCAGAGTGGACTGGCCGGTCGAGAACACCAACTCACCACAGAGCAGTTGCCCGCGCGGCGCCGCTGGACACCGGGATGGGCGCCTCACCGGTCCTGGGAGGCCACCAACACGCCGGCCTCCACACGCTCCAGCCGACCCGACCGACCCACACCACCACGCCGCTCGTGCAACCCCGCCAGCGCTGGCCGGAGCCAGCCACGGTAGCACATCACCAGCGCTGACCGCGGCGGGTCGGACCGCGCCCAGCCCTGATGGCGCTACGGGCCGGGTGCCGAACGTACTGCACCCGGCGACCTGACGACAGGCAGTGCCTGGTGGAAGGCGGACGCGGACTAGCCGAGGCGGCACCGACATACCACCAACACCGGAGCCACGACTGCTCGAAGCCCTGCGAACGACTTCGGGACGGCAGGATGCGGAGAGCAGCACCAGCGGCGGCCCGCTACCAACTTCTGCTGTTGCACTGGAGCGTCGGAGGACGAGACGGTTACCGGAGCCGGATACCGGAGCCGGCTACCGGAGCCGGCTACCGGAGCCGGTTACCGGAGCCGGCTACCGGAGCCGGTTACCGGTGGCCGCGGGGTGTCCAGGCCCGGCCGGCGTCCGTGCTGGGTACGGCCGTCGCCGCCGGGCACAGCCGGTACTCGACGGAGTGCAGCTCCACGCCGGAGTCCAGCAGGTCGGACTGGTCCGGCTGCGGCGATACCATGTGTCGTCAGCTGGCGCGGCGACGGTACGACACGGCACACACTTCCTTAACAAGGCAAAACAGCTGCTGTTGTTGCTATTTGGGCTTTAGGGCGCCTCGACCAGAATCGATCATTCGCGACCGTAACTTTTATACTAGTGCTGCACTGGCAAAACAGTTGCGTTCTCCATAGTAATTGCCGCTCTCTCATATGAACGCGGGTGGGATAATTGCACTCGGGAGAAGTGTTCAAGGAATTAAGTCCACTTTTAACACGTGCGCCGGAGGGCCTCTCACATTGGAAACTACTGAAGCTACAAGCACACAATTCGGAGGGTAGATTACGGCTGTAGCGGACTCGCTTCAGTATAAATCTCATGACATAGGGCAATGTCTTCAGGGTTAAAAAGGTCTAGATTTGCTGCCTCACCACGCCACCGCGCCGTCGCACCGACGAAACCTCTGTGACTTTGAACGCTCTGTGGCCGGGCGGCGGGCAGTCGGTCGCCTGGCTGGTCGGTGCACTTTGCACCCACGTAGCTCCTATATGTACCGACATATTTCGATTTTTGGTGCATAGGATGCGCTTAACAATTTTTAACAGTCACATTCGATTTGTTGTGCTAGGATGCGCCTAACAATTTTTAACAGTCACATTCGATTTTTGGTGCATAAGATGCGCTTATCAATTTTTAACAGTCACAAGGTTTAATTACAATATCCCTGGCGCTTGGGAGGATTTCGCACATCCCCTTCGGTGCGGGTGTTGATTCACTTCATAGCATGTCCGCCCTCACGACGAAAAATAACAACCGATTTTTTCTACAGCATCTTACTAATACCCTTTTAAACACACCCCTGGGCACTTCACCAGCTGCCAGCCTCGGTCTATTCGAGCACCATTTTCGAGCGGGCTATGACAGACAATGTGTTGCACGGTAACCATAGAAGGTTCACAAATTATCGTTGGCTAATGCATTGCATAATCTAGAACATCCTATATCACAAAGCTTTCTACCGTATTACCCTATGTTGCCCGACTCTGCAGACCACTCTGCGCCACAGGGTAAGTACAAGTCTCAAGTATACGATACACGCCACAGGGTGAGCACAAGTCCCACGGCATACGACACACCCGCCACAGGGTAAGCACAAGTCTCACGGCATACGACACACCCGCCAACGGGCGAGTGGCGCAGGCCGCGACAGGACAGCGCAGCAGAGTGGCGGAGCACAAGTCCCAGCGGCATACGACACACCCGCCACAGGGTGAGCACAAGTCTCACGGCATATGACACCCGCCAACGGAGAGTGCGAGTGGCGCAGGCCGGCGACAGCGACAGCAGCAGCGACAGCGGCAGCAGCGGCAGCAGCAGCAGCAGCAGCAGCAGCAGCAGCGGCGGCGGCACCACCACCACCGGCGGCGGCGGCGGCGGCGGCGGCGGCGGCGGCGGCGGCGGGGGGGCGGGGGCGGGCGGGGGCGGCGGGGGGGGGGGCGGGGGGGGGGGCGGCGGCGGCGGCGGCGGCGGCGGCGGCGGGGGGGGGGGGGGGGGGGGGGGGGGGGGGGGGGGGGGGGGGGGGGGGGGGGGGGGGGGGGGGCGGCGGCGGCGGCGGCGGCGGCGGCGGCGGCGGCGGCGGCGGCAGCAGCAGCAGCAGCAGCAGCAGCAGCGGCAGCAGCAGCAGCAGCAGCAGCAGCAGCAGCAGCAGCAGCAGCAGCAGCAGCACTACCACCAGCAGCAGCGTGACGCACCTGTGAGTCGGAGCCGGCCGGCGCAGCTGTGTGCAGGGAGGCGGTGGCCGCCGGTCGGTGGTCGGCCGGCTGACCAGTGTCCGCGGTCGAGCCGTCTCGGGTCGAGCCGCTGTCCTCGTCACTGGAGGACGAGTCGAGCTCACCTGCGACACCAGGACCGGCAGGGCCGGTAGTTAATGACCTGCCGATGCCAGTCCGGCAATACTGCGGCACCGCGGCCGGCCGGGTCAGTAGTTAATGACTTTTCGACACCAGTCCGGCAATACTGTGACACCGGGGCCGGCCGGATCAGTAGTTAATGACCTGCCGATACCAGTCCGGCAATACTGTGACACCGCGGCCGGTCGAATCAGTAGCGACCTGCCGATGTCAGTACGCCAACACTGAGACACCGGGGCCGGTAGGATCAATAGTTAATGACCTGCCGACGCCAATACGCCAACACTGAGGCACTGGGGTCAGCGAGAGTAATTAGCTTACCCTGCGGCATCGAGGTCAGCGACGAGCTAGTTCAAGCTGAGGCATCTTTTTAAAGAAATCGGACGGCTCAAGAAGGAACACCCTCAGGCCTTGTCAACCATCAGTCTTGTCAACTGCTTCCTGTTGTGGTAGGGGCACCATGCGCTACACACAGGGGTCAGGGACTATACCTTGTGGTAGGGGCACCATGGGCCACACACAGGTATCAGGAGACTATACCTCGTGGCAGCGGCACCAGAGATCCAACAGAGACAGATCAGACGACCAATACCTTGTGGTAGGGCACGATGGGTCAGGCAAACGGACCAGGAGAGTATTTCTTGCGGCAGGAGTACTAGGGTAGGGAATACGCCAACTATACATGCAATAACCGGGATACCTACATATAAAATACGACACCTATACATAAAATAACCCGGACATCCATACAATATACAATGCAATAGTACAGCGTGCGGTATGTAGTGTGTACACTATATACTGTACATTGCTGTACGCATTACGTACCGCATACACACTCGATTCAGCACCACATTCATATTGCACATCGCATATCGCATTCGACACTACATAATACATCACTGCATCGACAACTGCATCATTGCACAGCATACTCATGAACTACACCATGCACTACGCACGACCTCACACACTAGACGCCACACCTAGCACTCAACATCGCACCACATACTTGACAATTCATCTCACGCTCGATATTGCACAATGTATTCCTGGTTACGCCACGCACCGTACACCAAACACCACACAATGATTGGTGACCAATCATACACTCGAATCTATACCACGTGCCAGACACCACCGCACCGCGGGACGACCATGGTGCGGGGAATCGTGGCCATGGTGCTGGCCATGGTGCTGGCCATGGTGGTGGCCGTGGTGGTGGCCGTGGTGGTGGCCATGGTGCTGGCCATGGTGCTGGCCATGGTGCTGGCCATGGTGCTGGCCATGGTGCTGGCCATGGTGCTGGCCATGGTGGTGGCCGTGGTGGTGGCCGTGGTGGTGGCCGTGGTGCTGGCCGTGGTGCTGGCCATGGTGCTGGCCGTGGTGCTGGCCGTGGTGTGGTGGTGGTGGCCGTGGTGCTGGCCATGGTGTGGCCGTGGTGGTGTGGCCGTGGGTTGGCCATGGTGCTGGCCGTGGTGCTGGCCGTGGTGGTGGTCGTGGTGCTGGCCGTGGTGCTGGCCATGGTGGTGGCCGTGGTGCTGGCCATGGTGCTGGCCATGGTGCTGGCCATGGTGCTGGCCATGGTGCTGGCCATGGTGCTGGCCATGGTGCTGGCCATGGTGCTGGCCGTGGTGCTGGCCATGGTGGTGGCCGTGGTGCTGGCCGTGGTGCTGGCCATGGTGCTGGCCGTGGTGCTGGCCATGGTGGTGGCCGTGGTGGTGGCCATGGTGCTGGCCATGGTGCTGGCCATGGTGCTGGCCATGGTGCTGGCCATGGTGCTGGCCATGGTGCTGGCCATGGTGCTGGCCATGGTGCTGGCCGTGGTGCCGGCCATGGTGGTGGCCGTGGTGCTGGCCACGGTGCTGACCAGCAGCGCCACACACTGACCTGGCGGCTCGTGCGCCGGCCGGGCCGGACGCAGCGCCAGTCGCGGCAGCTGGCTCTCGGCCGGCATCAACTCGCGGTGCTTCTTGCGCTGGTGCTGCAGCAGCTTGGCGCGAGACGCGTACTGCTTGTGGCACCAGGCGCAGCCGTGCGGAGACATGGTGACGCTGCCCACCGTCTGCGAGTAGCTGGTCTGGTCGGCGTTCTCGCCCTGCGCCGCGGTCAGACACACGTGAGAGGTGTCACTCGGACCTCTACATGGTGAATGGCGCCTGCTTCTCGAAAACGTCGCGTGACACTGAATCATCGTGCAGGCTTCAGGAAGGGGCTTACTCAAGGGGCAGACTCAGAAGGGGCAGACTCAGAAGGGGCAGACTCAGAAGGGGCAGACTCAGAAGGGGCAGACTCAGAAGGGGCTTACTCAGAAGGGGCAGACTCAGAAGGGGCTTACTCAGAAGGGGCAGACTCAGAAGGGGCAGACTCAGAAGGGGCAGACTCAGAAGGGGCAGACTCAGAAGGGGCAGACTCAGAAGGGGCAGACTCAGAAGGGGCAGACTCAGAAGGGGCAGACTCAGAAGGGGCACTCAGAAGGTTGGCTTGTGAGGCCATTCGAATTTTTCTCAGATTCCGAAAAACGCAGCAGATTTTACCAGCAAAGATACGCCCGATCTGCTTTAAACCATATTTACCTCACAAAAGGTTCTTAGAATTCGAGAAAATGGCATTGTAATGCAAACTATTGGCCCCAAAAATATTCATCTGGCGGTGGGAGGGGTCATGAACGCTGTTACACAGAAAACGAGAAACATAAAACTTGAGCACTTTTGTGAAGAAAAAGACGAAGTGATAGTAGATGTCTACAGTGACTTAAAAAGTAGAAATCCGGTATTAGTCGTGAGCTGATAGAACGCTGGACACAAAACGCTGGCTGTCGTCGCATGTGGCTCACTTTCTTCATTTGGAAAGGTTCTAGGGAAATGTTCCGCGAGAACACTGCCCTGTTCTCGCGAACGTGGACGCTCGTGAACGTCGTTCAAGGCCGATTCGCGGGTGAACGTGGCGAGACGGTTACCGGACGCAAGGCCTCGGTGTCTTGCCACTTTCGGTGGCCCAGGGGGTTGCAACCCCTCAGATTTTCTCAAACTGCACGTAAACGGAGGGGACCTATCCGACCCAAATTATGCGCACACCTGCAGACATTTACTGTGAAACCTTTGGTGCAAAACTTGCCACATCAGGTTAGGTTACTGACCTGGGACGATTTTTCGCATATACGCATATGCGCCATGTCGGTTGTATATATACGCATGTACTATATATACGCATGTAATGTACTACGCAAACTGTTCCAGCGTATTTCAACAGATTTCTCACTTTTCAAGTTTTAATCCGAATAGATTGCCGACTATGCATGATATCGTAATGACAGAAGCATCACAGCGTTTTATTCAGTTTGAGATCCATTGAGATGGGTAGCATGATCCAATAGAATGAAAGTGTTCTTGTACAGATCAGGTCAAGTCGCGGAGGGTCAAAATGTTTTTATGTCAAACGCATAATGTACTACGCATACGCATATATGCGTGTGCGCATATATATACATATATACGCGTACTATATATACACATATAATGCACTATGCATAGGCATATATATATATATATATATATATATATTATATATTTACCTAGGGTACAATGCACATGCTATACATACATATATATATATATATATATATATATATATATATATATATATATATATATGCATATGCATTGTACCCTAGAGTGCAACAAGGAACAGTGAATTCGAATTCAACACACAAAGTTACCCCATGAAACACTTCATATCACCTTTGGTGAACTGGCCTTCCAACCATACCAACCAGTTCAACACAGGCACATTGATCAAAGAGGAAGGCTGATTGACAGATTTGGTGGGCAACTGGTTCAGTGTACAGAGTGCAACCAAGAAGGCCGCCCTTGCTTTTGGACCTCATAGTTGCACTAATCTTTCGTGTCTTTTATGTCTTTATTGGATGCAGTAGGACGCTATAGGATCATGCGATATCTCGTTGGACTTTGATTGAATGTTGGATACGGAAATGTGCATTTCATAAGCGTGTCATGTATAGTTCGCCATCTATTTGGGTCCGTGCTGGAAAAAGTGCGAAATTTGTGGAAATCCAGAGGAACATGTTCATGAACTGTTCACGATCTGAGAGGTAAAAACAATTGAAAATAAAAAAGCACAATCAGAGGCACGGTCAAAGGGGAGGGCCCCTCCCCACACCCAAGCAATTACACCAGATGAACAAAATTTCGGGATTTTCATCACTTCATTTCAACAAAAATATATATATATATTTATGTTTATGTGTGTGTATTCGTATCTCTTTGCGGCGAGTATGATACACCAACACATTGACGCAAAATATTTTCCAACGCAGGCACCACGACTCTATCGGAAATCCAGTGGACTACATTACATATTTTCACTTTTTTAGGTGGCTTTGGCTTTATATATATATATTGTTGGTGTGTGTATTCGTATCTCTTTGCGGCGAGTATGATACACCAACACATTGACGCAAAATATTTTCCAACGCAGGCACCACGACTCTATCGGAAATCCAGTGGACTACATATACATATTTTCACCCCGGCAGCTTCTAACGCATGTCAAATTATGACATCCTCAATAAGCAACAACACGGGGCTAGCTCGAGCTATACCACCATCACACAGCGGCGGATGTCCGGCCGTGTGGCCTAATGGATAAGGCGCCTGACTTCGGATCAGGAGATTGCAGGTTCGAGTCCTGTCACGGTCAAAACTTTTCCATTTTACGCCGCCGTTTCTGAAGGAATTGTTTGTTGCTGACAACTTCCTACACACAACCTTACCGAAAAGCAAATACCTATGGCGCTGAAGTGACACCAGAAAGCAAGGCTAATCTCTCTCGAAGGACCTTCGTGCGCAGAAGCGTTTATGAAAACCGGTGACGACAGCGATGGTCAACTTCTAATAACGCTAATGATTAGTATAGCAGGAAGTGCGAGGTATGGTGTCTTTACTACTATGTTCCTATGCCTATGTATTGGTTTTTCACCGCATGGTAGTGCTGTGGCGCACCTGGAGGAGACCAGCTGCCGCAGCACTCCAGAAATAAGCCACGTACGACGTGGATGAAATTATTTCCCTCGTAACCACCCATCTCCCGTTTGCCCGCCTTGCACAATCAGTTAGCTGGTGGCGATAACAACACTAAGTACGCAAATAGCAACTCGCATGTCGGCATTACGGCATACGGCCAATCTACGGTGGTGGAACAGCTAAACACTGTTCTCACATCATCTGAGTGAGGAAAATTAACGGGCAAAACTCGGCGCGAATGGTCACTGCGCACGGGGCGGGAACTTCCAACATCAGTCGGCCAGGCACAGCGCTGCACCAGCGGGGGGCTGTGAGCCGCGGCTCAGTTGTGGCGCCACTGACCGGGGACAGCTTGATGTTCCTGGTGCTGATGGGCAGCTCCGCCCCCGGGTGGTTCTTCAGGATGTGCGCCTTCCGCTTCGAACTACTTTTGTACGTTTTGTCGCAGTACTGGCAGTAGAAGTCCTTGGTCGTCTTCAGAATGGGCAACATCAGCTCGGGAACCTGGCAACGAGGTCAGACCACGTGTGTTCGAGGGGAAAAAGCGGCCAAACAAGGTGAACCATTGACGAAATGACCCACATGCACCTACCTGCGCATGTTGATATAATAGTCGACACTGTCACATCGTGAAATAACATGGGGAGTCACACATCAGCCATGATAAGTACACTACGACCGTGCGCCAACACTGGATGCAGCAGTGAGATCGGCACAGGAGACTATATCGGAGGGACCGACAGAGAGGGGAAAACTACAGCAGTGCGAACGGCACAGGAGTCTATATTGGAGGGACCGACATGCAAATAAACATTACAGGAGGGCGACCGACAGGAGACTATATCGGAGGGACCGACAGGCAGATGAACACAACAGCAGTGTGACCGATACGGGAGACTATGTCGGAGGGACCGACATGCAAATAAACACTACGGCAGTGCGACCGACACCGGAGACTATATCGGGTGGACCGACATGCAAATAAACACTACGGCAGTGTGACCGACACAGGAGACTATATCGGAGGGACCCACAGGAAAACCCCACCGAACGACACCAACAGAGAAACACCACAGCATCAGTACAAGGTCAGCAGAGAAACATACAGCATAGTATCAGCAGATAAATGCTGGAGCATGGGATCGGAAGAGAATCACTACAGCATACGATCAGCAGAGAAGCACCACATATTAATAACGAAGGAACGCTCCTCAGTAAGACGGTCCAAACAACACTACAGCATGGAAACAACACAGGCGTCATGAAAAAAACAGCAACGCTAAAGCATGGGAATATCTGGGCAACGTCAAAGCATTGGAACATCAGTGCAACGCCAAAGCATATTGACATCATGGCAACACTGCGGCGTGACAGCAGATAAATACCATAGGATATAGACTGGGACGATTATGAGCTTAGAAAGCAGTGCACTTGAGGAATGAATACCTTCGTGCCTAGGGCGACAAAAAACATCGTGCAAGCACGACTACAGGAGCCAGCAACGGTGCTATTTGAGCGACAGTGGATGCGAATATTGCCATATCAACAAATAAACAATACCACTATTTCCTCCGTGTGATCTATCCACCAATCGATCTGTCTTAATGGTGCCTCACTAGCATAGAGCGCCAAAACAAATACGTGGAGAAAAGTTAAGGCGATTCAAATTCGACAAAGGCAAGATAAAGCATAACCTCAGTAACCAGCCATGAGCATGCACCTCGGCATCATTCAAGGCAACAAAGGGGTCTATTTCGGGGATATTTCTGGTGGTATAATCCGAAATATTATCCAAATCTCATTCAGCATTACCCCTGGTGGCATAATCATAGATATGAGCTTGTTAATGCAGCACCAAACCGGTACATGTGGACTTCACCGGCACTGGTGACACGAGTCCCAGACTGCCCCACCCCTTCGGCGACCTTTAGACACGAAGACACGTACTAAATATCGGAGGTAGCGGACCGCAGGGCACCAACATGCGCCATCTCATATGACGGGTATCTGACACCAAACATGGCCAAGGTGTCGTCAGAACACCTCCACGGACGGAGTGGGAATCACCAGAAACCCCCGCTGACAATCAGGAGAGTCACCAGAACATCATGACTGACAGGGGAGTCACCAGAATGTCCACACTGAGGATCAGGGGAATCACCAGAGCACAGGGGTCATGGCAAGTACGTAACAATGGGTAAATAGCCTGGAATAATCAGTTCAGCTTGAATGAACATTACTGAATAAATAAGTACATAAATAAATATAGAAATATTCAATACATACAATTACAATTCACCTCACATTCGATACTATCTCGGGGTTTGAACCCTTAGTGAAATTTACACTCAACAGTGAGTTCAATTATTGCTAGTAAACTATATTAAGTATAAAATCCAATTCGGCATCACGGGCGTCGCCACATATTTTTTAATGAAGACATGGGTAACGAACGGGCTCCTGGAATACATTTTTTCATTGTAACGCCATGATCGCAATGCTAAATTTCACGAAATTTCGCGGGGACGGTTCACACCCGTGCCATATCGGGCCAAGCCCATTCCTGCCACCTTGCATTGACTCAGCCCAGGGTTCGAGAAAGGAAATGCACATCAATATCAGCGTATGTATGGGAGAGGGGTAGTAATTGATCTACCGTAGATAAGGGGTCATAAATACTAAGTATCGGCTGCAAGTAGTTGAAGGTTAATATTGAGGCCATACATGAAGATAACGCGCTTTACACGCTAAGGGTGTGGTAGGATATCCATGGTTGTGGATGGGGTATGGAGGTCATTACCAAAGTACAGGTATTCATTGTATTAAATACATAATGTGAAATTTGGAACAGACACACTGAACCGAGATACGCTTGCTTAGTTGTTGTTATTGGGGCTTAGAGGTGCATGAACTGTGTAGGTTATACAGCGCCCACGTCTGTCTAGCTCAATATTGCACAAACTAGTTGGTGGTATGGTAGTACCGCAAGCATTCATGTGCATATTTTGACGCCCCACAAACCTCTCCAGAAAACTTCTAGGTACCCGGGAACCAGCAGCTCAGCCTCACCGGCACAAATAGTGGAAACAGCTCTAAATCGACTCTGCCACCACCCACCCGGAGACAAATGCATGACACCCTGCATTGGCACCAAGCCATTTATGACTGAAGCGTGGTCCTGAAATTATGGACACTTACCTGAGTCAACCCTGCCGCTACTCTCGACACAAATCCCCGACGATATCCCTTAAATCGGCCTCTCCCAGCGGCAAGCATCCGCCTTGAATTTTTCCAGTCCATGAAAACTTTCCTTGGATCACGCCTCATCATCGGTTTCAACAAAATTTCCTGGTGAAATCCTTGAATCGGTACCTCCACCACCCCTTTAAAAACCCCCGATGACGTCCAATAGTGGAAACTTCCACATTTTTTAGGACCAGAACGTCAGTTGGCAGCACTTGTGCTCCGCCAAGCGGCAGCACCTGGTACTATCATACTAGCCTGCTTACTCAATTATAACTTTAAATATTCGACAAGCAAAATAAGCAACATTTGTTTGCCTTAATATACTTCGTAGCTATACGTCATTATATGAAAACCATGTAGATGCCATTGCGTATTTTCTCTCCTATTAACTGCAATCATACTAAATACTGGTATGAAACCAGACATCTTTTGCACGCCAAATTTGCGACCCCGCTGGCGCTGTGCCATAAATGTGGGAGAAAACTGGCAATCTAGTTCGCTGTCATGCCAGCGAGGAAACCAATGTGCAATAAGTTTTTTCCTGCACCTATGCTACCGCATAGGAAGACATATTTCATGAAGACATTTGTCAGGCTGTAGCTTAGGAAAATATCTGTCAGGTTAAAAGACCACAAATTTGTATCCAGTAATGCATGCACTTGAGTGTATTTGAAGTCATATTCATTACAAAAATGTCTGTTAACTATGACAATGTTTTCACGCGTGGGCAAACGATGTGTGAGCTAACAACGTATGGACAACCTTGCCCATATTTGAAAACCGCGCCCCCACCAGAACGCCCCCACAAACATACATGAGAAGTCAGTTCTGGCCGTCGGCCAGGCTATCAACCAGCTTGTTTGACCGGTTGGCGTTTTAACCCAAGACGGTCCCCAGCCGGTGGTCACATAGTGCAAAGGTGGAGACGGTCCACCTGCGCCCCCAGGGCGAAGCGCTGTCACGCAGCGAGGACGAACACACTGCAGTCAGCTGACCGCCCAGCCTCTCACTGGCCTACCCCGACTGGCAGCAGCGGGCCCTCCAGACACACTGCAGTCAGCTGACCTCAGCTGACCACTGAGAGCAGCTGATCACTGGCCTACCCCGACTGGCAGCATCAGGCCATTCCAAAAACACTGCAGTCAGCTGACCTCAGCTGACCGCTGAGAACAGCTGATCACTGGCCTACCCCGACTGGGAGCGGCGGCGGGCCCTCCAGACACACTGCAGTCAGCTGACCTCAGCTGAGCCCTCAGGACAGTTGATCACTGGCCTACCCCGACTGGCAGCGGCGGCGGGCCCTCCAGACACACTGCAGTCAGCTGACCTCAGCTGAGCCCTCAGGACAGTTGCTCACTGGCCTACCCCGAGTGGCAGCGGCGGCGGGCCCTCCAGACACACTGCAGTCAGCTGACCTCAGCTGACCCCTCAGGACAGTTGATCACTGGCCTACCCCGACTGGCAGCGGCGGCGGGCCCTCCAGACACACTGCAGTCAGCTGACCTCAGCTGACCACTGAGAGCAGCTGATCACTGGCCTACCCCGACTGGCAGCAGCGGGCCCTCCAAACATACTGCAGTCAGCTGACCTCAGCTGATCCCTCAGGACAGTTGATCACTGGCCTACCCCGACTGGCAGCCTGCGGCGGACCCGTCCAGACGGCGGTGTGCCTCTCACCTGCTCGGGCCCCATGCCCGGGTGACGCTTGGCCAGGTGGTTGACGAGCATGCCGCGCCGCTTGAAGCCCAGCTTGCACTTGTGGCACTTGTAGATGAACCGGTGGTAGTCGGTGGGCGGTACCTGACACAATGCGTTGTCACGTCATACGGCGGCCGTACGCGGCGAAGGCCGACGGGGAGTCCCACGTCAGCAGAGAACATCACATCGGCAGAGAACGTCACAATATCAGCAGATGGGCAACATATAATGTCAGCAGAGAATGTCATAACATCAGCAGAGGACACCACAATATCAGCAGATGTGACATTAGCAGAGAGCGTCACATCAGCAGAGACCGTCACAAAATCAACAGAGAACGTCGCATCAGCAGTTGGACAACAGATAATGTCTGCAGATGGACAATGTGATGTCAGCAAAGAACGTCACAATATCAGCAGATAAATTCACAATATCAGCAGAGAGCGTCCCACCAACAGATGGGCAACGTGACGTCAGCAGAGAATGTCACATTAACAAAGAACGTCACATCAGCAGATCGGCAGAAGATTACGTCAGCAGACAGCCCTTGGCCCCAATCACGGCCACGTTGGTCAAGACTATTCGCCGTCCACTGCCACGTCTGAGTACAGTTGGCCCCAGCCACAGCTGTGTTGGTCAAGACTATTCGCCGTCCACTGCCACGTCTGAGTACAGTTGGCCCCAGCCACAGCTGTGTTGGTCAAGATTATTCGCCGTCCACTGCCACGTCTGAGTACAGTTGGCCCCAGCCACAGCTGTGTTGGTCAAGACTATTCGCCGTCCACTGCCACGTCTGGTCAGTTGGCTCAGAGCCGTCCACTGCCACGTCTGAGTACAGTTGGCCCCAGCCACAGCTGTGTTGGTCAAGACTATTCGCCGTCCACTGCCACGTCTGAACACCGTTCGATTCGGAGCTTGCAATGGGATGGCACTACACTGCTTCGGGCTCACGTCACAAGTACCGATGGGCTGGGAGAGCCGACTGAAAGGATGACACGTGGGCTTTGATCTCACCTCAGAAGCACACTACCGGGCGCGGTCTAGAAGACTATTGCTGTGGCCAGTCCCTCACCTTGGAGGTAGTGCTAGACCTGGTCCTGAACCGAGGCGACACTTGGATCTGGTTCTGACCTAGGCGAGTGACGAGTGGGTGGTGTCGAATGACTTTAGCGAGGTGTTGGTGGGCCCGGTCCTACCTTGGGCAGGGGTGGGGGTGCTGTTGGACCGAGCCCTCACCTTGAAGGCACTGCTATACCAGGTCCTGAGCCGAGGCGACACTTTTGGATCTGATTTTGACCTGGGCGAGTGACGAGGGGACAGTGTCGAATGACCTCAGCGAGGTGTTGGTGGACCCGGTCCTACCTTTGGCAGGGGTGGGGGTGCCGCTGGACCGAGCGCTCACCTTCGGTGGGTACTGCTGGGCGCTCTCCTGCCGGTGGTGACGCAGCGCCCGCTCCTGCGCCGCCTTCCTCTCCGCAGAGTGCAGCCGCTTCACGTGCTCCTTCAGCTTGTCCTTGCGCTTGAACTGCTTCCCGCACTCGGAGCAGAGAAACTCCCGGTGATCCGAGTGTCTGCAAGATCAGAGGAACTCGGTGATCCGAGTGTCTGCAAAATCAGAACTATCGCTGATCCGAGTGTCTGCAAAATCAGAACTCCCGGTGATTCGAGTGTCTCCAAAATCAGAGCACACGGGTTGAGCGACGTGCTTCGCAGGACTAATCGTGTATCATTGTATTCACCCACCGGTGTGGTGCTAGTATATTGACCGAGTCCGGCGAAGCACACGGACACAATCGTGCTGAGTAGGCTTCAGTGCCTAGCAATTCAGAAGAGCTAACCATAATATATAACGAATATTAGCATATCACAGAAACACAAACACACACCCATATGCATGTATATATACATATACATATACATATACATATACATATACATATATATATATATATATATCCATCTAGTTTTCTTCGGTACGTCTGTGCGGCAGCACTCGTGCCTGGGTCACTAAACGTCGAGCTCACTTGAGCATATGCAGCTTGAGCTTGTCGGTGGACTGGCACGGCTTGTAGCAGAGCGAGCATATGAACACGCGGTCGTTGTGGAACGAGCGGATGTGCTTGCGGATCACCATGTAGCCGTCGAACGACTTGTCGCAGTGCGGGCACGTGTACTTCCCGTCCACGGCGTGCATCTGTAACGTGCGCAGGCGCCATTAGCCGTGAATGTGCACGAAATGCGTCGTGAACCACCCAATAAAGCAGTGTGGGCAGCCGCTAGCGGTACACCTGGCCAGACCAGCCGGGCCACCCAAATGCTCACAGCGCACGCCAATGTTCCGGGGAGGGGGCCGCCTGTTCCGGCCCGAATTCCGCTCAAAAGATGTTCCACAAACAACAGATAAAGGGAAGCAAGCACACCTTTCGGCATAACGTTTATCAACAAAAACAGCATACATAAACTTTGCACCATAGATTATTCACCATGTGACATGGTCCAATCGCATGGCAACGATAGCCTTGCCTCACGCTGCACACACACACAGCGCCACACACCTATCACACAAATGCACTGCCGGGACTTCAGACACCTGCACGGCCGAGGTGGCATGGCGCGGGCCATTCGGCCGATCCTGCAGCCGGGGTCGGCCGGATGACCCCAGCTGCGGGTGTCTGGGGTGCAGGGTTATATATCTATAACAAAGCAAGCCAACGCATCCACTGTTCACCAGCAAATGACCCAGTTCGTTACAAACCATTATTTTCGTTTATCTGGCCCGTAGGTGCAATAGTTTTGTTTTCATCAGGCAACCTTCTCGCATCTCTTCTGGGACTATCTCCACCTTAGCACGCTCAGTTTAACCCGAGGGATAACAAAGCTGGGAGGAGAACCTGGATATATATCAGCATTGCCTAGTCAGTTCAATGTGACACTGGTATACTCCACCACATGGCTGGATGACAAATGGTACACAACTATACCCAGGCAGCTGCACGATCCTCGTCTTCGAAAGCACGATAAGGTGACATTTTCAGCCATTTTCAGCTTTGTAGCTAGAGGACAAAAACTAGCTCAGCTTCAGAAATGAAACGAACACACAAATTTTCACCATGCAACAGCTTAACTACTTTCAGAAATCACAAAACTAAGGTTAACAGGTGTGCCACTATGACTGTGCTATAAATGTATGATAAAAAGATCCATGTCCCAAGTTTTCGTTACCTGAAACATTATCCTCTCATAAAAAGCATGTCCTCCCCTTTTCACACTCAAATATTAAATGCCGCTGTTGTACAACAAATAGGACAGTCGAGACGAGTAACACAACCGTGCATTATATCAGATATTATTCCCAAAACTGTACACCTGCCTCTCGGAACTATCTAGTATGACTCCCCGTCGCCGACGTGTCTTCTCCCGACACAGTCCGCCTTACCACCTCCCCCGGCATAGGCCTGCCCCGCCCCCACCGACCTCCCCCGGAACAGGCCTGCCCCACCCCCTCCCACGGCACAGGCCTGCCCCGCCCTCCACCCCCACCCCCCGGCACCAACCCGGACGTGCTCGCGCAGGGCGGTGATCTGCTCGAACATCTGTCTGCAGAGCGGACACTGGTAGCGGCGGGCGGCGGCAGAGTGCACGCGCCGGTGGCACTGCAGAGCCGACACGGTGAAGAAGCGCCGGCCGCACGTGTTGCACTGGGCCGGCTTCTCGTCGTCGGGCACGTGCGACACCAGGTGGCGCTGCCGGCGCCGGCCAGGCCACGTTATAACACCCAGCCACCGGGCGGCAGCACGGCACACAACTCCCACCGGCGCCGACCAGACCACGTTATAACACCCAGCCACCGGGCGGCCACACAGCACACAACTCCCACCGGCGCCGGCCAGACCACGTTATAACACCCAGCCACCGGGCGGCCACACGGCACACAACTCCCACCGGCGCCGACCAGACCACGTTATAACACCCAGCCACCGGGCGGCCACACGGCACACAACTCCCACCGGCGCCGGCCAGACCACGTTATAACACCCAGCCACCGGGCGGCCACGGCACACAACTCCCACCGGCCGACCAGACCACGTTATAACACCAGCACGGGCGCACATCCCACCGGCGCCGACCAGACCACGTTATAACACCCAGCCACCGGGCGGCCACACGGCACACAACTCCCACCGGCGCCGACCAGGCCACGTCACGACACCCGACCATCGGCCGGCAGCACGGCACACAACTCCCACCGGCGCCGACCAGGCCACGTCACGACACCCGACTATCGGCCGGCAGCACGGCACACAACTCCCACCGGCGCCGACCAGGCCACGTCACGACTCCCGACTATCGGCCGGCAGCACGGCACACAACTCCCACCGGCGCCGACCAGGCCACGTCACGACACCCGACTATCGGCCGGTCAGCACGGCAAGCAGCACACATTTGGAGTAGGACAAGAATTCCTGTTGCATGAACTAAGACATGCCGGAGAGTAAACTATACTTGGAACCCCGAGGCAAGAAATTACTGTAGTTCACAGAGCTGTGTCCATTAAGTAGCACATACCGCAAGGTAGTCTTGTATATCAATATGCACTACATTAGAGTTTAAACCTTATACAGCGGATCCACAGGCCGGAATAACGCGCAAAACTATCTGATAATAGTTTACAAGCTCTCGGCATGAATAACTGACAATACACTGGACGTCTTTCATTCCACATATTGATAGTGTTCTGGAAGTATACCACTCGATATATTGCCAGTATTCTGGAGGTCTTCTACTTGACTTATTGGCAGTACTCTGGCAGCATACCACTCGATTTATTGACAGTACTGTGAATGTATCCGGCTCGACTTATCGACAGTACTCTGGAGGTCTCCCACTCGGTGGTGGTGGTGGATTGGAGTTTAGGGGCGCGTCGACATCAAGGGTCACTTTGCGCCCATTCTCCCACTCGGAATTATCGGCGGTGCTCTGGAGGTTGGTTGGTTATTTGGGCTTACGGGCGCATTACTCTGGAGGTTCACCAGATGATTGATTGCCAGAGGCAAGCGCCGCCCACCTTGAGCCACTCCTCCTGCGTGAAGGAGCGGCCACATGGTGAACACTTGAACGGACGCGGGTCGTCGCACCCGTCGGGCTCCGGCTCCGGCGCCGACTGCTCCGTACCGTGCGTCGCCACGTGGCAGATGAGGTCCTCCTTGATCAAGAACTCCTGGTCGGCACAGCAGGCAGCAATCAGCCGCCTGGTCGCCACCGCACAGCAGATTACACGAGCTCAGCGTCCGATGACGACTCTTCTGATTGCACGCCACAATAGGGGGTGG
Source organism: Imbricaverruca yamaguchii (assembly GCA_034440575.1). Classification (NCBI taxonomy): domain Eukaryota; kingdom Metazoa; phylum Arthropoda; class Thecostraca; family Neoverrucidae; genus Imbricaverruca; species Imbricaverruca yamaguchii. Next base: position 592,868 of record JAOTOL010001478.1, read on the forward strand.
GGGAGAAGCTAATGAAAACATCAACCGGTCCCCAGATATTCAACACCATTTGCACCATCCTAGTCTTCAGCACCGCTTGCACTGGTGAGCCTCCATCTATTTCCCACCAGACACCTAGAACGTCGCCTTAAGCCAGAACTTTCATCCATCAGTCGGTAGCCTTACCCACCAGCCCTCCCTTGAATTCGACCCGTGAGAACACTCGGTCGCGACCAACCGATCCACGATGTCTGGAGGCCGAGCGACCGCTCCGCGACAGACTGTCTGTCTGTCACAGTCTGACAGACAGACAGACTGGCTGTCACAGTCTGACAGACAGACAGACTGGCGCCGCGACAGTGTGGCGGCGCCAGCCCCACACCCACGTCCGTTGCTTGAGCTTCCAACACGCCAATCGGCACGCCGAATATCAGCGTCGTGTACCGCATGAACTAGTGTTGATCTCGACACCAGCGGTGCTCCCGCGTGTTTCTCGATCGGGCCCAAAAAACGAAATCCAGCCAGGCACGACGCATACGATCGCTGCAAGAAGCGATCCGGGATGACGCCGGTGACATTCTTGCGCCAGCTGACTAGGCATCAATCTAATTTAATTTAATAAAAACACATTGCGCTTCTCAACAACTAATCTTGTTCGACTTAAAACGAAATCACTTAAGATAGATCGATGTGGTATACGCCCTCCACGATATACAGGGTCAGCAGGGAAACCAAATTGTATCGAATTTAGTTAGTTATATGGGTTTTAGGGCGCCTCGACCAGACTTTCAATCATTCGCGCCCAAACTGTACCGAATTTCATTAAGATGTAGATACATTTCATCTACTCTACATCCTGTGACATTATTCGATGTGCATCACTTATTTTCTTAACTAAATAGATTGATGTGGGAATAACGAAAAACAAGTCACTAAGAGAGACCGACATATCCATGGCACACCCTATCTCACGAGCTGGTTATCCAAAAACAAAACGAAAGCCCCAATTAAGACGCATTCTACATGTCCGAGGAACTCTCATCAACGTTCAAACGCACGCCAGAATAATCCATTCCTTACCAAGAGCTAATAGTGCGAGGTAACGGGACCGTATGAGTCATAAGAACAGCTTGGATAAACAATTGACTGGAAGCACGGTCCCAACAGACGCCGGCGGCAGTTCAGCCTGGCAGAGGTGCGAGTGTTGGACAGGGCTGGACTTGTACTTTTTAATGCCGGTTGTCGAGAAGAAAAACAATGGGCAATCGGGTATGCAGAGGATGTTTTTGGTCAAGACTAGTATCAGAAGCTCAGTTTACACTGTCTGATGAATTTGTTTTGCTCAAGCCAAATATCAGCTCAGTTTACACTGTCTAATGAATCTGGAAGACTCCGTCACAGATCAGTTCATCGCGAAACAACACCATTCAACCTGCAGATGACACAAACGGGAGGACATTTTTCCGCAGAGAACAATCCTCTGTATGCCGAGCGGACCAGAACCAGGTGTGTGTGTGTGTGTGTGTGTGTTTCCCGCCGCCGTGTCGGACCTTGCTGCACTCGGGGCAGTCGAGCGGCTGGTCGGGCGGCAGGCCCATCTCGTCGTCGCCCTCGTCGTCGTCGGCCACCAGCGCCGAGCCCTCCAGGTCGTCGGCGGCGTGCGCCAGCGTGTGCAGGTTCAGCGTCGACGCCGACTCGAACCCCAGCGGACAGTACTGGCAGTGCCATCTGTGGGGCGCGGGCAGCGGCGGCAGCTCAGAACCCCAGCGGACAGCACTGACAGTGCCACCTGTGGGGGGCGCGGGCGGCGGCGGCAGCTCAACTCACAGTCGGTCCACTCTCACGGACACCAACAACCAACGCCCAACAGTGCATTCAGGCGTCAGAATGGGCTGATAAAATATATGTTCCGACACAGCACACCCGTCCACGTCGATTCATGTCGGGAAGTCAAGGATCACAGACAAAATGTTGAAAGTGATCCCCCTAACATACGTGCACATAAGTGAATGCGTGCATGTGCTTGTATATATATATATATATATATGTGTGTGTGTGTATGTATGTATGTGTGTGTATGTATGTATGTATGTATGTATGTATGTATGTATGTATGTATGTATGTATGTATGTATGTATGTATGCATGTCTGTATGTATGCATGTATGTGTATGTGTGTGCAGGTGTGAGAGGAAGGGTGTACTCTCACCTGGCCGGCTGCCGTCTGGCGGCATGTGTGCGGCGAGACTGAGCGGCGGCGGCGGCGGCGGCGGCGGCGGAGGACCTGCCGGCCGCTCTCCGGCCACGTGCCGGCTGACTGTGCACACCACATGTGTGTCGCTGCAGGGCTGCCGCGCTGGCACACGACCGGCCACACACCTCGCAGCTGAGCTGCCGCTGCCGGTCACAGGTCACGGGTCAGCTGCCTGTGACAGGTCACCATATCAGCTGCTTACATGGGCCACAGGTCACATGTCAGCTGACGCCGCCGGTTACAGGTCACACATCACATGTCAGCTGCCGGTTACAGGCCAAATATCAGCTGCCTACATGGGCCACAGGTCAGCCGCCGATGACAGGTCACATGTTAGCCGATTCCTCCCGTCACAGGTCACCGATCAACTCCCTCCGTGGGTCACAGGTCGTAAGCAAGCGGTCGATGAAACCCAGGAGACTACGGCCGTAGCAATGTATACTAATATATTGGAAGCGTCCCACGCAGCCAAGGGGCTATGGTTGCAAGGAGGCGGATATTGGTTGGTTACTGGTTTTATGACACATCGACCGTTGAGTCATGTAGCGTCGCCAATCCGTTAGTTGGTTAGTTATTTGGGTTTTAGGGCGCTTCGACCAGTTTTGATCATTCGCGCCCATAACATTGTATTATGCTTCACTGCTGATACTAAATATTAGCTCGGTGTATACGTGGTCTTAAATCCGATCGCGGAAGGGTAACTGAACAAGCTCCCCGAGTGTACTAGTTTTGAACAGTACCCTAGAATGCCTTCATATGTCAGGGAACTCAAGTTTCTTCAGTAAAATAATATCCGCTCCCGTGCAAAGTAATGGCATGTGAATAGTACGTGACGCACCGTCAAAGTTTCCGAACGGCGGAGACACTGTGGTCGCTCCTCCCCACAGAGAAGATAGCGATGGGTAGCGCAGGTGTGTCCGATACGCAATCTGCAAAGTGCAACTTCTTCTGGTCTAGACCTACGTAGGCATGAAGCCCAATGTCCCAGGTGTGGCTTGATTGCCTTAAGTTTGTTGTTGGCGTCTCTATCCCAGGCATTCTGCCACTTATGCAAATCGATATTCTTGAGAAATGATCCCTGGTAGTGAGTGGACAAATGCGTGGGCGTGGGTTCTGTGTTTCCCACTTCGCCGCAGAGTCCGCACGTTCATTACCGGACACCCCGGTGTGACTTGGGACCCAACACAAACGGACAGTTTTCCCCGCTCGCTCTAATGTAGTAAGGCGTATGAGGATGTCGAGTAGTAGAGGGTCCGAGGGATAAAATTCGGTCAGTGCCAAAAGGCTGCTAAGAGAATCAGTTAGGATCACGTATGGGGTGTCCTGTGAGATCTCTATGAATGACGGTGCCTTTATGATCGCAATTAGCTCTGAGCTATACACGGAAACGTAAACAGGCAAACTAAATGTACGTATATCAGCACAGCAAACAAAAGCATAGCCTGCTCCCGTGGTGTTCTTGGAACCATCAGTGAAAATCGTTGTGTTGTCGGTAGGTATTCAGGTGCTCCAGTGTTCTAGACAGGCACAATTCTGACGAGATATCCCCTTTACGCATGGCTGAAAGGGACACATCAATTGCAGGCGAAACCAACTTCCAGGGTGGTATCAGTAACTTCTGAACCCTCATCATTCGGCGCACTCTGGTTCGACTTTTCATGAGAAGGGCCTGCATACGAATACAGAATGGGGCTGTTCTCTGTGTTCGCCCGCCAGAAAAGTGCCAAAATGCAGCGGGAGAATACTGCATCGGTAATGCATCGGATTCAGCCACTTTCCCCTGGTTTTAATACAGGGATCACTGTAGCTTCCCGCCACGTGTCTGGGAATCTGCCTTCTTCCCAAAGGTTGCTGAAGATTGCAAACAGTACCTTTAGTGCTGGTGAAGAAAGATGCTTCAACATTTCGTTGTGAATATGAGATCGGGTCCCCTGCAACAAGCTTAAGGTTCTTTATTACCTGCTTCACCTCGGGCTACTATCGCTTGGCCTATTGCATTTGCGACATCCGAAGGGTAGCTCACGTCTGCACCAGCCACACGCAACACTGGAAGAGGTATAGAGTTAAATTTCACAGCTATCCGCTTTATCCGGGACCACACTTGTGTCGTTGGGGTGGTTCGGTTCAGGGTGGACAGATAATTACGCCAGGACGTGCGCTTGCCTTCTCCTATCGTTCGTCGTGCTGACGCTTTCGCCCTTTGGAACGCTATTAAGTTCACGGAGGTGCTATTTTTGTTAAATTTTTTTAAAGGCCCGCTTACGTTCGCGTATGGCGTCCCCACATGCCACGGACCACCACGGAATTTGGGGGGCGGCGGGGAGCTCCAGAAGTCCGCGGTATACCTGCTTCGGCCGACTGTAAAAGTATGGAGGAGAACTGTTCAACTGAGGGGGGAGGGGGGTACAGTCCACATCCCCTCCAATCGAACCTTCCACCTTTGTCTGGAACTTCTCCCAGTCAGCTTTTTTTTAAATTCCATCTCCGAGGTCTCGACCCAAGTACAACCCGATCATCATATTCAATAAGTAAGGGGAAATGGTCGCTGCCAAGGGGGTCTTCATACACTGACCAAGTAATATACTGCGTAAAATGTGAGCTTGTAACGCTAAGGTCAATCGCCGACGTCGAATCGGAAGGGAGTGTGAAGTGGGTGGCAGCACCAGTGTTCAAAAGACAGAGGGATTCGTCATTAATAAAACTCTCCATGGAACGACCTCGCTGGTTGGTGGTGCCACATCCCCAGGCGATATGATGTGCGTTGAAGTCGCCAAGAAGTAGAATAGGAGGAGGAAGTTCTAGGATTAGCCGACTCAGCTCGACGGAAGGGAACGGAATGTCCGGCGGCAAACATAGGGAACACAAGGTAATTGTGAGGCGACCAAGACCAACTCCAGCAGCAACGGCTTGGAGAGGAGATTTCAGGGCTATCTCCTCGCATGGGGCACTATGGCTCTCTGCCAACATGACTCCTCCATGTGCGACTGTAGCCGATGGCATGTTTTTGGTAACCACAGAGTAGCCGTTGAGTCGAAATGACGAGGTAGGAGGTAGCTTCGTCTCTTGAAGGCATATTGTAGTTGGACACCGTGTGCTTAAAAACACTTCAAGCTCCCCCATATTCGAACGAATCACCCTGCAGTTCCATTGTAAAACGGATGGAGTCATCGGGTTAGTCACTGAAAAAAGTGCCGTCATGGACTACAGTTGCGGGAACGTAAAGTGATCATGACGTAAAGTTAACTCGCTATTAGAGTTCGGGCTCCGTCCTCCGCCCCGTAGAGGCGACCGCTGGCAACCCGTGGGCTTCACGTCGACTCGGCCCAAAGGACTGAGTCCTCGGGCGAGAGCGGGCTGACTCCTCCCCAGGTGGAGAGTCTGATAGTGGCAGGCCCCGCTTCTGGGGCCCCAGTCGGGGCGGGAGCGGGGGAGGACCCATCTCATTGGCAGATGGAGTCGGTCCCTCCACTCGACGTCGTGGCGACGGGGTGGCCGGCCTTCGTACTGGCACCTGCTCAGCCCCCTGGTGGTTCTTCTCGCGGGCCCTCTCCATCAGAGCGAGTCGCGCTCTTTTTTCCTCGCGGGTCCGTCTTTCGGTTTCCTGGTAGTGCAGGGTGATATCGAATATTTTGATTGGTCGTTGGTGGTCTCGGGGTGGCGATGTAGGTGCAGAAGTGGACACCGAGGGTGGGGGCGAAGCTTGACTCACGGGAATGGAGAGGGATCGGGTAGGGAGGAGGTGGATAGGACGGATTTGGAGGCGGTGCTGGGGCGTGTGGGGGGAGAGAGGAGATTGGAGTGCGGATGGGTCGTGGGATGGGGGGACTCGGAGGTAGGTGATGGGGTAGACGTGGAGGAGTCTGGAATGGGTGGAGGGAATCTAGAAGGCCTCTTGGACCTTTGAACCAGAGTCCACTCCCCACCCTCAGGGATTGATTGAGAAGGGGTCTCGGATGGGCAAACGAGGGATCCCTTCGTGGAGGGTGGGACCGTCGTATCGTCTACGTGTTGGGTTGGGTGACCTTGCCTCTCATGTGACGGTAGGTGCACTTCAAAGGACCGCAGCAGGGTCGTCAGCTGGGCAATCTGCTCAGAGGCCATGTTGGGCTCTACGTGTTCGGCAGTTACCAGAGTTTTCTTGCGGGTATGTTGTGTTGCTATGAAGTTAAGTTGTGCCTTTGCTGCATACGATACCCTTGGGTGAACTGCCTCGTAAAATTCGCGCGCCTCCCGAAGTGTAATCTTCTTGGAAAATATAATTGAAACTATCTCCTCTTTCAGAAAAAATGGGACAAGAACGGTCATAAGCAGTGTGGAGTTTTTGGTTGGGGCCAAAGTTAGAACAGTTTGGGCTCTCCGCTTCGCATTTGTCTCTAACATGCTCCGTTGAACCGCATCTTCCACATGTTTCACGATTTCTACAGTACTGAGAAGTATGACCGAAATGGGAACACCGGAAACATCGCATCGGGTTGGTAACAAATACACGAACCTTGACGCGGACGTATCCGACGTTGATGAACTCAGGGAGATCAGTCATGCGGAATGTTAAGATGAAATTGTCAGTTCGTTGTGTTTCCTATCCTTTCCTAATCGTGATACGAGCCTCTACCACTCCCCATTCTGCCAGGCCATCCACAACGTCAGCGTCCGACACATCTCTCAAATCGTAACAGTTTATGACACCTTTATATAAATTTTTCGTGTTGTGGGGAAGAACCTCGATATTTACCGTGACTGTTCGCCTGCTGCTTTCATTTCGTACAGCGTCTTTTAGTTCAGTAGCTTCAATCGCCCTCTTTGCGGCATCTGTAGTTTTGAATTCCACCTCCAGTCCACCGTCTCTAAGCTTTTCACATCTCAATACTACACCAAGCTTGTCGCATGCTTCCTTTCTTTGAAATGCTGTTAGTGAGGAAATACTTTTTCCTTCTTCTTTTGACTTAATAATCAGAACACAGGGCGCTGGAAGACTATAGTTTCGCCTGGTCTGTTCCCTACTGGAGGAAACAGGTCGGTTGTTTTTATGTTTGTGGTTGCCACATAAGGTACTTTATTTCTACTCCTCGGGCGCCCCACCACAGAGGGGCCCTACTAGGGGGACGCCTGGGTCCTGCGGACGGGAGATCGCCAGGCGCCCGAGGAGGGGCGGCAGGCGGCGCCTTCGCCCGGCCGGGAGAAAGAGACTCGCCACCCCGACCGAGATCCAGCACCGCCCACCTCTTGACCCCAGCCGGCCGTGCCGGCAGACACTGAGAACAATCCCAGGACCCCGGCCCGAGGCGACTAGCCACTGGGTCCGCGTGAGGCCCCACGGGCCCGCCCGCCCCTCCGGGATATCGGGACCAGAGGTGTGTTGGTCCTCCGTCACAACTGGCACCGTGCGACGGGGGACCTCAACCTCCAGGACTCCGTCAACCCCGGGGGACGGGCCGAGGGGGCGCGGCTACCCCGATAAAACAGAGTTGGTGGGCGGGACCGGGGAAGTTTCCCTGCTTGCTCATAGTAAGGGTAGTTGGTGTTGCAGGGCCAGATGAAGGACATGGATGTTGGGATGAGATTGGGATTGGAATGGGAGCGTACGGATGGAAGGACGAGTTAGGCACTCTTGGTCTCACCCCTCGCCGGTACGATGGTCGCCGGGTCTTTGGGGCACTCAATCCCCCACGAAAAGGTGGCGCCTCATCGAGGGGGAGCGTCGCCAATCTCTCACGGCGATTAGTCGCGGGCGAAGAGTATCGACAGGTGAGACTCGAACCCACAACCTTCCGATTGTGAGACGAGCAACCTACCCCTAGACTACTCGTCGAGGCGGATATTGCAGGCTTTATGAGTCGCAAGAAGTCAAGGTGGCTCGTGGAAAACACACTAATAGAAACGACTTAATTGATAACGGTGATGATTGCATTGCAGCTTGGGGACGCCTTGACTGCGTAGGCCATATAGCACGGTGATGATTGCAATCATATTGATTGATATGGTGGTGGGAGCCTTACGATGCAAATCGGTCATGTTGCAATTGTGTTCGCTTTTGTACACCTGGCAGTGCAGATGCAACGCGCCACATGCACGGTTTGAAAAATCGCGGCGCTTCCCAATCTTTGAAAACCCAAAATCGCTTTATGTGAATACTGGTCCACTTTTTTTTAAACTAAGACAATCGTTTGTCAGCAGCTTGATATAAATTGCGGTCAATATAACCACGAAAACTCATGGTGAATTATCTCATGACAGCATCGGCAAAGTACACTTCTATAACACCTTCATGGTGATGAATTGATGTTTCTGGGGACATGGACAGCAAGGTCATTATGTGCCCATAACAATGGTTACAGTGAATCTAAAACGTCATGCAATCCAAACCAGATACTAGTACACCTAGAGTATTGGTTTTCAAGGATGATATATAACATCAAGGTTTACTTGTCGAAGAAGTGTAAAGATGCTTCTGGACGCCACGACTTCAGAGTCGTCACCCAGTAGCTTACGGAAGGAGTCGGTGCCAGCGTTGGAAAAGTGGCCCTTTTTTGGAACTTTTGCCATCCAAAGAATTATACGCTCCGGAAAAAATACACTCCTTGCATTGCTGGATGAAGGCATGCTTAACTAGCAAGACAGCTAGATGTCATTATACAATAGTGATAACTTGGATGGAAAGGAAGATTCAGTCATACTGGGTCCCCTACCACATAAACTGTCCAGTATAATTGAGGATAATACACATTTGTTATTTCAGGCCATCTGCAGGCACATTCCAAGAGGAGGCAGGAGTGGAGCCGAAAATTAGATGCCCGCCAGATTGGAAGAATATCAGCTTGCTAGCATGCACAAGTACAACAGATGTCAATAGATGGCAAAATATGGATCACTGCAGTCTGAATATGATCTTAATGCCACTGAACATTCAATATTTCATAATATTCCATCTTCCATATCATTCCATAACATTCCATTTATGCATGTGTGATTTCTGGTGAAGTGCAGGTGAATTAATAAACAGCCACCAATGCATTCATGTGTATGTTCTCCGTTTGCGGAAAAACCTCAGAACAGAGTCCAGATGTGCCCAGAAGAATGTATGGATGAACACCAAGAGCTAGAGTGGCATCCACACAACTGGTAAGCCACAAAGTGTAGCACTTCTCCCAAATCCCCAAAATACTGGTGGATATTAGCCATGTTTTGCCACAGCATAGGAATTTTCATGGGCATGATTACTTTTCCACACACGTTTTACACACATTTTACCTCCATGAAGCATAGAAAGATATTAGGTTTGGCTAAGTTATGCTAGATTAGCTTTTTGTTGTTGTAAGTTAGCCATTTATCAAATTCCTTTGGGGATCATTTAGGATTATAAAAAAAAGTTTTTGAATAAAAAAAAAAAACACTCAGGCTAGCATAGGCTGATTGGTTAGAATAGGCCATTTAGTTTTAATTTTTAAAGGAAAAAAATTGCTTAGAAAATTTCCATTAAAAAAAGGCTTTCTTGCATCCAGTTAGGCTGCAGCTTTTTTCTTCATATTCAACATTACATTTAATGGTAAATTTCCCGACCAAATCCGAGCCACTTTTTTGGTGTCATTTTGCTACCCAACTGGACTTGCCAAAAAATGTGTGGTCACATCATGTAAGTACCTACATTATGAACACATTCATAATCATTGCATACAAAAAATTCAAGAAATAAAATCACCTTAAACTGCAAATTTGTCCATTCAGAAGGTCAGAGACCAGAAATGTTAAAAGTATAATGGTATTCAATGGAGAATGGGGACAGGATGCACCTAACAATTCCCTGAACATTTCATGAATGCACAAATAGTGCTTGAATGCATGCATATTTATAATATCTGCAAAGCCAATGTGCACTGAAGAGGCCCAGCCCCAATTTTGAAAGAAAAACAGTCACGCTTCAAAATGCGGTAAGTGAAAACAGGATTTCCCAGACAAAAGCAAAGCAATCAGTTTTGTTCATTACTACGCTTGTCGGTAAAACATCGCAGCAATTAATATTATCATGTCCTGCTCCTTGTATTATCTGAAGATATCCCGTCACACAACACAAGCTTTCAGCTTTGGTTTATCCAAATCAATAACTCGAATAACCGTGAAGATATTTGATATAGGTAAGTAAGTAGGTACCCACATAGTCAGGTAATACCAACTCTCATACCTCGAGCCAAACACGCAGTCAATTCCATCCGGATAGCAGCGAAGAGCTTTAAAGAAAATCCTTCGTTGAATAAAAAAATAACTACGCTCCGCTAACAAAATAAAGGAATTCACCTTTACCAGCCCGACCGCGTACGAAGGTCCGTTCTTGGATTCAATGGATTCACCGCTCTCCATTTCCCACTCCGGCCGGAGCTATTTAAACCATTGCCACGAAAAGCCATGGATAATGCATTTCTTGTTGCTTCCTTGGAGAATGATATGTTCTGCATCAAATGGGATGGATAAAACCGTTCAAATTTATATTATTAAGCAGTCAGGAGCGATATACATAAAAGATATCGGAAATATTTTCCACATGAAAATTGCCTGAATTGTACCAAAACGTTCCTAAAACCTGCTAACACTGCTCCAAAATGAAGATCCATAGAACCAGAAATTTCACCCTCTTTCGATTTCATGACTTATATTGTTTCCGAATTTCATCAACAAGCGGGCATAGTTGTATTCATGCCACTCCGACCGCGAGGTTTCCCCACTCCGGACAAATTCAGATTGATGTGTGTTGACCTAATCCTCTGCAATCTTATAAGCCTCATTCTGATCCAATGATTAATTTCTTCCCATAATCCTGATTATTATTAATTGAAAAAAGGTTCCCTGTAACTCTCTTGACAGTTCCCTCTAACTTATTTTCATTTTTTGGGTATTTCATAGCAATCATGGTGAGAAATGAGACGCTAATTTCCGCTCGTCCGTGACGATAGACAGTTTTACAGCGGCAATTTGCCCGCCCGTCTAGTCACTTTTCATCCTTCCAAGTTATTCCTTGCTTCAACCAAACATTCCAGACATGACTAAAAAGTGCATCGAAATACATTTCGTATTAATAAGAATTGACTTGAATAAAAAAAATGTCAGCTCTCATTTGAAGAAAAAAATGTTCATGGTCGAGAGAATAAAATATTTTAAACGGATAGTTTTAGTATAACTTTCCTTAAACCATTATATATTCCGAAACCCACATCCCGAAGTAACACTTTAGACCCTCCCATATATTAGTTGGTGTACGAACGTCCTGCTCTCGAGGTATGTTGTGAATTTGTATTAGTTGTGCGGTGTTGGTATGTCAGGAGTGACAGGCATTAATATATAAACTTGGTTGACATCGATTAAGTATACTTTTGTGATCATTTTCCCTACCATTGCTCAGGAAATTGCATTATAAGTCATCCACGTAACGTGGATGACTTCAGACGACGATGTGTGGTGGACCCCATCTGGTTGTCTGTGAGACACTAGGATAGGAACCTAACAAATGACTCGAAGGCGTTTTATTCTTGAAGAAGAAGAATCTCGGGTTATTTTACGACGCATTCGACCGCAAGGTTGCATAGCGTCGCCAACCTATCACACTGATTTGTCGTGGGTGGACTCTGCAAATGCCGCCGGCCGCGAAATTCGAGTCCCACGCTCCACCATCTAAGCTACCGAAGCCCCCGGGTTTTTATTCTTCATTCCAGGAAACATCACTGCATTTTTCCAAATGTATACACTTCGTTATTTATAAAATGTATATACTACATTACTTGGTGCTTCAGTATACACCCCATAATTTGGCAAACTGGGAAGTTATACACCCCATAACATAGTGCTTCTCAAGATTATGCACTCCATACTTTGGCAGGCCAAAAAATTATACACTCTTAATCCAAGACCGAGAAGTGAAAATCCAACACTGGTCGGTGCTCGCTCTTCCAAAACACTGACAATACATGACATACAATTCAGCAGAAAAAAGGATGCATGTCCGCAGAAAGAGTCCGCATTGGATCGACTGACGTAGGAACATCCGACGCCAGTCTCAGACTTGGAGCTGCCCGTGTAAGTCCGGGAGGAATCATGGCATTCGCGTTTAAGGGCATCATTGTGGTTACATGATGCTGTGTCATCATCACTGCTGCGCTTACATCGCAGTTTTATAGTGACTAAGCAATATCTACTTGTGGTTGGACAACCTGCCATGGATGAGAAGTCGAGATAGCAGTACGTGCCGCATGACCGCGTCTGATGCTGCAGTCACGCAGCGTCACGGTAATGCGCCAGCAAAACGGCAGGACGAGCTGAGCGCGGGACGACTGGCGTGGCATCGTTGATAGCGGGTATACCCACGGATATGCCGGATGTTCTGGGTTGTGAGCGCCCTCAAGCGTATATCCGGTTGCCAATAGTCGGCGCCGCAGCGCATGGGAAGATTCATCCAATCCCGGCATAACTGTCTAGTGGTGAAGCGCGAAAAGTTCCAGTGGTAACTCGAAGAGCTGTGCTGAGGCTCACATCAAGTCGGCGCTTGGTGGTATCTCACGCTCTATCATAAATAAAACGCCAGTAGTCAATTTTACAACGTATGAGTGATCGATACATAAGAAGCAAAACTGACCTGTCAGCTTCCTACGGATACCTCGAGACGATACGCATTACCTGGAGGCCCTTTGTACATCTGTTTTGGTAAGGTCAGTGGTGTGGCTTTCGTATGTGACATATCGGTTCATTGGGGGGGGGGGGGGCGGGGGGAAAAGGTTTGTCGGGATGTGTACAGGTCGGGCCACCGGCGAACTGTGGGCGGCGCCATTAGCCGTGAATGTGCATAAAGTGTGTCGTGAACCAACCAATAAACAATAAACAACAATATCGGTCCATCCACATACCGAGAAACTTGACTGTCAGCCTGAATGGTATGAGGCTACCGTTCATTTTTATCGTTGGGTCCGCGAAACGGCGTTTACGGCAGAAATGATCACCGGCAGTATTTGAAGTGGATATGCTGTTGACCGGTTTTCGCACAACTCCACCAATTTCACACTTGTCAGTTGGGGCTGTCTCCGTACCGTCCGCACCGAACGAGAGGAGCTGGTTGGTTGGTTGGGTGGTTGGTTGGCTATTGGCTTTACGACACATCGACTGTTGAATCATATGGCGCCGCCAATCTGTGACGCCGATTGTGCCGGCGAAGAGTAGCGACAGGTGAGTAACGAACCCACAACCTTTCGATTGTGAGACAAGCAACTTACCCCTATACCACTCGTCCCCGAACAAGAGTAGCATCGCACTGAAAAATAATATATGAATAGTGCTCGTCCTACCGATGTTGGTGGTGGTCACCCACATCATTCATAGCAATGGCAAACAAAGTGATAATACACTTTTACGAAACCCATCGATCTGCTGGAAAGTGTCAGAGAGGTGGCCACCTACTCTAATGCGAAACATCCTGTTGGTTAAATAATCGGTCAAGAAAACCCAAATCGAGCCTCTTATGCTAATTCGGTGCAATTTCATGAGGATACCATGTCGCCATGCGGTATCATAGGCACCGTCGGAATCGAAACATATGACTGCGGTATGAGATGATTTCATAAAACTCGAGCGTACAAAGGAACCAAGAGCTAAAACATGGCCAAATGCGTCACGGTGGTTCCCGAAGTCACTCCGTATCGAGGTGAGAAGATGGCTGCGTTAAAAAAAAAACACATCGGTCGCAAGTTCACCATTTTTTCAAACAATTTGCGGAGAAAGCAGGTCAGTGAAATGGAACGATAGTGAACAGTGGGTCCTTGCAAGTTCGTTTGGCATGCAGATATACAAGTTTTGTTTTGACGACAAGCACCCTCCGCCCTGACGATGAAATGGCACCTTGTTCCCACATTTCATTGAGCACTTCTATAAGTGTATTTAAGGCTGTTGTCGGGGGATGTTTGATTGGATCCACGGACATTTGAGTATCCCGGGAACGATCGAGCGGATATTCTAGTCCGAGCGGAGATCGACCTCCCCCGAACGAGGGAGTCCCGGTGCCCCCGGGGTCTTCTATCCCTTTCAAATAATGTATTCAGGAAATATATCCAGGCCTGCTGGTTCACACAACACCACACACCTACACGCTATCAGGTTCACACTCTCCAACTGGCCCTTCTCCAACGAGCATATCCGTTTGAACGAGGTGGTGCTCGCCAGACTTCGTTTCGAACACACTATATTTACACACAATTAATTTTCGTTATCGACCACACGGCCTTCCGATTTGTAACACATATCGCGCCCGCATTACTGTCACCAATAGCTTGCTTACCTGTCCAACATATTCTCCTCATCGCTGAGCTATTATCCATTATTTCACCAACATTCATACACAAATTTCGCTTCGGTCTCTCCCCCGGAATCAGCACCCGGCACTCTTCGAGTTACGTTTTCGCTTTTTACATGACACCAAACTTCCCGAACTTATCTGATTTCTCTGTCGCACTTTAACTGGCCCAAGCTGATTTGATGTGAAGTTAAAAGCTATATGGCACGCGTTACACTCCTCGTTAGCTGTATAACTTCGTTACACACGTCTTCCTCTCCGACGTTGTAAAACACATACATATAGGCTACTTCACACTAGGTAGGCAGGAACCGATCCAATTTGACCACAACGGACGGTTTTCCTTAAAGATGGCGCTTGGTTTTTTTACCTACATATTTTTCAAGCAGCTTGATTTTAACCCTATTAAGGGTTTTCCAAGCCCTAACTTCACATCCGCCTCCACATTCAAAGTCTGGCCTGGCGTCCACGGCCCGCCGTGGGCGCCGGGCCTTCGGCTCGTTTTAGGTCGCAGGTGGGCAGTGGAGCCTGTTCGAAGGCTACGAAGCCGTCCACCATCCAAGTGTCCTTCTGATTACTATGTATATATGTACGTATGTATGTCTGTACATGAACCTATATGCCATGCATGTACCGGCCCTTTACGCCACATTCTTTGTTTGACGACGTCTCATCTTTCCTATCTTGTTTAATTGATATAACCGGATGCCACATAAGCTGGATTCACATAATTTGTTCCTTAAAGGATTCATTTCTAGCGAATGGCACTCTGCCTTCCTTAACAGTTTCTAGCGGATGGCACTCTGCCTCTGCTAAAGATTTAGGGTAAAACATATGTTTGATGACGTCATTGTGTAGGGTAGCACGCCCCTCTGCTACGTTCCCAAAAGAGCTTATCGCAACAGTTAGCTCAGTAATTTAATAGTCGATAGCGTCCGTTGTTCCAAAATCAAGAGGTAGTGCCTCGTACCGAGCCTGGTATGTCGAGAAACGTGGACTGTTTATGTTTTTCGACATTTCGGAGAAGGCACGTCCAATCTCGTTAGCTGCATCTTTCTAGTCAATAAAATCTCGACCACCTATGGGCAGGGTGGGGAGTGGGGTGCGGGTAAGCTTCCCTGATATATCCTTGATGCGGGACAACACCGACGACAGCGAGGTGGAGAAACTAAATGTGTTCACGTATGCTATTCATGGCTGCCGTTTGGAATAAGCCGTTGTGCGCCTCGCAGGTGCCCTCGATTTACGAAAAGCTATCGGATTCGACATGCAACTATCGCGATTAAAACACGGAATGCCTTCTTAGCAGCAACGCATCCCGTCACTTCTCCGACCACCACGGGAGTGGAGCAGGACGTCTCGTGCACGACGCGCCACGTATCCAACCACCACGGGAGTGGAGCAGGACGTCTCGTGCACGACGCGCCACTTATCCAACCACCACGGGAGTGGAGCAGGACGTCTCGTGCACGACGCGCCACTTCCTCAACCACAACGGGAGTGAGGCAGAGCGTCTCGTGCCCGACGGACGATGAATAAATTGCTGAGCGGCTGCAACGTTGCGACTATAGACACCTCCGTGGAAACTGGTCCTTCCAAGCACTCATCGAGTCGCCTTTGACATCGGACCGAAAGGAGCTCCAGTCAGATTTGCTAACAATTCAAGTATGGGGTGGGTGACCAGCTATCACTTCATCAATGAAACGTGTGCAAACAGGAAAATGGTCACTCGTACCGGAATCATCGTCCACCGACCGTTGTAACCAGAAGGAAAATTCAAGGCTGCAAATCATGATATCCACCACGGGGATCTGTCCCGTTGGCAATGTAAAATGTGTTCAGTTCCAGAGTTAAGAACACCCAGGGGAAAATCCCGGATGAATTGTTCCAATGCACGCCAGCGACCAGTGGTATTTGTTGAGCCCAACCTTGATGATGGGCGTAAACATCTCCACATATAATCAGCGGGAGATCGAACTGAGATGATTTATCACTTGCGACAGTTCTGAAAGTGGAAAGGTTGTCCCTGGGTGTAAGTATATGGAGTAAATAGTGGCAACACGGCGGTTAATTATGATCCAAGCAGCGACAGCCTGGATATTTGACGTCAGATTGACCGGAATGGCGCAGTGATAGGTTGGATGAGTGTGGGGTCGGTGGGTATGGCGGTTAAGGATTCGATACTGGTGGAGGTCTTGGCGGACTCTTGGTCCGCTGGACACGACGCCACTCGCCTGGAGTCCGCTCTGTAGAGGGCGGCGTAGCGGCGACTTCAGGGGACTGCGGCGAGGGAGCATTGCGCTCTGTCGCCTCGGAGGTGTCGCGTGCAGCGTTGTGCCTACTCATAGCGGTGGGGCTTCGATGGTATCGGCTTAATTTTTGGTTGGCTGCTCGTGCCTTGCTAGGAGCGCGAGGGGCACTTCAAAGGAACGAAGAAGGGAGATTCGGAGATTAGTTAAGAGACACTGTCAGGCTGAGCATGCTGTGGGGTCAACGTAGTACTTTTAGATTTTGATGCATATGACATTCTGGGGTGTGTTCATAAAGATTTCTGGCCTCCGGAACGCCGCTTTTTGTGTTTGATTGAAGAAAGCAAAATCCTTGATATACATGGGGCAAATCCGGTCATAAGACGTGTAGAGGTTCTGTCCTATGTCACAGTTTGCACGGAAGGGGGTCTCAGAGGTGCGGCTTTCGCATCCGTATTCGTGAGAGGCACACATGTCACATACAGGGCGATTGCGGTAGTGTTGGTTTGTATGTTCGAATCTCTGGTAGTTAAACCATCTCATCGGATCAGGAAAGAAAACACGAACCTTAACCCGGACGAATCCCACAATAATCTCAAGGAAATACCTGTGAAGTTTAATGCCAATACAACGTTGCTCGTTGTGATCATCTGTGCGCCTTTCCTCACATTCATATTCCCCGCTCCAGTCACTCCAAACTCTGTTAGTCCATCGACAATCTCCTCTTCCGGCACATCTCTCGAGTCAAAACATTTGATGATTCATCGTGATGCGTTCTTGGTTTGATGGGGTTCTACATGAATTGGAATAATTTCATCTACCTACTTGCCACCTCTTCGTACAACATAAGCACTCAGACATCAACAACGCTCTCTCTCTCTCTCTCTCTCTCTCTCTCTCTCTCTCTTTTTTTTTTTTTTTTTTTTTTTTTTTCTTTTTTTCTTTTTCTCTCTCCTCTCTCTCTCTTTTCTCTCTCTTCTTTTCTCTCTCTCTCTCTCTTCTCTCTCTCTCTCTCTCTCTCTCTCTCTCTCTCTTCCTCTCTGCCTCCTCCGCTACTACAAACTGCACCTTCAACACTCCATCCTTCAACTTCTCGCATCGAATACTTTTCCAAACCGGTCGCATCCATTTCGTCTCTGATGTTGGCAAAAAACGAGTCTGTTGTTCCGCGAAAAAAAGATGACCCGGGGGATATCAGATAACATATTGTTGGTGTGGATTCCGCCAGTGGTCAGTCCCTCACAAGAGGTTGGTTGGTTTTTGGTTCTACGACACATCGACCGCTGAGTCATGTAGCGTCGCCAATATCTCAAGCCGATTGGTCGCGGGCGAAGAGTAGCGACAGGTGAGACTCGAACCCACAACCTTTCGATCGTGAGACGAGCAACTTACCCCTGGACTACTCGTACCCGAACAAGTGTTTTGTATCGGTGTTGTTGGTGCCATGTATTGTGCTTGGCTTCGGCTTCTCGGGCGCCACACCGCATAGGCGTCTTTCGTGGAACGCCTGAGTTCCGCGAACGGGAGGAACGCCAGGCGCCCGAGGAGCTTCGCGGGATAGGCGGAGCCTTCGCACGGTCGTGAGAGAGAGAGACTCACCACCACGACCGCACTAGCGGCACCGTCCACTCTTTACCTCTACTGGCACCGTTCACCCTCGACGTCTACTGGTGCCCTCTGGCGTGCCGGCCGCGCTGCGGCCGCGCGTCGCCTGAGAACGCTGCGCTATTGCAAGTCACGCCGGTGCCGTAGGCGTATGTCTGCACAGATAATAACCGGCCGAACCCGTCGTGCCGTGTAAGGCCGCCGCTGCGCCGGTGTTTAACGCGGTCATTGACATCGGCACTGCGCGCAGCAGCTGACACTGCGCAGGAGCATCAGCCGGCGCGGCTGCAGGAGCGCCGCCAGCTGAGGAGCACCCAGCCTCGGCCCGACCAACCGTATACTGGCCAGCTCAACATACAATCCAGCAGACCGAAATCACCATCACTGCGGCATAACGTCGCCCGGCGGAACTACGACGTGGTGGTGCTCAGTGAGACTTGGCTGAAACCAAGCTGGGTTGATTATTTGGGCTTAATGGTGCGCCGACTAAGAGGTTATTTAGCGCCCACGGCTGAAACCAGTCGTCCACACCAGACCAATGTCATACCTGGGTGCAGAATCATCCGACTCGATCCGCCTGACCCGCAGGGTTACGGAGGTGTCGCCATAGGCGCACGCGAAACGCACGAAATTGGCACCGATATTGCTGTTCAAACAAACTTTGTAATTACGGATATGTTGAACATATCCGTTATTAAATATGAAGTGGACAGTTTTCTTCAAAACTAACATTCTTCAAACAGAAGCTCATTGTGTGCTTTCTGACAAACCTGCAGCATTTTGACACAGAGCAGTTAATTATCAAGCAGCATGGTTAAATTTGTGCTTGAAAGCACTTTTTGAATTTCCGATAATTTTTCTTCATAAAACATTTACAAACGTGGTTAAGATGATGTGACTACTCGCCTACTCTGCAAATGCTTACTTTCCAGATGGGAAGCAAAACACCATAAAAGGGTCTTTGAGTTTAGTAATATGGCATACAAAGTAAGGCAAAAATGCAACATGACATCAGACTAATAACCTAGATCAAGACTAATATCCCTTTGATGAAACAAAAACACCACACAAATTTGACAATTTTTTATTCTGAATTTTCCAAATCAAATATACTAAATCGAACTCAATCGTCCTATCCTATCCCAATCAGTATTATTGTCTTTTCTGTCAGATCCTCACACCCCGTCACGAGGGGGGTCTATAGAGACCTCCATCTAATCTCCAACCTAAGCGTCGCACGAAAACGAAATAGGTGGCATTGGAAAGCGCTCGACGAGTAGGGCCAGACACCACCCTGCAAAATGTTTCCCCCAAATAGTGACGTCATTAGGGACCCTAGAATTTCACGGCTTCCATTATGTTTGTGGCGCTGGGGGTTCATTTTGAGGGAGGTTTAAATTGTTATTTGTAATCAGATAAGGAAAACTAAGTCGACCAGGGCCACGACATTTTTTGGCCACCCAAAAATTATTATTTTTTATTTACAACATTTCGAGCTTTCAAGTTTTCTTTAATTTTCCTTTTCTAAAGGGTAGCGAAGGTCGAAAAACGTTGTTCGAAGTCAACTTGCTCTCATAAAAAAAATGCTTACTTCAGCCAGAATCTTCGATTTAAACTCTAATAGGCAAATATGCAAAATTAATGAGTAATACAAAAAAAAACGAGAAAAAAAGGGAAAAATTACTCCCGTTGTATCCTTAAAGATAAGAAAACGCTGAAAGTTTCATTACATTATCTTTGTCCGTTAAAGCGTGACGACCGGGTGAACGATTTTGGAGGTGACCTCACTTGACCTTAACTCGTAGACCCTGGACGACCGGACTTCAGAATTTTGACACAACATGCCAAATTGATGTGATAATAGGTATGCCAAATTTCGGCGCGCGGCAGCGCGCTGTTCTTTCACTGTCTGAGGAAAACCTTATGGGGGTCGGCAACAACCCCTCCTCGAGACGGCGCGGGTTAAGGTGGTGAAGACAAATTTTGTATGCATTTTGTAGTGAGATTGCATGCGAGGTGAACTAGCCCCAGGATGACGGCAGATGCGTCATCCAGTGCGGCGACCTCGTGACCGGGTCTGGCCGGCCGGATACGTGGCGTGGTGTGGGCGTGTGCGCGATGGGCCAATAAGCGGTCAGGGGTGTCTAGCGCGGGAGCGGTGTCGAGTTGAGGTGGGTGTGAGTTGGGCCTGCCCAGTCTGGTTACCGCCGAGTACGGTGTGAGGAATACACGTTCCTGGCATTAAAATTTTCTCTTCGTGAACTATACATTTCATCTCCAAAAAAGTGGTAGGTTACATTAGTTGTTTATTTGGGGACAAATGTTTTTTTTTTCATGCTTAACATTTATTCTTCTTCAACAGGTTAGGCTAAGCTTGATTAGGATAGGTAATGGTTATTAAGTTTATAACTCTTGAGGACAAAACATTGCGTGAAATTTGCATATAATAAAACTGTGAAGCACATGCAAAAAACATCACGTAAAAATATAAAAGAGTTTTATATGGAAGCTTCGGCTAGGTTAGCATGCGCCCTGGAGCGCCTCTGAAAATTACGCGCACTGGAGAGGGGGGCCGATTCTGCCAGCCCCTAAGATCTCGGCTCCTATGACCGCTATAGTAACACAAGTTGCAGGGTGGATGGTGGTGAACTATTGTATGACAATTTCACGGCCATAGGTCAATATCTTCAAGGTCAAATGAGGTCATATATGTCGCATTTGGTTTGCATCGCGTGGCTTGACTTAACATGGTTATGAATCACTGCGATTATAATTCAATCATCAAAATGGGCATCAATGATGTTTTGGAAATAACCCATGACGCAATACAGGTGATACATCCGTCATTTGACCTATATATCAGCACTTTATAAGGTCAGTTGACGGTTCCAGATACCAGAACCGGGCCGCCCGCCGGACCAGCTGGCGGCGGGTGCAATCGGCTTCACCAGGAAAGTGCTGAAGTACATGAATGAAGTACGGAAGCGCTTAGGTTCACAATGGCAAAAACAGAAGTTTTCAGCAAGGAGCAACATGCAAAACGACACGAATCGCATGACTGTCATTTGCGTTTATGACAACATTCCAGTTGAACAAGTTTGGTTCCACTGACTTGTCATGAACTTGATCTGAGTTGACCTCGGTGACCTAGCGTGATCTTGAACAAACATTGCATACTTGCGACATCAAACAAGTCGCTAGTATAGTCATGAACGTTTCCTTTTTGCCGATATACGGGAAGCGCATCAGCGCCGATTTTGTGGTCTGGCGGCGCGAAATGTTTTTACTTTGACGGACTCCAACTCCCCCCCCCCAAAAAAAAATGTGAGGTTGGTTATTGGGGTTTAGGGGCGCATCGACTGCAGAGGTCATGCAGCGCCCATAACAGCGTCAATCATGTCAAGTTTTTAAAAGGAGAAACTGACTAAGGCTACTAGATACGACACATATAATCTATTGCCATGACGTACATCTCAACCATCCTGGTTTTACAACATATATGTCATCGCATTAATGGGGCGTATATACCACAGAAAACCTAACCTCTGAGAGAAAACGGAATAACTGTCCCGATTATATAAACGGAGATTCATCCCCTAATACTTCCCGTAGCGATAGTGTAGTGCGACCGAAGTGGCGTCTCCGCGCATGTGCAAGTCTGGGGCACGCAACCAATATGTGTTGTTTTGATAGGAAAGCATGACACAACTGACAGTGTGTTATATTACTTCACTCAGTCACTTAGTTATGGGATTTTTAAGTTACTTTTTTCTTCTCTTTTGAACACATGCCATTTTACCCAATTAAATGCCCCCTGTTGGTGTCATTTTGGGTGACGACTGAAAAGCAAACGTCTGCAGAGAGAATTCAAATGAGCACTAGCAACTCAGCTGATCGCTCTCCGCACTAATCAAAACACTCAAAAGCTTCCCCCAGTTGCCATTTCATACGAGCCATTATCGCCGGACCACTCACTCTGACGAACATCGGTGTTATTTTTTACCACAACCTGAGCTTCCCAGCTCACATCGATGGTGTGGTTCGGCGATGCTCTGCAGTATGCCTTGTGGCCGAAGCCACAGATTTGCCCAGTCTGTGATCGTGGCTTTGATCAAATGGCTGACATGCATGGTTCACCACTGCATCAGCGTCTGTAAGCTATTTTGGCTTTGGGGCGCATCGACATCAGTGTCTGTGGAACCACCAACACACAGACGGGACGAATCCAACAGATCCTCAATTGTTCACCTCACGGCATATCCGGGCCCGGACAGTTCGACCACATTAGCGGTGTTTTAGCCCAACCATACTGGTTCTTTGCCGAAAACATGTGTATACACCACTCTATACACGTGTTTAAAACAACCTTAGTCGCATCGCTTCCCTGTTTACTCCCCATAAGTACTGTTGTGAAACGAGACGTGAACCACCAAAGCACTCGCCAGTCCAATGATCGCCGTGTCACCGCCATATAAACAAAATTCTGGAGGTGCCGATTTACATACTGGACTGCGATAGCTTGTACTGCACCTCCGCAGACCACGCGCGAACTAGAACAAGTGTAATTGAAAAGTGGGTCGAAGCACCTTCTTCAACGTCAGCAAAATGCCATACGACTACATTGTTAATAATATATATGTAATGCATATAACATATACTGAATAAATATATATATATATATATAAATATATGTAAATATACATAACATTTGTCCTTATTTGTATGGAATGTGTGTACCATCCTGATGAACATTAACGCGAAGCCTAGAAAAGCCATCGGAAATGGATTTGTCTCAAGATGGGCAATCCTGAAGATGAGCAATATAATATATCAACAAATATATCTATGAAGTATCAAAATGCATGAAGATCTTATAATCTGCTGTTTCATTACAGCTATCCGATTGAAAAAGAATACGAAAGCCAAGCCCTGGCCGCAAGGGTTGCATATCACCGCAAATGCACAGGGTAATACGCCACGGGATCAGGCGTGCCACACGAGTCGGGTAACTGCGGTCAGGTCACCTCAGAAGCCACATCACGGAACTGAACTGAACGCTAACGGGCCATGTGAGTGGTGGCAGACCGAAAGTGGGCCACCGATGGTTGGTTGGTTATTTGAGTTTTAGGGTCGCATTAAGCAGGTCTTGTCATTTGATGGTGAAAGGTCGCGGGTGCCACGGACTATCAGCCATCGCTCGTCATCTGCGTAGCAGGTGAAGCGGACTGCCAGTCATCACTCATCACCCGTGTAGCAGGTGCAGCGGACTGCCAGTCACAGCTCATCACCCGTGTAGCAGGTGCAGCAGACTGCCAGTCATCACTCATCACCCGTGTAGCAGGTGCAGCAGACTGCCAGTCATCACTCATCACCCGTGTAGCAGGTGCAGCGGACTGCCAGTCACAGCTCATCACCCGTGTAGCAGGTACAACGGACTGCCAAGCTCATCACCCGTGTAGCAGGTACAGCGGACTGCCAAGCTATCACCCGTGTAGAAGGTGCAGCGGACTGCCAGTCATCACCCGTGTAGCAGGTGCAGCGGACTGCCAGTCATCACCCGTGTAGCAGGTGCAGCGGACTGCCAGTCATCACCCGTGTAGCAGGTGCAGCGGACTGCCAGTCATCACCCGTGTAGCAGGTACAGCGGATTGCTAGTCATCACCCGTGCAGCAGGTGCAGCGGACTGCCAGTCACAGTTCATCACCGGCCGTGGCACACAGCTGCGCCGCTGCCCGCTGCGCCGCCGCGAACGTGACCGCTCCCCTCGACCGGGAGCGGTCACGCGGCACTGCCTGGCAGAGCCACCACTCACAACTCGGCCCACGCAGTCCAGCTGGGCGCGCAGTGCTGCCACTCTGACCTGGCCCGTGTCGGACACGTGACTGACCTGGTGCGGGTCGGCCGGCGAGAGGCGGGCACGGCGCGACGGACGGCGCGCCCGGACAGGACGGCCGCCGGCCGGCGGACACTGGCACGGCACGGCATCGCCGCCGGCGCCGCACGTCAGGCAGCTCGTCTCCTGCCGCTCCTCCACTGCGACAATCACAACACAGCTGCAACGCCCATCTCCTCCACTGCGACAATCACAACACAGCTGCACAGCCCATCTCCTCCACTGCGACAATCACAACACAGCTGCACCGCCCATCTCCTCCACTGCGACAATCACAACACAGCTGCAACGCCCATCTCCTCCACTGCGACAATCACAACACAGCTGCACAGCCCATCTCCTCCACTGCGACAATCACAACACAGCTGCAACCCCCATCTCCTCCACTGCGACCATCACAGCACAGCTGCAACACCCATCTCCTCCACTGACGAGAATCGCAACACAGCTGCACAGACAATCTCCTCCACTGGCGACAATCACAACACAACTGCACAGACAATCTCCTCCACTGCGACAATCACAACACAGCTGCAACGCCCATCTCCTCCACTGCGACAATCACAACACAGGTGCAACGCCCATCTCCTCCACTGCGACAATCACAACACAGCTGCAACGCCCATCTCCTCCACTGACGAGAATCACAACACAGCTGCAACGCCCATCTCCTCCACTGCGACAATCACAACACAGCTGCAACGCCCATCTCCTCCACTGCGACAATCACAACACAGCTGCACAGACAATCTCCTCCACTGCGACAATCGCAACACAGCTGTACAGCCCATCTCCTCCACTGCGACAATCACAACACAGCTGCAACGCCCATCTCCTCCACTGCGACAATCACAACACAGCTGCACAGACAATCTCCTCCACTGACGATAATCACAATACAACTGCACAGCCCATCTCCTCCACTGGCGACAATCACAACACAACTGCACAATCTCCTCCACTGGCGATAATCACAACGCATCTCCTCCATTGGCGACAATCACAACCATTGGCGACAATCCCAACACTTCTCCACAGCCAATCTCCTCCACTGGCGACAATCATAACCATCACCTTTGGTAGCAGCTGCTACAAACAGTCGTAACCCATCACCTTCGGCCGCAACTGCTGCAAACGGTCATGACGGGCAGTCTGTCGCACCAGAAATATGCGATGGGGCGCCCCAACAGTTCGGTGCAACTCATTCCCCTCACCCCTCCCCTTGGAAAGTCATCCAAGGTCAGGTTGAGCCTGTATCGTCCTTACATAACGTTGTAAAGGCTAATGATCTAAGCATACAGGTTAAATGAGTTGTTTATTATCCAATCACGCACATCATCAATCCTGTCATAAGTGGGGAAATTGCGTGCAATTCAAGATTTCGGCGAGAAAGAAAACGCCCTGACAACTTCCTTGTTAACACGCGCCCTGGAGGGGGGGGGGGCGAAATCCGCCCACCCCTCCTGTTTTTCGTAGACAACTCCATATTTTACGGGCCGATATACGTCATTGTTCGTGTACCAGCTTAGAAATGAACGACACGTTGTTTAAAGTAAGAAAAACGAAAATCGACCGAAAATTTTTCGAGTTAGGGGTCGGTAAACTCCAACGATTTTCTCAGCGCCAGACCGCAAATATCGGCTCTGATGCGCTTCCCGTATATCTGCAAAAAGTAAGTGCTCTTGGCAACACTAGCGACTTGTTTGATGTATATTGTTATGCTACATTGTTCCAAAGTCATGTCAGGTCACCGACGTCAAGTCAGGTCAAGTTCATGACGGGCTAACACACGCCCTGGATGGATGGATAACGAAATCCGCCCACCCCTCCGATTTTTCGTACACAACTCCATATTGTACTGGCCGATATGCGCCATTTTTTTCGGTGCCTGCTTAGAAATGACCGGCGCATTGTTTAAATCAAGACAAATTAAAATCTGCCGAAAAGTTTTCAAGTTATACGCCGTTAAAGTGTTTACAAAATTGCAGCGCCAGACGAACAAAAATCTGCGATGATGCGCTTCCCGTATATTGGCAAAAGGGAAGTGTTCTTGACAACACTAGCGGCTTGTTTGATGCATATTGTTATGCTACATAACTTAAAAGTCATGTTAGGTCACCGAGGTCATCATGTCAGCCTAATGGAACCAAGCTTGGTCAACCGGAATGTTGTCATACATGGAAATGACTGTCATGCGATTGACGTCACTTTGCATGTTACTCCCTACACATCCTACTGCTTGTCATTGTGTGCTTATGTGTTTCCATACTTTATTCATGCATTTCACTCCTTTCTTTGCGAAGTCGATTGTACCGAGCCGCCCAACGGAGCAGTCAGGTGGGCAGCCCGGTTCCGGTAACTGGAGCAGGTAATGATCTGATAAAGTGTTCCTATATAGGTGACCTGAGGTCAAATGGCGGATCTGGCACATGCATTACATCATTAGTAATGTCCAAAACATCATTAATGCCAAGTTTGGTACAATTAAACACAATCACAGCGATCCACACCAATGACAAGCCAAGCCACGCAAAACCAGAAAATTTTGTTATTTTGACCTCATTTGACCTTGAAGATATTGACCTAAGGTCACGAAATTTGCACACAATAGAGTTAACTATCGTGCCCATCCACCCTGCGAATTTCGTTGCTCTAGCCTTAATGGGAGCCGAGATCTTAGGGGGGGGGCGGAATCCACCCCCCCCTCCTGTGCGCGTAATTTTCAGAGGCCCTCCAGGGCGCGTGTTAAGAGGTCGCAAATTAGCGATCCAACATGTTTTAATTCGCGTGCCATAAGTTCGGCATATGATACTCGGCCCGGCCAGCTGGCGCACTGACAGGCGCGCCGTTTTTCCGTGGCCACGAGCACCCCTTGGGGAAAGGGGAGGGGCGCGTCAACCCCGCACGGGCGCGGGCTGACAAAATACGGCGACGGACGTCATGACAAACAAAAGCCAACGCGATTGTTGTGGGCTGCTTCGCGACGGCTTGAAGGCCGAATCTGATATTGATGGCAGCGGTTCCGCCGAGTCACCCTCGCGTCATCTTTCGCACCAGTCGCGTGGCAAGACATTTGTCCGCCTGTGCTGCCCAAGCTTCAGGTCGCTGCTCGAACACGCGTAGCGGTGAACCTTCGCTCTTGGCGTGCGCGCACGAAGGTTCAAGATCGCCGCAACTAAAAGACAGCGACACAAAAGGCGTGGTGCTGGAACTCGCCAACTGAACTACGGCATGCTCTATGTCCAGTTAACCTGTCTGAAGGAGTGCGGGTCACCCCATGATCCTGTCACCCACCCACAGCCTTCTTCCACCCACGCCCCTACCCTCCTATCCCCATCTCTTCCACGTCATAAAACATCGCTACTGGTGAGTATTGACAACATGTGCCCAACGAGATTCGTCAAACGCTCCCCATGGTGCGCTTGACACCCTGATCACGGCGTCACTATCGCATGAGTCTGGCCCGCCTGGTCAGACGATGTCCGGGGGGGGGGTCGGCCCACCTTTGGCCACGAGCATGGTGAGGCCTCGCCTGGCGGCGTACGGCAGACTGTAGCCGGCGCGCAGCTCCTCGCGCGGCTCAATCACCCGGCTGCTGGTGAAAAACAGGTGCGAGCCCTGCTGGCTCAGCACCAGGTTCTGCTGCTGCACACACTCGGAGCGACGCACGAACCGCATCCAGTTGCTGCAGTCTGCGGGCACAAAACACCGCATAGAGTCGCTCAGTCTGCGGCACAAAACACCGCATCAAGTTCCCGCAGTATGCGGCACGACAGTCGTTCACATGGTTGGTTGGTTATTTGGGCTTTCGGGCGCATCGACTGCGTTGGTCATACAGCGCCCATTCGTTCACATGGTGTGACGCTTTGTGCCATAGTAAATAGACATGGTGCAGCAGCTGTGTTTGCGGCTCAGTGGTATTTGACAGGGTTGTCGAACTCCGTCGCGCACCGTGTTGAAAGGCAGTCCGGCTCCGCGGTGTGTGTGGTAGGACAGTCTGGCCCAGCTCCCAGTTGTGTGTGGTAGGACAGTCTGGCCCAGCTCCCAGACGTGTGGTAGGACAGTCTGGCCCAGCCCCCAGGTGTGTGTGTGTGTGTGTGTGTGTGTGTGTGTGTGTGTGTGTGTGTGTGTGTGTGTGAGTGTGAGTGTGAGTGTGAGTGTGAGTGTGAGTGTGAGTGTGGTGTTGTGTGTGTGTGTGTGTGTGTGTGTGTGTGTGGTTGAGTGTGAGTGTGAGTGTGTTGAGTGTGATGTGTGAGTGTGAGTGTGTGTGTGTTGTTGTGTGTGTGGTTGTGGTTTGGTGTGTGTGTGAGTGTGTGTGTTGGTTGGTTGTTGTTGTGTGGTTGGTGTTGGTGTGAGTTTGGTGTTGAGTGTTGGTGTGTGTTGTTGTGTTTGGTGTGTGTTTTTTAGTGAGTGTGTGAGTGTGTGTGTGTGTGTGTGTGTGTGTGTGTGTGTGTGTGTGTGTGTGTGTGTGTGTGTGTGTGTGTGTGTGTGTGTGTGTGTGTGTGTGTGTGTGTGTGTGTGTGTGTGTGTGTGTGTGTGTGTGTGTGTGTGTGTGTGTGTGTGTGTGTGTGTGTGTGTGTGTGTGTGTGTGTGTGTGTGTGTGTGTGTGTGTGTGTGTGTGTGTGTGTGTGTGTGTGTGTGTGTGTGTGTGTGTGTGTGTGTGTGTGTGTGTGTGTGTGTGTGTGTGTGTGTGTGTGTGTGTGTGTGTGTGTGTGTGTGTGTGTGTGTGTGTGTGTGGCAGGGCAATCTCTCCCAGCTCCCAGGTGTGTGTGGTAGGACAGTCTGGCCCAGCTCCCAGGTGTGTGTGTGGTAGGACAGTCTGGCCCAGCTCCCAGGCGTGTGCGGTAGGACAGTATGGCCCAGCTCGTCCAGATGGCAGGCACATCCCACATAAAGCCAATCAGCTGTCCAGATGCAGCAAGGAGAGTATCATCGACACATTCTTGAAGCGAACGCAAGTATTAATACACCACGGTCTCGAGGTGGTGGTCATTATCCGCCCCACTAAGGCTATGCGCGGATAATGAAGAAATGGCGTGCTACCACGCGCTGAAATTTGGCACATCTCTCCTCACATCAATTTGACATTTGGTGTGAAAATTTGGGGGTCAGGTCATCTACGGTTACCGAGTGATTCAAGGTCAAGTCAGTTGACCTCTAGACAGGTTCAACCAGTCGTCACGCTTTAACCGATACAAACATGTAAATGAAACTTTCAGCATTTGCTTAACTTTAGGGCTGCAACAAAACGCACCAGAGTTGTGATTTTTTTTTCGTTTTTAATGATCAAAATATTTTGTATGTTTGCCAATTGGGGCTAAACTCGAACATTCTGGCTAAAATAGACACTTTTTATTAGAAAAGTGAACTTAAAACAACGTTTTCTGGTGCGCTTCACCCAGTAGCAGAAAATTCAAAATTCAGGACAACTGAAAACTCACCATGTTGAAAACTTCTCCAACACACTGATTATTTCCTGATTAATGATGCCGATTTGTGCGTGGGCGAACATTTTGGGACCATGATCGATTTCGCCTTCATTTTCTGATTCCAAATACAATTTTTTAACACAAATTATCCCAAAATGAACTCGCCAAAACCCAAAACATGATGCCAGTAATGATACCACAGATCCACCAAGTGACGCCACTTTTCAGGGGGAATTTTTGTGTGGTTTCAGGCCCTACTTGTCGAGCGATTTCCATTGGCACCACTTTTGTTTTCGTGCAACGCTTAGCTTCGAGACTGAAGGGGGCTTATGGCCCCTCCGAGACACCCCTAATAACCCCTTCCGAACCTACCACACCCGAGACCGTTTGTTAGGATCTGACCCGGAAGACGGTATCGTCCGACATCCGCCTGCGCCCATTGGCACAAAACGGGCATGAAACCAGATATATCGTACAGTCAGTGGACAACGGCACCTGTCGTTGGTTCATAGGAGGGAGAGTTCACAGAGAAATATCATCTCGTGGATCTGAACTTGTGAAACAACATTTCCCATGTGTTTCCAATTGTTTTCCTCCTCCATCTGCTTCCACACATTCCTCCTAATTTTGAGGTTCTGCGCCTCACGCTTAGAAAACGGGGACACCAGGCGTGTTACATGTCTTATTGTCGTATTGTTGTTTCCTGCTCCAACCCTTTGTCTGGACTAACGCTAAATCAGTCTGTCATGTCATCACCAGCTGGCTTTGTCACTTTGGAGGACATGCCTGCCTTTGGCACACCTTCGCGCCACATTGGGTTCGATTTCCCGCGGTGCATGCCCTTCCTGCCAGGATGAGAGGCAGGCGACGCCATATGGCCTTGACTGCTGAATGCGTCGTAAAACTCCAACAAAAAAAAACGAAACAAAAACGAAAACAACAACAGCAAGCATTACGTCACAATGACAGCAAAAACACGATCAGACCTTAAGGAGGGTGCATCAGCACTAAGTCAGTTGCATACAATAAGTCACCAGTAAGTCACCGACCGAACGTGTCGGTCTCAAAGTCAGTGTAACCGGACGTATCAGTTGCTCGTGCGGGGTTCCCACAGTCGGACGCGGCGCCGGCTCATCAGCAGTAAGTCAGCTTTCGAGCATCACTGTCTTTTGCACTGTTCACTTCCGGATAACCTGTTATTACAGTAGCTTGTCCATCGCCTCAGGCTGGCTCTTCATCAACTTTTCCCGGTTACCAAGTACCATACCAGTTGAGGTTGATGCCGCATGCACACACGCCTGCTCGCCAAATGAGAGGGCAATGACACAACACGACGTGTGTGAGCAGTTTGCATTTTTGGGAGTGTCAGCCACCTCGGCGATATTGCGACTGACGCAGGACAACGAATGAACATGGGAACGCGCAGTCATTCAAATCATTTTCTCCGTCGTTCCACGATCGAGGTTACCAAATCATACAGAAAACCGCAGACGCATACAACGCTACAGGAATGAAGTGTTTCTAACATGGACTGGACCGAAACGGCTGGCACGCTCGCCATGCCACCCGCTGCCTAGTGCACCTGATTTGTGTACCGGGCGCTACCTGGCGACGGGCGCTCGGAGCAGCAGCGAGGAGCTGAACGCCGGAATAGTTCGCCGTCTGGCCGCCAGAGCGGCGGACGTTTTTAGCCAACAGGGCGCCAAAAAAGCGACAGCCTGACAGTGACGCCTGGCAGTGGCCGCCAACATAAAACGCTGACCGTTAGTTGCAGAGGCCGCCCATGCAGAGCACGGTCGTCAGTGGAAGCGGCCGCCCCGGCAGAGCACGGTCGTCAGTGGCAGAGGCCGCCCAGGCAGGGCGCGGTCGTCAGTGGCAGCGGCCGTCCCGGCAGAGCACGGTCGTCAGTGGCAGCGGCCGCCCTGACAGGGCACGGTCGTCAGTGGCAGCGGCCGCCCGGCAGATCACGGTCGTCAGTGGCAAGGCACGGTCGTCAGCGCGGTCGTAGTGGGCAGCTGCCCCGGCAGAGCACGGTCGTCAGTGACCGTCCCGCAGAGCACGGTCGTCAGTGGAGCACGGTCGTCAGTGGCAGCGGCCGCCCCGGCAGAGCACAGTCGTCAGTGGCAGCGGCCGTCCCGGCAGAGCACGGTCGTCAGTGGCAGCGGCCGCCCAGGCAGAGCACGGTCGTTAGTGGCAGCGGCCGCCCCGGCAGGGCACGGTCGTCAGTGACCGCCCCGGCAGAGCACGGTCGACAGTGACCGTCCCGGCAGTGCACGGTTGTCAGTGGCAGCGGCCGCCGCGGCAGAGCACGGTCGTCAGTGGAGCACGGTTGTCAGTGGCAGCGGCCGCCCCGGCAGAGCACGGTCGTCAGTAGTAGCGGCCGCCTCAGCACAACAATGTGGTGCAGCAGGAGCAGACTGCTGACAATCGGCGTGGCGACGTGCGTGACGCTGCTGGTGTATCGGCCGTGGCACCCGTCACCGCTGGCCGACGCGTGGCACCGATGCCGGAGGGTGCTGCAGCTCGGCCAGGTACGCTTCTCCTGGGAGCCGCCGGCGGCCGACCTCTGTGCGAGACGCCAGTGGACACTGGGCCAGCTGCAGCTGGGCCTGCAGCGGCTGGCCGAGCGGCGCGGCCGACCCGTCCGAGTCGTGTTCGTCGGCGACAGTCGTGTTCGCATCCTGCAGGAGAGCGTCAAGGCGCACATGGGCCTCAACAGCTTCCGGCGCGACTTCAACATCACCGGCACGCACAGCCAATTCGAAACAGTGGGCCCGCCGGACGCGTCGGTGCGCCTGCGCGTGCCGGCCGTGCCCGACAATTGCGTCGAGATCAACGTGCCGGTGGCCCAGCCGGCCAACGACAGCAGCGGCGACTGGGTGGCGGCGGCGGTGCGCTGCAGCATGATCGACACGGGCGAGCACATGCGCACTGAGTTCTGGTGGCGGCCCTACCCGTCCGACTGGTTCGCCGAGAAGCTAGACGAGCTGGCCGACCAGTGTGCGCTGGGCCGTTGCGCCGACCTGGTGGTGCTCGACGGCGGCACCTGGTACGCCGTCCTCCAGGCCATCCTGGGGCAGCCGGCTTCGCACTGGGTGCAACACTTCGCTGACAGACAGGCGAAGCTGCGGCGGCCGCTGGCGCGGCTGGCGGCCGCCACCCGCCTGCTCTGGAAGCTCGAGGAGCAGTACATGACGGAGCCGATCAAGGGCCGCAAGTCGTCTGTCACGGCGACGCTGCTGGCCGTGACGGCGGCGCTCTACAGCACGGCCGGCCGGGTGGCCGGCCTGAACCTGTGGTCGGCCGGCGTGGCCGAGGCAGTCCGGTTCTACCACGTCGCGTGCCTGCCAATCAGCTGGCGCACGAAGCCGCATGTCGGCGACATGCGCCACGAGTGTCTCGACCCCACGCACGTCGGCTCCACCGTGCGCTGGAGGATGGTGCAGACGCTGTTCGACGTGCTGCTGTCGGACGTGATACCCATGCCGAGCGGATGCTGCTGCCACACGGAGCCGTAGGCACGCGCCGTTTTTTGTTTGTTTGTTTGTTGTTGCATGGCTTCGGCCTTAATGTTTTAGTAGACATTGGCTCAAAACTGAATAGTGCATGGGGAGAGCTGCATTGGTTGCCTTCTTCCGATACGCTTTACCCTACTCTATACCGGCTCCTTTTCCGCTCAGTTTTATCGACGGTAGCCATCCCATACGGTACTGTTTGTCCCCGCTATGTCACGAGCGACCTGCCGAGTGCTGTCCTTCACCAAACCAAACATGAACACAGTCACGGGCGCTCTCGCGTCAACTCTGTAAGAACGAAAAGCGGCTTCCCCAACAGTCATCCACCTCAGTGTTGTGCAGTACGAGTAGGTGATGACTCGTACTGCGGTTACTTACGGGTTCAAGTGATATATTGAATGAGGAACATACAGCAGTCTCAAAGCCAGTACAACCGGATGTGTCAGTTGCTCGTGCGCCGCTCCCTCGGTCGGACGTGTCAGTCCCTCGCGCTCCCCCCCCCCTCAGTCGGACGTGGCGCCGGCGCTCCCACCCGCCTGCCTCCATCGATCGCCAGGACTGAGTGTTAATTTGAATGTGTCTGCGAGTGAGTGCGGAACGACTGGAGCCTATCTGCAACCATTTGGGTTGGGTTATTTGGGCTTAGGGGCGCTTCGACTGCCTCGGTCATACAGCTACATCTGCAACCATCGCGATTTACCGTACTTGCTGACTTTCCGTGACGCTAGTATGAGGAGTTGTGTTTTTATGTGTGCCTGTGACAACCCCTTTCCCCCGTGACATGTTATAAAATTCGACGATAGGCTGTAATAGCCACGAGCATATTGTGCATGGCCTGAACATAGATCCTATGTCTTGTGCTACGACCGCTTCGGAGTTGTGGAGGTTAGTTAGTTATTTGGGTTTTAGGGCGCATCAACTGCAGTGGTTATACAGCGCCCATAACTCAACTATTTAAACTGTGTCAATCCTAAACAATCATACCGTGCGGACTTGCTCACGTACAAGGGATTAGACAGGAGAATATATAGAATTGAAGTTTACCTCCGAAAGAAAATGGAACAATTTACCAGAATTGATCGCGACCGAGTCATCCCCAAGAACATCACGAATTGATAGTGCCTGCGATCGACCAAAGTAGTGCTTGTAAACATTAGAAAGCTGAGGACATGAGGCTAAGATATGACGCACTGAAAGACGTCCCTGGCATCTGGGGCACATGGGCATATCATCACCACAAAGAAGATATCTGTGAGTTGCGCAAGTATGGCCAATGCGTAGGCGGCACAGTGTCACCTCGTCTCGCCTAGTCCTACGCGAGCACGAGGACCTCTGGCCGATGCTATGCTTAATCTTCCTAAGCTTGTTTTCACCGACCGCGTCCCAAAGCACCTGCCACTCACGAAAAACATAATTGTTAATGACTGGATATATATCTCTAGCAGGAATGGCAATATACCGTGTACACGGTTTCTGTGCTGCTCGCTTTGCAGCCGCGTCAGCAACCTCATTCCACGATATACCGACGTGGCTCGGAATCCAGCACATAACGATGGTCTTACCATCTGCACGTAGTGACGTCAACCGTAAAACTATTTCCTGGACAATGGAGTGTGATGAATTAAAAGATATCAGTGCCATAAGGCTACTGAGACTATCTGTTAGGATGAGGTGCAATGTTTCGTTAGATACTTGTATAAAGCACAATGTTTTGTTAATGGCTACCAATTCCGATGTGAAGACGGATGCCTGCACAGGTAGCGTAAAAGATCGTGTGGTGGAGCCGCTAACAAACGCCGAGCCAACACCAGCTTCAATATTTGAACCGTCCGTGTATGTTGTCTTGTAGCCGACGTAGGACCCAATGAGGTCCAGTGCTTTAATTTGGAACTCTTTAGACAGGGTATCATGTTTGTAGTTTTCACTCAGTGTAACATCGATTTTCAGCGCCCGTAACTCCCAGGGAGGAGTATCCAGAGCCCTCAGTTTGATCACGTTACGGAAAGTGGTTCCGCTCAGACGCAGTGCATTATAGAGCCTGATACAGAAAGGTCGTCCAGCAACATCCAAAACTGGGAGTGGCAACGACTCATAATGGCCTGAAATGCGTTTCACACGTGACCATACTTGTGATATGGCCGAAAAAACGGGACAGTTTACTCACATACTCTCTCCAGGAGACTCGCTTGGCCTCCCGGATGGTACGAGCGAAGGCACGTGCTCGTCTAAATACTGCAAGATTAGCAGTTGTGCCTCGTTTTTCGAAGGCCCTGAAAGCTCGCCTACGTGTCCGTATAGCGTCGCGACAGGCATCCTTCTCCAACACACTGATTATTTCCTGATTAATGATGCCGATTTGTGCGTGGGCGAACATGTTGGGACCATGATCGATTTCGCCTTCATTTTCTGATTCCAAATACAATTTTCTAACACAAATTATCCCAAAATGAACTCGCCAAAACCCAAAACATGATGCCAGTAATGATACCACAGATCCACCAAATGACGCCACTTTCAGGGGGGAATTTTTGTGTGGTTTCAGGCCCTACTTGCCGATCGATTTCCAATGGCACCACTTTTGTTTTCGTGCAACGCTTAGCTTCGAGATTAAAGGGGGCTTATAGCCCCTCCGAGACACCCCCAATAACCCCTTCCGAGCCCCCATCCCCACCACACCCGAGACCGTTTGTTAGGATCTGACCCGGAAGACATCCGCCTGCGCCCATTGGCACAAAACGGGCAGGAAACCAGACATATCGTACAGTCAGTGGACAACGGCACCTGTCGTTGGTTCATAGGAGGGAGAGTTCACAGAGAAATATCATCTCATGTATCTGAACTTGTGAAACAACGTTTCCCATGTGTTTCCAATTGTTTTCCTCCTCCACCTGCTTCCACACATTCCTCCTAATTTTGAGGTTCTGCGCCTCACGCTTGGAGAACAGGGACACCAGGCGTGTTACATGTCTTATTGTCGTATTGTTGTTTCCTGCTCCCACCTTTTGCCTAGACTAACGTTAAATCAGTCTGTCATGTCATCACCAGTTGGCTTTGTCACTTTGGAGGACATGCCTGCCTTTGGCACACCTTCGCGCCACATTGGGTTCGATTTCCCGCGGTGCATGCCCTTCCTGCCAGGATGAGAGGCAGGCGACGCCATATGGCCTTGACTGCTGAATGCGTCGTAAAACTCCAAAAAAAAAAAAAAAAAAAAAACAGCAACAAGCATTACGTCACAATGACAGCAAAAACACGATCAGACCTTAAGGAGGGTGCATCAGCACTAAGTCAGTTGCATATAATAAGTCACCAGTAAGTCACCGACCGAACGTGTCGGTCTCAAAGTCAGTGTAACCGGACGTATCAGTTGCTCGTGCGCTGTTCCCACAGTCGGACGCGGCGCCGGCTCATCAGCAGTAAGTCAGCTTTCGAGCATGTCTTTTGCACTGTTCACTTCCGGATAACCTGTTATTACAGTAGCTTGTCCATCGCCTCAGGCTGGCTCTTCATCAACTTTTCCCGGTTACCAAGTACCATACCAGTTGAGGTTGATGCCGCATGCACACACGCCTGCTCGCCAAATGAGAGGGCAATGACACAACACGACGTGTGTGAGCAGTTTGCATTTTTGGGAGTGTCAGCCACCTCGGCGATATTGCGACTGACGCAGGACGACGAATCAACATGGGAACGCGCAGTCATTCAAATCATTTTCTCCGTCGTTCCACGATCGAGGTTACCAAATCATACAGAAAACCGCAGACGCATACAACGCTACAGGAATGAAGTGTTTCTCCTAACATGGACTGACCGAAACGGCTGGCACGCTCGCCATGCCACCCGCTGCCTAGTGCACCTGATTTGTGTACCGGGCGCTACCTGGCGACGGGCGCTCGGAGCAGCAGCGAGGAGCTGAACGCCGGAATAGTTCGCCGTCTGGCCGCCAGAGCGGCGGACGTTTTTAGCCAACAGGGCGCCAAAAAAAGCGACACCCTGACAGTAACGCCTGGCAGTGGCCGCCAACATAAAACGCTGACCGTTAGTGGCAGAGGCCGCCCCGGCAGAGCACGGTCGTCAGTGGCAGCGGCCGTCCCGGCAGAGCACGGTCGTCAGTGGCAGCGGCCGCCCCGGCAGGGTACGGTCGTCAGCGGCAGCGGCCGCCCAGGCAGAGCACGGTCGTCAGTGGCAGCGGCCGTCCCGGCAGAGCACGGTCGTCAGTGGCAGCGGCCGCCCCGGCAGAGCACGGTCGTCAGTGGCAGCGGCCGCCCCGGCAGATCACGGTCGTCAGTGGCAGCGGCCGCCCCGGCAGGGTACGGTCGTCAGTGGCAGAGGCCGCCCAGGCAGATCACGGTCGTCAGTGGCAGCGGCCGCCCTGACAGGGCACGGTCGTCAGCGGAGCACGGTCGTCAGTGGCAGCAGCTGCCC
This sequence comes from Imbricaverruca yamaguchii, assembly GCA_034440575.1. Lineage (NCBI taxonomy): Eukaryota > Metazoa > Arthropoda > Thecostraca > Neoverrucidae > Imbricaverruca > Imbricaverruca yamaguchii. The sequence goes on from JAOTOL010001478.1 coordinate 630,536, forward strand.
CGGCAGAGCACGGTCGTCAGTGACCGTCCCGCAGAGCACGGTCGTCAGTGGAGCACGGTTGTCAGTGGCAGCGGCCGCCGCGGCAGAGCACGGTCGTCAGTGGAGCACGGTTGTCAGTGGCAGCGGCCGCCGCGGCAGAGCACGGTCGTCAGTGGAGCACGGTTGTCAGTGGCAGCGGCCGCCGCGGCAGGGCACGGTCGTCAGTAGTAGCGGCCGCCTCAGCACAACAATGTGGTGCAGCAGGAGCAGACTGCTGACAATCGGCGTGGCGACGTGTGTGACGCTGCTGGTGTATCGGCCGTGGTACTCGCTGCCGCCGGACGACACGTGGCACCGATGCCGGAGGGTGCTGCAGCTCGGCCAGGTACGCTTCTCCTGGGAGCCGCCGGCGGCCGACCTCTGTGCGAGACGCCAGTGGACACTCGGCCAGCTGCAGCTGGGCCTGCAGCGGCTGGCCGAGCGGCGCGGCCGACCCGTCCGAGTCGTGTTCGTCGGCGACAGTCGTGTTCGCATCCTGCAGGAGAGCGTCAAGGCGCACATGGGCCTCAACAGCTTCCGGCGCGACTTCAACATCACCGGCACGCACAGCCAATTCGAAACAGAGGGCCCGCCGGACGCGTCAGTGCGCCTGCGCGTGCCGGCCGTGCCCGACAATTGCGTCGAGATCAACGTGCCGGTGGCCCAGCCGGCCAACGACAGCAGCGGCGACTGGGTGGCGGCGGCGGTGCGCTGCAGCATGATCGACACGGGCGAGCACATGCGCACTGAGTTCTGGTGGCGGCCCTACCCGTCCGACTGGTTCGCCGAGAAGCTAGACGAGCTGGCCGACCAGTGTGCGCTGGGCCGTTGCGCCGACCTGGTGGTGCTCGACGGCGGCACCTGGTACGCCGTCCGCCACAAGGCCATCCTGGCGCAGCCGCCTTCGCACTGGGTGCAGCACTTCGCCGACAGACAGGCGAAGCTGCGGCGGCCGCTTGCGCGGCTGGCGGCCGCCACCCGCCTGCTCTGGAAGCTCGAGGAGCAGTACATGACGGAGCCGATCAAGGGCCGCAAGTCGTCCGTCACGGCGACGCTGCTGGCCGTGACGGCGGCGCTCTTCAGCACGGCCGGCCGGGTGGCCGGCCTGAACCTGTGGTCGGCCGGCGTGGCCGAGGCAGTCCGGTTCTACCACGTCGCGTGCCTGCCAATCAGCTGGCGCACGAAGCCGCATGTCGGCGACATGCGCCACGAGTGTCTCGACCCCACGCACGTCGGCTCCACCGTGCGCTGGAGGATGGTGCAGACGCTGTTCGACGTGCTGCTGTCGGACGTGATACCCATGCCGAGCGGATGCTGCTGCCACACGGAGCCGTAGGCACGCGCCGTTTTTTGTTTGTTTGTTTGTTGTTGCATGGCTTCGGCCTTAATGTTTTAGTAGACATTGGCTCAAAACTGAATAGTGCATGGGGAGAGCTGCATTGGTTACCTTCTTCCGATACGCTTTACCCTACTCTATACCGGCTCCTTTTCCGCTCAGTTTTACCGACGGTAGCCATCCCATACGGTACTGTTTGTCCCTGCTATGTCACGAGCGACCTGCCGAGTGCTGTCCTTCACCAAACCAAACATGAACACAGTCACGGGCGCTCTCGCGTCAACTCTGTAAGAACGAAAAGCGGCTTCCCCAACAGCGAATTTCCCCAACAGTCATCCACCTCAGTGTTGTGCAGTACGAGTAGGTGATGACTCGTACTGCGGTTACTTACGGGTTCAAGTGATATATTGAATGAGGAACATACAGCAGTCTCAAAGCCAGTACAACCGGATGTGTCAGTTGCTCGTGCGCCGCTCCCTCGGTCGGACGTGTCAGTCCCTCGCGCTCCCCCCCAGTCGGACGTGGCGCCGGCGCTCCCACCCGCCTGCCTCCATCGATCGCCAGGACTGAGTGTTAATTTGAATGTGTCTGCGAGTGAGTGCGGAGCGACTGGAGCCTATCTGCAACCATTTGGGTTGGGTTATTTGGGCTTAGGGGCGCTTCGACTGCCTCGGTCATACAGCTACATCTGCAACCATCGCGATTTACCGTACTTGCTGACTTTCCGTGACGCTAGTATGAGGAGTTGTGTTTTTATGTGTGCCTGTGACAACCCCTTTCCCCCGTGACATGTTATAAAATTCGACGATAGGCTGTAATAGACACGAGCATATTGTGCATGGCCTGAACATACGTCCTATGTCTTGTGCTATGACCGCTTCGGAGTTGTGGAGGTTAGTTAGTTATTTGGGTTTTAGGGCGCATCAACTGCAGTGGTTATGCAGCGCCCATAACTCAACTATTTAAACTGTGTCAATCCTAAACAATCATACCGTGCGGACTTGCTCACGTACAAGGGATTAGACAGGAGAATATATATAATTGAAGTTTACCTCCGAAAGAAAGTGGAACAATTTACCAGAATTGATCGCGACCGAGTCATCCCCAAGAACATCACGAATTGATAGTGCCTGCGATCGACCAAAGTAGTGCTTGTAAACATTAGAAAGCTGAGGACATGAGGCTAAGATATGACGCACTGAAAGACGTCCCTGGCATCTGGGGCACATGGGCATATCATCACCACAAAGAAGATATCTGTGAGTTGCGCAAGTATGGCCAATGCGTAGGCGGCACAGTGTCACCTCGTCTCGCCTAGTCCTACGCGAGCACGAGGACCTCTGGCCGATGCTATGCTTAATCTTCCTAAGCTTGTTTTCACCGACCGCGTCCCAAAGCACCTGCCACTCACGAAAAACATAATTGTTAATGACTGGATATATATCTCTAGCAGGAATGGCAATATACCGTGTACACGGTTTCTGTGCTGCTCGCTTTGCAGCCGCGTCAGCAACCTCATTCCACGATATACCGACGTGGCTCGGAATCCAGCACATAACGATGGTCTTACCATCTGCACGTAGTGACGTCAACCGTAAAACTATTTCCTGGACAATGGAGTGTGATGAATTAAAAGATCTCAGTGCCATAAGGCTACTGAGACTATCTGTTAGGATGAGGTGCAATGTTTCGTTAGATACTTGTATAAAGCACAATGTTTTGTTAATGGCTACCAATTCCGATGTGAAGACGGATGCCTGCACAGGTAGCGTAAAAGATCGTGTGGTGGAGCCGCTAACAAACGCCGAGCCAACACCAGCTTCAATATTTGAACCGTCCGTGTATGTTGTCTTGTAGCCGACGTAGGACCCAATGAGGTCCAGTGCTTTAATTTGGAACTCTTTAGGCAGGGTATCATGTTTGTAGTTTTCACTCAGTGTAACATCGATTTTCAGCGCCCGTAACTCCCAGGGAGGAGTATCCAGAGCCCTCAGTTTGATCACGTTACGGAAAGTGGTTCCGCTCAGACGCAGTGCATTATAGAGCCTGATACAGAAAGGTCGTCCAGCAACATCCAAAACCGGGAGTGGCAACGACTCATAATGGCCTGAAATGCGTTTCACACGTGACCATACTTGTGATATGGCCGAAAAAACGGGACAGTTTACTCACATACTCTCTCCAGGAGACTCGCTTGGCCTCCCGGATGGTACGACGAGCGAAGGCACGTGCTCGTCTAAATACTACAAGATTAGCAGTTGTGCCTCGTTTTTCGAAGGCCCTGAAAGCTCGCCTACGTGTCCGTATAGCGTCGCGACAGGCATCCTTCTCCAACACACTGATTATTTCCTGATTAATGATGCCGATTTGTGCGTGGGCGAACATTTTGGGACCATGATCGATTTCGCCTTCATTTTCTGATTCAAAATACAATTTTCTAACACAAATTATCCCAAAATGAACTCGCCAAAACCCAAAACATGATGCCAGTAATGATACCACAGATCCACCAAATGACGCCACTTTCAGGGGGGAATTTTTGTGTGGTTTCAGGCCCTACTTGCCGATCGATTTCCAATGGCACCACTTTTGTTTTCGTGCAACGCTTAGCTTCGAGATTAAAGGGGGCTTATAGCCCCTCCGAGACACCCCCAATAACCCCTTCCGAGCCCCCCATCCCCACCACACCCGAGACCGTTTGTTAGGATCTGACCCGGAAGACATCCGCCTGCGCCCATTGGCACAAAACGGGCAGGAAACCAGACATATCGTACAGTCAGTGGACAACGGCACCTGTCGTTGGTTCATAGGAGGGAGAGTCCACAGAGAAATATCATCTCATGTATCTGAACTTGTGAAACAACATTTCCCATGTGTTTCCAATTGTTTTCCTCCTCCACCTGCTTCCACACATTCCTCCTAATTTTGAGGTTCTGCGCCTCACGCTTGGAGAACAGGGACACCAGGCGTGTTACATGTCTTATTGTCGTATTGTTGTTTCCTGCTCCCACCTTTTGCCTAGACTAACGTTAAATCAGTCTGTCATGTCATCACCAGTTGGCTTTGTCACTTTGGAGGACATGCCTGCCTTTGGCACACCTTCGCGCCACATTGGGTTCGATTTCCCGCGGTGCATGCCCTTCCTGCCAGGATGAGAGGCAGGCGACGCCATATGGCCTTGACTGCTGAATGCGTCGTAAAATTCCGACAAAAAAAAACAAAAAAAAAAACAGCAACAAGCATTACGTCACAATGACAGCAAAAACACGATCAGACCTTAAGGAGGGTGCATCAGCACTAAGTCAGTTGCATATAATAAGTCACCAGTAAGTCACCGACCGAACGTGTCGGTCTCAAAGTCAGTGTAACCGGACGTATCAGTTGCTCGTGCGCTGTTCCCACAGTCGGACGCGGCGCCGGCTCATCAGCAGTAAGTCAGCTTTCGAGCATGTCTTTTGCACTGTTCACTTCCGGATAACCTGTTATTACAGTAGCTTGTCCATCGCCTCAGGCTGGCTCTTCATCAACTTTTCCCGGTTACCAAGTACCATACCAGTTGAGGTTGATGCCGCATGCACACACGCCTGCTCGCCAAATGAGAGGGCAATGTCACAACACGACGTGTGTGAGCAGTTTGCATTTTTGGGAGTGTCAGCCACCTCGGCGATATTGCGACTGACGCAGGACGACGAATCAACATGGGAACGCGCAGTCATTCAAATCATTTTCTCCGTCGTTCCACGATCGAGGTTACCAAATCATACAGAAAACCGCAGACGCATACAACGCTACAGGAATGAAGTGTTTCTAACATGGACTGGACCGAAACGGCTGGCACGCTCGCCATGCCACCCGCTGCCTAGTGCACCTGATTTGTGTACCGGGCGCTACCTGGCGACGGGCGCTCGGAGCAGCAGCGAGGAGCTGAACGCCGGAATAGTTCGCCGTCTGGCCGCCAGAGCGGCGGACGTTTTTAGCCAACAGGGCGCCAAAAAAAAAGCGACAGCCTGACAGTGACGCCTGGCAGTGGCCGCTAACATAAAACGCTGACCGTTAGTGGCAGAGGCCGCCCAGGCAGGGCACGGTCGTCAGTGGCAGCGGCCGCCCCGGCAGAGCACGGTCGTCAGTGGCAGCGGCCGCCCCGGCAGGGTACGGTCGTCAGCGGCAGCGGCCGCCCAGGCAGAGCACGGTCGTCAGTGGCAGCGGCCGTCCCGGCAGAGCACGGTCGTTAGTGGCAGCGGCCGCCCCGGCAGATCACGGTCGTCAGTGGCAGCGGCCGCCCGGCAGGGTACGGTCGTCAGTGGCAGAGGCCGCCCAGGCAGATCACGGTCGTCAGTGGCAGCGGCCGCCCTGAGGCACGGTCGTCAGCGGAGCACGGTCGTCAGTGGCAGCAGTGTCAGTGCCGTCGCAGAGCACGGTCGTCAGTGGAGCACGGTGTGGGCGGCAGGCACGGCGTCAGTGCCGCCGGCGCGGTGTCAGTGGGGCCGCGGGAGCACGGTCGTCAGCGGAGCACGGTTGTCAGTGGCAGCGGCCGCCGCGGCAGAGCACGGTCGTCAGTGGAGCACGGTTGTCAGTGGCAGCGGCCGCCCAGGCAGGGCACGGTTGTCAGTGGCAGCGGCCGCCTCAGCACAACAATGTGGTGCAGCAGGAACAGACCGCTGACAATCGGCGTGGCGACGTGTGTGACGCTGCTGGTGTATCGGCCGTGGCACCCGTCGCCGCCGGACGACACGTGGTACCGATGCCGGAGGGTGCTGCAGCTCGGCCAGGTACGCTTCTCCTGGGAGCCGCCGGCGGCCGACCTCTGTGCGAGACGCCAGTGGACACTCGGCCAGCTGCAGCTGGGCCTGCAGCGGCTGGCCGAGCGGCGCGGCCGACCCGTCCGAGTCGTGTTCGTCGGCGACAGTCGTGTTCGCATCCTGCAGGAGAGCGTCAAGGCGCACATGGGCCTCAACAGCTTCCGGCGCGACTTCAACATCACCGGCACGCACAGCCAATTCGAAACAGTGGGCCCGCCGGACGCGTCGGTGCGCCTGCGCGTGCCGGCCGTGCCCGACAATTGCGTCGAGATCAACGTGCCGGTGGCCCAGCCGGCCAACGACAGCAGCGGCGACTGGGTGGCGGCGGCGGTGCGCTGCAGCATGATCGACACGGGCGAGCACATGCGCACTGAGTTCTGGTGGCGGCCCTACCCGTCCGACTGGTTCGCCGAGAAGCTAGACGAGCTGGCCGACCAGTGTGCGCTGGGCCGCTGCGCCGACCTGGTGGTGCTCGACGGCGGCACCTGGTACGCCGTCCGCCAGAAGGCCATCCTGGCGCAGCCGCCTTCGCACTGGGTGCAGCACTTCGCCGACAGACAGGCGGAGCTGCGGCGACCGCTGGCGCGGCTGGCGGCCGCCACCCGCCTGCTCTGGAAGCTCGAGGAGCAGTACATGACGGAGCCGATCAAGGGCCGCAAGTCGTCTGTCACGGCGACGCTGCTGGCCGTGACGGCGGCGCTCTACAGCACGGCCGGCCGGGTGGCCGGCCTGAACCTGTGGTCGGCCGGCGTGGCCGAGGCAGTCCGGTTCTACCACGTCGCGTGCCTGCCAATCAGCTGGCGCACGAAGCCGCATGTCGGCGACGTGCGCCACGAGTGTCTCGACCCCACGCACGTCGGCTCCACCGTGCGCTGGAGGATGGTGCAGACGCTGTTCGACGTGCTGCTGTCGGGCAGGAAAACCCACCCCGGGGGAAGGGCCCCCCCCCACAGAGGGGGAGGAAGGCGCCTTTTTTTTTTTTTTTTTTTTTTTATAGATTTTGTCTTTTTATTTTTTTTTATATAAAATATAAAAAAAAAAAATAATGGGGGAGAGGGGATTTTTTTTTTTTTTTTTTATCATTTTCCCTTTTTTTTAACCCCTTTTTTTCCCCTCCCTTTTATTTAAAGGAAAGAAACTATACCATAATGTTTTTTTCTTTTTTGTTACAAGACAACCGACGGGCGGCGTCTTCCACCCCAAAAAAAAAAAAAAAAAAAAAGGCCCCCCCGCGCCCCCCCTAAAAAAAAAAAAAAAAAAAAAAAAAAACAAAAAACAACAAAACTCCCAAACAACAACATTACTAAAGTTTAAGAAGAAGAAAAAAATAAAGACTAATATTCAGGTTATTTAAAGATAAAAAAAAAAAAAAAAAAAAAAAAAAAAAAAAAAAAAAAAAAACAAATATAACTTGGTGTGGTTCCCCCCCCCGGGCCGCACCCGTCCGGCCCCCCCCCCCCCCCCCCCCCCCCCCCGGGGCCGGGCCCCCCGCCCCCCCCCCCCCCCCCCACCCCCCAAAAAAATTAAAAATTGAATTTAATTAAAAAAGGGGGGGGAGGGAGGAAGAAACGAACAAAAATTTTGGTTGGGTTATTTGGGCTTAGGGGCGCTTCGACTGCTTCGGTCAAAAAGCTAAATCTGCAACCAACCCGATTTAACCTACTTTGCTATTTTCCGGGGGGGAAAAAAAAAAAAGGGGTTTTTTTTTGGGGGGGGGGAAAACCCCCCCCCCCCCCAAAATTTAAAAAAAAAAAAAAAAGGGGGAAAAAAACACAAAAAAAATTTGGAAAAAAAAAAGGGGTGGGAAAAAAAAAAAAAAAACAAAAAAAAAAAGGAGAGAACGACCACTGAAGAAAAGAAGAAGCCGAAAAGACCCAGTTGACTGGCGATCGAGCACCAGAAACAGCCCGCTGCCCCAAGGCCCGCCCGCCCCGCCCGGCTCTCGTAGGTGTCCTTATTAGGGCATCTACGGGAAGCTCCGCCCCCTCGGGTGACGTCAGACGCCCGGGCCACTAGTTGGTTTGCCGCCGCCTAACCGGTCGCAGCCACTAGCCGGCTCCCCCTCCACTCCCCGTCGGCCCAGCGGTGCCCTCGAGCACCGTCGGGAAACCGGCTTGTACCAGCGGCTGTTTCTGACTGTTTTTTGCCCCATCCCACCCAATAGGTTAGAATCGGCCACAGGTAGCTTTCTGCTTTAATGGATCGGGCTAGCGCTCATAGAGCGTGACTGCGCCCACCTGTGACCGATTTACCCATCCCTCCAAACTCTGTGTCTTTCTACACGCTTTACACCATCGGCCAGTTTTTCTCACCTTTCCTCGCAACACCCCATCAGGGTGTCTTTCTGGACAGCACCCCATCAGGGCGCCCTTCACACAGGCACACACCTTCCTGCCTCAGGGGTCTAACCCCGCAAAGACATGCCGGGGGCCCCCCCGCCCCCGGCTGAGGGCGGACGCCGACCGCGCCCTGGAGCCCGGGCCCCGCCACCCCAAGACCCCCCTGAAGGGGAATCCTTCGTGCTGGTAACACGGAAGGAGGGGAGCTGGGACCGCACCTCGCCCTTTGCCGTGGCAAAGGAGGTAGACAGATGGACGGGAGGGGTACTGGCCGCCAGAACCATCCGTTCGGGCTCCCTCCTGGTCAAGGTAGGGGACCAATCCCAGGCACGGGCCCTGTTGAAGCTTAAACGCTTCCTGACCCACCCGGTGGAAGTGGTGGTAGCGGACCGGCTCAACAGCACTTTCGTGACTGTTTTCGCCCCAGAGCTGGCGCACCTCCCGGAGGAGGAGATCCTCGGGGAGCTGATCCCGCAGGGCGTGTGCGAAGTAGTCCGCCTAGGGCGGCCCTCCGCAGCAAGCCCGAGCCCCCTCCTGAAGGTGGGGTTCCGCTCCCTCGCCCCACCGACGCATGTACACGCAGGGTATCTACGATACCCCTGCCGGCCCTGGACCCCTCCGCCCAAGCGGTGCGGGTTCTGCCAGCGGTATGGCCACCACAGTGGGGTCTGCCGCACCCGCAACCCCGTCTGCGGGCGCTGCGCAGAGGCCCACACCACAGGCCAGTGCGAGGCCCAGGAGCCGTGCTGCGCGGCCTGCGGGGGCCCGCACCCTGCCGCGTACTCGCGCTGCCCCATCTGGCTGGAGGCCAAGGAGCTGCAACAGCAGCCACGCCGCCCTGCCCCACCACCACCGCCCCTGGCGCAGAGGTCAAACTCTGCCTGGGGCCAAGGGGCCCCCCGGCCCCTCTGGCCGACCCCGGCCGAGGCATCCGCCCGGCCAGCCAGCCCGGTCCCTGCGGTACCCAGACACACGGTGGCCCGCCGCCCTGTTAAACCGGTACCGACCCCACCTGCCAGCTCCGTCGCAGGCCCCTCCAACCCCATGCCCCGTCAGAAGCGGACCGCGGGCACTCCCACTTGGGACGAGGCCCCGTCCGCGCCGACCCCTCAGGCCCGGCATATCGCCACCCCCCACCCAACCCCCCTCTAGGGAACGGTCTCCCCTCCCGAGGCCACACCTCGACCTCTCGTCTCCGTCCCCTTCAACAGCCTCCCATCAGGGTAGTGCTGACCCCTCCCCGCGATCTGGGGAATCCCCAGGGGACACAGAGTCCCACACACCTGAGTCGTCAGACTATGAGTCAGACGACTCGGCCTCACCTTCTCCACCACACACTCGGCTGCGGGAGCGCGATCACAAACCCTAATGCAGCCACCCAACAATGAATTCTTGCTTCAATGGAATACGAGGTCTCTCATATCCCATTGGGCAGAATTCAAGGAATATATCATCAAAAATAAACCATTGATTGCCGCCGTCCAGGAGACCCGATGGCGCGATAGCGACCCTTATAACTTTAACATCTCTGGTTATTCCCTTTATTACAACAATAGAAAGTCTAGAAACCGCGGCGGAGGGGTCGCCATATTTATCGCAGACACCCTCCTCCATCGCCAGATCACCATCACTAGCAACCTAAATGTTATTGCCGTTTCCGTCCGAATTGCACAGTTAGAACTTGCTATACTCTCCGTTTATCTCCCTCCTTCTCCTACACTGTCCCTATCTTCTCTGACCCACCTTTTCGGTCTCCTTCCCCACCCCTGCCTAGTGCTGGGTGATTTTAATGCCCACCACCAGGCATGGGGGTGCCACAGCACAACACCTCGCGGACATCACATTGAAACACTCCTCAACACCCACAACATGGTCTTTTTAAATGACCAAACACCCACACACAACACCGACATTGCCCCGTACCGATCATCGGCCATTGACCTATCTTTGGCCTCGGCCTCCATCTCATCCATCTTCTCCTGGCAGGTCCAACCCGACCCCCTTTTTAGCGATCACTTCCCCATCCACATCATACTTGAACGGTCAGCCCAGACTCGAGACTACTCATTCCTACCCCGCTGGAATGTTCGCAAAGCAGAATGGCCATCTTTCTCCCAGGAAATTGACACAGTCTTCCCTCCTCATTCCCACCCTCCAATATCAGCTTTTCTCGACACCATATTACTCGCGGCAGAAAAACATGTCCCCTACACCCGTCGCCCCCCAAACCGTCGCCACGTACCGTGGTGGACCAACGAATGCCAACGAGCCGTTGCCCAGAGGCGGCGGGCGGAGCGGAAATTTCGCAGAAATCTTACCCCGCAAAACATGTCAGAAGCCCGCGAGGCCAAAAAATGCTGCCAACAAACTATCCTCCTGGCCAAAAAACACAGCTGGCAGCTATACTCGAACACATTCAATCGTTTTTCCCCCATCGGCCAAATTTGGACCAAAATTCGCTCCTTTACAAATGGCAGAACCCCACACCGCGCCTTCCCACAACTGACAATTAATCAACGCAACGTCTCAGACCCCTCGGACGTTGCGGATCACTTTGCCTCCTATTATGCTGAAATCTCCTCGAATACACAATACTCGCGAGAAACCATCGCCTTCTTAGAAACCACTCTCGCCGCCTGCAACTTTAACTCAGACAACACTGAACCATACAACGCGCCCTTCACTTCCTATGAACTAAATCTATCCCTTTCAAAAGTAACCAACACTGCGGCCGGCCCTGACCAATTGGCTACCCCTTCTTCCAAAACCTATCTGACACCGGAAAAGAAAACTTACTTTCGGCACTTAATCAACTATGGACTGACGGCACATTTCCCCCCTCCTGGTCTACTAGCACTATCATTCCTATTGCTAAACCTCGCAAACCTCGGGATCTTCCCTCTAGCTATCGACCTATCTCTCTCACTAGTTGCGCCTCCAAACTCTTTGAGCGCATGGTCAACGGACGAATCAGAGTCTACCTTGAAAACAACGAGATCCTTACCCCCTTCCAAAGCGGCTTTCGACCCAGACACAGCACCACCGACAACCTCATTCGATTAGTTGACTCGATTCAGCGCGGGTTCATGGAAAAAAATGAAACCGTCGCACTCTTTCTCGACTTAAAAGCCGCATTTAATAAAGTACACAGTTCGGCCCTCCTCATCAAATTACATCGTATCGGCATCAGAGGCAGAATGTCACAATTTATCAGCAACTTTCTCTCCAATAGGACATTCGCCGTCCGCTGTGGCAATATCCATTCTCGGTCCCTAAAACTAGATCAAGGCGTCCCCCAGGGCAGCGTGTTATCCCCCACCCTCTTTCTCATTATGATAAACGATGCCCTTACTGACCTACACGAGATAGCCCCCTGCCTAAAATACTCCATTTTCGCCGATGACTTGGCCATATGGTGCACGCACCCATCTGCTGAAAAAGCAAATTATTTAATGCAGCGGGCCATGGACCAAGTTGATTCCTGGTCCTCCCTCTGGGGATTGGAAATATCCCCCGCAAAGTCTGTCACAATGCTCTTCACTCGACTCATCTATATCCCACCCTTTCCCCCACTCCGTTACCGCGATCAAGTTATCCCCCTCCAAACCACCTTTACCTACCTTGGCATCGTGCTAGACAAAGGACTCTATTTCGGCCCACATATCACATACCTAAAACAACGGTGTGCAAAACGCCTTAATCTCCTGCGCTGCATCTCCGGTCGCGACTGGGGTGCAGACAGAGCTACCCTCACCACTATGTATGTCACCCTGATTCGCTCAATCCTGGAATACAATGCGTTTATCTTCGATCATATATCCCCAACTCACAACACATCACTCGAACGCATTCAGAACGGCGCACTTCGCCTCATCACCGGAGCACACCGCACCACACCCATCACCAGTCTCCGAGCTGAGACCCACATACCCAGCCTACAACACCGCAGAACACTCCAACTAGCCAAATACCACTTCCGAACGGCAACTCAGCACAACCACCCTGCCAGCCTTGCACTCTCAAACCCCCCCACCCGACGTACATATAATAGGAACAAATACAACCTTGCCATACATCTGAACCACATCCTGACATTGGCACTTAATTTTCCAAAGGTAATCGCGGACAAGTTGCCTCCCCTCCTCCCGTTCTGGCACATGCACCATCCGAATCTCGAATACCTATTCCACCAAAACAAAAAATTAATTACCCCCATCGAAGCACAACAAACATTTTTCGAATACCAAACAGACCACCCTTGCTCCACATTCTTCTTCACGGACGGCTCCCGTACCACAGACGGCACGGGAGCGGCCTGGTGCGGGGGACCCAACTCCGGCCAAATAAAATTAACACCACATCACTCGGTTTACAGCTCAGAACTAGTCGCTATTCACGCGTGTCTGCAGCACATTGTACAGACCCAAATCACCACTCCAACAACCATCTGCACTGACTCACGTTCCTCCATCGATGCTCTCGCAGCCATACACAACACCACTCACCCCACACTCCACGCAATTCGTCAACTCTACCACACACACCACGCTCACGTACAACTCACACTGCTCTGGGTCCCTGGCCATATGGGGATTCCGGGCAACGAGCGGGCGGACGAACTCGCTCGGCGAGCCATCGACCTCCCACCCACCCCCAACCTCCCAGTTCCCCCCTGCGACCTATTGTCCCTCACCAATCAACTATTTAACACATATCTCCAGAAATGTTGGGACCACGATACCACCCATTTACATCACATCAAACCCCTTCTCGCCAAATGGCCCTCTTCGCGACAACACACTCGCTCTCATGAGATCCTCCTGGCCCGCCTTCGACTCGGACACACCAAACTTACTCATGATTACCTCATGCACCAACCTCACCGCATTTCGTCATGTCAGACATGTGGTGTTCGTAACTCTGTCGAACATTCCTTACTTACTTGCCCAGCCTACCAGATACAGCGACGCCCTCTCCTCACCTACATTGCCCGACACCAGTTCCCACTTACATTGAGAACCCTTCTCGGGGACGGACACCCAGAACTCATTGAGCTCCTATTTTCATTCTTACACAGTACCAATCTTGAGAAAGTTATTTGATAGCTAAAACGCCGTGTTCTCCGTCGTCGCAACACACATACATATAGGGTATATCACCGTAGGTAGACAGAGACCGACCCAATCTGGCCATAACGGGCGGTACTCCACATAAATTGTGCTTGGTTTTTTACCTACGGGTTTTCCAAGCAGCTTGGCTTTTCCTCCTTTGGAGGTTTTTCCAAGCTTTAATTAATACACCAACTCATACAAGGTCGGGCCTGACGCCTACGACTCGCTCTGGGCGTGAGGCCTCCGCTTCGCCGTAGAGGACGGGGGTGGGCAGTGGAGCCTCTGGAGGCTAGGATACTGCCCACCCTTCAAGTGTCCCTTCAAGTGTTGGGTATGTATGTATGCATGTGTGTCCAACCGTGCTTGTATGTAATTGCATTCACGCCAAGTTCATAGCTTGCCGGCGTTTCATTCTTCCTCTCTTTTTACCTTCTAAGATATAACCGGATGTCACATAAGCCGGATTACAGTAGCTCTTTCTTTAACGTAGCATATCTCTAGCAGATGGCATTTAGCCTCAGCTAAAGATTAACAAAAAAAAAAAAAAAAAAAAAAAAATAGTGCGTCCCTAAATTTGAAAAAAAAAAAAGCACCTGCCACTCACGAAAAACATAATTGTTAATGACTGGATATGTATCTCTAGCAGGAATGGCCATATACCGTGTACACGGTTTCTGTTTGCAGCCGCGTCAGCAGCCTCATTCCACGATATACCGACGTGACTCGGAATCCAGCACATAACGATGGTCTTACCATCTGCACGTAGTGACGTCAACCGTAAAACTATTTCCTGGACAATGGAGTGTGATGAATTAAAAGATCTCAGTGCCATAAGGCTACTGAGACTATCTGTTGGGATGAGGTGCAATGTTTCGTTAGATACTTGTATAAAGCACAATGCTTTGTTAATGGCTACCAATTCCGATGTGAAGACGGATGCCTGCACAGGTAGCGTAAAAGATCGTGTGGTGGAGCCGCTAACAAACGCCGAGCCAACACCAGCTTCAATATTTGAACCGTCCGTGTCTGTTGTCTTGTAGCCGACGTAGGACGCAATGAGGTCCAGTGCTTTAATTTGGAACTCTTTAGGTAGGGCATCATGTTTGTAGTTTTCACTCAGTGTAACATCGATTTTCGGCGCCCGTAACTCCCATGGAGGAGTATCCAGAGCGCTCAGTTTGATCACGTTACGGAAAGTGATTCCGCTCAGACGCAGTGCATTATAGAGCCTGATACAGAAAGGTCGTCCAGCAACATCCAAAACCGGGAGTGGCAACGACTCATAATGGCCTGAAATGCGTTTCACACGTGACCATACTTGTGATATGGCCGAAAAAACGGCACAGTTTACTCACGTACTTCTTCCAGGAGACTCGCTTGGCCTCCCGGATGGTACGACGCGCGAAGGCACGTGCTCGTCTAAATACTACAAGATTAGCAGTTGTGCCTCGTTTTTCGAAGGCCCTGAAAGCTCGCCTACGTGTCCGTATAGCGTCGCGACAGGCATCCGCCCACCACGGGACAGGGGTGCGACAAGGAGTGCCTGTGGTGCGTGGAACAGTTCCTTCTGCTGATTGTAGAATCTTAGAAGTGAACTCTTCTACAGTTGGAGGAGATAGCTCACAGTCCGCATCGACAAGGGTCTCCATTTTATCTGCGAACAGTGTCCAATCCGCTTTCCTGAGATTCCAACGAGGAGGTCTAGAAGCAAGAACCGACCCATCGCGATAAGATAGCCACACAGGAAAATGGTCGCTACCAGAAGGATCGGTGTGCACCGACCACTCAAATGAATCCACTAGTTGCGGGCTCGCAACTCAGGTCCAATGCCGATGAATGACCCGAGGGTAGAGTGAAATGTGTATGTGTACCTGTGTTTAACAAACATATAGCTTCGTTTAATAGTAGTGAGTGTAAAGCTTGTCCGCGGGAGTTAACACTATCACAACCCCAGACGGTGTGATGAGAGTTGAAATCTCCTAAAATGAAAAATGATTGTGGGAGTTGAGATATCAGATGTCTGACTTCCGATGCCGGAAATGCAGTCCCGGGAGGTAGATATAGTGAACACACTGACACCGGTCTATAGCTAAGATGAATACGTGCGGCGATAGCCTGCAAAGTTGTATTTAAACATAGCTGCTGCGCGGGTACGCTGCAGTGTACCGCCAGCAACACACCACCATGTGCTACGGTGTCGGTTGCTATGTCCTTGCGTAATACTTGGGAATTCCTGATCGTGTAATTGTAGTTTCCTGTAAGCTTTGTTTCCTGGAGACACATTCGCAATCGGACAGTGTTGTCTTAGCACCACCTGCAAGTCCTGGGCACTAGATCTTATCCCCCTACAATTCCATTGTAATATTGTGTTTAAGGCATCCATTCAAGTGATAAAAGGATGTTCAAAGTATAAAAATGAGAAGAAAAAAAAGTATCACAGCTGAAAAGATACTTAAGCACAAAAGATGTTTCACAGCTGATCGCAGATCACCATCTTAACGTGGTCCATTGTAAAACCAGAGAGTATGACGAGGCTGAATTGGGTAGAAGTAGTTTAAAGCTGAGTTCTAGGCCGAGTGTTTTGCGATTCTTGACCCGGTGGTGGGCCAGAAGGCGGCAAGCCTCGTTTCTGTGCCCCCAGCCGGGGAGGAGGTGGGGGAGGGCCCATGTCGTAGGTAGCCTGACCTACCGCCGGTCCCTCAATTCGCCTTCTTGGCGATGGGGTAGCCGACCTTTGGGGCAGGGCCTTGTCGGGTCTTGGCGGCTCGTCGCCCGAGCCCTCTCCATTTGAGCCAGGCGCACTCTCTTCGCCTCCCGGGCGCGCCTCTCGGTCTCCTGATAGTGGAGGTTGATATCGGGTATTTGGATTGGACGGGTGTTACGGGACGGGGATGCAGGCGCGGAAGTGGAAGCTGAGGGTGGTGGTGAGGTCTGACTCACCGGAAGGGAGGAAGGGTCTGGCAGGGAAGAGGTGGAGATGATTGATTTGGATGGGGTGGTGGAGTGTGAAGGTGAGGGAAGGTTTAAGGGGGACGGGAAATGATGGGTGGGGATTTCAAGGGTGCTGAGGCAGATGGGGAAGGGCCTGGATTGGATGAAGACTGGGGAGGCCTCTTGGACCGTTGGACCAGTGTCCACTCCCCGCCCTCGAGGGGAGTAGGAGTGGCTTCGGAAGGTTCACGGATGGAATGGGTGGGGTTGGGGCCGGTGGATGTGAGGGTAAGGATTGCAGGTTGACGTTGGAGTGCTTGCCGGTCCGCTCGGTCCGCTGGGAAAGACTCCATTCCTCGAGGGCCCGTTCAACGGCTGGTATACGAGTCACTTCGGGAGCTAATAATGTAGGAGCACCGCATTCTGACACCTCGGAACGGGGTTCCTGCCCAGATTGTCTCGTTGGAGAGGGAACAATTACGCATAAGGAGCGAAGAAGAGCACTCAGCTGTGCGATCAATTGTGCAGTACTGCATACTGGAACTTGTGAAATTGTGGAAATGTTTTTAACTTTCGAAGCGTACGATACCTTTGGGTGAGATTTCTCATATAAATCCCGAGCTTCACGGACCGTAACTTTGTTTGAGTATTTGATAGAAATAATTTCCTTTTCTTTGGTATGGCTAGGACAGGTGCGATCGAAAGAAGTGTGTGGGTTTTGTCCTTTGCCACAGTTTACACAGAAGGGTATTTCGGTGGTACACTGCTCGCCTGTGTGGGCGGGAGAAGCACACTTGCAACACATGGGACGGTTCCGACAAAATGTGTTTGTATGTCCATATCGTTGACACGTGGAGCAACGCATGGGATTCGGGAGGAAAAGGCACACCCTAACACTAATGTACCCTACCCGTATCTGAGAAGGCAAATCTGTTCTATTGATAGTCAGAATGATATTGTTGGTTGAAATTAATTCTCCGCCTCTCCTAACCTTTATTTTCTTCGCCGCTGCCACTCCAAACTCTGATAGCCCATCCACTATCTCATTCTCCGGCACGTCTTTGAGATCAAAGCAATTTATGATGCCTCGCGAAGTGTTCTTTGTTTTGTGGGGCTCAACTGTAATTGGGACTTTCACGTATCGAGTTTCCTTTCCCTTGCGCATACTATACACCAGTTCGGAACTGTTTAGAGCCTTTTCCGCCTGCTCTGGTACCGCAAACTCAACTTCTCGTCCGCCATCCTTCAGTTTGTCGCAACGAACAATTTCTCCGAACTTATCGCATGCGTTCCGCCTTTGAAATGGTGACAGCGACGTGAGATCATTCCCTTGTCCACGAAAAATTAACACTCGAGGCTTCGACAAGTTACTACAATATGTATTTTCTGGGTTGAGACGACTCCGGCCCCCCATAGGGGACCGGTTATTCTGGCCACTGGAAGAGGGACCGGGAACAGTTTTTTGTTTGTTAATGTTTGCCATGCAGTTGTTTTTGTGTTCGGCCCCGCAGACATCCCACCACCGTGGGGCCCTACTGGGGGGACGCCTTTGTCCCGTCATCGGGAGGACGCCAGACGTCCGCGAGGCTATACGGGGTGGGCGGCACCTTCGCACGGCCGGGAGAGAGAGAGACTCACCACCCCGACCGCACTACAGCGCCGCCCACCCCTTACCCCAGCCGGCCGGGCCGGCAGACACTGGGAGGAATCCCAGGTCCCCGGCCCGAGGCGACTAGCCACTTGGCCCGCGTGAGGCCCCACGGGCCCGCCCGCCCCTCCGGGATATCTGGACCAAAGAGGTGTGTTGGTCCCCCGTCACAACTAGCATCGTGGGACGGGGGCTCCCAACCTCCAGGACTCCGTCAACCCCGGGGGCGGGCCGAGGGGGCGCAGCTACCCCGATAAGACTGAGCTGGTGGGCAGGACCGGGGAAGTTGCCCTGCCTGCTCATAGTATGGATAGTTGGTGTTGCAGGGCCAGATGAAGGACATGGATGTTGGGGTGATATAGGCATTGGAATGGGAGAATATGGACGGAAGGACAAATGAGGAACTCCTGATC
This sequence comes from Imbricaverruca yamaguchii, assembly GCA_034440575.1. NCBI lineage: Eukaryota > Metazoa > Arthropoda > Thecostraca > Neoverrucidae > Imbricaverruca > Imbricaverruca yamaguchii. Next base: position 649,131 of record JAOTOL010001478.1, read on the forward strand.
TCACCCCTCGCCGGTATGATGGTCGCCGGGTCATTGGGGCACTCAATCCCCCCACCGCGTAAAGGTGGTGCCTCATCGGGGGGGGGGGGAAATTGTGGAGGTCATGTCCTGTGGAGGCTAGCAACCCCTTCGGTGTTATGGAGGTTGTCAGTTGTTGAGGTTATGACCGCTTCAGAGTTGTGGAGGTCATAACCTGTGGAAGTTATAACCTGTGGAGGTTATGACCGCGTCAGAGTTGTGAAGGTTATATAGAGGCTGCCATAACCTGTAGAGGTTATGGCAGCTTCGGAATTATGGAGGCTGACTTCTCCAACGCGAGAGGCATCAAACTGAGGCCCGCTGCCATTGGAAATGCGCGATGAGGGGCTCTTGATACCGATTTGTAATAAGGGGAGGGGGCGTTTCACAACGTATTTTATGCACATTCACGGCTAATGGCGACAGATTTGTAATATTTTTGGCGTAATATACCAGTAAGCACTTTGAGAGATGGGTTCTTGCTGTTTTCCGACGAGGAAATACGGAAAAAGGCATGGGTAATGAAAGATTCCAGAGCTTTTCAAACCAACTAAAGATTCCCGCGAAAGAATCTACATGCGACACATTTCAAGGAGTCTGATTATGTTGCTGGAACGTCGCATTATGAGTATTTCTGGACGAACGTGGCATACTGATACTTGCTTCTCGATTGCCGACGATCTTCATTGTGGTACTGTGTTTTAATGCTTAACCCGCGCACGTCCGGGGTGGGGGCAGATATCTGCCCCCCCCCCTCCGGTTTTTTCTCATTTGCCGCCAAACTAATAGGGTTAGCAAGGCCAAACCTCGCGTAGCTGTTCATTGGTCTTTTCCACATATCCTCATACATTTTTAATCCTGGGTCATCTCAGGTCAGGTCACCAGGTCAGGCGAAGTGACCCAACTACACTCGGAGTTCTAGGTGGCATAACTTCCACAATAATTGGGCCATTGATTTCAAACTTATAACATGCCATGATCTCATCAGGGACCATAATATGTATATCGTTTTTTTCGTAGCATTGACCTTAGGTCAGGTCACTGCCATGGCCTCCCCATTATAGGGCTATGGTAAAATATACAAGTGTTTCCTAGTTACATATTTGCGCCCCGAATGATCTCATAACGGTTGTGGCATGTAGATGGAAGCTATGCTCAATGCTACCGCTGACATTTTTGCTCAGTGACCTCATCAAGGTCTCTGAGGTCACCTGAGATCACTACACATTTATGCGCATTACATCGCACTGCATTGAGCTAGAAGGCTGAAATTACCGTCATTGTGCTTGTATCGTCAAGACGTTTCGATTGATACCTTACATGACCTCCCTAGACCTTGACCTGAGGTCATGACTTCATGACCTTGACCTGAGTTTCGGTTGACCTGACCTTAAATTACATCGCCTATTGTCGGTAGCGCATTTCAAGGACTGTCGAATAGCGTTCGCCATTTGTTTCTATCTGTTGTTTCTATCAGGTCCTGAGATATGTGTCAATTTCTGAGTTCCACCTGATCCGTCGAATTTGACATATGATGGCCCAGTGACCTGAATGTTGACCTGAGCGAAAAAATTACCGAAACACTTTCGATAGAGCCCGTTACCAGCTATCCAACGCCGTTTTCCGTTTGTCGCTAGCTAGCATAGTTCCAAAGATCTTATGGGGCAGTCATCTGCCCCCCCCCCCCCCCGGACATGCGAAGTTGGCGCGGACCGCCGGACGTGCAAGTTTTAAGACTGGAGTATTATTTGTGGCTGGGATGGGGTGGCATGTCATGGGGCATGGCGTGGCAAGACATGTCAGGATATCGACATACAGGTCCTGGACAGCGGGGGTATAACTTTATATGCTTTTGGGAGGGCATCTGGCCCTCCCCCAGTGTTGCCAGTGCCATCCCAATAAATCCAACTATTAGCATGGGTCCCTATGTGGTATGCCACCAATCCATTTGGGTTTGCCCATTGCATTCGTGTATTGTGCCCTCCCAATAATGTTCAGAAGCCAACATCTATGCTAGGCAGTTACCAGGGACGTTGTTCTGCGTACCCTTAGAGGGCACCTACTCAGGGGGCGTATACAAGGTAGCACTGGGGACATGTCCCTATGGAAAGATTACGCAAGAAGCACTATACCAACCGTTGAGCACATCCGCTGAGGACATCCGCTGAGGTACGCAATTCAAATCACATCGCACAATATACTGGTCTCATAACGGCGGACTTAGGGGCCAAGGCGGCCATGCCCACATCTCATACAAAGGAAGAACATGGCACTTTCCGTGAAAAGCACCACGAGCGGCCGGGTTTCCTATATCTGGGCCAGTCAAGGTGGTGTAATCTTCCGTGAAGTGTGCTTCAGGGGGGGGGGGGGGACTGAGGTCGTGCACCAACATGAAAAAGTAGAGGCCTGGAAGGCCGTCGGGAATGCCTGAGTCCACCCACTTGCACTCTCTGTTGAGGGGATTTTTTTTTGTATCCATGATGCCCCTCTGAGAGGAAAAGACGTCCTGTTGGGAAAGAAAGGCGACCCCTCGGTTCGCTCGAGTGCACTCCCCCCCCCGCCCCCACCCCTCGTGGCTTCATTCCGAGGAAATGGCGCCCCATTCGGACGAGTGCCATTCCCTCGCCCTACTCACGCAAACTCCCAGATCAACCTCTGGTGTGCTCTAACCAGACACTTAAATTACCTAACCAACTGCCAGCTCGGCATTCACCAGCACCAAGTACTTAGGTTCAAGAAACTCCCTTCACTGCAATTTCCCGCTATTCACAAACCAAAGGCATCGACTAGGCCAATCCCGCGGAAATTCATGTTCTGCTCGCATGTGTCGCCGCCCTGGCGGCTGCGTCTGGAAGCTTTCGCGTGGTGTCTCTCATTGTGGCACTGACCTTAGGCTCCTGGCTAGGTCACTGGTTATTTCATACGTACGTGTATGTACATCAAATGGTGTCGTGGATCAGTAAGGATGACTTACACCAAACCAAGGAACACCTATCATGCAATTTCCGGGGCTCGATCGAACCCAAGGAAATCCTCACAATGTGCCATCTATAGTCCCGATCAGCTTCACTTGGGACAAATAACGGGAAAATGTTAGCGTACGTTTCTGGAACTGTTTTAACAGGGTTGGTTGGATGGCTATTTGAGTTTTAAGGGGGATCGACCAGGTTTGATCAATTAGCGCTCATGACTAATGTTTAACCGGGCTGTCCACACTAACATGCTCCGCATGCGGCCCCGCGTCCGGCACGTTGGACGAGTTTTGCAGCCCGAGCATGTCCATCACGTCCAAGTCCGAGCAGGTGAGCCCCCAGGTCTGCCTCGCGCTCTTCACTCGACACGAGACGCTCGACAGAAATGAAAAGTGATCCGCGAGTGACAAGTGCCAGAAACACCGGAACACCGAAAGATCCCGAAGTTAGCTGGTGCAGTATTCTGATGGTGCAGCTAAGGTACGTTTCACTGCGGGAGCGCACCCTCGGCAAGTTCAGCACGACCGTCGACTTCCCATTGACCAAGCTGGATCTGTTGGCCTCCTCGGCGGCGCAGACCTGCAAGTACAACCTATACGGCGTGGCCAGCCACCCGGGCCCCACCGTTCACTGACCACTGTACGGTACACAGTACTCAGCACGGCGTCCGTACTCATCCGAGTGGCACGAGCACAATGATTCGAAGAGATGCGCGTCCTCAGAAGTGACTTCCGCGTACTCCTCTTCGAGACGGCTGACTCGTCTCAGTGAAGTACGTGAAACCTATACTAGGCAGTCATAAATGTTAAGGCAGATCTTGGTCATCCGTAGATTCTACTACCCTTAGGTGCCGAATGGTTTCAACCACGCTAAACAGTCTTGACATGAGCTAGCACATGAAAGAAAAAGGAAACCAGCCCAAAACAACGCCTGTCCGTCATCTGTGGCTTTTACGCCGGTAATGTGCCCAGCCCTCTAGCGGCACGCCCACAACGTTTCTCCCGCAGCACGGCCGACAGGTGGCTCCAGCAGCACCCATCAGCTGTCGCCTTTGGGACGAAGATGCCGCCGAAAACTCCTTTCTTTGAACAGAAACTGTGAGCAGTTCGTGAGGAACATTGTGATGAAGTCGGTAAATTTTCAAATGAAAACACACAAGGCTCTGAGTATCATCCGAATTTGACATGTCGTATTACAGCGTGCAACGCTGCTGAAAGCTGCCCGCGAGCGGAAATGATGCCGGAAACCCCCTTTTTAACGCGTGCACCGGAGGGCCTCCCACACAACAAACACCGGAGGAGACGGATTTGGCCCCCTCGCAAAGACCTCGGAAACTAATGAAGCTAGAAGCCCCCAATTTGGAGGGTAGATTACAGCTGTAGTGAACTCAAGTCGGCATGAATTGCATAACCCTAGGCAAATGCCCTCAGGGCCAAATGAGGTCGAGATTGGCCGCCGCACTGCGCCGCCGAACCACCGCACCGACGAAACCTTTGTGATCTTGAACACTGGGCAGCTGGACGGCCGGCAGGTCGACTTTGCACGTCTGCAGTTCCTAGATTTACCAACCGATCTGTAATTATTTCTGCTGCAGTATTTGCTCATCAATTTTACCAGCCACATGATTGCATTACAATATCCTCGCACGTTTATGAGATATCGTCGAGAAGAAAAAACAGGAGGGAGCGGAGGATTTTTCCGTCCCCTCCCTACTTCCGGTGTGAGTGTTGAAGTAAAGGTTAATAGCACTTCATGAGAAACAACGTGACACAAATGGGGACAAAATCGAACTTTAGTACAGGACTAAGCGAACAAATTAGAATACGAAACATCGTAACGAAAAACGTATTAGGGTTTCAAAAGCGTGACGGTTGGGCCGGGCCGGGCCGCCAGGTGAACCTCTGGGGTGGACCGGCCACTGACCTGGGTTGGAGACGTCCACCGTGTGCAGCTGACCCCCGGTGTCCACACTGAGCACCAGGCCGGTGGGGCTGGACCGGCCACGACCTGGGTTGGAGACGTCCACCGTGTGCAGCTGACCCCCGGTGTCAACTGAGCACCAGGCCGGTGGGGCTGGACCGGCCACTGACCTGGGTTGGAGACGTCCACCGTGTGCAGCTGACCCCGGTGTCCACACTGAGCACCAGGCCGGTGGGGCTGGACCGGCCACTGACCTGGGTTGGAGACGTCCACCGTGTGCAGCTGACCCCCGGTGTCCACACTGAGCACCAGGCCGGTGGGGCTGGACCGGCCACTGACCTGGGTTGGAGACGTCCACCGTGTGCAGCTGACCCCCGGTGTCCACACTGAGCACCAGGCCGGTGGGGCTGGACCGGCCACTGACCTGGGTTGGAGACGTCCACCGTGTGCAGCTGACCCCCGGTGTCCACACTGAGCACCAGGCCGGTGGGGCTGGACCGGCCACTGACCTGGGTTGGAGACGTCCACTGTGTGCAGCTGACCCCCGGTGTCCACACTGAGCACCAGGCCGGTGGGGCTGGACCGGCCACTGACCTGGGTTGGAGACGTCCACCGTGTGCAGCTGACCCCCGGTGTCCACACTGAGCACCAGGCCGGTGGGGTTGGGGGCCGTGCCGCCGCGATCTCGCTTCACCAGGATGCCCTCCATCGGGCCGAACTGCGTCCGCTTGGGAATGGTCTTCTTGGCCGTCACGCCGTACACTGTCAAAACACGAGCGTGAGTACGTTCACGTCAATATTGGAACTGCGCGATCTCCGACGGTGAAATTGCGCAGTCCCGTTCTCTTTCACCACTTCTAGTGAAACCACTTCTAGTTGATGCAACCCTGCAATATTTTTTTTCGTAGATGGCTTCCGAACCACTGAACGGAACTAAGTGAACTAAGTGAAAGTCGCAGTAGCCTCTGGGGCATCATTTCAGTGCTTCAGGCTTTTTGTGTCGGGTCACGTCCTGTCACAGCGCTATGACGTCATAAAGGGGAATATCTCAAAACATTTTGGATCTAAATCGCGGATTACCACACCTGACATAACATTGTGACAATTGACACTGCATTGTGACACGGAACATGACATAAGATTCATCTCTTTAGCACGTTTCGTTTGGAAACGCGTTTACGGTGGTCGAACCCCCACCGCCTTCCCTACCACACTGCACCGGCAAAGGCCACAAAATGCCGCACACCGGCGAGCGCTAATGAAGCCATGCTTTTACGGCCTGTTTCATCGTAGAACATCCTTTCAGACTGGACTGTTGGTTGGTTATTGGTTTCACGACACATCGACCATTGAGTCATGGAGCGTCGCCAATCTCCCACGCCGATTGGTCGCGGGCGAAGAGTAGCGACAGGTGGGACTCGAACCCACAACATTTTATTGTGAGACGAGCAACTTACCCCTAGACTACTCGTCCCTCGGACCGGACTGGGTTGCACATGCTCTCATACTCCTTTCGTTTGGGAAAAAGCAGCATTCAAATGTTCCGACCTAGCTGTTGGCATTTCACAAAGTTTTGCGAGAAAAAAGCCCAGCCAAGGGACAACAGGTGGGTCTGTCAGCCTGAGTCATTTGCTCATCAGTCCAATAACGGCCAATAACACATGCAATTTACGGAGCACAGCATGAAATGCATAACGTGGGGATATCAATACATTCATCGGATCAAAAGCAATCACATAAACATTCATAATCGCATGACTACTTCACAGGAATACAGCATGGGTCCCGTCTGTGCTGGCAGTATGGGGAGCAGTGGCGTACCTAGGATTTGCGCTAGGGGTGGGGCAAACTGATTTTTATGGGGTCACCTACCCGAAAGTCCTGGGGTTTCAACAACTATTTTTGCAAAGCGGCCCTTTTTCAAACAAAATAATTAATGAGGAAATGAAATGTCCTGTGGAAGGGGCCCTATCTACCACCATCGTTTCTGAGTCACCAGATTTCCACCATGTCTCTTTACGTTGGAGGGCTCTGACGCGATTTTTGTCGGGTTCCAATGCGTTTTTTTTTGGGGGGGGGGAAGGGCACACTGCCTATTTTGGGCCATTGACGCCAATAGTTGGGAGTCCCGATGGCAATGTTTGATGCCTGATCCGAATTTTTGGGACAATCGACAGGACTTTTGGGTCCCGAGCGCGATATCTGGGGACTCGGCACCAGTTCACGAGTCGAGTAGTATTTAGCTGGGCTCCAGCGTGATATTGGCAGACCACGACGCAAGTTTTCGGGCCCGGCGTAAGTTTTTGGTGACAGTTGCATATATTTAAAGCCCTCTAGGCGAATTTTGACGGCCACGGCACGAATTTATGGTGTCCCGGACGATTTTTATGAACCCGAGCGCGATCCTTGACAGCGAACTCCTTCAGGAGAACGCCATATATTTATTTGGTACGCCCAGGTCTCAGCTGTAGGAATGTTATATAAAAATGCATCCTTTCGGCCCCGCCGCTCGGAATGTATTCATTGCCATTGATGGCTGTAGAAAAACAGGATGTCTTATCAGTGTGGCGAGATAACCGATGTTACTGGAGCTGCCCGACCGCGCCGTCGGCGGCCAGGCATCCGGAAAGGTACCCGTTAGTTCCAAGGTCCGACACGTGTGTCTGACGCATCGGTGAAGTTCACCCACCCCCGCGGCCATTACAGATGCATCATAGCCGCCGGGTGTTCAGCCAATCAGATGGAACTATTTCATTTCTTGTAAGGTGTTGGCCAATCACGTCTGTCGTGGGTTGTCGCCCATGGCGGGGCTGTGCGGGCCCGTAGTGAGTCGTCGAAGAGTTGTCAGGAGAGACTGAGGCAGAACGGTCGCGAGCGGACGTTGGCTTGTCATCGTAGTGCCGGCAGACGCGCTTCTAAATTACTGTCGGCATCGTTTATCATTTGGCTACGCCAATCCTGCCCTCATCGCTGTTCTGAGCTTGTCGAGTCGTAATAGAAAATATTGTGCACAGTAACGCAGACCTTTCAACCGTGAGGGATCGCAACGCGACGGTCCATAGACTTATCACTGCCAGGGAAGAGGAACTCCCCCACACAGCTGCCTTTTCTGGTTTTGGCAAGATATCGGGATCACATGTTTGACGGTTGTGGTTGGGGCGTAGCTCACGTGTCCCTCAGTGGTGGTGGCAGCATGAGGGTGCAGGGGGTGGGCCTGAATGTGCGCGAGTGTGTGGACGTGGGTGCAGTTCTCACCTGTCTCTGCCTGGTCGTCGTGAGTGGGCGTGACGGCCCTGATGGCCAGGTAGTTGGTGGGCAGCGAGGCCCAGGCGCGGCTCTGCATCGGTCTGTCGCTGATCAGGCGCACCTGATGGTCCGGACACCGGCCCCGGTAGTAGGCGCAGCACTCTTCACACCCTGCGGCCACACACATGCGCTCCTTCATGGTGGTGGTGGTGGTGGTTGGTATTATGACACGTCGACCGCTGAGTCATGTGGCGTCGCCAATCTCTCGCGCCGATTGATCACGAGCGAAGTGAAGCGACAGGTGAGACTCGAACCCACAATCTTTCGATGGTGAGACGGGCAACTTACACCCCTAAACTACTCGTCCCCTAGGTCACCGGGTGGTCCGGACACAAAGGGCACCTGGCGGTCCGGACACAAAGGTCACCTGGTACCCCAGACACACAGGTCACCAGTTGGTTCGGACACACAGGTCATCAGGTGGCCCGGACACAAAGGTCACCAAGCGGTTCGGACACACAGTTTGCCTGGTGGCCCGGATACAAAGGTCACCTGGTGGTTAGGACACAAATCACCTGATGGTCCGGTCACATTTGCACCATGGTGAGCTGAACATTTGGATCACCCGGTGGTCCGGACACACAGACCAATCGAAACATAGAACGTCTGATCGTACGGACACATCAAACACCCAACAAGCTGATTGTTTAATTAGAGTGGGAAAACTCGCTGTGAAGCTTGCGCCAGAAGAATCCCAGCACGCGTGACATGAATAGCGACATCCCTTGATGTTGCAGGCACAAGCCTCAGACAAAATGCGATGATCACTGAGAGAATTGGTCGCAGAGTTAAAATAATGATTTCTCGTTAGGTGTGAAATGTCAAAACGAGTGCAGCAGGATGCCGAAATCGCCAAGCAAGTAATGTTATTTAAAATCTTGTTAAGTCATGCAAACCCAGTTTTGAGACAATTGCGTGCATAGGACTGTTGCCGTGTTTTGAAAGGTACCTATTTGGTGGGATACCGATATCAATGATAATGATGCAGACACCCTTGCTATAAACCGGCATTATATAACATGGCACATTATAGGTAATCCCTTCACCTGGAACTGTCCTAAGGGATGTTGGGTATTACGATCCCTGATCCGTTATGATGAGCATAAGTATGATACTTGTACATGAAGCAGTCAGAAGCCAGGCATGGAAAATTCACAAGCACACACCCAGATGCACGATGTCGGTACGTCCTTGGAAAGCATGTCGATTCAGTGTTCATTAAGGGGTATATTCCACCCCACTTCGCAAATACTATATCACTGATTGGTCGCCCCATGCACACTGACAGAACGTGTGATGCGTGCTGAACGAGCGAAGGCTCGGCACGCCAAAGAAGTGGTTCAAATTGATTTCAATGTGGTCAAAAATCGTTCGTATGGCATGCTGATATCAGCTGATACCGGGCCGTGATAATGTGCACGCGCACTCAGCGACTAGACTGGACGTCAAGACAACAGATCATGAAGGAAGGATGCGGAGGGGCCGCTCGTCCCATCTGGCGAAAACTAGAACAAACCAAAATGTTATCAGGGAATCCCACTAGTTTGCAGGCACAGAGGCTGTGTATTTTGCCAATATATTCTGCTCATCCACGATTGATATTTACGAGATATCCGCTCCACCGTGTTTCTGAAGTTGTGGGGCGTGGCTGCGGGTTTTGCTCTAGACGCCAGGTTGCGCTGACGCATATCCCATCGAGTCCACTGTCAACAGGGGGTGTGGGGGGGGGACAGCTGCCGACCGAAAATGCTGCTCACAAAAGTCGCTCTGATGTGCCGGCGGCCGGTCCTCCAGTGGCGGGGACGGCGGCGCCGGCCCCGCAGACCGGTGTGCGTCCTCCACCTTGACGTCGCCGTCGTCGGCCGACAGAGCCATGTCCAGACCGTCCGGCAGGTAGATCACCGGCAGTTGACACACGTCGGCTGGTCGCGCGCGCCGCACCGACGCACCCTCCCTCTCTGCCGGAACACGGGTCACGTGATGTCACACACACGCACGCAGCCAGCCGACCCCGTGTGCGAGACGGTGGCCAGGAGGCACCCAGCTGTTCACGTGATCACAACCAACTAGCTTGACGTGCCCAAAATATAAACCACGCACACGATAAGCTCCCGAGCATCGCCGTCTTCCGCAAGGTCCACATGCCATTTCTAATGCAGCTTTCATGATCTAAATGCTTGTTCAGTGTTCCAAATGTATCGATACAAGCTACGGAAGCCATGAGAAATAGGTAGCGTTGTTCACGACTACTCTTTGGAGTGACAACACAATACGTGGTCATGGCTACTTTCCGTCACCCGGTGTCGAGATAGTTGATGACGATCCTGGCATGGTCTGCCACCCTCCTGTCCATCCTACCCTGGTGTACCTCTCCCAGCGTGACACAGTGACCTGTCCGGTGCCCGCGGCCCCATCTACTGACCAGTATCGGCCTCTTACCCTGGTGCACCTCTCCCAGCGTGACACGGTGACCTGTCCGGTGCCCGCGGCCCCGCCTACTAACCAATATCGGCCTCCTACCCTGGTGCACCTCTCCCAGCGTGACACGGTGACCTGTCCGGTGACCGCGGCCCCGCCTACTAACCAGTATCGGCCTCCTGGTGTGGCAGCTGGGCGGCGGCCGGCGGCTCGCCGTCGACGGACGCCCGGTACGCGCCGTCGACCATCATCACGCCGTGTCTGGCGGCCTCGTCCGAGCCGATAGTCGACAGGCCGCCGTCGCGGTCCAACAGGCGGCCGCGCGCCTCCAGGGGCAGCATGGCCTCCTCCGAGTGGCAGCCCATCTGCAGCAGCGCCTCGTCGCCGTCGCGCTCCATCTGCAGCAGGCCGTCCTCGCTGTCGCGCTCCATCTGCAGCAACTGCTCCTCCTGCTCCAGGTCGAGTCGCTGCTGCTCCTCGTGTCGCTCCAGCAGGTCCTGCTCCTCCTGGCGCTCCAGTAGCTCGTGCTCCCGGTGGCGCTCCAGCAGATGCTGCTGCTGGTGCTGGTGATGGTGGTGGTGGTGGTGTCGGTCGGGCGACACCAGTCGTCTCTGCGGCGGGGGCCGGCGGTAGGGCAGACAGCTCTCGGCACGCTCGCGACGCAGCGCCTCGCGCTCGTCCTCGGCCAGCGGCGGCTCGTCCTCGGGCAGGTGCTCGTCGGGCGGCAGCGGCGGCTCGTCCGGAGAGCGGCCCTCCGCCGGCAGGTCGTCCAGGTAGTCGTAGATGACGAGGGTAGCACCTCCAGCTTCCGACTGGCGGTGGCGGAGAGAAGCGGCCGTCACCGACCGGACTCCCCGCAGCTTCACACAGGCGCCACACGACTGGCCCACTGCACAGCGACCGGGAGCGAAGGTTTGTCGCTCACCCAAATTTTGATGAGCTGGGCCTTAGCTTACATTAACTGTTCCTGTTCATGTGCCTCGACAGCAGAGAAACGGAATGGATCTGGATGACACCGCTACAACCCGATACCACATAATAATAACGTTGTCCTACTACAAAACGACAGCAATATGACTATATTGGATATAGTAGAGACACGAATTATCGCAAGCCAGTAATTTTGCCTACATGATGCCTGTGAACATACTTATCCTCCTCTCTTCCCCTCTAACAGCCAATTATATTTACCTTCGAATATTGATTACATTATAACAAAGCATTGCTGGAGGCAGTACGACGCGGGTGTGTACCACTTGTGTACAATGGCTCGTGAATAAATAGCACTCAGAAAAAATATCGTAAAGGAAATCATACGCGAATATTTTATATCCATGAGGTGTGATTATGACGAAAAAGTGCAGCTCATACAAATTAGACGCTCCAAGTGCAACGTCCGCTACCAAGTCGTCAGACCCCCACCACCTCCTCACGGTAGCCATGCTCAGCCCACCACGTATCCGGCCGCCCTCCGAATGCCGGGGCAGCACCACCAGCCGGCCGCACAGAGCGGGCGGCTAGTGGCGCCACACGCCGCGTCGACACCCGCCACGTACCGGTGCTGGACGCCGGCCATGATGACCGAGTCGGCCACCAGACACCCACCACGTATCGGTGCTGGACGCCGGCCATGATGACCGGGTCGGCCACCAGACACCCACCACGTATCGGTGCTGGACGCCGGCCTTGATGACCGAGTCGGCCACCAGACACCCACCACGTATCGGTGCTGGACGCCGGCCATGATGACCGGGTCGGCCACTAGACACCCACCACGTATCGGTGCTGGACGCCGGCCATGAGGACAGAGTCGGCCACTAGACACCCACCACGTATCGGTGCTGGACGCCGGCCATGATGACCGGGTCGGCCACTAGACACCCACCACGTATCGGTGCTGGACGCCGGCCATGAGGACGAGTCGGCCACCAGACACCCACCACGTATCGGTGCTGGACGCCGGCCATGGATGACCAGGTCGACCACCAGACACCCACCACGTATCGGTGCTGGACGCCGGCCTATGACCGAGTCGGCCACCAGACACCCACCACGTATCGGTGCTGGACGCCGGCCTTGATGACCGAGTCGGCCACCAGACACCCACCACGTATCGGTGCTGGACGCCGGCCATGATGACCGAGTCGGCCACCAGACACCCACCACGTATCGGTGCTGGACGCCGGCCTTGATGACTGAGTCGGCCACCAGACACCCACCACGTATCGGTGCTGGACGCCGGCCATGATGACCGAGTCGGCCACCAGACACCCACCACGTATCGGTGCTGGACGCCGGCCATGATGACCGAGTCTCCCACCAGACACCCACCACGCATCGGTGCTGGACGCCGGCCATGAGGACAGAGTCTCCCACCAGACACCCACCACGTATCGGTGCTGGACGCCGGCCATGATGACCGAGTCTCCCACCAGCTGGAGGGCGTGGCGTCCGGCGGCCGCCACGCCCGACGGCCCCGGCTGGCACGGGGACGCCGACGGGGACGCCGCCGCACACGACAGGTCCAGTCGGCCCGAGCTGCTGCTGATGCCCTCGGCTCCGTCGTCCGGCTCGTCCTCCGACTGCACGAGCGAACACACGCCGTAGGCACACTTGGTGACCACAGTGGCACACTAGGCACACTTGGTGACCACAGTGGAGGGGAACGTGACACTGCACGGGCGAACACACGCCATAGGCACACTTGGTGACCACAGTGGAGGGGAACGTGACACTGCACGGGCGAACACACGCCATAGGCACACTTGGTGACCACAGTGGAGGGGAACGTGACATTGCACGGGCGAACACACGCCGTAGGCACACTTGGTGACCACAGTGGAGGGGAACGTGACACTGGCCACGGGGTTGTAGTGGTAGTAGTGGGGAAAATGTTAGTTATAGGAGCTTAGGGCGCATCGACTACATTAGTCATGTAGCGCCAGGGGGGGGGCGGAATATTGGAAGGAAAGTTGCAGTAGTGGTAGTAAAGGTAAAGGCAACGATAACAGGAAGGATACTCTTCCTACCAGTGGTGGTGCAATCAATAGCAATAATAAGGGAAGGGTGACAATGCGGTAATGGTATTAGCAAGGGTACAGTAAGGGATGGTAGTGGTGGCAAAGGCAATGGTGGCAGTAAGGATGGTAGTGGTGGTAGTGAAGGTTAAGGCAACGATAGCAAGAGGTAGTGATGTTGGTGCAGATGGAGATGACGATAGTAGCGAGGTGTCATATGTGACAGGATTGCTTCATCACTCTTGGAACAAAAGGTGCCAGTTTTTCTCTGGCTTCACGACCGTTAGTGCTCGTCAATTTCGTCCAGAAGTCAACAAGTTCCCTTTTTTACAGCTTAAGCATTATAAGTGTGGGCGGCTCATTGTGGTCGATTATCACATGCAACTTTCTAAGCAAAGAACTGCATTAACACAAAATTGCTTTCCCAGGAGATTCTTCAGGAAGTACCACTTGTGTTAATCAAAGTATGCCTAATGAACTGGCACACCTGCTGTACTTCCGTCAAATTTGTTCAAATACGAGATAGGACGCAACGAGATCATCTTGAAGTGATGGCATTGCTAGCATGCTAGAGCCTGCAAGGTTGTAAAATTGCAATATTTTGGGATGATCGAGCAGTATTTTCTAAGGAATTCCTCAGATTAGCATGCTTCCCTACACATGGTCCGTGTTGCATTCATCCAGGAACAGTAGAGGTTTTCAGTCCAAATGTACCGCACACAATGGTGTATCTGACCAACACAGAACAGTTGAAGCTTTCAGTCCAAATCTACCCCACGCAGTGAGTGATCTGACCAATCAACTTCGCTGATCAGTGGAGAAGGTCAAATGGACCAACTTTGGCAGAACAGTGCTGTCATCAGTGCAGGAACAACAGTTCCGTCGAATTTCAACGTCTTGGAAACACGCCAAGTGTGGAAAGTTAATTGTCCCACGTGCGTCTGGATTCAGAGACGCGGATAGAGGAATTGTCGCGGTGCACTGGTCGAGAAAGGATTGAGAAAATGCCAGCGGAAATGCATCCGAATGTTTCTGAAGGGGTGACCTTTCCAGTGATGAGCCCACTGGGCTACAAAAACCAAGGGGTGGAAGCTGCCAATACTGACCTCTGACCCAAGGCCGGGGTCGGCGGCGTCGGCGTCGTCGACGGTGGAGTCGATCATGGCCGACATCCCCGGTGTGGGTGGGGGTGCCTCGGAGCGCACCGACGACGGGGCCTCCAGCTGCCCCGTCGATGACGACACCAGGTAGCTGTCGGCGGCAGCTGACGGGCGCAGCAGCACGTCCGACGGGTCCGCCTGACCGACAGCGGGCCAGGTCAGTTCAGGTCGGAGCAGGTCACCGCCGGAGACAAGGCGGTGATGTGCACTGGACGTACAATATGGCACACATGCACGCATAAACAAACGACGCGACGCAACGTTAACCCGCACATGTTCTGGGGGGCAGATATCTGCCCCCCCCACGGTTTTCCTCATTTTCCGCCAAACTAATAGGGTTAGCAAGGCCAAACCTCGCATAGCTCTTCATTGGTCTTTTCTACATATCCTCATACATTTTTAATACTGGGTCGTCTCAGGTCAGGTCACCAGGTCAGGCGAAGTGACCCAACTACACCCGGAGTTCTAGGTGGCATAACTTCCACAATAATTGGGCGATTGATTTCAAACTTATAGCATGTCATGATCTCATCAGGGACCATAATATGTATATCGTTTTTTCGTAGCATTGACCTTAGGTCAGGTCGCTGCCATGGCTTTCCAATGGGCTATGGTAAAATATACAAATGTTTCCTAGTTACATATTTGGGCTCGGAATGATCTCACAACGGTTGTAGCATGTAGATGGAAGTTATGCTCAATGTTACCGCTGACATTCTTGCTCAGTGACCTCACCAAGGTCTTTGAGGTCACCTGAGATCACTACACATTTATGCGCATTACATCACACTGTATTGAGCCAGAAGGCTGAAATTACCGTCATTGTGCTTGTATCGTCAAGACGTGTCGATTGATACCTTACATGACCTCCCTAGGCCTTGACCTGAGGCCATGACTTCATGACCTTGACCTGAGTTTCGGTTGACCTGACCTTAAATTGCACCGCATATTGTCGGTAGCGCATTTCAAGGACTGTCGAATAGCGTTCGCCATTTGTTTCTATCTGTTACAGGCCCTGAGATATGTGACAATATCTGAAACTCAGATTCTGATTCCCACCTGATCTCGTCCAATTTGACCTATGATGGCCCAGTGACCTGAATGTTAACCTGAGCGAAAGAATTACCGAAACACTCTCGATAGAGCCCGTCACCAGCTATCCAACGCCGTTTTTCGTTTGTCGCTAGCTAGCATAGTTCCAGAGATCTTAGGGGGGCAGACATCTGCCCCCCGGACATGCGAAGTTGGCGCGGACCGCCGGACGTGCGAGTGTTAATTGTAAGGCATTACCACAGACCTTAAGCAACACCAGGGCAACTTCATATGACACGTATACTAAGTTAGTGAAAACAAAACAAAACAAGTCGCATACAATGAAGAAAAATGAAGCGACGAAAAATATAATCTGCATTGAAAAGCTACAGGGAGCGGAATATGGCTGCGCCTAACAACGCCACGGGGTGACGTGACAGACCTGGTAGACGGGCTGAGCCAGCTCCTGCACCCCGGACGACCCGGCCATCGGACTCAGCGGCATTGAGTGCAGGTCGGGAGGGCAGAGCAGGTCGCTGGCCGACGGCGAGCCACCGCCACCACGGCCGCCGCCCAGCATCGGCCACCTGGGGCAGTGTACGTCACGTCACGTCACGTCCAGTTGACGGGAGAAGCCGTCACACAGTCGTACCCCACCACACGGCGGGAGCACCCGGCCCACGTCATAGTACCCCACCACACGGCGGGACCAGCCGTCACACGTCATAGTACCCCACCACACGGCACCCCCCCACGTCATAGTACCCCACCACACGGCGACCACACGCACACCCGACCCACGTCATAGTACCCCACCACACGGCGGGACCACCCGACCCACGTCATAGTACCCACCACACGGCGGGACCACCCGACCCACGTCATAGTACCCACCACACGCGGACCACCGCCAGTCATAGTACCCCACCACACGGCGGGACCACCCGACCCACGTCATAGTACCCTACCACACGGCGGGACCACCCGACCCACGTCATAGTACCCCACCACACGGCGGGACCACCCGACCCACGTCATAGTACCCCACCACACGGCGGGACCACCCGACCCACGTCATAGTACCCCACCACACGGCGGGACCACCCGACCCACGTCATAGTACACTGTACAACAGCGAGACCAGCCGTACCGTGTCATAGTATACTGTACAACAGAGGGACCAGCCGCCCTGCAACTCGTCATATGGTTCATAACATGAGCGGCGATGTGGCTCGAGATATAGTGGCACACGATAAGAGCACTGGCGTGACTCGTGGCATAGTGGCATATGATGTTGGCATACAGTGATATGATTCGTGATATGGTGGTACACGATGACAGCCTATGCTGTCCCCACATCGTTGATACGGCCGATGATGCGGTGACGCCTCGTGCGAGTGGTGATGTGGCCGATGCTGTAGCACCCGGACAGACCTGTGCGCCTCGGCCTCCGAGCAGCTGGCTGCCGGCGAGCCGTAGCTGCCGGCGGGCGAGTATCCGCCGGCGGAGACGGACGGCCGCGGCGACACCAGGCGGTCGTAGTCGGCTCCGTCGCAGCTGGTGTCGTCCGCCTCCCGCGCGCCGTCCTGTCACGCGGCGCGGTCAGGTCACACTGACGCAGTGACACGTCACACAGCACACCACACACACACCGGTCACACTGACGCAGTGACACGCCACACAGCACACCACACACACACCGGTCACACTGACGCAGTGACACGTCACACAGCACACCACACACCCACCGGTCACACTGACGCAGTGACACGTCACAATACACACCACACACCCACCGGTCACACTGACGCAGTGACACGTCACACGGCACACCACACACCCACCGGTCACACTGACGCAGTGACACGTCACACAGCACACCACACACCCACCGGTCACACTGACGCAGTGACACGTCACACAGCACACCACACACCCACCGGTCACACTGACGCAGTGACACGTCACACAGCACACCACACACCCACCGGTCACACTGACGCAGTGACACGTCACACAGCACACCACACACCCACCGGTCACACTGACGCAGTGACACGTCACACAGCACACCACACACCCACCGGTCACACTGACGCAGTGACACGTCACACAGCACACCACACACCCACCGGTCACACTGACGCAGTGGCACGTCACACAGCACACCACACACCCACCGGTCACACTGACGCAGTGACACGTCACACGGCACACCACACACCCACCGGTCACACTGGCGCAGTGACACGTCACATAGCACACCACACACCCACCGGTCACACTGACGCAGTGACACGTCACACTGCACACCACACACCCACCGGTCACACTGGCGCAGTGACACGTCACACAGCACACCACACACCCACCGGTCACACTGACGCAGTGACACGTCGCACACCACACACCCACCGGTCACACTGACGCAGTGACACTCACAACGGTCACACTGACGCAGTGACACGTCACACAGCACACCACACACCCACCGGTCACACTGACGCAGTGACACGTCACACAGCACACCACACACCCACCGGTCACACTGACGCAGTGACACGTCACACAGCACACCACACACCCACCGGTCACACTGGCGCAGTGACACGTCACACAGCACACCACACACACACACCGGTCACACTGACGCAGTGACACGTCACACAGCACACCACACACCAGTATTAAATTATTTGATGTGACACCACTACACCCACCGGTCACACCTGACGCAGTGACACGTCACAACAGCACACCACACACCCACCGGTCACACTGACGCAGTGACACGTCACACAGCACACCACACACACACCGGTCACACTGACGCAGTGACACGTCACAATACACACCACACACCCACCGGTCACACTGACGCAGTGACACGTCACACGGCACACCACCACACCCACCGGTCACACTGACGCAGTGACACGTCACACGGCACACCACACACCCACCGGTCACACTGACGCAGTGACACGTCACACGGCACACCACACACCCACCGGTCACACTGACGCAGTGACACGTCACACAGCACACCACACACACACCGGTCACACTGACGCAGTGACACGTCACACAGCACACCACACACCCACCGGTCACACTGACGCAGTGACACGTCACACAGCACACCACACACCCACCGGTCACACTGACGCAGTGACACGTCACAATACACACACGTATCCACGTCACATATCCTCCTGGCGCACGGACGCAGCTATACGTCACACAGCACACATGTACCAACACACTCCTCATGCTTGTCACACACCACAGAACACACATATACTGAGCACATAGCACATATTAACCAACACATATCACATGGACACACACGTCACACAGCATACACATGCCACACAGCATACACATACCAACCTATGTCACAGAGCAGACACCTTATCATACACACGTCACACAGCATACACATATCAGCATATGTCACAGAGCGGACACGTCACTATATACACTTCACACTGCATACATGCCCACAGGAGTCAAACAGTGCAAACACACTGCACGGGTCACACAGCACACACACCCACAAAACTGAAACACACGAGCACATCGCACAGTGCAGTCATGCCTATAAAACGGATACTGTATTTGGTTGGTTATTTGAGTTTTAGGGCGCATCAACCAGGTTTGGTCATTTAGCGCCCAATGGATACTGTATGTTATGCCGACAAAGGATGTTACACCAATTGGGTAAGATGCTCCCAACTATTGACCGATGGAGGCTTAAACAGTGTGTTCAATCTCCAAAAGTGGAAGGAGCTAACATTGAGGAAATGGCCCTCCACCTTTTGTGCTATAGTCCAGCCCATGAACCAATCGTGATACATCAATAACAAGGCACATATGCACCCCCCCTCCACACACACACACATATGGATATTCAACCACTGATACTTCACCACACCGGAGCAGTACAGAAGACCACCATCCACTCCCAGCGACCACAACATGCTGAGGGAGCGATGTGCGCGTTCCGGCGGGCTTACAGTGCACACTGTGTGACAGTGGGCGGCGGTAGCGATGGGACAGCGCGGCCGGGACAGGCGGGCGAGCCAGCGCAGACGGGACAGGCGGGGGAGCCAGCGCGGCCGGGACAGGCGGGCGGGTGTGGGACGGCGAGGCGGCGGCGATGACTGCACAACGCCAACACGTACCTGGGAGCTGCTGGGCTGCGGCTCCCACGAGCCGTCGTCGCCGTCGGCGGCGGCGACATCCTCTGCGTCCGCAGCGCGCGCGTTACGACAGCGCCGCATCTCCTGCCGACGCAGACGCAGACGTCAGCTGGCGCCGAGCACAACCGCGGGTGGTCGCGCTCGGCTAATGCAGTAATCCCGTCCAGCATTGGCCACTGATCCAACGGAGAGGACTCCTAAGCTGACGGAGAGATCCGAAGCCCACGGGACACGAGAAGGGCCGTAGGGAACCAGAGCCGATATGGAAGGTCCACAGACGGATTGAAGGGACCAATGCAAAAAAAAATGGCCCTGGTTTGATGGAGAAGCCAAAACTTTTGACAGAGGGGTCCTCCGGCATGACAGAGTGGGGCTTGTGTCGTTAAAGAGGGCCCATGAACCAACGAAGATGCCACATTGCACAGTGTGATATCTGAAGGGAAAAACTGGCCATAAATGCATTGATCGACTATTTTGTTATGCCGTATTTCTGGCGCCATTGTATTAGCAAATGATTGAAGCAGACGAAGTCACAGTTTTGATAGAAATTTTCGCAAGATTTGATATCGAAATAAGTCAATGAACATGGACAACGTCGAAACGTTATTACGTGTCGAAAAAACGACGCACACGTGCACAAATGTTGTCGCAGTTTGACGATTGATAAAGGTAAGCTGCATTATGAAAACCTGGACAAGTGAGATATGCAATGATAGCTGAGAACATTCTCATTGTGTTAAGCAATTCAAAAAGACAAACACCAATTAACAATATGCTATTTCTTGTCAAACAATCCGTAATTGCAATAGTCGTTCAACTTTTTAGTACTTCGAAGTTAAAGTAAGGTTTAAAAAACGCACAATAGCGCACAGCAAGGGACCAATACCAACGAAATCAGCGATCCTTTGGCTATATGTGCTGCAAGTTTCAGCTGCACCTAGCTGCTCTAACACCGATAGTGATCAATTGTATCCCGACAGGCCGCGGTGCGGTGCGCTGGCCAGCCCTGGCGGCACGGGGAAGCAAGTCGGACGCCGCAACGCGTTGGCTTGCGGGGTAACCTGATCCAGTGGTTGCTATGCCAAAAAGTTCCCTAACTGACGAGGCGACTGAGTCGAGATAGGTCACGCACAGCGTCTCCCACGGCAGGGAAGCTGTCTTTGCCTGTAAGGTTCGGTCATTGTGGTTGGATTTTGCATATAGTGAACATGGAGGCGCACGTCAGCAGAGGAATTGGTGGACTTTTTAACCAGTGCAAAAGCGCCTGGGCGTGGGAACTATTATGTTTATGTGTTTAATTATAGTTTGCAGTTGATCATGGAGAAAATCATTCAGGGATGCCTACGAAGTGAGTCGTCGATTGTGGACTTCGATTTCTTACTTACTTGTCACATACATCATGAACTCCAGTAGGTTAGTTAAGCAAGATCTCCCAGATCAAAATACATGTTGAGCATCCCATAAAAGATGCCTATCAAGATGAGTCACACTATTGTCATTGGGAAGTTTTCAAATACATTGCAAACTAGTGGGGCCAAAATGGCTGGCCTCTAATTACCTACACACTTTATATTTTGTTTTTAGGAAATTGGTAATACCTTGGCATTATGCCAACCTTCAGTTGAGTCAGAATATTAGAAAGTCCACCTGAAAATGCTACCCAGATGAACAGCTCAAACTACCAGGATACTAGCATACACATTATCAGGTCATGCAATTTTACTGGATCTAACATTCTGCAACTGGTAAGATTTTCTTTATTGTATTTTTTGTAGGCTCCTCCAACATTACCTCCTGGTAATAGGACCTAGGCAGGTATGTACCTACATGCCTGTGAAATACCTACCTAGGCAACACACCTAGGTATTGATATAGAAGCCCCTGAGCACAAAATGGAGGTGAAAACATATCGACTGGACTTGTTGAAATTTACCTAGCAACGTTTTCCTGCACCATCACTTTGGGAATTTCTCTCCTGACTGGCAATTGATCCTAGTCTCAAAAATTGTGCTGATCCTCAAAACAAATTGCTTTCGCCACTTGAACGTCACACTGGTCCCCCCCAAACAAAAAAAAAAGACTGGCTGGGCACCAGAAACTCAACGTGAGACACACAATATCATGCAGGGCCTAGAAAGTCCCCAGAATGCCTGAATCTGAATCAGAAGCTGACAGCCTCAGTGTTATGCAATCCAAATAATATGTCTGTTTCCATGCCCTCATCCAGTATAGGTCAAGCCTCAGGCAGTAGAGGTCTTCCAGGTTGAGTCAAGGGAACAACCAGTAGTTTTGTACTTCAATCGGCTGTTGGTGGTGGTACGGTTGTAGTGCTATTTGGAAAATTGGTGACATTCTTGGCCATTTGTTCTGATGTCCATATCACAATGCAGGTTTTTTATTGATTGATATACTTAGTTGCTGCCATGAAAGCCCGATGAATCATATTATGCAGCAGCAATTGGAGGATGAATAAAGCATACTGCAAGCTGTTTTCTGATTTTGACTCTGACCGGGAAGCTGATGCACAGTTGATGACTATCGCTTGTGCTACTCAGGAGCTCAAAAAGCATTTATTCCAAGAGTGGATCCAGAAAGGTCCAAGGGCAGGGGAGGCAGGTACTCATTTAGAAGGTAGCAATTTCCTCAGATGGGCCCTGTTGCTGAAGACCCTTGACTCTCTTGTTCAGAAGAATATTCATGAAGCAGGGAAGGGGACTGCACTGGAACATACTGAATGGGTATCTTTTACTCTGAGAGGGGCACCCTGGGATGAAAGATGGGTTAGCAATGAGCACTTAAGTAGTATGGTGTACTTTGCAGGTTACCTGTTTAAGCAGGGGTGTTGCTTTTTATATTTTTGATGGGGAGAGTGCCATATAATGTTGGTTTGCCCTCCCCTAATGATTTTAACTGCTAAGATTGGACCCAAGGGAGAGAGAGTGCTCTCCAACCCATTTGAACCTGGCCATTGCCTTCATATATTCCCCCCATAATTTCCATAGTTATTCAATGCCAGTGCATCAGAGGGAACCCACCTTTCCATGTGGGTTGGCACACAGAGCTCTTCATTCAGCCACTACACACATGGATGAATGCATTAATGCATGTTTGTATGCAATGCATGAATGCATACATGGATGCAAACAAAATGCATGTATGCATACCAGCAAGCATGCCCATCAAATGCACTCAAATTAGCATAAGACTAATATGAAGGTGTGACATATACAACCCAATGACAGTGCTCCTGGCCTAAGGCAGGCTAAAAAAAATATGTCATGCTGTATGCTACTGTTGTGGCACATTTCTTGTATTCCTTCCTTAACAGCCAACTGGCCAGATCAGGGTTTCCTCATCCAGTGGAGGTTTGATGAGGGTAAATCAATTTCAGGTGAGGTGCAGGAACTACCAGTAGAGGAAATTGATGCTCCACCTAATTGAGATGAAGGTGCTGGAACAGACCTAATGATGCTGTTTTTGAACCATTCTGCTACTGTAGCACCTTTGTGCCTCCTGGAGAACACTTTGTATTGCTGCTGATGGAGCAAACACCCAATGACACATCGTTGGATGATTGTTCCATCAGCAAAGCATGCTTTCCATATACTATGCTTTTGGGGTGGGGATGGCAGAGTGGTTAAGATGTTTCCACACAGTGGAAATTAACGTGTGATTTTGAGGCTAAATTCTGAATTTGAAATGAACTCTGTAGAAGATGAGTGCCTATCTAGGTTGCTATGAAAGTTCACCCCAATTCTTGTGACCAGACTTTCAATTTGGGAATTATGAACATTGGAAGTTATGAACTTTGAAATATATGCTGCACACCAATCTCAGATGGAACAATCACCAATGGATTGCTCCTGGAGGAAGCCCAGGGACAGGAGTTTTGGAACTTCATTATCATAGAGTAGATGCTTTGTAAATCTTGGTCTGAGCACCATACAGTTGGTCCAACACCAGAGGGAAGAAAAAAATGAACCACAGCCCAGATCATCTAATTATAGTTTGTGAAATGCTTGCAGCATTACCTAATACATACAGTGAACATCATAGTACATTCATTTCATGTCATGCCCATAGTGCCAACTAATGGTTATGACATCAACTATATCAACCCATACTAGCTTAAAATAAATTATTTTGATTTGCAGGGAAAATAAATAGTTGCATTGTCCTAATTATACTCATAAATATCTGGTTACAATAAAATCACCAAAATCAAATATTACCTTAAACTGCAAATTTACAAGTTCTAGGTTATTAAGCATCAGTAGGTACCTACCTCCATGGGTTAGGCTTGGTTAGGTTAGGAGGGTATATTTATCCTGAAATTTTACATCATTATTCATTACATGCCAAGTTAGGTACCTCCTACATGCTTATTACCCTACCCAAACCCATATTCTGCCCCACACTTTTCCCATGTTTGTTGTGGAGAGGGAATAGCAAGCATCTGTATTATTAGCAATGTTTTGGGGAAACAACACATTGCTAATTTGTATACATAGATAGGTATATGATAATGGTATTCTTCAAGCACTACCCCCCATAATTCCTTTATCTCAACAATGTATCCAAGCCATTGTCAGCTGACTTGCCAGCCAGATGTTGATGATGTCACTCAAACATACCAAGACACACCCCATGCTGGTTGCACTGAGGGGTCACCAGGAATATTTATAAGGGTTAGGTTTGGTTAGGTTAGTGTTATGTTAGGTTATGATAGGTTTTCACCCCTTTAGAAATATTCCTGGTGATGCCATGGGGTCATTCATTGCACCAAACTGGTGGAGGCAAGGTGAGGTGTAGGTGTACAACAGTTCACTGACAATCAGCTGATTTTGACTGAGATGCATTATTGATATAAGGAAAGTGTGAGGGGCAATACTTTAAGATTACCAAATGTGTGAAGGGTAATAGGTAGGAGACTGAAGATTACTACTTGAAGATTGCTGAAGATTACTGTTTTCAGCCTACTTGAAGATTACTGTTTTCAGACACCATTTGACATTATTCTGTTCTCAGTGAACTTACAAACTACTGAGCTATATGTACTTCTACTGATTTTCCAATCTTGAAGTCACCAGTTCCCAAAGCAGAACATCAAATTCATACAAGTCACATGGGAAGGCGCTAGAAAAATAACACTAAGCAGAACTTCACCCAGGGGCTTCTTCTATGTGCCTACGTACCGCTATATGTTCCTCGGGGATGCTCGGAAGTTCGGTCTACTTTATTCTGCAATCTTCAAACTCCTACTTACTTAGGTATATACCTCGCATCCAAAGGCCCTTAAACAAACCTTCACCCTTGCCGATTTATACAGACGGGACCCAGATATTTTAAGGGCCTTGAATAAGGTATGCCAAACGTAGCTCACGGCTGGGCCCTTGGGCTGGGCCAACTGTGATGACGTCACGAAAACTCCCCGAGCGCGTTAACTAACTCCAGCAGTGTACTAAGCCGTGCGCACCAAATGGATTCAGGAGCGTCACCAGGTAACCAGTACTTATTTTGTCTACGAAATAAGTCAAGGTCCTTAACATATGAAGAGTTCCTGGTGTCACTTTATAGGCATTATCCAGATTTGTATCCGAGGAGTAGTGGTGAAGGTTCACTCGACATGAATCATAAGGGATTTGTCACGAATGTGTGTAGGTGGAGGTGTACACCTCCAATGGCGATCCAGTTAACCCGCGCCGTCTTTCCTGTCAAATCCTCACACCCCGTCTCGGGGAGGGGGCGGCTGAAGACCCCTCTAAAATCCAAACTAAGCATCGCACGAAAACGAAGGAGGTGTCATAGTAGAGTAAGGAGGTGTCACCCTAGAGCGCTCGACGAGTAGGGTCAGGGTCCACCCCCAAAACAAGTTCCCCCAAAAGTGACGTCACCCGGGGGCTAGATTTTCACGACTTTTCACGACTGACGTTATGTTTCTGACTCTGGGGAGTTCATTTTGGGGATATATGAAAAACCAAAATTTATTTGGAATGAGAAAAGGACAGCGAAATCAACCAGGTCTATAATTTTTTTGGCCAACCAAAACATTTTTTTTTCTCAAAATTTTGAGTTTTCAAGTTTTCATTCATTTTCCTTTTCCAATGGGCATAGCAGACCGAGAAATGTTGTTGGGAGTCCACTTTCCTTAATAAAAATGCTTACTTTGGCCAGAATCCTGGACAGCAATATGGCAAATACGCACAATTTGTATGTAGTCAAAAACTAAAAGAATGAAAAACTCCACTCATACGTTTTGTTGCATCCGTAAATATAAGCAAACGCTGAAAGTTTCATTTAAATATCTGTATCCGTTAAAGCGTGACGACTGGTTGAACTTTTTTGGAGGTGACCTCACTTGACCTTGACTAACTCGTTGACCCTAGATGACCTGACCTAAAAATTTTGAATTAGCATGTCAAATTGATGTGGGAAAGGTATGCCAACTTTGGGCGCGCTACCGCGCGCTGTTCGTCCCCTATCCGCGAAAAATCTGAGGGGGGCGGTTGAAACCCCCTCCCGAGACGGGACGGGTTAACATGTCGACAGCGGCCCTACGTCGGGCCAATGTCTGACGATAGCGGCCCGCTGTCGGCTGAGAGTGGAACGCCGGCCATACCGACATTCAGCCGACACTCAGCCGACATGTAGCCGACGTGAGGCCAATGTCGAAAAGTTGTCGTGTTGCTGTCCGGACACTAGCGGCCCATTGTTGGCTGGGGAGTGAAATGTTGGACAGCGGTCCGACGTCGGCTGGCCGCTATTAATATGCCGAACTCAACCAAACATATGATATTTTTCATGCCAGTTTGCTGATGTCGGGCCGAGAGCGGCCCAATGTCTGTATGCCCCTTACGAAATGCCGAGCTCGCCCTGACATGTCGACAGCGGACCGACATCGGCATGCTTACTGGTGATGCATGGCACGAATCAACTTAAGACTGAACTTTCCTTCCCCACTTTTTTAGGCGTTTCTACGTCTCTGAGGCACAGCCAACAAGTGGGGGAAGTGCCCTAAAAAAGCATGCAAAGCTACATCCCTGATTTAACCAGTGCTGTAGCTTTGTATGCTTGGAAGCATTAACCAAGCTGGTTAGTGCTTTAGATAGCACGTGTCATCTGTTTAAGAGGCGTCATTAGGAACTGGTTTCTGGTGGCGGTTGTGGATGAGACAATTAAGGGGCGGCATGGGGATTGACAACAGTGATCAATGCAAGATCTGGCGCTGTTCACTGATATTTGATTACGGATGCACATCATCGTCGCAGGTATCTATAACAGCATGGCGTGCGCCCATGCACAAGCATGCTACCTGCACACCCACGCATTCACAGTACTTTATACCTTTCTTCACACAGCTTTATATCTCCGACATGTTTTAACAGCATTTGCAGGTTTCGGCTTGGCTTGCAAATGTAACTTTTATCATTTTCACGCAGCTATACCTATCCTGCAAGCATCACCATGAACATTGTGGAAAATTTATCGAGAATCACATTCTAACCGCAACTGTCCAGTGTCCAGTTTGTGTTCAATGAGTCAGGATAATTTAATGGCCATGTTCTCAAAAAATTTGTCCTCACCATTCCCGGTTGCGTGATTTTTTCCCAATACGCGGAAGCTACAACGCACATTTGATTGGTTGATGGGCCTGCAGCGTGACGTAATTATCTCTGGTACCCAGAGTGCATCATCTGTTAGCTCCATTCGTCTCATCGGCGGAAATTTTAATTCGTCTCGCTTAGCAACGGATGCGTCTTGTCTGAGGGGAAGGACTAAAAAACAGACACCATCTCACCGACACGGTTTGACCGACACCATCTCGCCGACATGGACCGTCTCAGCAACCGCTGGCTCGATCTTCATGAAACCTACACCAAACGATCGCCAGTGTGCCAGAGGCGTGCGGTTTGGACTTTCGTGACCTTGGGTCAGGTCGAAGGTCACCAAATTGAAGAAAAACATAATTTGGGAATTATTGACATGGCAACCGCTGGTTCGATCTTAATGAAACCTTCACCAACAAACGGCCGTATGCCGGGGGCGTGGTGACTTTCGTGACCTTGGGTCAGGTCAAGGTCACGAAATCAGAAAAACACAATTTTAGGCTAACCGACATGACCGATCTCGGTAACCGCTGGGTCGATTCCAATGAAACATTCACCAAATGAACGGCCGTGTGCCGGAGGCGTGCGGTTTGGACTTTCGTGACCTTGGGTCAGGTCAAAGGTCACGAAATCGCAGAAAAACCATAGTTTTAGGCTCACCGACATGACCGATCTCGGTAACCGCTGGGTCGATTCCAATGCAACTTTCACCAAACGAACGGCCGTGTGCCGTAGGCGTGCGGTTTGGACTTTCGTGACCTTGGGTCAGGTCAAAGGTCACGAAATCGCAGAAAAACCATAGTTTTAGACTCACAGACATGACCGATCTCGGTAATAGATCCATTAAGTAAGAGCTAGGAGAATATAAAAAAGCTAGCCGCGACCACTCAGAGGCGCTAACTTCAGACAATTATAAGTAACTTTCCAATATAAACCCTGTATCTCTCTTTAAATAAACACCCGCACCCGCCCAAATCACTTCTCGGTGTTATGACCTCGTAAACTGACGCTTGCTTCGTGCCGTATTGTAGCAATCAGAAGAGGGGAGACTCGAATCAACAACACTCCTGATCCCGCGAATGGTCCAAGGAATACCGTTGTAAATTGTGATGTTTGACCTCATCTCAAATAAGGTACAAGAACCCTTAGATGATTGAAACAATGAACTTAACTAAACTAAACATGGAACTATTGCATTGACTACTGAGGCTAGAATATGGTTTTGGGTTATTCTACCATTGTTTGCTGATATTTGTACATGTTACTCGTATTTCAACATTTTTGCTTTTAAAAATCCGTTTTCATACCATACCATACCATACTAGGTATAATGTGTTGCATTCATTTCACGTTTGTTAATTTTGTTTGTTTAATTTCAACCGTCTCGGAGTCGGAGCCGCCCTGCCTTTGACGGCTCCGGCTCCGACTCCGGCTCCGGGCAAAATGTTCCGGCTCCGGCGGCTCCGGCTCCGCATCCCTGATTAGTGGACTTACTTGGAAACGATTCCCGATTTGTATACAACAGAGCAGTTTTGGCCTTCCTCGCGGAGATACTATTTCAAGTCATATATGCACCTGCCTAGGTGACATCTTACTCCCCCAGACATGCTTTACCCGAACGTGACAATCTGACGCGTTTCTAAGCTAGTCTGATATGGGTGCAATATAATCCACATGGGTTGACGCACCCTAAAACCCCAATAATCATCAGCATTGCGTGTTGTGCGCGGCTCGAAACCTTTCTACGTTACCTGTCACGTTACCGCGTAATTGATCATATTACCGCGATGTGTAACTGAGTGAGCCAAAATTGAGCGGTTGTGCGTGACGGATGCTTCTAAAAACTTTAAGATACGAATCTCGCAAAACCACGCGCCGTCGTATACTTCATTGCAAAACTACGCGCCGTCGTATGCTTCAGTTGCCGGTAAAACTGTTTTATAACAAGCTGTTTCTGTTTAGTTAGTTATCACCCAGGCCAATACAAGGGCAGTAAGGGTTGTTGGACTTAAAGGCCAGTTGTATGATTGGCGTCACAAATAGCTTGGTAGTCAGGTTGGGCGTATTGACACCTACATCCTGTATATATATTGTTTCCAACCACACATACTCGCCATTGATCTCACAAATAGATTGGCAGCCAGGCCGAACGTCCCAGCATCTGAATATCCTGCGTAGGTATGCTGCTTCCCACCACCCCTATACACATGCAGGATGTCTATGTGCCAGGATGCCCAGCCTGACTGCCGCCGAGCTATTTGTGACGCCAATAGTACAAGCGAGGCGAATACTAAACTATCGCTGACATGAGATGTCCGGCGATCTGCAAGCGAAACATGCTTTTTTAATTCGTTTGGAGAGGGTTTCATTAAGGTCGAGCTAGCGGTTACCGAGATCGGTCATGTCTGTGAGCCTAAAACTGTTTTTTCTGCGATTTCGTGACCTTTGACCTGACCCAATGTCGCGAAAGTCCAAACCGCAAGCCTGCGGCACACGGCCGTTCGTTTGGTGAAGGTTTCATTGGAATCGACCCAGCGGTTACCGAGATCGGTCATGTCGGTGAGCCTAAAATTGTGTTTTTCTGCGATCTCGTGACCTTTGACCTGACCCAAGGTCACGAAAGTCCAAACCGCACGCTTCCGGCATACGGCCGTTCACTTGGTGAAGGTTTAATTGGAATCGATCCAGCGGTTACCGAGATCGGTCATGTCGGTGAGCCTAAAACTATGGTTTTTCTGCGATTTCGTGACCTTTGACCTGACTCAAGGTCACGAAAGTCCAAACCGCACGCCTACGGCACACGGCCGTTCGTTTGGTGAAGGTTTAATTTGAATCGACCCGGCGGTTACCGAGATCGGTCATGTCGGTGAGCCTAAAAATATGGTTTTTCTGCGATTTCGTGACCTTTGACCTGACCCAAGGTCACGAAAGTCCAAACCGCACGCCTGCGGCATACGGCAGTTCGTTTGGTGAAGGTTTAATTGGAATCGACCCAGCGGTTACCGAGATCGGTCATGTCGGTGAGCCTAAAACTATGGTTTTTCTGCGATCTTGTGACCTTTGACCTGACCCAAGGTCACGAAAGTCCAAACCGCACGCCTTCGGCACACGGCCGTTCGTTTGGTGAATGTTTCATTGGAATCGACCCAGCGGTTACCGAGATCGGTCAGGTCGGTTAGCATAAAATTGTGTTTTTCTGCGATTTCGTAACCTTTGACCTAACCCAAGGTCACGAAAGTGCAAACCGCACGCCTCCGGCATACGGCCGTTTGTTTGGTGAAGGTTTCATTAAGATCGAACCAGCGGTTGCCGAGATCAGCCATGTCAATAATTCCCAAATTATGTTTTTCTTCAATTTGATGACCTTTGACCTGACCCAAGGTCACGAAAGTCCAAACCGCACGCCTCTGGCACACTGGCGATCGTTTGGTGTAGGTTTCATGAAGATCGAGCCAGCGGTTGCTGAGACGGTCCATGTCGGCGAGATGGTGTCGGTCAAACCGTGTCGGTGAGATGGTGTCTGTTTTTTAGTCCCTCCCTTGTCCCCTTGAGGCTGTAAGAGACTGAATTGTGAGAGGAGACTTGGAAGAAGCCAGTGCAATTGTTCAAGCAACCCAAACCCGAACCGGCGATTTTTTACTTTTGCACCGCGTGAGGTAGACACAGATGATGTACCTATAATGTTTTTTTCCAAAGAATAAAAAAGCTGAGCTGCTAAAATCGAACTTCTCTGCAGAACTGGATTGAAATATTTCATTTTATGCCAGAAAGGTATACTTTTTTGTTCATATCTGCTGCACCAACACTTGTAAGCCGTCGGTTAGCAAGCCTCGGGTATTTCATCCTTGAAAAAAACTAATCCCTACAGAATATTTCACTTACGTATCATAACGAAACCAAACCTAACCATGCCTACACAACCTGAGCTCTAAGTTCTCGGGTGAATTTGGACTTGATCCGACCAAATTTTTGTTCTTTCAAGAGAGCAGGCTGCGGCCTTTGGCTGGCAGTAGGCCTTTTTTAAAGTACACAATTTTCGATCTTTGTCGCTGCGTTCCGATCGATGACGTCACGCCGCAGGTCCATCAACCAATCAAATGCGCCCTAAAGCTTCCGCATATTGGTAAAAATCACGCTTCCCCGGTTGACTCGCAAACTCGCAAATGGTTTGAAGGCCGAAGATTGATATGTAGCGTTTACATGTTTGAGGCAACGTACCTAGGTAGAGCCATGACATAATAAATTTGACAGGATGCGTTGGGTAAATTTGAATTTTGACGGTTTTTTATTCTTGGAATTTCTTGCAAAGCAATGCTTAGGAATGTAGTTGACATGATCATTGATATGACGGTATTATTGCAGTGTAAGGTAACCACCAAACAAGTTTTGCACATTTTACCTACATGAAGCATGCAAAGGGGTTATGGTTGGTCAAGTTAGGTTAGGTTTTGCTCAGTTGTTAGTTAAAAAATGTTTAAAAATAGAAATGTAAAATATATTTATTCACAAACAATTAAGACTACCTACCTGGGTTTGCTCTTTAAATATTTAATTGTATGGTAAAAATTGGTTGGAAATGTTATATTTGAAGAATAAAAACTTTCTTTTCTTGCATGGAAGGTCAGGTTGGGTTCATTGCTGGGCTAGGTTCTGTTATGTTGCATTTACTTTCTTGATCTTGAATGTTCATTTTGTGGTAAATTTTCAGTATGAGGTGTTTTTTATTTGATCTTTTGTAATGTTTCCTTGGGATACAACATTTATGAAGGTGACTAAAATAATATGACCACTTATTTTCTGTGCAAATACTTACTTTTCAGATTGTGGGTAAAATGATGCCAAATAAGTAACGGCTTTGAGTTGGGTAACAACATAAAGAGAAATAAAGAGATCATACAAAATGTAGCATAGCCTAACCTAGCATAACCACCCTTTGGAGGGAATCCTAATAATATCATAATAAAAATGTCAAACTGGAGATAAAAATTGGAAAGGAGACCTAGCTTTATATTGTTCATATAGATCATCATGAGAGATAGGTGCATACCATGCCAGGTATGTGCACAGTCTGCACTGGTTCTACACACATGTGCATGTTGTATGTTGCTCATTGACTGCCCCTTGGTGGCTGAATAAGTGTGACTCTTCTGTGCTCATCAGGGTTTTAGCTGAGGATGTCGGCTGAGAAGAATCTCTGGAAGACAGATGGCATCTTCAGTGATGATGTTGACACTGAAGTTCAACACATTCAGTCTGATGATGGTCTGACTGTGGATCTAAGTGAAGACCCAGGGAGGCAGAATGCCTTGCCTGATGCTCATAATCCTACCAGTTTGACAGAGTGCCTGGATAGTTCCAGGAACATTTTGCTTGAAGACATCCACAATGAAAGGATACAGGCTGTCGGAAGCACCCAGGGAAGTGGAACAGCAATCAGGAAAGGTCAACATCATGAAAATTTTCTTGTTGATGGTGACACCACTCAGCATCTCTGCATGGGCAATGACATTACCCAGGTTCCATGTGAGGACTCTGATGTCACCCAGCCTCCTTGGGCAAATTCTGATATCACTCAGTCATTGTGTCAGGATCCTGACATTACCCAGCCTCTTTGGGCCAATGATGACATCACCCAGGCTCTCCGTGAGGATCCTGACATTTCCCAGCCTCCCCGTGAGGATCCTGACATTTCCCAGCCTCCCTGGACAGATGCCAACGTCACCCAACCTCCCTGTGAGGGTCCTGACATTTCCCAGACTCCCTGGACGGACGCCGACGTCACCCAGCCACCCTGTGGGGATCGTGACGTTGCCCAGCCTCCGCGGCCGGATGATGATATCGCCCATCGATCGTTTCCACTCGGTGACGTCACCCAGTCTCCACGCAAGAACACTGACGTCACTGAGCCTCCGTGTTCGGATGATGACGTCGCCCGGCGACCGTGTCTGCCCGGTGATGTCACGCAGTCGTCCTGGCGTGTAACGAGCCTCCGGTCGGAGCCGTCGTCTCCGGACCGGCGGACGGCCGTCACGCTGACGGCCGCCAGCGGCTCGCCGTCCGGACCGGACCTGGCCGGTGCCGCCAGTGGCGACGACGTGGTGGGGCAGGCGAAACGGCCGGAGAACGTTCCGTGGACGAGCCGACTGGCCGATCGAGAACGGATGCAGCGAGCCGTCGAGAAGGTCGAGCAGCTTGACCGCAGCATCGAGAAAACGTTCAAGGAGCATCTGGTGAGTCAAGATTCATTCTAAATTCATA
Organism: Imbricaverruca yamaguchii; assembly: GCA_034440575.1. Taxonomy (NCBI): domain Eukaryota; kingdom Metazoa; phylum Arthropoda; class Thecostraca; family Neoverrucidae; genus Imbricaverruca; species Imbricaverruca yamaguchii. The sequence goes on from JAOTOL010001478.1 coordinate 683,044, forward strand.
ACCTAAGATGAGCTATATTCGGGACATGAAGAAAATACCCAAGCTATAAACTTGTGCTACTCGCCATGTCACATCCCTTCACATGAAATTGTATTGCGAAGTGTTCGTGTAGTGCCATTACTTATCAAGAGCAGCAGCATGATACTTATAAACTAGATACTGCTAGAAAGGAGACACGAAGACTTCATAAGTACGAATCAAGGAGCAGGATATCTTCTACTACTTCTACTTCTTGGAGAAGAATGTCCGTTGAGTGTTCAGAAAGTGGTATTCTTCACGCTATTTCACGCATAATTTATCCCTGTGTAGCGGCGTCCGTATGTCGCGCCGGTCGGCTGCAGACACAGGGCAGCGGCGGCTGGGGCTCGCGCCGGTCGGCTGCAGACACAGGGCAGCGGCGGCTGGGGCTCGCGCCGGTCGGCTGCAGACATAGGGCAGCGGCGGCTGGGGCTCACGCCGGTCGGCTGCAGACACAGAGCAGCGGCGGCTGGGGCTCGCGCCGGTCGGCTGCAGACACAGAGCAGGGCGGCTGGGGCTCGCGCCGGTCGGTCGGCGGCTGAGAAGGCAGCGGCGGCTGGGGCTCGCGCCGGTCGGCTGCAGACATAGGGCAGCGGCGGCTGGGGCTCGCGCCGGTCGGCTGCAGACACAGAGCGGGGGCGGCTGGGGCTGGAGCCGACCGCCTTCCGACTGGGAGACGAGCCGTCCGCCGGCGCTGCTCACCGGCCGTCTCTGCCGCAGGAGGCGCGCTCCGTGACGGCCGACCTGCAGGCGCTGGTGCGCCGCGAGCTGGCGCAGCTGAGCTGCCGTGGCGGCCGTCAGCAGAGCCGCGAGGAGGCCGACAACACCATGCGCTTCCTCAGCGTGCTGCTGGACACCGGTACGGCGCCGGCCCCGGTCTGAGCGGCGAGACAGGCACGGCGGCCTGGGTGGTGGGCGTGGCCGGTCTGGGGGTAAGGTGCCCGACTCCAAACTGCAAGGTTATGGGTTCGTGTCTCACCTGTCGCTTCTCTTCACCCGCGACCAATCGGTGTGTGAGGTTGACGACGCTATGTTAAAAAGGTCAGCACGTTCTAAAGCCGGTGCCCACCACCACCGCCTCGGTTGGTTCGCGGCAGGGGTCATTCACATTCTTCAGAATGTTAGGTGATGTGGGAACATCATCTTTACAATTAACTAGATCATGAAATGAAGTTGTTGTTTTGTGTGGCATTTTGTTTTGTGATTGCTTGCACCGGATTGCAAGCAAAAATTATTCTGGATAAATCTTCGGCGGTTGGCCTTGGTCATTATTTTTTTAAACAGAGAAGCCTTTGCCTTTTTTTTTTTACAGTGAAAGCTACTGCAAATCTTCAGGAATAAGAAACAGTTGTGAAATCTTAGTTAGAAAGATGTATCTCTGAATGATAAGTGTTTTTGCTAGGTGGAATGTATGCACTATTTTCCGCATAAAATGTGTAGCATATCGTAATGTATCGCGAGCTTGGCTAGCTCCAGGCCAGCTAATGGGTCCACAGTACATGCCCATAGAGGACCACAGGGCATGCCCCTCGCCTCCGTGGAAAGTCGGCGCTCCTGTGATTGGATGAATGCTTCCTTCTAGGGACACTCGAGTGCACCCGGTCACATTTTTTAGCTTAGGTCGCCCCTCAAGATAGAAAAGACGCCCCTCCAGGAACACTCGAATTTACCCCCTCTTACCCCTCCCCATTTTTTAACAATGAGTTGCGCCCTCTGGGCAAATTGTGTACCTGCAGACAAGTGCACCTTCCCCTGATCAAGCATTGCTCCGCTGCTGGTCTGACGATCCTGCGTTGATCCTGAGCTATATCTGACGACCCTGCGATGACCGACTGATTGATTGATTGATTGATTGATTGATTATTTGGGCTTAAGGGCACATCAACTGCTACTGGTTATGTAGCGCCCACCTGCGATGACCCAGAGCCAGATCTGACGACCCTGTGATGACCCAGAGCCAGATCTGACGACCCGTCACGCCTGCACCGGTACGTCTGCGGGCGCTGTCACGGCTCTCGAGCCTGCCGTCAGACCTCGGACCGCCTGTGCGCCGCTGACGTGGCTCCGGGCCGACCACTTCGGCAGATAGCGCCGGCTCGGACACCAGCAGCCAGGTGACGCCCATCTTCCAGACCCAGGTGCGCTTCGGCGGCCGCCGTCCGCCGGCGCCGGCCGCCGACAGCGTCGCCGACAGCGCCGCCGACAGCGCCTCGAGTCGCCAGTCGTGCGGCGACTCGGCCGCGGAGTCGGGCGCCGACCCCGGCCAGCAGGCGTCCGCCTCCACGTGCCAGCTGCCTCCGTCTGCTGGCGCCGGCGGCGAGACGCTGGCCGACGGCGACTCGACCGGCCACCGCCCCGCCGCCGGACGCTTCTTCATCAGGAGAAACATCAAGGTCCGTGCGGAGTGCCGGCGTTCGCCAGACTTGTCGAGCCCGTGGGACTTGGCGCTACCGGGTGATTTTTGTTGTTGTGTGGACCGGTGACTACAGGTGTGATGTCTATGTTGACCAGTGACTACAGGTGTGATGTCTCTGTTGACTGGTGACTACAGGTGTGATGTCTCTGTTGACCGGTGACTACAGGTGTGATGTCTATGTTGACCAGTGACTACAGTTGTGGTGTCTCTGTTGACTGGTGACTACAGGTGTGATGACTATGTTGACTGGTGACCACAAGTTTCACGGCGGTGTTGACTGGTGACTACGGGTGTGACGTCTGTGTTGACCGGTGACTACAGGTGTGATGGCTGTGTTGACTGGTGAGTCTGCGACTGTAGGTGTGGCGTCTGTGTCAGGTGTCAATGCATAACGTGTGGCCACAGATGCCGCGCCGGGACTGGCGGGTCCTCGACGCAGCTCCAGGTGCTCGGTGACCAGTTGGTGACTAGCAGTCACAAATCTCCAGCGACTTGCGACTGGCGACCAACGCCGTCACTGCGTACCCTGCGACTGACGTCGATTATGTGTCAGCATCCGACACCCGCCGGTTGGGCGGCTACTGACCCCTAGTGTCCGGCAGTTGGGGCTGGGCCTGCTGCTAGCCTCCATTGTCCGGCAGCTTGGTGGGTCTGCTGCTGACCTCCAGTGTACGGCAGTTGGCTGGGCTTGCTGCTAGCCTCCATTGTCCGGCAGTTGGCTGAGCCTGCTGCTAGCCTCCATTGTCCGGCAGTTGGCTGAGCCTGCTGCTAGCCTCCATTGTCCGGCAGTTGGCTGAGCCTGCTGCTAGCCTCCATTGTCCGGCAGTTGGCTGAGCCTGCTGCTAGCCTCAATTGTCCGGCAGTTGGCTGGGCCTGCTGCTGATCTCAGGTGTTCGGCAGCTGGGTGGCCCGCTGCTGACCTCTGGTGTCCGACAGTTGGGTGGCCCACTGCTGACCTCTGGTGTACGGCAGTTGGCTGGGCCTGCTGCTAGCCTCCATTGTCCGGCAGTTGGGTGGGCCTGCTGCTGACCTGCAGTGTTCGGCAGCTGGGGTGGGCCCGCTGCTGACCTCTGGTGTCCGGCAGCTGGGTGGGTCTGCTGTTGACCTCCAGTGTCCGGCAGCTGGGAGTGGGCCTGCTGCTGACCTTGGGTGTTGGGCAGCTGGCGCAGGAGCTGGGCGGGTCCCTGGCCATGACCGAGGAGGAGCGACAACGCGTGGAGGAGCTGCTGGCGGATGAGGACGAGCCGGAGAACGCGTACAGCGTGGACGAGCACGCTCGCCAGCTGTTGTCGAGCGTGGATGATCAGCTGAGTGTGAGTGGCAGTTCATTCAGCAAGCATCTGATGTTTCCTGATTATATATATATATATATATATATATATATATATATATATATATATATATATATATATATAATATCTATATCAGTGTGATTAATTGTATGAATGCGGTGCACCCTTGTATCGGGTATAAATTCGATTGTGACGACTATTTCAAATTAAGTTCGTGAGAAAGCTTATGTGATAATACTTTGCTATGGAAGTCCACTCGCAGCTCCATTGCATCGCGCCTACATCTTGTATAAAACTGTACTTCTAACAAAACTACTTTATTTGGTCTTTAAAAAACCTCAAATTTGGTCGCCGACAACTTGAGGGCTGTCGACACTCGGTTGAGATGGCTCGGTCCGCAGAACATGGACGTCAGAAGCTTATTGGTGTCCCTGTCCCGCTCTGAGATGGGTCTGTCCGCAGAGCATGGGCGCCGGGAACTCGTGGATGCCGACCTCGTCCCTGCCAGTCTCGGAGACGAATGCGGCGAGGAGACCGGACGGCGACAGTGGCGCCGCCGCCGACGATGCGGAGGACGCCGAGCTGGACTACCTGCAGGAGACCAGGGACGACCGCGAAATGGCCGCCAGGATGGAGGCGGTGCAGCGGAAATTGGACCAGCTTAAGGCGCCTCTGGTTCGTCAATGACAGCCTCGTGACGTCTATCTTCTGCTTTCCGTGACTTTCCGCTAGTATTGACTACAACTCTCAACAATGGGACTAAGCCATGCAATTTGATGTTGAGTAGCAATTTCCTTCGGCTCTTTTATTATTGTGATGATATTCACATGTAAATTGTGCTATGATTGTCATGCAAATGCCATGCCAGGGAAATGTACTGGAGAAACTATGCATCTTGGCTGGACTTATCAGTGCATTTCATGCTGCATGCTTAAATACTTTATGGTCATGCTGTAATGAGCCCTGCTCGTTTTCCCGAGTGAGCACGTATGAATTCCGTTCTGAGCTTTCTCCACTTTGTGGGATGAAACCGCATTGTCCTTGCATTGAACCTGAACAGGTGCGCGGCGCGAATGTCAGTGACGTCATCCTGAAACACTTGAAGTGCAGTGAGGACATTCTGAACGACTCATGTCCAACAGGAGGTGCGTGTCTTGGAGCGCAGTGACGTCGACAGTGTGATCCACGACACGATCGCGGCCTTTGTGTCGCTGCCACGAACCGACCTGAAATCGACCACCTCCAAAACGTCCGACCTGGCGGCGCCCTCCTCTAGCGGCCTGCTGGCCGATTCCAGCTTGGTGACAGCGCCGACAGATGTCACCAGTGAGGCGTCGTCGTCTACATTGTCGCAGCCGACCACACCGCCGCTCACTGCCTTCGAGGACGAGTCGGTGTGCAACAGCGAACGCACCCAGACCAGGTGCGAGTTGTCGGTCGCTGCTGTGCTCGGCGACGTACTTCCAGCGACGTACTTTCCCCGCCACTCTACTCATTGTCGCCTTTATGATGTGCCTTTAAACTTAAACAGTGAAAGCGTGTCCGATCTGAGCTCGCCAATAGTTTGTGAGGTCGCTGAGCCAGAAGTACTGCAACACATGGGCGCTACATGACCAATGTAGTCGATGTGCCCCAAAGCCCTAATAACTAAGTACTGCAACACCAGCAATTGTGTATCGTGTTGAGTGTACAGCCGTGCTGTTCGGTCCAGTGCATCTGACGGCTGCGTGTCCGCAGTGAGCTGAGCTGTGCCGAGCCGGAGGCCAGGTGCCCGTCGCCGGCCGGCCCGCCCAGCGAGCCGCGCTCCGACACCACGGTCGACCTGCGCCCCCTGCTCAGCGGCCGGCACGCGGACAACGAGCGTCAGCTGGCGCAGGAGCTGCGGCCGGGCTCACCCAGCGCCTGGGTGGTGGGCGTGGAACAGGGCCCGCAGCGGGTCAGTGGGCCGGGGGGGGGGGTGGGCCAGGCGGGGGGTCCCCTGCGGAGTGCGGAGGTGTTGGATAGGGAGCGGCAATGGGCGGGGGGGTCATCACCGGGAGCGGTCCTGTTAGCGGGTCAATGTGGCCCAGCGTCAAGTCCTCCCGGTCCGTCGGCGTGCTTCTCGGAGAGGGGAGTGTCGCATTAAACGTGCTGGGCTGGTGCGGATGTGGTGTGTCGCTCGCTTCCCCAAATGATGACGTGTTGCCAAAGACAATCCCCTCTGAAGGAGCAGTGGGGTGGGGGTCGGGCGTACAAGGACACTGGCGCTGTTTCATGTCATGTGAGAGGTAGTTTGTAGGTGAATGCTGCAGTCGCTCCAGACAGATTGGAAGTGTGTGATTCGACTGCAGTCCGAAGTGATTCTGCCTGAGGTCCAAACCAAAACATTCGTCATTTGAACGAGATGATATCCCGTCGCTGCCACCCTGTGATACACACTGTTGCTATGTTGTCCCTGGTGGACGTCTCGGGTTTGCTCGTCTCAGCTTCAGAGCGCATGGTGGTCGCAGGCCGGCCATTGGCCGTGCGCAGTACACGGCGAGGCTGACGGTGCGCGCCTCAGTTGCAGCTGGTGGTGCCCCGACTATGTCGCAAGGTCATCAGCGACCTGCTGGAAGCTGCCGGCCACGCGACCCTCCCGGAGTCGCAGCCGCCCGTCAGCGCCTCTGGGGACGGCGTGGGCCGCGAGGAGCCCGAGCCGTCGGCCGCCTGAGGCCTGCCGAGGTGTCCGGTGACCAGACCAGACTGTCATCTGCTCCGAAGGGTCGGCCGCGATGGCGTGGAGGGTGAAATGGATAGAAGCCATCCAAGTGGTTCAGGTCACTACAACGATAGCCAGTTGCAGAAAAGAAACATAACGCAATTGTGGCGTGACGAAAATCGGCCGAGCAACCGACGGCCATGGGCTTTCACAATGATGTGTGCACACACAATATGCGCACGTGTGTACTGTGACCGGTGTTTGCCAGAAACATCGGACCATAGCAAAGACGATGCAGCTGAGGAGGGATGAAACGTTCAAGTCAGTCGACAAGATATGCTTGCTTTCTGATGGATAATCGACTCCGGGGTCAGTGAGCAACACTCAAGGACAGAGGCGATCATTCGTTCTGATGTATCGAATCAGGTTTTCCGATACGAAGTGGTACAAATCAAGTATCAGGTGATCCGATGTTTAATTTCTGGAGGTGTGTAGGAAGTGTTCTGAGGTGATGTAGAGCAATGCAATTTATTTTTACTACCACGATACATGTAGCTGTCTGTTCGTAAGCTAATTTCTAGTCAAGACGATCTCATGCAAGGCACACGGCGAGTTTATGTGCGTATTTTTGTAATTCTGGAATCGGTCCAAGCTGCACCACTTGGCGTATCATTTCCGTGTGGACTTTTTTTCTTCACGATAATATTGTGGGATGTCAATAAAAAGACGCTATAATTTGTGGTGTGTGCGATCTTTAAATGTCTATTTTTGACTGGTCATGCGTACCATACACGAACGTCACCTGAAGCAAAGTTTGATAGGGCATGACCCGACACCCGTCCCAGAGCTCGCCACCAACCTGGCGTTATCCAACTGCGTGGTCACGCTACAGCTCCGCGGCCCCCACCGCGGGGCCGCCTCGGGGGAGATCTCGGCCAGTTGCAAGGTTGGCGCGATCACACACCCTCACATTTGGAGAACATGTACGCGCGGTGTGTGACGATTTGAAATGACTTGCTTCTTGAATATCGTTCGATCGATGGGAAGAAGGTACCCGCATGCCTGCTTTACCGTCGACCTGACTATACTGCTGCGTGCACAAATCCAGTATGTGTGAAATTTGATTAGAAACTATTGGCGAAATTCCTGGGTATCCGGCATCGTCATGGTGGAGGTAGGAGCTTCGCCAAGGGTAGGACCTCACGACGTTCAGTAAACATTCAGCAGGTCCTGCCCAAGGCCGGAGATCCGGACGGGTCGAGGCACTCTGGATGCTCCTGATTTGGTACCTTGCTAATATTTAGCTGTTATTTTCTCTCTCTAAGGTAGCAATGTGTCTTCAAAATAAGGGCACTTAATGGTAGCAACATGTGAACGCTTTGGCTTCGTCAGAGATGTCCAACCCTGCTTCGTCAGACTCGAAACGCAACGCCCAGGTGCAATGTTTACTATGCATGCGTTCGGTGGGTCCATCTCGTTGAATTTAAATGGTGAAGCGGCAAGTGCAAAGACGTTTGACAAGTCTCTGATATATGAATATGTATTACTAACATACCTGGCTTTCCTGGCTTCGCTGCAGATTTGGAATATGGTGGGGGGGGGACGTCATCTTTTCAATATTTCATCATCCTAATGAAATATTCTATCATGTTATGCCTTCCTAGCTTAGCTTATGTCTTATCTTATATCACGTCTTGTCATCTTAAAATAAAAATATTAACCCGTCCCGTCTGGGGGGGGTCTTCCACCGCCCCCTCAGGGTTTTTTACGGATAGTGGACGAACGGCGCGCGGAAGCGTGCCCAAATTTGGAATACCTTTTCCAATATCAATGTGGCATGCTGTTTCAAAATTTTGAAGTCAGGTCATCTAGTGTCAACGAGTTAATCAAGGTCAAGTGAGGTCACCTCCAAAAAAAGTACAACCAGTCGTCATGCTTTAACGGATACAAATATTTTAAGGAAAGGTTCAGCGTTTGCTTATCTTTGGGGATGCTACAAAACGTACGAGAGGAATTTTTTTTTCGTTTTTGACTACATATAAATGTTGCATATTTGCCAATTGCAGTTCAAATAGGGGATTCTGGCTAAAGTAAGCATTTTTTATTAGGCCAAGTTGACTTCCAACAACGTTTCTCGGTCTGCTCTACCCATTGGAAAAGGAAACTTGAAACTCAAAATTTTGATTTTTTTTCTAATTTTCGGGGGGGGGGGGGGACAAAAAATTATGACCATGGTCGATTTCGCTGTCCTTTTCCATTCCAAATAAATTCTGTTTTTTCATATATCCCCCAAAATGAACTCCCCAGGGCCAAAAACATAATATAAGTCGTGAAAAGTCGTGAAAATCTAGCCCCCTAGTGACGTTACTTTCGGGAGGAAATTGTTTTGGGGGTGGACCCGGACCCTTCTCGTCGAGCACTTTCCGATGACACCTCTTTCGTTTTCGTGCGATGCTTAGTTCAGATTTTAGAGGGGGGTTACTAACCGCCCCTCCCCCAAAACGGGGTGTGAGCAGGTATGCGGAGCCGGAGTCGGAGCCGGAGCCGTCGAAAGCAGGGCGGCTCCGACTCCGAAAGAGATGTAAATTAAACAAAATTAGCAAACGTGAAATGAACACATTATACCTAGTATGATATGATATGGTATGAAAACGCATTTTTAAAAGCCAAAATGTTTAAATACGAGTAGCATTTAAAATAGTATCAAATAATGGTAGAATAACCAATAACCGTATTCTAGCCGAAGTAGTCAATGCAATAGTTCCATGTTTAGTTTAGTTAAGTTCATTGTTTCCATCATCAATTGGTTGTTGTACCTTATTAAAGATGAGGTCAACCATTACAATTTACAACAATGGTGTTCCTTGGACCGTTCATGGGATGGGGAGTATTGTTGATTCGACCCGCCCCTCTTCTGATTGCTCCAATGCAGCACGAAGCGAGCGTCAGTTTACGAAGGCATAACACCGAAAAGTGTTTTGGGCGGGGGCGGGTGTTTATTTAAAGATAGATGCAGGGTTTATACGGGAAAGTTGCTTATGATTATTTGAAGTTTGCGCCCCTGAGTGGTCGCGGCTAACTTTTTTTTACATCCTAGCTCTTACTTAATGGATCGATCATGTTTCGGATGTACGGAGTCGGAGCCGCCGGAGCCGGTACATTTTTCCCGGAGCCTGAGCCGGAGGCGGAGCCGCCTGAACATTTTACTCGGAGCCGGGATACTTCCCCGAAGCCGGAGTCGGAGCCGGAGCCGTGCAAAATTTTCCCGGCTCCGCATCCCTGGGTGTGAGGATCTGACCGGAAAGACGGCGCGGGTTAAAATGCATGGCTTTTGGTGCGATGCTACATTGAGAAAACAATATGGGCTTCCTCTCCCCGTTTTATCCATCGATGGCAACGCCCACTGCTATAGTAAGTTTGATTTACTTGATTGATTTGCATTGATCCAGCAGTGTCTTCTAAGGAATTTCACTTCGGAGGATGGGGAGAGCACATTGACTGTGGGTGTGCCTTTCACTATAGTATCCGGGGTTCACCTTCCGAACCGTGGACGTTGTCGCTGGGAGCTTTGTGTTTCTGGAGGGAACTCGTCCTCCGATGTTGGCTTCGTCCCTCTAATAATTTCGACTTCTAACGTAGCACCATGTGTAGTATGCTCCCCCACCGTCCAATCAACCTGAGCCGGTCCATTGCTTTCACATATAACATTGTCCCTTCCAATCCATTCCAGAAACCTACACTTATTTGGGGTGGGACGCGTCGTCGAATTGTGTTCAATGAAACAAAATAGCACCTAAAACCCCTGCGTCTGTCTGCCCAATCAGAAATACTGGCGACGGCAGTGGTAGGAGCAACCAAGGCCACCTCCCCATTCCCTTGAGTGAGTAATTACAAAGTGAAACAATGAAGGAATGTTCGCTGAATGATTAGGACTGGAGGGCGGGTACAGCTCGTCAAGTAAGTTAGACAAAGTCCGCCCATCGCAGTCGAGTGTGAGCGGATGGAACTAATCGAGGAAATTATTAAGTCTGCTCAGCTTAACCGCTGATATGCTAATTTGCATGCGTTTCTTCTTTTACCAAGATAATTTGTCGGCGCAGATGAGACAAAATAGCCGCCTTAAGTGTTTCTGGGTGACTGCAACAGATGGGGATCCAGCGGCGGGGGTCGTCATTGTTTCAATCCTCGTGCAAAATGTTACCATAGCTATCGTGTGTTATCTGTAGTTTAATTTTAAAGGTATAGTCCAATAGTGTGCCGGGATCGCTCTAGTTTAAATGATTTTGGCAATTTTTTTTCCATACGCTTTTGCATGTTCATGCTGTTCCAGTCAACTGAGCGACTGATGCATACCTAATAGACCATGGCTTTAGCATAGTGCATCTTTTTGGGGTTACACTGTTTTATTTCGTTGTGACATTAGAATATTTGTGCCCTTTTCTATGCAGTGATCTATAAGAAGTAAATGTAATTGTGTACTTGAAGCTGTTATTGAGCATTCCCATTTAATTTCACTACATTGTCACTTGCAACAACCTGTTGCTTGAATTAACATTTACTTTCCTCTATATCAAAATGACTGAGTTATGGATGTTATGTGACTTATGCATTTTATGTGCTAATAAACTGCAATAACTACCTAACTAGCTAACCATTTCATTCAGGTGGTCAAGATTAAAACCTTCATGTTTGTTTTGCTGATCATTGAGCAAATAGCATTGTTCACATCATCTCTCACATTTCCTTCATAATCTCCACAATGTCTTGACATTGGATGTCATTCCTCAACAATTTCCAAATAATTTCATGCCAAGATTTAGTAACATCTAAGGAATTTATGGCCTGTAATAAACATTCTTTGTTTTGTGCTATGTAATATTATGCATGATGTGGATGATCAGGGACATGATGATCAGGCCATGATTTGAATGATAACTTAATTGGTAAATTCAGGAAGGGAAGATGATTTAGCTCTCATACCTTCACATGAAATATAATAGAAGATGGAGTATTTGCAGATAAGATAAGCAGTTGCATTGTTTTAATCATGTCAGAAAAACAAGTATTCATAAGCATATTTCAAATGATCATGAGTTAGTTTGATCTGCAATAATATCACAATTAGGTAGTTGGCATGGTACATAAATAACAGCAGATCAAAATGGTGACCCTTCCAATGGGATAGATGATCTTGGAATGGGACTGATAGTCACATGATGGACATTTGATCCTTGTTTATGTATGGCGGTACTGCCATTTATTTGCATAATCATATGATTGCCTTGGTATATTATCCAATATGCTCTTCATATATCTAATAAATTGATATATATACATAAATATATATATCCATTATCATACAGCTGTTGAAACATGTATGCTGTTGATGCTATTTATGTATGCAACAATTTAACTGCAATTTTGAATGAAGGTTTGCTCCTAGGCACAGTCATAGATTGCTGTAAATCTCCTAGGTTAAATGGCATACAATCTTGTCCAAATACAGCAATATTTGGTGGTGTGTGTATGCATGCATGTGTTCAGCAAGACATATGCCTTTTAAGATTCTTGAGTAAATAGTTACCTGAGATGCTTAAACGAATATGGAAGGCATTAAACTAGAGTTAAACATATTTATTTATTTAATTTAGCTTTAATTTCACAAAGGTGCCTTTTTACATTGCAGGTATCATTCTAAGCAAGCTGACTGAGATTCAAAAGTGAAGTAAGAGGAACTATAGGTCAATGGAAATATCATTTCTACAAAATGTATGGCTTGCCATTTAACTATGAATACAAAATTATGTCCATGATGTATATATACAAGTACATCAATTTGTTAATGTCTCTTATCTACTTGCAGCATAATTGAAGCAAATTTAAGCCCAATATATGTCATGCAGTCTTCCTATTTCATTGAGCCTGCACATACACCATGTTCAAGGCTACTTCTTCAGGTTGATTGCATTTATCCTGGAATATGTATCAGCTCTGGAATATGTGTGTCATGACTGCTGATGTGTGGTGATCCGACATGATGCCCTCAATTCTGACTATGCCAGGGTAGTGCTCTAGATATGTGTTGAGCTTTGTAGGCTCTTTTTAGGAGGATGACACATTCCATGAAGCCTGTGGACAATACAATACCCTTACCAAAGTAATGCTAGACTGCTAGCCCATGGCTAAATCAAAGTACCCAATTCATTTTTAGAGAAAAATATGGCAGAAGGATACAAATTACTCAGGGGATTTGAGAGCTGGTTATTCCTTAATATATGTAAATAGCTGTGCCAACTATCTTTGACCTGAGGCATCTGGCTGTGGCTTATATCTTTATTTACAGGTAGAAGATATGTACTAGGCTAGATGTGAATTCACAATTTTCTTTTGGTTTTGTACCTTATTTCCCTTTATAAAATTATCCTTGAATGATCACTTAATTTATATATGAATACCTTTTTGTTATCCACAGACTGCCATAATATGATGCAATATACTGCATTCATTTCTTAAAAATACTTTGCAATGCTATTCAGGGAATATTTTTTAAAATCTCAAGTTATGTAAGCTCTGGATGTATTACTCCTATGTATACCGATGAACATAGACCATGAATGCAATAGACACATACAGTAACCTGAGTTGTGATTAATTTTACCATGAAAACTTGAGTTAAATGTTTTAAAATTATGGTTTTGAAACGATTCTTGCGGACCTTATTTGCATCTAAGATGTCTGACATGTGTAATTAATGAGTACAGTAGATTGCCTTCCAAGATGTCTAAGATGTCTGATATGTGTAATTAATGAGTACAGTAGATTGCCTTTCAAGCCTGGATGGTTTTCATCATTGTGTGAAATAGATTGTGCATGTCAATGTCCCAATATTTTCATATTCTTGCTTGAGCAGCCCTTCAGTGATAACTGTCACATCCTGTTGTATAAGATCCATTATAGTGTAAGTTCCTTGATGTTATATTAGGTGTTGTCACCATCCATGCAGCTCTGACCCACTGTAACTTGGAACTTGATTTGAAGCAACAGGTGCCCCTCATTTCTATCAGAACCCTCTGTGGGAGGAACATGGACAACAAGTCAGCATTTTCTGCAGACATCAGCAGAAGAAACCCAGAACATGACTACGAAGTCATCCAACGGATTGGAAGTGGCACTTATGGAGATGTGTACAAGGTAACGTCGCCGGTCCAGGTTGTGCATGGTGTTGCACTGTGTCTGCATTCTCCATCTCACTGTGGGTTGGTGACTACTGCTGTTAGAGCTTTACACTAATTTGTCTGGGTGATGTGTAGCAACTGCAATTGCTGTCCTCAAGCACAAATAGTTCACTGATCTACTGCCATTCATTACCATCGGACGCATTTCTTTGTCCGCCTTAGGCTGTTCTGTCGCTTATTCCAGTTGTGAATGTCACACTGCTTCATATAAGACTGGCCACATTCTACTTTTGGTTCCAGGCGACGAGGCTGTCCACCAATGAGCTGGCTGCAGTCAAGGTCATCAAGCTTCAGCCCAGTGAGTGGGCGATGCCAACATGAGCCGATCGGCACTAATATTCCCAACTAAGCCTGGTGGTATATTGGGCACTGTCAATAATGTATGTCCTCGTCAGAAATGCGATAGAACGCACCCTCAGCACATTGCATTGCATCAAGTTTTGATGCATGTCATGTCCACAATTATTCAGGAAGTATTTCATCAGAATGTATAATGTGTGCTCAGTTGTGCTGTACCTCATACAAGTTTTATGTTTGTGTTGCAATTGCTCTTGGAACTTGCTGCGGTACTATCCGCCGCCTCCCTCCAAGCAATGCTCACCTTGCACTCAATCCGTGACGTTGGGTGTCGGCGCTCTGTGCAGGCGACGACTTCAACATCATCCAGCAGGAGATCCTGATGATGAAGGATTGTCGCCACCCCAACATCGTTGCCTACTACGGCTCCTACCTGCGCAAGGACCGTCTCTGGATCTGCATGGAGTACTGCGGCGGCGGCTCACTGCAGGACATCTACCATGGTGGGCGGAATGGTGTCTACAATGTAGATGGGTGGTGTCTACAATGGTGGGTCGGACATATGGTGGTGTCTACCATGGTAGATGGGACAGATCGGTGGTGTCTACCACAGTGGGTGGAGGATACAGGTGGTGTCTACAATGGTGAGTGGGATGGATGGGTGGTACCTACCACAGTGGGTGGGACGGACAGATGGTGTCTGCGACGATGGATGGGACAGACAGGTGGTGACTACAACAGTGGGTGAGATGGAAGGGTAGTCTCTACCATGGTGAATGGAATGGATGGGTTGCACCTATCATGGTGGGTGGGACAGACAGATGATGTCTGTCATGGTGTGTGGGATTGATGGGTGGTCCATATCGTGGCGAGTGGAACATGCTGGCTCTATCTATCATGGTAGGTAGGATAGAGAAGCACGAGTATGGACATGTTGCTGCTTCCGAATATCAACATGTTTTAGTATCTGATGTTGTAAATAATGGCTGCAACATCATTGCAGTTGTCCTGCCCTGAAGCTCATATAGCTCGCGAGGTAACCGGTTTCGTATTGTGCTGGCTATCATTTAATCGTGAGGCTTTTGAGAAGGAATCGGAGGATATTTACACTGCCTTTCGTAAGTGCGTCGTCGCACTGTCTCCAGCCTGCTTCTGTGCTACACACTGGGTAGTCTACAGTGACCCGTTGGGTGTGGACGGCGCGGCAGTCATCGCGTGAGGAGATGGGCCTGCAGTGTGCATATGTGTATCCAACACGCCAACACTGCTGTACTCTGTGGGGCGGGGGTGGCCGAGTGGTTAAGGTGTCGGGCTATGGGTACCAAAGGTCCCAGGTTCGACTCTAGCGCCACTCAGGACATTTCCCAATCCCGCGGCCCGCCGGCGAAACAGTGTGGGCGACGCCATTAGCCGTGAATGTGCATAAAGTGTGTCGTGAACCAACCAATAAACAAACAAACAAACAACTGCTGTCCTCTGTTGTCAGTTACCGGTCCTCTAACGGAGCCACAGATCGCGTACGTGTGTAAACACACCCTGCACGGGCTCGCCTATCTGCACAGCATGAACAAGATGCATCGAGACATCAAGGTAAGGAGACTGAAGACTTAGATGGGTATGGCTCGGCGCCGCCTATCCAACGCTAGCGTGAAGAAGCGTTATACTTGCATGTCGCGATGAGAGCCGGTGATGCTCATACCTTGATTTCAGTGATGGACAAGTTTCGCGTAATGAGTTTGGTTGCGAAAAAAAACGGGAGTAATATTACAAGACAAAACTGAAGTATTTTGCTCACATGAGCATTTACAGATATTTGAATTTGTATAGTGGATGTGCACTTACAACGTAATTAAATCATTCCTAAGTGTTAACAAAACAACGTAATCATTCCTAAGTTTAGAGCGACATAATCAGTCATCAGTAGTTGCAGGTCAATCCCAACCAACATCTTTCATTGGTACTTTGATTAAGCACAGTGAGTAAGATACCCTGTGCAACTGCTGCCATATTTTGATGATGGTAGTGGAGATAATGTAAAAAGGAATAGGCATCAAATGTAAAATTGAAGTAATTTGTTAGCTGAATTTGCCATGGATTGTACATGGAGGATAGAGATTGGTTGGTTGACTTCTCGCATGGAATGGCCGACATATTTTTAATTTCACTGAGGCGGATAAAAGCATTAGAAGTATACTACTAGCTAGGATGCCTGCAATTTTGTGCAAAGTGTAATGGATGTCTCCATCTGCGGCATGCTGCAGTCAGCTTGAAAATAGCAATTTTATTCATTTAATGCGAATATGAATGGCATCCTTCCCATATATTTCCATCAAAATTGATACCAACAAGTCATAGTCGGAAAAAAAATTCACTGCTGAAGAGAGGACTCTTGCTCCAGTCCTCCCCCAACCTTCTGCATATCCACGGCTATCAAAATAGTCGCACTTTTGTCCAGCGGTTGTGCCTACACTGAAATGTTTGTCGCAGCAAGCAGAGCTACTAGCAGTGATCAGCGGACAGTCTAGGCGTGCGGTATCGTTCCACAACTATATCTTTTCGGCCGACAGGAGGCCGGTGAATATCGTTTCTGGCTTACATATAGTCGTATTGTACACGTTTGCACAAAACAAGGGTGTCGGCGCCGTTTTCTTCGATCCAAATTTCCCTGACGATGTGATGTGATCGAAGCTAGGACTGTCACGATTATTACCACGATTATTACAAACTCGGCAGCGTCCTATTGCAAAGTGAAATGGCCGGCACTCGAGCATCGCTGAACTCCTCATTTGTGGCGTCACAAATAGTTAGGCCAAACACAAAATCAGGCATTATGAAGCGTTTAAAAAACATTACTTAGTTCATTTCTTGGCTAAAAATGACAATGCTACCATGATATTTAAGAATATAAAAACCACAAGTGAAACTTGAAACAAATTACGGTCTTTCCCAACATGAAACCTGTCCATTCGCAGCCACACTCACTAGTCGAGCTATCATCGTGTTCCCACTCTGACCTGATAAGGGTTGGATTTATGCTTTGGAATCGTGGATGTGGGGAGGAAAATTTTGTGGTATTGGAATACAAAGAGGATTTTATTCCAACACATAGCAGTAGAATATCAGTTTGCACTTTCAAGTGAATACTGAGCACTTTACCACAGCACAGCAAACATCACCGTTGAACATATAAATGCGACAATGCGAAAAAAAATTAAACGGAAATTTTCTGGCCAGGGTAATATAAAAATCGAAGAATGGCTATTTTTCAATCCTGGACCTACCGATGTCGTGTCCCCCCCCTGATCCGGCCAATTTCGTCCTAACACCCTATCCGTGGTAATGCCTGTGCCCACTCTGCCCTGACCGGCGCCGTGTTTCCGCGCCGCCAGGGCGCCAACATCCTGCTGACGGAGGTGGGCGGCGTCAAGTTGGCCGACTTCGGCGTGTCCGCTCAGATCACGGCCACGCTCGGCAAGCGGCAGAGCTTCATCGGCACACCCTACTGGATGGCGCCCGAGGTGAGCACGTCGCCGTGGCGGGGGGTGGGGGCTCGTGTCGGCCCCAGTCTGATCTGACCTGACGACGTTATATTGCCCCAGCTGCTGAGTGCGTCGTAAGGTCGCTACACCACCTGACCGGACCGTGACCGCTGTGTGCCATTGGGCGGCCGTGACGCGAGGGTACCGACGGCAACGTCTGTGGTCGGGCTGTCATCCTGGGACCGGTGGCCACTGATCTCTGCCGACAGACTGCACGTCGGCTGTGTGATAGACACTGCGGGCGGAATTGTGCTCTGGATTCTCCTTGTGTTGGCCCTTGATCAGATTGAATAGTTTCAGGCGCTACTCGATGTCGGATGGATGCACGCATTGCGATATTGGATGCAACTAAACATGTGATGTGCACTAAGTTTCACGGAAATCGGCACATTTCAAACATTTTTTTTGCAACGACTGCCGAAGCTGCGCCACGCGTGACTGAACTTTAAAGCTCTATGTGGTACTTGTCCCGACAGGTGGCGGCGGTGGAGCGGAAGGGCGGCTACAACCAGCAGTGCGACGTGTGGGCGGTGGGCATCACCACCATCGAGTTGGCCGAACTGCAGCCGCCCATGTTCGACCTGCACCCCATGCGCGCGCTGCTGCTCATGTCCAAGTCGGGCTTCAAGCCTCCCACGCTCAAGGACAAGAGCAAGTGGTCGCCCAGCCTGCACAGCTTCGTCAAGCTAGCGCTCACCAAGAACCCTAAGAAGCGGCCGACGGCGGAGAGGTTGCTGGAGGTGAGCGGTCGCCATGTGCAGCTGGGCCCCACCGGAATTGGTGCCGACACCGGCCAACGATCGGCGGCTCGCTTGATGTTGGTTGTATCGCGGCACCAGTATAAGGAGCCATAGTGGGCCGGCTTTTTCCCCTTTTTTTTGGCTGCTGGATGGGCAGATTCGTTGTTCGGACACAGCCCGTGAGGGAACCGGTATTCTTTGGGCTGGACTTGGGGTCTCGAGTCCCCGTGTTTTTCATACTTAACCATTTGGCCTACACTTAATTAAATCAAGTGTGAATCTGAGTGATCCCCATCATTTTAGACAGTCCTGTCTCGGACACAGGTCACTTGTCCATAGGCAAGAGCAAACTTAGGCGTCCGCATTACCTCTGCGTTCTGTGTTGGCACTTCATGATTAGCAGCTGTTGTCAACCGGAAGACGTGAGTCTGGCTGTGGCAGCGGCGGGTGTCACTGCGGCGCCGTTATGGTTTCAGCACCCGCTGCTGCTGGGACACCTGCACACGCGCCTCATGTGGGAGCTGCTGGACAAACACCGCAACCCGTCGCGCACCTACTCCTACCACGACCTCGAGCCGGACGAGGAGGGCGTGAGTAACCCTGCCTCTGTGGCACCGGCTGTCTCGACTGGACCGCCGTTATTATCTTCACTGAGTATATGTTGACCACTGGTTGCACTTGATGTATCTGCTAGATGCACACGAGGCAGCGTTAATTATGACCGCACTTGCACGTGAGGCAGCGTGAGTTATGACTGCTCTTCAACCTTTGATATCAACGTGAATGTAGCGTGCAACTCCGCCAATGCAATTTAATCACGAACTGTCAGTGGTTCCAGAGAGGGAGACAACTCTGTCGAGGTAGTGTTCCTGTTATCGTCGTGTGCTGGGCGCGTCCTACTGCACTAGTGTTCACTGCAGTAACCTGGTGGTGTCGAGGTAGTGTTCCTGTTATCCTCGTGTGCTGTGCGTGTCCTTCTGCACTAGTGTTTACTGCAGTAGCCTGGTGGTGTCGAGGTAGTGTTCCTGTTATCGTCGTGTGCTGGGCGTGTCCTGCTGCACTAGTGGTCACTGCGGTGGCCTGGTGGTGTTGAGATAGTGTTCTTGTTATCGTCGTGTGCTGGGTGTGTCCGCTGCTGCACTAGTGTCCACTGCAGCAGCCTGGTGGTGTCGGTGCTTCCAGTGGTGCAGTAGTGGTACTCTCGTTCCAGGCGGTGGTGAACGTGCCGCAGAGAATAGCCTCTCGGCAGCCGACGGGGCCTCGCCGCTCCCGGTCGGAGGTCCGCAGTAAGTGGACGCAGAGGGTACAGCAGTCGATGTCGCCAGCCGTAACCGCCCGGGGCTTCATCATCAGCCTTCGGCGGACGCCTATCCCGGCGTCGCGCCGAGAAAGGCGCGACGCCCTTTTGTCAGCAGATTGTCAGCAGGGCGAACCACGCCTGTGTGAATCGAAATGCCCCGGAAAGTCGGCCAAACGTGTGGGGTGTTTCTGGCCCAGGGCTGCGTCCATCGTGAAGGTGTCCCGCTGACGCTGTCCCCACGATCTTGGCTATCCAAACTATTGTCCGTGCGGCTGGTGGCGGAGCAGCGCTATCTGGTTCGGTTGGCGGGCAATTACATCATGAAATCGTTTTGGTGCCGGTCTCCACACTGGCCCATTTTGCGATCAGGAGCACGATTGCCACGTGGTGTGACCTGGTGCCGTGTGGCCCACAACACGCCGTGTCATCACTGACATGCCATGTCATCCGACATCGGTATTGTGAAAAAATCCAGCATACCTGTTTTTTTTTCTTCAGCACCCATATGTTATAGACTTTGCTCTTGCAATATTATGTGCTTCTGTCGCTTCAGTTGCAAAAATAACAGACATCTTCATTTGCAAGCATCGTGACCTTAAATGGTCATTTCGTTTTTCTGTGTGCATCAATCATGGTTCATGTTAATGATGCTCTGAATATTGCATTCTTTTCTACCATTTTTGTTGTAATGTTTACAACATTTTATGCCAACACATCTCCAATAATCCAGCCGTGCCGAACACCGCTGACACCTGCTGACCTTTACAGTGCGTAGCGCCACCTTCGAGCGGCCCACCAGCCCGGTGGACAGGCAACAATCGCCGGTCAATCGCTTGTCGAGTCCAGCACCGACCGTGACGGTGAGTACACCCAGACTGCCCGTCACCCAATGTAGATGTCAGGGGAGGTATGCTGTACCAGTCGCGTGTCGGGTCCAGCGCCGACCGTGACGGTGAGTACACCCAGTCTGCTCGTCACCCAATGTAGATGTCAGGGGAGGTATGCTGTACCAGTCGCGTGTCGGGTCCAGCACCGACCGTGACGGTGAGTACACCCAGTCTGTTCGTCACCCAATGTAGATGTCAGGGGAGGTATGCTGTAGTGGTCGCGTGTCGGGTCCAGCACCGACCGTGGCGGTGAGTACACCCAGTCTGCTCGTCACCCAATGTAGATGTCAGCGGAGGTATGCTGTAGTAGTCGCGTGTCGGGTCCAGCACCGACCGTGACGGTGAGTACACCCAGTCTGCTCGTCACCCAATGTAGATGTCAGGGGAGGTATGCTGTACCAGTCGCGTGTCGGGTCCAGCACCGACCGTGACGGTGAGTACACCCAGTCTGCTCGTCACCCAATGTAGATGTCAGGGGAGGTATGCTGTAGCAGTCGCCCGCCAGGGGCCAGGTGTGTGCTGGGTTCAGCGCCGACGTGACGGTGAGCACACACAGTACACGCGTCACGCTACCTTCTCGTCAGGGCAGGCGTTCGTGACGGCACAACCTCCGACACCAAACTGTCACAATGTGATGGTGGTGTTCCACCCCTGGTGGCGGCACGAGCCGCCAACGTGCACATTTCTCCGTCCGGCACGTATCGGGTGACATCACTTGCACACACATGTCAACTAATTTGCCGTGATGTGGAAAACCATGACTTGACTGTGCACGTAGTACACCACGAACACATGCGCACCTCGCCGATGGTCTGCTGCCCGTGAGTCAGCGTGTCGGTCGGTGTGTGTGGCAGGACGAGGTAGCCGCCGTCCCCGGCGAACGACCCGGCATTCCCGGCGACGACCTGATCTTCCAGTGGAGCGCCGTCTACGCCGACGTCGGCAAAGACAAGTGAGGTGGTGCGCCGCCGGCCGGGGTCGGCCGCGCGGCTGCCCAGGGTCTGCCGCTCGCTCTGCATGGGGCTCGCGGTCTGTCGGCTGTCTGCGCGGTACATGCCCGGGCGGCGCACTCTGGCTGACTGACTGGCTGACTGGCTGGCTGGCTGGCTGACTGGCTGACCACTGACTCACTGACTCACTGACTGACTGACTAACTGACTGACTGACTGACTGATTAACTGACTGACTGACTGACTGACTGACTGACTGACTGACTGACTGACTGACTGACTGACTGACTGACTGACTGACTGACTGACTGACTGACTGACTGACTGATTGACTGACTGACTGACTGACTGACTGACTGACTGACTGACTGACTGACTGACTGACTGACTGACTGACTGACTGACTGACTGACTGACTGACTGACTGACTGACTGACTGACTGACTGACTGACTGGCTGGCTGACTGACTGACTGACTGACTGACTGACTGACTGACTGACTGACTGACTGACTGACTGACTGACTGACTGACTGACTGACTGACTGACTGACTGACTGACTGACTGACTGACTGACTGACTGACTGACTGACTGACTGACTGACTGACTGACTGACTGACTGACTGACTGACTGACTGACTGACTTGCGGACTTGCGGACTTGCGGACTTGCGGACTTGCGGACTTGCTGACTTGCTGACTTGCTGACTTACTTACTGTCGGACTTGCTGACTTACTGACTTACTTACTGTTGGACTGGCTGACTTACTGTCGGACTGGCTAACTTGCTGTCGGACTGGCTGACTTACTGTTGGACTGGCTGACTTACTGTCTTACTGACTGGATGACTGGCTAGCTGACTGGCTAGCTGACTGGCTGATGGACGGTCTGGCTGGCTGGTTGGCGTGTCACTTAGCTAGCTGGCTAGCTAGCGCCAGTCGGGCCGGGGCGGCTGGCTGGTTGGCGTGACACTTAGCTAGCTGGCTAGCTAGCGCCAGTCGGGCCGGGGCGGCTGGCTGGTTGGCGTGACACTTAGCTAGCTGGCTAGCTAGCGCCAGTCGGGCCGGGGCGGCTGGCTGGCGGTATCACTAGTTGTCCGTTGACACAGTGAATGATGGCAAAACGGTGCCCGTTTGCATTGGTTTGGGTTTGTTCGACTCAGGCTGGGCATATCTTATCGGTCGTAGCCTAGTTCGATGGTGTCCCCTTGTAAATCGCAGCTGTTGACTTCGTTTGGTGGCCAGACACTTTTTTTTCGGTCGGGCATGCCTTAATCACTCACCCTGACATGCGAGGTCTGGTAACTGTGGCATGCAGTAGATCTAGACACCTTTTGCAATATTTCCAACGTAGCAGATGTAAGATGCAATTTTTTTCACGCAAGTACGTCGAATTATTTTGTTACTGTAGCTTATTGGTCGTCCATATTACGATTCGATGTATTTTCAATACAGTTACAGGCTCCCATGTCTTAGGTATATCCCTTCGCCTGTATATCGTGTCGAATAAACAATCTTCAGGAAACTGGTGCTGGTCTCCTTTCCAACTTTGCTTGCTTGACTAGCTCCTGTCATGTATTCATAGTTTGTTTGCCTCTTCTCTTCTGTTCTCATATTTCCGCCATTCCACCCCACCTCGAGAAAGGACAAAACTGCTGTTGCTCGCTGGATAGCCCCCTGAACTAGTGTCTAAATTTCGCGCATAACACTAGGAGACGTCTGCGTTCTTCGTCAGCGCGATTGTGTCCCATTACTGTGATCGCGTACCGCCCCGTGTCGTATTGCGTGTTTGTTGGTGCGTAATCTAGCCAGGCTGTGAGGCCGCTGCGAATGCCTATTGCCTGGGCTGCGCTGCACGGACCGCCTCTCGCGGTGAGCCTGCCATCAACAAGGAGAATTGCTGACGAACGACGTGCATGACACATGGCACCAGCCCCACGAATGACGCCCGCGATCGTCGCACAGCACCCATGAACTGCATCAACTCTGTCGCAGGAGATCAGCTGTGCATCTGTAAATAACACCTGTGTAACGTGCACGTTCCTTCACAGACTCAGGCCCACCAATCAAATGCTCGATCACAATCAGTGCACCAATCACAGCTCAGATAGGACGGTGACGCGGTCGAGCCAGCTTCCGACCGAGTCGGATCGCGCCCGGGCTCCTCTCTCTGGCTCCGAGATCCTTAATCTGTCGCTGCCGTACGTAGCACTGGTACCACGGTGAACTCTGACTAACCCAGTGTGCTCTCAGTCGGGCTTTCGGCGTTTGCTCAGAAACACCACGGCAATTTGTGGGAGAAAACGGCCGGCCAGTCCACGGGTTTCGCTACTGCACGTGTCACATTTTCCGTCTTGCAGTTGACACGCACGAGTGATTTGCTCGATTAAATTGGTTTGCCTTTTTGTTCCGATAACTCCATAGTTGGAGCGCCACAGTACCACTACTCGCGCTTTGGTTTGAAGTTATAAACAATATGAACCCTGACGCAGTGATGCTTTTCTTTTTGTTCTTGTTGTCGGTCATTTCAAGCTATGTTAAACCCGCAGTAATTCACTGGATTCTGGACATAGTGTATTGCTGCGTATTGCGCTTTGGCACAACGTTCGGCGCGAAATAATTTGGCCGTGCCATCGACTTGAGTGCTAACTTCTCCAGCGATCACATCAATAGATGCACCCACATTCGTGGACTCCCATGGTGCCGCCACGCACGTGGAACGGTGCGATGTCGCTATTCAAAACTGGCGCACAGAACGTTCCTGATTGAGCGCCGTCAGCGTGACCCTACTAACCACCGTGCTATTTTAACGGTTGTTTTGTGACGACTTGCCTCGGGTAAGACCCTACGTCGTTTTGCTGGCTGTGGGCGGTTCTGAGAGCCACTGTGTTGTGACTACCCCGTGGTGGTGAATTGGCTGACGGTGGGGGCAGTTTGCACCAGTAACGATTCGGTGAAGATCATCTCCGGCTTCACATAACACTGCGTGTCTGCGCTGTGCGTCCGCTTGGAATTGGTGGGCGTGGTTTGTTCACGGTCACTGTCACGCCCACATTGGTGTGTTGCCCGTCACCTGGTCACGTGATCACACCTCAGGTGGCATCTAGTAGTGATTAGCGGTAGTCGGCGGTAGTCGGCGCCATTGCGCCCTGCAGTTCTTGCGTTTTGGCATGCCGATACATGCGAGTCGGCGGCGCGTTGATGACGTCACGTGTTCCTGTGCCACCTATCGCGTAGGACCGTTGATCTATCGTACAGGACCGCTGACCTATCGTATAGGACCGCTGCAATGTGATGTTCTAACCGCAACCATGCATCGGTGGGGGCTGGCGGGTTGCGATCGGTTGATTGAGGGTTTAATTTGGTTGGCGGTGAAAGAACGTGAACGATGCGCATTCAGCAGACCTGTGAGGTGGTTCTTGTATGGCGCTGCATCCGAGGTTCACTTTGCGAGGCGCGCATGTTGGAGCATGTGAATTACTCGACGCCGGCCCACGTTCTCAGTGTCGTCTAGCACCCGTGCAGAGCCATTTCGGTTGGTTGTCTTCGGTCGTGTTCCGGAGCGAAATTGTGGCTGTTGGCACACCAGAGGGTCGCCTTTCATTGAGAAAGTGGTTTGTGGCGACTGCGGTATGAAGCTAGCTGCTCTCGCGCGACGAGGGTCCTACGGCGATAATTTTGTTAAAAGTGCATAAAATGTTGATGGCCCAAGAGCTTGAGTAGTATTCGGAAAACGTTTTCCCCAGTTCCTTTTCTGTTGTTGCCGAAAACACGAAATTATCGATGACGACAGACATTGGATTTCCCCACGCACTTCCTCACATGTGAATAATGCCGTGATATTAAGGGGTTGCCAAACCCTGCGCAGCATCTCGAGGCACTTCCCGGAGCGCAAGCTGCCACTTTCGGCCTGTAAATATCACTGGAAGGATAGGCTGCCGCCAAGCGGGTCCCACGTGCTCGACTTCCGGGCGCCGTCCGGTGGCATGAGTGAGGTGGTAGCTGCTTTGTCGTGCCGTGGTGTGTGCAGGGCGTGCCGCGTTGTCCTCGTGCCTGTCATGGCCTGCCACGGTTTTGTCGCCTGACGATGTGAATGCAAATCCTTCTGTCGACAGGAGTTTGTTACAATACATAGACGACGAGTTGCAGACAAGGTAAACGCCACGCTCCTTCTTACCACACCAAACACCTTTGTAGGCTGCACGTTTTTAGACTGCTTGTTGGCTTGCCTGTTATTATATCCTTCTCTGGTGGTGTTTTGTCCTGGGCATCTGGATTGCTTGATGGTTTTGCTTTCGCGTTTTCGGGTCTTCTCTCCGTTTTCCCCGTAGAAGCGATGAGATTCGTTCAGCTGACTTGTGTTTGCCCGCATCGTGGCAGTCCACCTCGGCCTCCCCTTCGAGTAGTAGCTGCCGGTATTACAGCAGCGGCGGCGGCGGCGGCGGTAGCACCGATGCGCGATTGTGCTGGTCTTTGCCTGTGATGCCGCTTAGTGTCGACTGCACTGCGCTGCCTTCGTCTCACGAGACAACGCTCGTGTGTTGACCGCGTTCGCGATTGCCCTGAACTAACGCGCGGCGCATGTGTGGCTGTGCGTGTCTGACGGTCGGCACCCCGCCCTGTAGAGGACACACGGCGCGACTGACGGAGCTCGCGCGCGACCCGGACCACGACAAGGGGTAAGCTGGTCTGGCACGCGCGTGGTCGGTACGCGCCGACCGCAGTGCCGAGTTTTGTGGCGTGGAACGTTACAAAACCCGTTATATTACTAATAGTTGTTTTGGCTCTGCGGCGCTTAGACCAGAATTGATCGCTCGCGCCCATTCCTAATAGTCTGTGTTATTAATTGCCTACAAGTACTGGTAAGCAGTGTTGTATGTTCACTTGTCAACACTTTCATAAAGTATGCTTCCAGTTTAGTTTTTTGTGTTATTAATTGCCTACAAGTACTGGTAAGCAGTGTTGTATGTTCACTTGTCAACACTTTCATAAAGTATGCTTCCAGTTTAGTTTTTTTTCTTCTTCAAAACACTATGGTGTTATCCAGCTCAAGCTACCAGGTTTAACACGTTTATTAGCCAGCCAGCCACGCATATGCTGCATGATAGATAATGACACTTTCTGTGGTCTACTGATGTTCGAGGAACTATTTCTTTCATTTTTTTTTGCTTGCTGTTTTTATTTGTTGGTATATGTATTTATTATCAGCGACCTGTACTCTAGTTCGGAATATGGGCGATGTATGACCAACGCAGTCGATGCGCTCCTAAGCCCAAATAACAACCTCTAGTTCGCAATGTTCTTATCATTGTTGTATGACACAGCACGATGGGAATTCTAAACGTCGTACATTCATGTCCATATCCTACTCATATTTGTTGCTCCAAAGTTACATGTTTGCGTCTATTCCTTATCGGACGCTTATGTGAAGCGACTGTCATTGAACATTTGTAAAAGCGCAGTTAAAAATAATGTGTCGCTCGATTATCACTGTTCTTCAATATTATGTTCAGAAACAGTGTTGAGAAAGTCGCTTGTTCATTCAAGACCAGTAATTGTAGAAGTGTGCCATTGGCCTATTAAGCCATATACATTATATATAAGCCATAATTGCGCCATAAGCACAGTCTAGGGGCTCCTTGATCTGCTAGTGCACGACCGTGGCGATGTAAACCAAAATATAACACGGACTGTTCCTTGATATATACGAGCCCGTCTACGTGACTGTGTGTTGTGCCCTGCTTGAACCCCGGCGTCATAAACCCACTCCAGTAAGCATGCCTGTCCGTTCTATCAACGACAGTGATCTTTTGTTTGCAATTTTGCTACACTAACCGCGTTGACGCCAAAGCTATAATCTTAGTGTTGCTTGATATGTTCCCAGCCCGAGCCACTACTTGTTTTTGTTTACGCTGCCTTACCTAGCGCGATGAACTTCCGTGTTGTTCCCAAGTATGACATCATGCACGTCCGGGGCGTGCCAATTGATTGATTGCCGGGCGCGACACTGACAGCTATGTTTTCCAGCGGAACCCTCACCAAGGAGGATGCTAATGCGACGCCCGAGGCATCGGTAGGCGATCTTCAGGAAGGCGTCCGGGAACGGTCATCAGGTCAGTAACTGTCTCACCTTCACGTCACCAAGTCAGTAACTATCCCGCCATCAGGTTGCAGGACAGAAACCTTTCTGTTATGAAGTCATCAAGTCAGCAACTCTTGCCGTCAGGCCATCAGGTGACCAGGTCAATACATGTTGTCATCATGCTACCGGATAAATAACTATCCCGTCACCAGGTCGCAAGGTCAGTAACAGTTCTGTCGTGAGGCATCAGGTCATGGGCGTAAAATCACCTTGGCAGTCGACGCGCCCATAAACTCCAGTTCATCATCACATCGCCAGGTCATACACTGCCATGTCGCGTGTTCGCTAGTTCAGTAACTACCCCGCGGCCGGGTGACCAGGTGGATGTTTGGTCAAGCACTTTATGTCATCATTGAGTGACTCGATATGAGGGCGGTGACTGGAAAAACCAGCGTCATGCAAGTCTCCAGACATTGAAATTTCTGTGCAGCTCTATATCATTGACACGTGTTTGGATTTTGCGCGTGGGCATGTCTGTGTGCCGCTGACCTCCACACTCGATGTGTACAGAAGCTTTGCGTTGACGTGCTTCCGTTGCTCGCAACTAAGCGGTGATTACGTTTCTGACGTCAGGGTCTGGCTCGGCACTGCGGCGCACTCAGAGCATGACGGCCGAGGACGAGGTCGCCGACCTGGCGACCCCTCTGACCCCGGCACACCGGGGCAGGTCGCTCTCGGACGGCGAGGCCATGGCATGTGAGTCGGCGATTCGGATAGTGAAGTTCACTCTGAACTGGCCCAAGCCTGAGCTGACCCAGAAACCAGCTGATGTCAGTAGTAAGGGCGATTACACATTGATTCAGCGGGAGTGGTTTCTGCTACCGTCTGCTTCGTGTAACGTTATCTTATTGAAGCGTGCTGTTTCATGTGCATTTCAGCCTGGTTTCGTGAATAGCGGGGCATAATACTACATTGTCTCGACTAGTAACTGGCATCAGGTGCAACTTTCGTCTCTGTGACGAGTATCTCACTGGCGGTCCGCGAACGCTAATGCCACTGAACAGCGTTCCGGTCGGGTCGAGTCTGGTAGCCATTCACACCCTCGCTGATCAACTCGCCGGAGAATGACGAAGGGCCGATACCACTGCTGTCAGGTCAGCTCAGATGATCGCTCTCTTCACAGTGACACGCCCCTAAACCACAATTCACCATCATCATCTCCGCAGTGACCATCTCGTCGGCGAATGACGAAGGCCCGGTACCACTGCTGTCAGGTCAGGTCAGATGATTGCTCTCTCCACAGTGACCTACTCGTCGGTAAAAGACGATGGTCCGGTACTGTCAGGTCAGGTCAAATGATCGCTCTCTCCACAGTGGCCAACTCGCCGTCCGATGACGAAGGTCCGATACCGCCGCCGCGACGACGCGAGAGGTTCCGCAAGGCTACCCAGCCGCGTCCTGTCTCCTACGGCCTGCCACCGACGCCCAAAGTGCACATGGGCGCCTGCTTCTCCAAGGTAGGGCGGCGCGCTGGCTGTTCAACACCCGACACGCGTGGATGCCCGTGATGTCGTGCTGATGTCGCGCATATCTAATGGGTCAGAGGTGCCTGAGACATCACGTATGCGAGGCATTTCAGGTGTCGGAAGTGGCAAAGATGCTAATTATATGACATATCCAAAGTATTGCGGATTTTATGGATGTGATCGGCATCTGCGTTCGTCATGCACGTCATGCACGTCATGCACCACAGTATGTAGCTGCTGATGGCAGCTGTTGGGGTTGGGGTAGTTCGGAGCTGTGCTCGTCAAAAAGCACGTGTCTGGTAGTATGCGGATGATGACAGTAATTTGGGGATTTGGAAACTGTGCGTCAAAAGGCACGTCCTGGCCAGCAGTATGTGAATTATGGCAGTAGTGGTTGGAGTAGTTAATAATTATTCTGGGAATCACCTAACGGGCACCCGTGAATATTCTGGTTTGATAAATCCCTGCACACTTCTCTGTTTTATGTAACGAACTACAATTTTGTGATGAATGGAATCGACTCGTTCGCTCCGTTATTTTTCTGCAGCATTCTCGTCAACCTCCTCGCTACATCATGTTCTTATCATCGGCGACGCCATGTGCCATGCTGGTTCCTATCGCCACACCGTGCAGGAGACGAACCACACCGTCCATCTCGTGACAGGCGACAGTCCATATCGCGTCTCGGCAGGTGTTCAACGGGTGTCCGCTGCGCATCACGTGCACGGCCACGTGGATCCACCCGCTGACACGTGACCAGCACGTGCTGGTGGGCGCCGCCGAGGGCGTGTACACGCTCAACCTCAACCAGCTGCACGAGGCCACCATGGAGCAGCTGTTCAACCGGCGCACCACCTGGATGGTGGTGGTGAAGGACGTGCTGATGACTGTGTCGGGTGAGGAGGCAGGACGCGGCGCGCGCATGTGTGTTGGTGGAAAATGTGCAGCGATGTTCACTGTGTACCAACTTCGTTGCCTAGGTTATAACGTAGGTAACAACGTTGCAATTCGACGTTTTGGTGCTGTCTTTTGTTTTCGTGCGCTGGAGCCAGTGTTCCTGGTCGGATGCTTCTCCAATCAATCAACTGTTGGTAAACCGGTGCCGTCGTATCGGATATGGGCGCTGCATGACCAATGCAGTGCCCATGCCAATGATGCGCCCCTAACCCCCAATAACCAACCGTCGTATTGGATGCGCAATTTCGTTCGTGCCGGCAGGTCTGAAGAACCCGTGTCTGTACCGACACGACCTACTAGCGCTGCACTCTCGCCAGTTCACCAGGTTCTCACTCAGGGTCAACAAGATTCCTGAGAAGCTGGTGCCCCGAAAGTTCGCCATGACTACCAAGGTCGGTGTCGGGCGATGTTGATAGCTTCGTGTATTCGTGTCGTTTGCTGGTATGTCGTCGACGATATCCGGTGCTGGCTTTGAATGAAAGGGAATCCAAGTAAAGCTTGCAGATTGAAGTCCTGGAGAGTGAGACAAACTTCAAAGGGAAGAAAGAAGCGCTGTAAAACGTTAAGGCGGCATATTGTCTTTTGGCTAGAATAGGTGTCGGTTCCAGCCAATTAGATCTAGTCAGATGCTTGATTCTATTCTCAATTGGTTATCAAGTATGGTATTTTCACTGACAAGGACGTGATATGATATACAGTTATATTTATGTCCATGACATGGCTCGCTTATATTTGTGGATAGCTTCGTGATCGTGATCCACCATTACAAAACTTTACCGTGCTACACTTTAACATAATGTGTGCAATTTCGAAACTCTGCCACACAGACAGCTTGTGTTTGGCAACATAGACTAATCATAATCGTACGACTGCAACGACGATACATTTCAATTCAGCGTCACATTTTGTCGGCGTTTTGACGGGTGCCATCGTTGGCCAGCGTGCCGGTCTGCTGCGGACGGTGCCGGCGGACAGCGGTCTGGTCCTGTCTGGTCTGGTCTGATCCGGTCTTGTCTAGTATGAACTGGTCTGGACTAGACTAGCGTGGCCTGATCCGGTCTGGTCTGGTCTGGTCTGTCTGGTCCGGTCCGGTCCGGTCTGGACTGATCTGGTCTGGTCTGGTCTGTACTGGACTGGAGTGGATTGGTCTGTACTGGTCTGGTCTGGTCTGGTCTGGTCTGGTCTGGCCCGGTTTGATCTGGTCTGGTCCGGTCTGGTCTGGTCTGGACGTTGCCATGTCAACTCCGACAGGTGCCGGGCACCAAGGACTGCGAGCGCGTTTGGTCTGGTCTGGTCCGGTCTGGTCTGGTATGAACTGGTCCGATCTGGCCTGGTATGGTGTGGTCTGGCCTCGCTTGACCTGATATGGTCTGGTACGGTCCGGTCTGGTCTGGTCCGGTCCGGTCTGGTCTGGTCCGGTTTGATCTGGTCTGGTCCGGTCTGGTCTGGTCTGGTCCGGTCTGGTCTGGTCTGGACGTTGCCGTGTCGACTCCAACAGGTGCCTGGGCGCTACATGACCAATGCAGTCTATGCGCCCTAAAGCCATAATAACTCCGGCAGGTGCCGGACACCAAGGGCTGCGAGCGCGTGTGCGTCGGCCGCAACCCGTACAACGGCTACAAGTACCTGTGTGGCGCCGTGGCCACGGGCGTCTTCCTCATGCAGTGGTACGATCCGCTCAACAAGTTCATGCTGCTCAAGGTGGGTCGGCCGGCCGGCGCCGTGTCGGCCGGGAAGGTGTCTGTTGCCGCCGCCAGGTCGTCCGTGTGGTGTCGGGAGGTGACACTTGTTGGGAGATGATTCCCGATTCATTCATAATAGAGAAATTTTGTGCTTTCTTGTCGAGATAGGAATTGACGTAATTTATGCACCTACCTAAATAAATTTGTTTCCCCAGATCTTATATCAAGCGCCTTAATGGCCACCAATGTGTTATATACTTATGTGACAGTCTGACGCGCGCTTAGGCAGCCTTGTTATGGGTGCAATATAATCCAATGTGGTTGATGCACCCTAAAACCCCAATAATCAATCAATCA